>JAEIGR010000001.1:3825000-4425000 GCA_018904305.1 Scaptomyza montana
CTTTTTGTTTACTGTGGCACGTCTTGACAAAACAAGAAGCAGGCGGGCGTTAAAACAAAAGCAACAACAGTGAAAGGCAACAGCATCTTCTGCCGCACATCCTCTCCTTCTGCCACGTGCGTGAGAGCGGGGTGTGGAGCTTATGAAGCTCATGAATGCCGCAAGGAGAAAGTTTTGTGTGCCTGGCCAACAAAAAACGCAACTCAAGAAGTCCAAAAAACACCGAAGACGTCGACGTTGGCCAAAAAGGTGAAGCTGGCTGGCTGGCTGAGAGAATAGGAGCTCGCATTTTTCCTGGTCGTAGACACTTTTTACGAAATATTTCATCGAAATGTGTCCCTGGTGTAACATATAATATTAAAGGTGGGCGGCGACCAAAATGGGGCGGGGGGGTTGGTGGTTGGTTGGGTGGTGCGTTTGCTGGGCAGCTTCTACTTATAAATTAGCTTTACTTCTAAGACATTTTGTTGCGAATAAAGCAACGCAGCGCCAGCGGAGAAAGTTTACAAAATGAACCAGAAGCAGAAAGCAAAGCGCGACAAGTGCAAAAGAAAACAAAAAGAACGAGAAATAAAAGAAAAGCCAGCCGCCTCCAATGAAGCGTCTCGCTGTAGAGCTAAAAACTTAAACCAATAAATCACAAGTTAATTACAGTCGCGAATTAACTCAGTGCATTGAATAGGGCAACCCTGCTCACACCCACAACCCTAGGCCACATGGCCTGCCACTGTGAGAGAGAGAGAGAGCGAGAGAGTGGGAGAGCAAACAAGCTACAAATTTCATAATTATATTTTATGCGATCTATTATTTGTTTCCCCACTCGCTGTCTCATGTCTGTTTGCCCACAGATAATAATGCTCCAATGCTAAATTCTGACTACGTCTTCTTGTCAGCCCACTAATCTTACACAAGTACATCTCTCTCTCGCTCTCTCTCTTTCTCCACTTGCTTGCTTGCACTTTACCCCATTGTCGTCATGTGTTGGGCCAATTTAATTGCCGAACTTTTTCTTTCTAGTGGTTAGAGGAAGCTGTGTAAGAAATGCGGGCATTTTTAATATGGCACTGTCCCTCGTCGTTGTCTCGATTTATGTCTTACAGAATTTAATTGCCAGCCTCGATAAGAAGAAATCATATCAATTATGATTATTAATTTTATTGGTTTCATCTGCTTCTGTTGTTGTTGGTTCTGTTGTTGCTGCCAGCAGAAGATGGCACCGTTTTAATAATTATTATAATAATAGTGGGATGTAACATAAGGCTTTGATTGTTGGTAATAAAGTATTCAAGTATGATATAAAGTCATTAGTAGTACAGTCGAACTTCCATACAACGAACTTTCGTAATGAATTCATCAATCAAAAACCCATTCTATGTTAGGAACTTTTTCTGTAACAAAGATTTTACTTGTCCCTTTGAGATTCGGTGCATGGAAGTTCGACTGTATATAGAATGCAAATCTTTACTCAAATATTAATTTAAATCAAACTAAATATAGTAAATCTCACATCATTTAAAATCCCCATAATAACTTCCTCAAGCTCATTCTCATAATCTCCATAATTGTAAACATATTTCTCTTGGGTCTTTATTATATCTCTTTAGAAAAATGTCATTATTCTGTTTATTTTAATAATCTCTTTATACACTTTGAATGTTTAGCTGACTGTAAAGCTTAACAATTTAAAACGAGAAATCTCGCATTTAAATACCTTAAACTTTAAGGCTTAAGGCCATTCGCAGCTGGTTGAGACTCAAAACGAACCCTTAGTTATTTGCACTTTGGTAAATGGTATGCGAGGCATAGAAAAGTTTACATTGCCCTCTAAAGATTGCGTGTGGCATTTCTTGCATGTTTGTGTAAACAATTTCTTGTTGTTGTTGCTGTTTTTGTTATTTTTCTTTTTTTGTTGTTGTTTTTTGCCAAGTAATTTACATATTTGCAAGCATGGCCTGGCCATTCGTCTAAGCGCCCCCGCCATTTATTCATTAATTCCAAGTCGTCCGACATAAATTAGTTAACTTGGACTCGGAATCGGTCTCAAACTCAAACTCAGACCCAAAGTCTCAGTCTCGGTCTTGGCTGGGAAGAATTTTAATGTATCAGCGCTCCGTATTCCCCAAAGAGAAAGAGCGGGCGGGGAAACATTCAGTTGTTATACAGTTTGTTTTTTTTTTTTTGGGTGCTCAACGGTATAAAAGTAACATTGAGGCAATGGCAGAGATACAGCTAACATAAGCTGCGGTTTCTTCTTTCGGCCAGCAAGTGAAGTGCATGTTGAAAACGAAACAAGAACAACAACAACAATCGAGAAACCTCTGGCTGGGGCAGGCGGTGCTGCCAACTCAAGTAGAAAAATACTCGTACAATGCAATAATACAAAAAAAAAAAAAAAAAAATTGGTAAGGAAAAAAAATAACATTGTAAACTGAAACAACGACGGGCGTGAGCATGAAAAGCAAGCGAATGCCGATCCATTGGTTGGTTTGCTTGGGTTTGTTTGGGTTGGTTGAGCCACCTTCTTTTTGTTGTAGTTGTTGCTGTTGTTGTTGTTGCAAAGTTTTTCTCGACTTTTTGTTTTGTTCGCAACAATCTTGAACATTTTTTGGCGCTGTCTTTTTGTTACTGCTTGCTGCCTGCTGTAAAAAGAGAGAATGTGGGCCGCAGGCGGAAACACCCAATACAAGTCACATCTGGATTTATGTCATGCCTTTAATTGGCTGCTGTGCCGATGCCGATGCCGACTCGAGCTCCAACTCCCACTTGAACAAACCCCAAGCCCAGACCCAGACCCAGACTCAGGCCAACAGTTTGGCCCCTGCCATCCATTAGCTGGCAAAATCGAGTTTGGTAGTTAAAAAACACAAGTGCCAGCCAGCTAGCCAGAAAGCCAGAGTACTATATACTGTAGCTGAAGTCGTGGTTCGGGCTGCTGCCCGCCTCTTTGCCAGCAATTAAAAGCAAATTTTTCTGGCCGCCATCTTCGGGACTTTTCAGGGCGCAATTAAAAACGAATTTCGCCCGCGCGCAGCTTGGCTTCATTAGGCTTTTGGATGCGGCTAAATGCGAGTTTAAATATTCATATGCAGGATTACGTATAGTCAATGAATTGCTAGCTAAACTCCAATGATATACTAGTAGGACTAGTGTGGCGAACATAAGTAACGGAATATCGTAGTGCCAGCTGTCGCCAACTGTTGTGCAATTTCAAATTAAATTCAATAAATTTTTTGCATATGCAGAAATAATAAATAAAAAAAAAAAAATACTCGGCGAAATATCAACACTTGCAAGGGTTGTTAAAAGGAGGGGGTGTGTGAAAGAAGAGTTCCACTTGAGAGTTTAACGCCAAAGCCGTCGCCCAGTCTGTGGCCCCTTGGAATTTATGCGCTCCAGCGACAACATATGGTCACGTAAATTCATGCGACAATATACGATATGATGTCACACACACACAAACACACACCCAAAGACACACACATTTGAATGTGCTTTATTTTTTATGCAAAACGTTGTAGGGATTTTTTAATATGTGAAAAGAGTCTTCAGCTGAACTGAAAACTGTCGCAACTCTTGGGCCTCCTCAGTCTGCCGACAATGACTTTGATTTATAACTGACAGCCGCCATTCGCTTTAGTTAATAAGCGTGGCAGACGTTGCAACAATAATTTCTTAAAAAAAAAACACAATTTAACGGATTAGGTGCTTGGAAAGGCACATAAGTTTAGGTTCTGCCTTTGAGCCGAGCATAGCAAAAGTTAGAAAGGTTGGAAAAAGATAATCTTGTAAATTTATTTAGTGAATATAATAAAAAGTTTTAATAACGAATCTTATGATATTTTGAATACTTTTGTGCATTAACAGATGGCTCAGTAAAAGTCAGTTTAGTCTACATACTACCAAATTTTCGATCTTTTGTACTACCGATAAATATAACAAAGTTTGTTATGTTTTTTTTTCAATAGTGTGTCCACTACTGGGGATGTTTCGTAGTTTTTTCAGCTTTTGTTTTTTCTTTAATGTCTTGCAGTTGCCAGACTTTTGGCCCTCTCCTGTCTGACCCCTTTTTCCGGGACAGCTATTGGCTGTAACTTATGGCTGGCCCAGCAGCGTTTGGCAGAGTGTGAAATTGGCAAGCAGCAAAATAAAGAAACTTTTTTTGTGCCTTGTGGCCAGCTCACCAGCTAGGCACAAGCAAAGAGAGAGAGAGAGAGACTGAGAGAGCAGATAGTTCATAATTCGAAGCAAGAGATTTCCTAAAATATTAGTTAAACAAAACATAAACTAAAAATAACATTGCAGACGGTTTTTGCATACGAGCTTGTGCTAAATCACCTAAAAGCATGCAACATAATTCAGCTGGCAACACTGGCAGCTTCTTGCCACAAACACACACACACCAAGACGTAGACTCCAACTGGCGACAGAGCAGCCCAAAGAAGCGACGAAGCTTAACGTTTCCGTTTCCTTTATGCTCAAGCAGCATACAAAACTCGAACACACACACACAGACTCACACAAACAACCCACCCACCCACTAGGCGGCCACTTTTAATGGCACTGCTTGGCATGCCTGCAGAAGGAGTTGGAGTACGTTTTGTTTTGCATGTGCATGAGCTAAGTGAATCTCGAGACTGAGTCTGAGTGTAAGACAGTCTTTTGGGATGGAGGGGACAAAAGAAGGAGCCAAGACAACAAAGTTGACATTAGCGTGCTCAGCGCACAACGAAACCCAATTAGAAACGAGAAATACGACACCAAAGTGAGGCGACGAAACAACATGAAAATAGAAACCCCCATCCTTTCACTTAACTCACCTCCTTCGTCCTTCGCGCACAGAGGCCAACAATGAAGCGTGTAATTACAAGCGTAAACGACGGCCCAAAAGACGCATCGGTGGGTGGCTTGGATGGTGCTTTGCTACTTCCTACTTGCTTGATATCACATACTCGAGCGCGCGCGAAAAAGACGACAACCATTTTTCTGAAAAGGGTTGTGCCACTGAGTTATGGTGCTGGATGGCTTGTGGGTGGTGTGAGATGTTGAAGGTGGTGCGATGCACACGAGCTGTGAACGCGTCGCAGCGCATAATTACTTTACAAGTTCATTATAAAGCATCATAAATCTATAAGAGAATGAGACAGAGAGAACGAGAAAGAGAACAGCAGAGCAGTGCCAAGGAATGAAATTCACTTTCGAATACAATTTTGAACTTTGACACTTTTTCTTTTTTGGGGAAGGAGAGGCATTGTCGCAAACGTGTGTGTGTGTGTTAGTAAATAGCGAGCACAATTCTGAGGGATGAGCAAAAAACAGAAACAGAAACAGAACAATACAATAGCAAGTAATTCACTTGCGAAAATGTTATTGATTACAAAACACACACAAAATACGATGACAAAAAAAACAAAAGTGCGATGCCAGCCAACAACTGCGTCCACTGTGCAAGTACACTGTGCGGAACAGTGGGTGAGTTA
The DNA here is from genome assembly GCA_018904305.1 of Scaptomyza montana. Taxonomy (NCBI): domain Eukaryota; kingdom Metazoa; phylum Arthropoda; class Insecta; order Diptera; family Drosophilidae; genus Scaptomyza; species Scaptomyza montana. Next base: position 3,830,478 of record JAEIGR010000001.1, read on the forward strand.
GTTAAAATTGCGAAAGAAAAACTATGTTATGTGATATTAATATATGAAAATATGTTATTCGAAATTTTTCTAGACCAAAAAAAAAAAAAAATATAAAAAATCTGAAATGTGCAACTAATTTTTGCTCAAAAATATCTGTTAAAGTAAGCTTAATGGTAAAAGATAACACTTGAATTTTGCTTAGATGCTTTAGTTGGAATTGAATCTTATCATATTCCAATTTAATGTTTATTAAATTTCGGTCTTTTAAAAATATTTGAAGAGTTGGGTTTTTGTTTTTTATTGAATTTCTTCCACTGTGAACTGCAATGTTTTGGTTGATATTGCGCAAAAGCAATTTGAGCATAAATCTCCCAAACGACAAACTTGCCTGCACACTAGCTAACATACACATACTGCCACACACACACACTGGAGTCAATGTGGAGTCCAACTATCGAAAATGGACGAGGCAGGAATCGGAATTGGTCTAGGAATAAGCAAGGGGTTGGGTTTGGTTAGAGAGCAATAGGAATATGAACGAGGCAGCCGGCTGCCTCGGAAATTAACTGCTAGTTTCACACGTTCTAGCAGCCAGAAAATGCCAACATAAAAAAAAGAAGAATTCTAGAGAGAAAAAACCTAAAAGAAATGTTGCACTAAACTTTCACTTTTGTACGGAGAGAAGAAGAGAAAGAGAAACAATAGAAAAAATATACGAAGTAAATGTTTGGCATTTGCCAGGGAGCAGCTGCTCTCTACCCAAAACCAAAACCGAAGCAACACACCCTTCCCTTTCATTTTCCCTTTTTCTCTCTTGCTACCCACACAGAGTTGGACCATAAGTTTGTCGTTTACTTTTTGGGGGGAAGCAAAAATGAAAAATAAAAATAAAACTTCAAGTGCCAATTACGTGTGAAATTCCGACACTTTTAGCTTGTTTGCTTTTATGCGCTCTTAATGAAGTTGCAACTTGACATTTTTACACACAAACAGACGTAACGTTAGTTGAGTTGAGGTGTTTAGTAGTTTGTTAATCTCATATTTATGAGAAACTTGACGCACAGCAAAAAGAGCTTCTCTTTGCGCTCAATCTCACATGTGAAATGCAGAGAATGGAGCCGTATCGCAAAGCAGCGTCGCTGTGCAAATGGCTGCCACAGCTGCCACACAGCACACCATTGAAAAAGCAATTAAAAACGCATTCGATGCGATTCGCCTAAAACGATAAGAAACAATGCAAAACAACAAAAAAAAAACATGCGAGAACAGCAGCAGCAGCAGCCAAGCTAAACGAGTGGGCGTGTCAAATCAGTTGGGCGCTCTCAAATGCAATTAAAAGATACAGATACTCACTGGTGTATCTCAAAGATTGCGTACTCCCCACCCACAGCCCACTCTCCACCCTGTTCAGTCCATAAATAATCGTCGCATCTACTGGCTTATCAGTTTTGGGAGCCCCGCCATTTTTGTTGCGCAGTGTAATTTATGTTTGACACTTGCGTTGGTTTTTATTGAGCAACACGATTTGAAGAGCCTGCAGGAAATGTTGCACATTTCCGTTTCTAGTTGCCACATAACTCCTCCAGATAATTATCAGAACGAAGAAGCAGAGCTTTAGCTGATGACGTCAGCAACAGTATATATTTGTTATGTTTTTCAGTTGTTGTCTAATGAACTCTGAAATTGAAAATTTATATAAAACGACTGACAAAACTGGTCACTGTCCACATCAACATCATCATCATCATCATCATCATCGATTGTATCGGACTGCTTCCGCTTGCTGCCCCTGCCTGCCGCTCTCGGCTCATCCTCTGCAGCTGCTGATGCTGCCCCACGATATGAAACAGCTTGACATCGTGCCACTTATTTATTTATTTATAATGTCCAACAACGACTTTCGGTCTTGGATTTGGCGCTTGCCTTGCTGACTGTCTGAATGCTGAAATAACTTCATTTAAGAGTCGCGTCTTCTTTTCTAAAAATGCTTTTGCTTTTGCTTTTGAGCTGTGAACAAAGTTTCTCTGTCTCTCGCATTTGTATCTCGTCCCGCCAGCTGTCGCGCTTGTCCATAGATGGAATCGAGCCAAAATAGAGTCGTTGATTATTTAAATGAAGGCACGGCCAACAAAAAATAGAAGGCGTTCCACGCACTCACACATACTTACAGTCATAGCATCTCCATCTATTTCGATACATGTTTGTAGCTCTTGTTTCAGTATCTTTAACTTTGTCTATGGCAATATGGAAATGGCGTGTTGCGTGTTGTATTTTTTTGTTTTGTTTTTTGTTTCTGTTTTGTATATATGTTTCATGTATTTTGTTGGGGCGTTCATGGTGCTCATTAATTGAGCTATTAAGATAAACCCGCAGCATTTTTTTTTCATGTTTTGTTCAGCTTCAACGCTTTGAAGCTACAGCTTGGGCCACTGGGTCAGTCGTCATCTGGAGCGTCAGTCAACCAATGACGGAATTATTATACACAAACCCATAAAAACTCACACTTCTATTCAAGCAGAGACAGTAACAATAAATTTGTGATGTATTCATTGTTGCTCACACAAATGCTGTTTGAATTTCCATGACAAGGCGGACAACTCCAATTCATTCTGGGTTTTTTTTTCGTTTTCCAACTAACATGAAAGTGAAACCCATAATTATGTACAAACTTTTATTTGATTAAAAGTGTTTTAAAGTTGAGCTGTAGACTTTAGAAAATAGGGTAAAAGATGAAATAATTGATTCAAGTTGATCAAAACTTTTCATAAATTGTCTAACGATTGAATTGAAGATTGAAAAATTAATGGTTATCAAATTTAACAACGAAAAAAGACGAATCTGCATATTTCTAAAGTTTCTTTTTAATAATAACAACCTGCCGATTAAAGAAATTTTTATTTTTTTGTATTAAATTCTTCGTATCCCAACCGAGAAACGTTTTAAAATTAACATAAAAGTATATAGTTATTAGCATAACATAAAAAACGAACTTTATTTGGAGTAAAGTCGAGATATCTTAGACACTTGTTAGGTTTGGCATTGAATATAAAACTATAATGTTTTTGCAGTCATTAATTTTTACGCAAACTCTAAAGTGAAGTTTAAATAGAAAAGGGGATAATTTTTATTAATCAAAAATAAAGTATTTTATATCGAATAAAATACTTTACATAATATCATATTACATGATAAAGTAATTCATTGCTTTTCTCTTCTTTCTCTTTATTTAAACAAAACGAACTGCATTAAATTGCAGTGTACCGTAGGAGCTTCAATGCATAACTCAAAATATAAATGCAGGACTGCGTCAGCTCCCTTGCACCCCTTTCCCTTTTGCCACAGATCAAAGATCGGTGATTAGTGTTCAGTGATCACTTCATGTACAGGAGGAGGCTACCTGTTGCTGCAAAGACGCGACGGCAGCTCGGGCAATGAATTATTTTAATGACGAGCAAAATGCGCTCATCTTTAGTGTTCCGTTGTTGTCCTGCGCATGCGTGAGCTGAGCAGAGTTGGTTGCCGCCATGCCATAAAAACCAGTTTACGTAACACTTGCCCCCGACTCCTCTCTGTTCGACTGGCGGCCATTGAGCGTTGCGCTTGCACCTTAAAATTAACCACATACAAAAACTGCGTGCGAGTCACTTGAGCTGCCCCAAAAAAAAAGGAAAAAAAATGCGAAGCCTTCGTTAAGCTGATTTTATCGATGCAGCAATTTCACTAGAGTGTAGAATGATGCATTGAAAAATTGGTCATGCCTCTCATATCACAGGTCATAGCGTGGCCCCATCAACAAAGTGAATTTTTGGAAATATAATTATGTTGAAATTCTTTTTCTTTTTCTTTTTTTGGGATAATTTGAAAGGTTGTGCAAGCCACGAAACGTTTCGTACACTTAATACGCTTATATGTTCGCTTAATCATCTTTGGCACATCATTTTGGTTGGGCTCATGAGAATCAGAACAGAGAGGCACTGGATTGGCATTGGGAATGGGAAACGGGATTGGAGATTGTAAACTGGCAATCGGTTGTTCAGTTGTGGCATAATTCGTAAAAACTCAAACAAAGTCAATTACCAAAGTGTCACTAGAGATAGAGAGGGAGAGAAACACAGAGCACACACACACGCACACACACACAAACTCCAGGGTGCATCTTTTGTGTGTGTGTGTGCAATTAAAAGCTGATTGCTATTGCTAACAAGGATGTGAGTTTGAGAAAAAATTGAAATTCCAAATGTTTGTCTGCAAGATGCAATTCAAAAGGTGTACGACTATGTATGTGTGTGTGTGTGAGTGTGTGTGTGCAGCTGTGCACACCCAAAACGTGTAGCTCAAAATTTGCACTACACACACATGCAAAGTGCAGCACACACATTGTTATATCTGGAAGGTTGCGTTCGTGTTCGCAATTGCAACTCAATTGCGCATTTGCCACCGCAAGCATCAATATTCGAGGCATAGGCATCGACCAACCATAATCACGTCTGAGGAAACAGCGCGCCCCCACTACTCTTCCCCTCCCCCTTTCGGTATACGCACTGGGAATCGCACTGTCTCCCTGCGGCCAATTTAATTGACAGATTTAGTGCGGCTCGATTGGCAGTGCGGAAAATTAGTTTTCCGTCTCCGCAATCAGACTTCAGTCGCTTTGACTATCAACTGCGTACGTCTCTCAGGCGCATTTTAATTGTTTTATCGACACTCTCCAACAACAATAACAACTGGCATATATATTCATACTACTAAATATAAATATGTATTTCCGTGTGGTTGCCTTTGCCAACCCGCCCCCTGACAACATAAGGTGAAAGACACACGCCCACAAGCCGCACGCATGAAAATAGATTTAATTAAATTGCGAACAAATTGCGTTCGTTGTGGGACTAAAACAAAAAGCGAATGTGGGCGAGTTGGGAAGGGAAGCTATCACACACTCAATTAATCGATTTCATATTGATTTTCTTGTACATTTGTTGTACGTCTGTGTGTGTGTTTGTTTTGCCTTTTGGCCAGAAAGTGTTTCTCTGTCAAATAATTTCCGGTTGAGTGATTTCCGCGCAGCTTTTGCGCCTTCGGCCTTGATTGGAAGTCATAGCAGAAAGGAGACATAAGTTCAATACTTAGGTTCAAGTGAAATTAAAAGTTTTGACTGTGGAGCGGATTGAGTTCCCTTAAAAAGGACAGTACCCATCTATAGTTAAATTAATCATGCAACTTTTTAAACAATCTCAAAAATAAAAAACAGTTTTCTACTAAAGATAAGGCAATTCATAACATTATTGTCGATCTCTAAGTAAGATACTTTGTTGTACTTATACTTTCGCTGTCGCTGAATCTTATCACCCCTTTTTATTTCCAGCTAAGCGCTTAAAGTAATTCCAACGAATTACAAACAATATTGTTGCCTGATTATCAAAGTGTATTTCTATCTTACTTCAGAAAGTGTTTTACGATGAATTCTTCTCTCTTTTGATTTTATTTTTTGTTTTTGGGCCCAGTTGCGGGCGCGTGCGTGACATTTTTATGTGCCGGCAACAGTGACGACAAAACAAAACATAAATAAGAGCAGAGCATGGGAAGTGGGGCGTGGGGCGTGGGGCGTGGGGCATGTAAAGGGAGCTAAGGTAGCGTTTTAGGGAAAATGTTGGCATGGGAATTGGGGAAGTTGTTCGAGGAAATCGAATTAAATATAAGTAGTTGTGCCTTTGCCAGACTGCGTACTATTGCTGTATCAGATACACACATGCGCATTATTTGTGCGAGTGTATCTTTATCTATGTATTTGTGTGTATCTGTGTTTCTGTGTGTATATAAATAGTTATAGTAGAAGCATAGATCACACGATGCGCCGCATGCAACATGGAGTCACCGTCACCTAGAGATTTATTGGCAACGCCCTTGCCCAAGGGTGAGTCAATATGAGTGAGTGAGAGAGAAAGAGAGAGAGTCAGTCACAGAGTGAGTGAGATAAGACTACTTTGGTGTGGCAGTTGGCCAAAGATGTGGGTCTACTTTGTTTTGTGTCTTGGTTCTTCTTTATTTTTTTGGGGGGGGGGGCTCCGGTTTTGGTTCAAAGTTCGTTGCAAAAGCAAACACGTAAACTGTCAAAACTTTAAATCCCGCAGGAATTTAAGTTAAAAAAAAAATAATACAACACGTACTCTGCGCGTTCTCTGGGGCCGCAGCTGCTGCAAAGAAGCACTTTCTTTCCCTACGTTTCCCCCGCTCAAATAAAAAAACAAAAATCAGCCTTCGGCAGTGTAGACATAGAGAACCTTGAAAAGTGTATCTCAAAAAGGAAAGCAGCAGAGCAAATATAGATATATTGGCTTACAGCTAAAGATTCTATAAGAACCCCAAATCGTACCCATCTCCTAGTTTTCCCCCCTTCGGATTCACAGCTCGTCTAAATAATCAAAAAATTTATGTATCGCGCCTTGCCTAAGAAAGTTTTATTATTTTCTAGTTAAAGCCTTTCTTCCGCTCTCGTCTCGTTTTTTTGCCACACATAGCAGCATTTAAATTATGTACTTAGAAATACACAAAAATTCTCGCGAAAAGTCTACAAAAGAAAATGGCGCGACGCAGCAGGAGATGTGGCAAAAGAAGAAGAGCAAGGCAGCAAAATGAATTTCGCACTTTTTCGCATAGTAAATTTAAAACTTGGCCAGCTCTACAAAAAAAAAAAAAAAAACTGAGCCCCGCCGAATAATGAAAAAAAAGAAGTAGAAACCAAAGCTGGAAAACAAAAAATATATAGAGAAGCAAAGTTTGGTAAAAAGTTTATTTTTGCATACATATCTCTAGTATTACTGTGTATAGTAGCAGGCAGCAGGCAGAAGGAGGGAGATGCAGGGGAAAAAGGAGAAAAGCTGCGGCAGGCGCGTGACAAATTCCATTTAAAATTGTTGAGCTCAACACACGTACTACGTACTTCAACTCCTGCTGCTTGGAGAAGCCGCTTCTTTGCCGAGTTGGCTCCTAAATAAAATGAAACTTTTGCCAACCTCAGCGTGATGTATTCCAATGGCACAGGACATGCGCCAGGATATTGCCTCAATGTTTGCGAACGAGCTAGCCATGGAGAGCGTAAAAGAGATGGAGGGGTTGGCCAAGTGAAGCGCTAAGATTTAAGTTAATCAGCAAAACAGGTTTAGTGCTAAATAAATGATTTTATGCGGGCTTGCCATTTTATTTGTATTGCATAGATAAGGATACAAGTTATGGATCTCTGCATAAGATATACTCACGAGCCTCAAATATAAGTAAAATGAACTATCATACAATTAAACAATGCTTATCAAATCATTTGAAACTATTGCTTTCGTTCAGGTCTTGAGCATCTTAACTTATGTTAATATTACCTACAGATAGCTGAGCCTCGTTTGATTTATACCAAAAAGTAATAAGATAAATGTACAAATGATGTAATTTAACAAGCATATTTCACAGCCATGCAGCTATTCATCATTTCAGACGGCTTATCAGCCAAAATGCATCTGACAAAAGCAAAAGTCACTAATTTCAAACAATTTTCTGACACATTAAATCAGTTGTTTGTATGTTGAAGTTTGTAAGCATTTGGCTTTGTTAGCAATTAAATAAATACAAATATACAAATGTTTGGCATAAACATATAATTTTGTATATTTTTCATAAGTTAATTTTAATTTCTTTGTTGCATGGTGAAGAATTTTATTTTCATATCGCTTTTATTGTCTATAAAATGTTCTCGCCATTTATTTAATGTCTGTCTGATGCGAAAATGCACAAGTAAAAATACATACACACACGCACACATACAGCCATGTTGAAAATACTTGTATGCAAGTAAATGTGAAAGATAAATGCGTTTTCACTTTATGACTTTCGTGTCGGCATAAATTTGTTAATACCTTTAGGCCAAATTTATAACATAATAAATGCTCATAATATTTAACTTAACATTTTGCCAGGCCATGGGCAGACAGACAGACAGACAGACTGAGACCCAGGCCTCAGACTCAAATTGCGAGAGTCGCCCCAATAAAATGCGAAAGTTACTTAAACATTGTGTTCATTGGCAGCAGCAGCAGCAGCAGAGGAAGCCAAGGGCGGAGTTAAGCGGGGGAAGCATTATTATGATGATAAAATCTCTCTGCAGCTCTCTTCTGCATAATGCAGTTGAGCGCATAAGTGTGTATGGGTCTGTGTTTGTGTGTGCACATAAAATTGAGTTATTGCACTTGAGGCAAATTAAACTTCATAAATATTTAAAATCAGAGATTAACACACGCCAGAGAATACCAGAGCGAAAGAGATAGATATAACTGAGTAGACTTCTCAATTGTTGAAGTCAAATTCCAGGTTGTTGTCGACTTTTGTGACTGGCCAATTAAAGTTGCATTACAATGGCATAACTGCAATTTAAGTGGCACACGGTGCAACGACTGACGGCTCAGAGTAACGATCTACTCGCCAAAAGATACAGATTCAAAACAAAAACCAAACTGTTACTTCAAGCAACTGCCAACTGTTAAAAAAATGAAATGTTTTTTTTATCGTCTTGGCTTTACTCTTGTCGTAGCCTGCCTACGACAAAATGTTGCTGAAAAACGTATATTAATGTTGTTTTTTTTTAGCGAAATGATTTTTCAATTTAATATGCTTGTTGAAATGTTTATAAACGAATACAAATGTGGCAATTGAACCCACACGCGCTGTCTTACTTTGTCAAATGTATAATCCCCCACCATGATCTTATGACAACAGCTGAAAATGGCAAATTATATATTGAATTAAGTTCAAAAGCCATTGGAAGCTAATGTGACATGTGATACTTATGACTTTATCAAATTTGATGTACATTTCTAATTTGAATCCATTCTCGCTTTCCGTTAGGCACAAATGGTCTGAGGAGACGCGGCCGACAAACTTATACCCGCTACCAGACTCTGGAGCTGGAGAAGGAGTTCCATACGAATCATTATCTGACCCGCAGAAGGAGAATTGAGATGGCGCATGCGCTGTGTTTGACAGAGCGGCAGATCAAGATCTGGTTCCAGAATCGGCGAATGAAATTGAAAAAGGAGATTCAGGCGATCAAGGAGCTTAACGAGCAGGAGAAACAGGCACAGGCGCAAAAGGCGGCGGCAGCAGCTGCGGCGGCAGCGGCGGTGCAAGGGGGGCATTTAGATCAGAATTAGGTTGAATTATTTAAACAATGCATTCATTTAGTATGCATGCAGAGCAAGAAGATTGTAACAAATAAACCATTTACTTAACTTAAATGAATAATTGATTAATTAATATATATATATAAATATATATTAATAATATTATAATATTGATATTGTATGGTAACATAAATGAACTATTTCAAATTGTTTGAAAAGCAAACCGAAAATACGTAAAAAAAAACCGCAAACAGCAACAAAAACTTACAAATAAATTTCCTAGACTCGTAAGTAAATCGAATAAAGCGAAATGGAAAATAAAATAATACAAAAAATACAAAATACAAAGAGTAGCAAACAGAACACAGAATCTACTTACCCTAGATACATACATAAATACGTAAATACATATTAAATGTTAAACAAAAAATATGAATACAAAAAATTACAAATTCAAATATTATTTCGAATTCCACAAGCAGCGAGAGCGTTAGAAGTAAATTATTTAAAAATTGTTTGCCCGCGTAAGATTTATGTTTAAAAATATTCAGTTGTAAAATGTTGTTTACAAACCCTGCCCTGTTCTGCCCCTCGATCCCCTGCGCCCCAAAAAATTCCCTTTGTTGCTTACTGCTATGTTAAAATTCTTATTTTCGAGAAAAGAAAAACTAAAAAAAGAAAACTACTCAAACAAATGTTAAAAGGATTAAATTGAAATTCTGTTGATATGAATTTTTGTAAGACGAGTTTTTAAACCAATTGAAATAAAAGAACATTACGTAAAAAAAAAGAAGAAGAAAAACAAAACTATTAAAAATTTAACTTAAATATAAATAGAATTTGTTAGCAAAGTAAAAGCATATTACAAACGAAAAACAAAAAACAATTTATATAAAACTAACAACAAAAAATATGATACAAAAATATAATACAAAAATGTGTATAGTTCGTGCTAAAACTTAATGCAATTTTAGTTAACTCTGTTTAATTTTAAATTAATTTGTTTAGTTTTTGTCTTAGGCTTTTAAGCGTGCACACAACAAACAACAAACAACAACAACACAAGTGAAGCTGTTTTCTTTAAGTAATTTTTAAAGTTTTTTAAACTAAATTAAATCCTAATTTTATTATGTTTAGTTTAATGAAAAGCGTTTATGAGATTATCTGACAACAAACGAGCAGAAAACAACAAACAAACAAAAAACTTTGCCTCGGCAAAACAAATAAATTATTGGTTTTGAAAAAATCTACAAAAAAAAAAAAAACAAAAATCAAAGAAAAACGAATGAAATTGTTGTGTTATTATTATATTTTAGTTGCAATTTTTGATGTTCCGTTTCTGTCTTTAAACACAAAACATTCTTAGGCATATAGAATTAGAGCTTGAAATCGTCGAGTTGTTTTTATTATTATTATTATTATGGTTTGTGCATGCGAAATTGCTTTTGATCTCGTTTCGTTGATTGTTCGTAAGTTGTGCTATATGATATCGATAGAGATGACAGAGATACCCTTAAGCGATATCATTTTTATCGATAGCAAGGTAAATGCATCTCGGCCTAGCAACGAGCTGTGCTCGAATAAAGCTCTGAGATGCATTTTGCTACTACTATTAATTTCAGTTGGAATTCACTTAAAGGGCTAACCAAGCAACCTTCACAAGATGTATACGTAACTAGCGCTTAAGGTTCAACAGATAAAACTATATATATATATATATAAATCTCTATATTTATATTTATGTATTTTACATGAACAACAACAATAAGAGAAAATATTTGCAACTACGTATGAACAGAGAAAAAGTACGTAAGAGATTAAGTTAAATGTTATAGATTTTAATGGAAATCAACAAATGAAATGAAACATATACATACATACGTAAATATATATATATATGTGTAGTATATGTGGCTAAAAGAGGTCCAGCCCCACTCTACACCCTCCTCCCTTGAATGAAAAAGAAGCTATAAATACAATACCTAATGATTTAAATGTGAATTGTCGTAATAGCAAACGGATATACGTAAAAAAAAAGAAAAAATAACTGAAACGGAGCGCGTCGGCGTTAGAATTTATTCTACATTCTACAAAACTTACCTAGTACTATAAACTACTTGCATACATAATACACTATGTACGTATTAATTAATTGTATTGTACATTCTTGTGGCTTTTCTTTACCTTAACCCACGACACAGCCTCAACAACAACAACAACAACAACCTAATTGACATTTATAATGTTTTTTCTAATCCTTAAAACTCATGTATAAACGATTCAATGATTGAAATACGATAAGCTTCACTTTCATCCCTCGAAATGTTTGACAAACGGAAACATTTTGGAATATTTGTGTAGGGTAGACAAATCGTTTATACTCTCGTATACTACTACTGTAATTCTAATTTAACGCCATTCTATGTTAGCACCGTAAGTTGTAAATTATCAAAATAAAAACTATACGTAATATGAATAAAAGGAAACAAAAACAACCAGTGAGAAAGAAGTGTGGTAAAAAGTAAAACAAATAAAAATTTGAACCTAAAAACTCAAACGGCTGTTGCATTTTATTTCTGAAACATGGAGGTCGCCATTCTGCAGCGCCATCTGTAGCTCGTTACGTTCACTACAGAGCCCAGTGACACAAAGCTGATTGTCGTAGTCGCATGCTATTAGTCTAGCTATTGGCTGATAGATGGCGCCATGATGTTAAGAACACTGCACAGCTCACCCTGTGCCTGACACATTGAATAAAAATTAACCATTTGACGCCGTTTATTGTCGATTAACTAACATCTTGTTTGAACGACTGACTACAGAATGTGTTTGCCCAGCGTCAGTTTTGTTAGTCAAATCCTAATATTTGGACCAACTTCAGCGTCTCCAGATGAACAACACTCCTTAGAATCAGCTCTTTACAAATTTTAATTTTCGTTTCCCCAGTGCGATCCTAAAAGTATGCTGCATTTTTTCAGTGAGATAATTTAGCCGATGTAGCAACCCAGTTATTGACACTGGTGCATGGACAAGCTATACTCAAGAATACCAGACTATATACACAACCAAGAATTACAATGCCACCCGACAAAATAAGAATTGAATTCTTACACGAAGGCTTATGATTTTAAATGAACTTAGGGTGTCCTTTTATAATTCTTACAAATGTGTTGGCAATGCATATTAATAACAGTGTGCCCATTTCTCAGTAAGACTGTACAAACTGTTCTGATAACTTATGTTACATGCAATTCTAAACGAAGCATTAATTTGATATCATTATTCTCTAATGCATTTACTCTTTAACGCGGTTGTTTTATAAGCTTCTACTCTTAAGACTTGTTTGAGCATTTAACATTCCCAGTGTTTTTTATACCCTCATTAACACGAGCTACTACTATACTTATCAATTAAACAAATAGATCAAGATTAAATATAAGCAAACTTTCATTCAGAACTTATGAAATTGGCAAATTTAAATAAACTCCCAACACCAATGTATTACAATAATAAATCTTAGCATAAAAACAATGGGATTACTTACCGTAATACAGGGTATTTCAAGATCGTCATGTTGAAAATGTTCACATGCATATCAAGAGCTGTTTTAATATGTTTCAAGTCAGTTCGGTTTGTGCTGTCGATCGGAGTGATTGCAAGTGTTTCCTGAAAGCGTAATAAACTAAGTTTTAATGTCTGATTAATGCATAAATTTATAAAATTACCGATGCATTTACATACAAACAAACAACATTTCTGAAAGTGCTTTAACAGTAGAGCAGAAAATATGAAATTAAAATATACTGCAACACATTCAGTGTGCATCTGCCTGATTTTATTAAGCTTCAATGCAAGTGAGTAAAGTCCAGACCATCAATAAAATTTGATCTAAAAATAAATACCTTATAAACTTATGTGCATGTGTGTGATGGTGAGATATTTTGCCGTAAACTTGATTTGAGCCAGCATTAAAAACATCTTGGCTCAGAACAACGGTGAGATAAGAAAAGAGAGAGAGAGATACAATAAAGTAAGAGAGGGATTAAGCGCTTAGGAGTAAATGAGCTCTCTGTTATTGTTTCTGTTAGTGTAAGTTCTAAATGAGAAGCGTTATAAAAAATAGATAACAACAAACGTTGTTTAGTTATAGTAAATATGTACTAAACAAAATCAATCTAGCATCCGTCTTATATTTGAGCATTTGTAATATGCAATTAAGTTAAACCACTTTTTCTTTTTCACGAATATGGTTATTTTGATACGTATATTAATCTCTAACTAACTAATGTCTAGTTTGTTTACTTTGTGAATCCATTTCATTAATATAAATGTTTAGTTTGTTATCAATTTCGGCCTTCTTATAAAATTTATTGCTCTCTCTAATCTCAAAAGCTAAGAAATTGACCTTAAGTGGAATTATATTCATACATATAATATAAGAACATACATATTAAATAAAAAATGAAACATTATTTTATAAATATGAACAGTTGAACTTTTCTACCACGAACTTCCGTACAACGATCTTTTCCTTATAACGAATTCATTTCCAATACACTTTAATTTGATTCAATCAAAAAGTAGTTCTACAATATATAACGAATTTTCTTTATAACCAAGTATTTTTATCCCATTGATATTTGCTTTAATTATTATTATTATTGATTAATATATATATTGATTATGATATAAAGTAATGTACAGGGTATTTTGAAGTGCAGAAAGCAAAATCAAATAAAGTTAAGTTGCTTAATATGAAATTCTGTATAATTGAATTCGGAGAATAAGTATTTTATTTAAATGTCAAGCAATCAAAACAATTTTAATAATATTGACTATCGAGCATTGAATACTTAAAACTACAATTGATGTGTTTAACAAATAGTACTAAATTTTGTATTTTTATATGGCTTACGAATAGGCTCTGTTAATGGCGCTTGTGGTTCCTCAAAGTTCGAGTGTGACAATGGCAGCTGCATTTCAGTGTTTGAGGTGTGCGATGGAGTCAAGAACTGTCCCGATGGTTCCGATGAAACGGGCTTGACTTGTGTATCCCAGAGACAGCACTGCTCCAAGCCCTTCTTCCAATGCACCTATGGGGCATGTGTGATAGGCACGGCTGGTTGTAATGGACTCAAGGAGTGCGCCGATGGCTCAGATGAGACGGTTCTGCGTTGTGGTAATGATGACGATATTCGTGAATATGATCGCAAACTGCAGGGTAACTGTCAGTGAGTAACCTATTAATTTCAAATCCCTAGTAGATATATATTAACATAAGTTTATTGCAGGAGCAACGAGATCAAGTGCCCATCTGGCATATGCATTGATAAGACCAGGTATCTGTGCGATGGCCAGGATGATTGTGGCGATGGCAGCGGCTTCGATGAGTCCGTCACACTGTGTGGACATCTCGATTGTCCGGGCTACGCCTTCAAGTGTGCCACTGGGGCTTGCATTTCCAGCCAGATGACATGCGACAACAAAAACGATTGCTTCGATGGTTCCGATGAGGCGCCACTGCTATGCAACACTACCTCAAATCCAATGAAACAGACACCGATTTTGCTGCCCGCGGATCAGTTGGGCTGCCCATTGCCATTGGGTGATGAACGTCCCATACTAAAGGATAATCGTGGCACACTTTTGACGCCGCCCATTATCAGGGCAACTGTTTACTTCTCCTGCAATCCCGGCTATGTGCTCGAGGGCCCTGAAAGCAGCCCCTGTGCCAATCGCAAATGGAGCTTGCCTCTTGTGCCCAAATGCGTGAGTGAGTAACTTCGAATATATTTTAAGTTTAAGTAGAAATTCATTTGAAATAAGATCCTTGTCAGATCCATAAGTTTGACTCACAAAAATCTATATTGAATTTCCTTTACTTAAATTAATAAATGTCTTTATTAAAATCTGTTAAATCTTACAGAATACTGTGACTCCATGCGTGACTCGAGCGGTCACTCCAGAGATCTCTTTAACGGCTATTCGACTCGGGCCACGTGTGTTTACAATGGACAGCAGGTGAACTGCGCCCAACGCTACCATCCCCCAGGCACTGAGGTCAAGTTTGTGTGCGCTACTGGCTTCCAGACTCTGAAGACCTCGCTGCCGGACATCAAGTGTCTGCCGAGTGGACACTGGAGTCGTGAACGTGAACGCTGTGATCAGGAGTGTGGCCAGATAGCCACACCAATCAAACAGTTCTCGGCTCATGGCTACTCCATTAACAACACGGTGGTTCCCTGGCATGTTGGCCTCTATACATGGCACAATGAGCGGGATTATAACTTTGTGTGTGGCGGATCTTTGCTTACACCCGATGTGGTCATTACAGCTGCCCATTGTGTGTGGAGTGAGGTGACTTCGGAAACCTATAGATTCGATACGTTTCGCGTGGTTGCCGCCAAGTTATACAGAGGCTACAATGACGTCACCAATGAGGACCGTAGACAGCAGGTTCGGGATATTATAGTGGCACCGTAAGTAGTTTAGTTTTAATAATTGAATATTATTAAATCTGGATTCAATTTTATAACAGTCGCTATAAGGGACGTGAGGATAATTTTTTCAACGATTTGGCTTTAATCATATTGGAGGTACCCTACGACCTGAGCAACACCATTCGGCCAGTTTGTATATCCTTCTCCCATTTTGCCGAAAAGGAGACCATCAATAATGAGGTGAGAGGTCAATTTGCCGGCTGGAACTTTGAGAATAAGCGCGAATTGCAGTTTGTGCCGGCTGAATCGCAAATGAACTCAGTGTGTGTTACCCAGTTAAGGGATATAAGTGCCGATAAGTTCTGCATGTACACGCAGGGCAAGTCCTTAGCCTGTCAAGGTGATAGCGGTGGTGGCTTTACGGCTCAACGGGAAACTCAAGCTTTTTCGAGGGATACAAGTCGCCATTTTCTTTATGGTGTGATTAGCAGTGCTCCGAATGCGGGACAGTGTGCCCAGAGCTTGACAACACTTACCAATATACAACACTTTGAGGATATGATAAAGGATGCCTTCAAACAAAGTATAGACAATAGATCTTAAGTCAGCAATAATTAAATATAAACATATGTAAGCTAACTAGTTTAGCTGTAATTATTCTAAATAATATTATAGATATTCGAATAGAAACCATTTTTATTTGATGGCGGAACAAATTTCTCAATAGGAGTTATATTAGATAATACATTCCAGTCAGATGCCATTAATTACTTAATAAATAAATCGAACATTATTTTGTGCAAAATGTATAGAAATATTGTTTGCAAACTGTATGATATGATAAAAGTTTTGTGTAAACGAAAGTAAAACAGTTTTCAATAAAAATGCCAAGTATTAAATGGATACTCAATTGGCATTTAAAGCTTTTGAGGTTCGAATCTTACAAAATTTTTATATTTTTATGCTTCATGCGATGAACGTTCTATGAATTGTTGGCATCAAATTAATATTGCTTTTTGATAACTTTATGTTCGTCTTCATTTCTTGTTACATGTCGCTGCGTCCTGTTCTCAATGTGTCATTGTGGTCATTTTACAGAACATTCAAGTTGTTAGGTTCATAAATTAGCTAACCCTAGTTAGACTCTGCTTCTCCTTCTCCTCCTCCTCCTCCTCCCCCTTCCTCTTTCTTTTGCTTCATTCCAGCAACTATCTTTTGAGCGCTTGAAGCCATTTGTAATTTTTTTTTGCTTGCACAAAGAACAACAACAACAAGAACAACTGGCAAACAAATTTTAGTCCACTTCTGTTTTATGGCAAATTAATGGAGCGACATGCTGTCCATGTTCGAACCCAACAAACTCCGCCTGCCCGCGACCACCCCTCTCACCCCATCCACCCCACTTCTTTACTCGAGCCTAGCAGGTGGCCCAGCATTAAGAGCGCCAGGCAGAACCCATCACTGGACCATGGGCTCCATTTGCCCATACCAAGAGTAGCGCGACGTTTTGGAGCTGCTGCTGTTTGTTTCACACATGCCAAATGAATGAGTTTCAGTTGGTTTTTTTTGTACCGTTCAGTTCTGTTCTGTAGTTGCTGCTGTCGATTTGGTGGGTGTTGGTTTCTTTTGCCGACTTTGCCATGTTGCCAGCCGGGCTAACATATTGGACATTTATTATTTTCGTGAGTGTTTTTGCTCGTCGGGTAAATTATGGCGCTATGGCCAGCTGCTGGTTGTGTGTGTGTGTGTGTGTGGGCAGGAGTAGGAGGGAGACAGAGGGAGAGAGTACCACTGTTGATGCCCCAACTGCCAACAGTTCATTTGTTGCATTGTGTCGCCCCAAATTGGTTTGTACGGCGAAAACGCTTAGCTGGTTCTGGATTAGATCTGCTTTTGTGTCCAGTTTTTAACTGATAATAAGTGTTACAGAGGGGTGTGGGGGAAGGGATGGGGAAATATTGTGTGTGTGTGTGTTTGTGTGGCACGCATGGATGCGGGGGAGTGTTAAATTAATAATTGCATAAATTTTACATGTGCTGTTGCATGAATTATGGTCGGCGCAGCATAAATCGCGAATAATGTGCGCACTGGCCGTGCGAATATTTATGGCTGTGACTGTAAATCATCAAACCATAAACGCACTTGCAACGCCTAGCGGTCACATGGTGGCAAAAATGCACGCTCATCCCTAACCTCCTTTCCCCTACCCCCATCTACTGACATATTTTTTTTTATTAAATTTACTAAACAAAGCGAGAAAAAAGATTTCATCCAAATCCATTTGCCAATGAATATTGTTAGATATGAACTTGTAAGTTAAGAGTATCGGGGCAGTGACAATATAATTACTTTTGATACTTTTAAAGCATTTTTGATATACAATTTATTTCTTTTGTTTTTCTTTTAAACTCAAATATTTCAATCGCAATTTATTTTAATAAATGAACTACAATTGAGACTCCATTTTCACCACAGCAATGCATTGTTTGCACATTTGTATGGCATTCAGAAAAATGCACTCATGATATATGAATGCCAATGAATTTAATAAAGTCGCACAATTGTCAAAAAATTATACATATTTATCTGTAGAATATTGTGTAATTAATTAAAGTTATAAAATTTTTAAAGAAGCTGCTATAAAATATTTTAAAGCCTAATGAATTAAAATAATTATAAAAATGCAGAATCTTTCTTCTTGAAATTAATTTTTTATTAATAATTACACAAAAATGTTGTTTCGACTATATTCGACTTATTTAGTTAAATAAGTATTTTAAGTATTTAAAATTGTCAAATATTTAAGATTAATTTATAGAAGTCAAGAAAAGAGTTTGTGAATACTTTTCGATTGATAGTTGTAATCAGTTAAAAAGCCTATTCATGTTCGAAAACACATACATAATACATATAACATATATACATACATATACTTATGTAGATATTGGGTAAAATGGCAACCGATTCACCCTTTTTAAAATGAAGCACTTCCGGCACATGCGGCCATTATTCTTAATACACGCATGGAAATGAACAGAAATTCGCCCAATAAAAGTTCAATGCCATAAATTAAGAGCATCCTTCGCCAGTCTGAAGGCTGGCGCGGCCATAGCTGGGAGAGGGAGCAACGCCAAGACAGATGGCCAGACGGGCGGGCAGCCAAAGCTCTGCATCCTGCTGCAGTGGCGCCTGCTGCAGCCAGCAATACCGATGTTGTTGTTGTTGCTGTTGTTATTGCACTCGGTGACGATGCTGCTGACCATTGCCCAAAGATATGCGATCAGTAAATACGTTTCCGCCTTGCCAGCTAATACACTTCCCATTTAGCTTCCGGTTGCGACCCGAATTTAAGTTTAAATTGTTGCCAGCTGCTGGGATTTGGGAACGCTAATGCTGCGTGCGAGTTTTGCAGCGAAACACAAAAATATGAAAAACAGAGAAGACATTACTCCCAGCTGGCGCACTGTGAACTCCAACACTTTGATGTCTTGCAATCATTTCATTTTCTATATACACAAAGCAAGGAGAACAGGACGCGCGCGCTTAGATTTATGGTTGGGTGGCCGACAAAGTGTCTGCGGTTCGGTCAGCCTTCAAGAACAACAACTGCGTAAGCTCAATCAAGACAGTAAGAAAGAGAGAGTATGATAGTGAAAGCGAGATAGCTGCTGCTCGCCAATTGTGAAAAGCTAAAACTTTGGCAAGAATAAAGCAAAAAGTTGTCAGAGATGAGAAACTTGGGCAAGTCAAACTCGATCCACGTAGTGGGTGGTGGCAGTTATGTGGTGGCAATGTTTTTGCGCAACGGTTGTCAAGCTTTTGCGGTGCATTGCAGTTTTCCAGACGAAAGTGCAGCGCTGGCATTTGAACCCAACAACCGGAAGTCGGAAGCACTCCATTCAATCTGTGAACAAGCAAGCACCCACCATCAGTCACTGACTCTCTGCGACTTCTGCTGCATCGAAATGAGAAATTCCCTTTTTATTTAAATTCAAGCGAAAAACAGCACACAGAGTGCGCTAGCACACAGACTCTTATGGAGTCAGTCTAGAGCTTGAAGCTACTGCTGAGTTTTCCAAAGGCGCTTCCGGCGCGAGGAAGATGAATGTTGTGCCACCGACAACACGATGACGCCAATAGTTTTTCAACTCTGGTTTTCTCTCTCTCTCTCTTTCTATCTGTTTCTCTCTAGCTGTTTGTTGACTCAGCAAAGTGACAACCAAAAGTAAGCAACACAAAAAGCAAATAAAACACACACACACACACACACACATGCAACCGGTTTTTCTTTAACTTAAAATTATGCTTTTTATGGATTGTTTCGTCAATAGGTGAATAATATTCAATAAAATTTAAATACTCAATTGGACTCATTAGATTTTGGTTTAAGAGAATAATTGCACCATATATGTATATAAAACTTTCTTTGCGGATAAAAAAAAAAATAAATAAATTAAAAATAATTTTAAAAGGAATACATTATTTATTTTGAAACCAACTAAGCGATTGGTGTTGTTAGTAATAAAGACAATTTTTTTTTGTGAATTTATTTCATGAATAGTATAAATATTTATAATACAGTCTTATAATTAAGCCGGTTACCATACAAATCGAGTTAGAATGCTCGACTTGTTATCAATCGAGTTTAGTTTGCTCAACTTAACCAAGCTTCGGCTTCCCCGACCAAATCACTTGTCAGTCAGTTTTGGTTGTTTTGTGGATAAAATCATAGCTGCGTGGCGTTTGTTATATTAAAGATCTTTTTGTCAAGTGCAATAAAATGATATTTCTTTGGATTAACTATTTGTTAGCTATGCTAGCACTTTCTAAAGGCGCCATAGTGAGTGTTATACTGTTAATATATTTATATATAAAACATATTCACAAACAAATCCAAATGTAGCTTTCAAACGAATCGGGCGTTACAAAGATAAAGTGTCGATACGACAAGGGTATAAAACGGAGTTTTGGTTTAGATAATTTAAACGCTTCCTGGACGCAGCTGGAGCATAAAGTTGAGATTTCAAAACAAATGAGACACTCACCAAACCTCCAAACGATTGAACATGATCTGCTGCTGGCTTTTAATCAAGCATTCCCAAATCAGACAGCTAGTATTCATTTCTTTGGCTCTCGTGTAGCTGGAGTTAGCAAAGAGAACTCTGATTTGGATATATATGCAAATATTGGTATGATCTAAGGAAGTAATAAGAATTCCAGCCCCTTAAAATCAAGTTTTGTTGCAGATTCGACTCCTTGGGGTAACCCCATTGCAATATCGACACAACAACTGTACAAGGCAGCTAATTTTTTACACAAGGAAGGAAATCAAACCTGGGAATTATTAAACACAATTGTTTACACCAGAGTGCCGATCATATGCTTGACTCACATTCCAACGAGAATCACAGTTGATATTAATTTCTCTAGAAAAGCGTCTGCTTTAAATGATCAGCTTGCTAATTATATGTTTGATCTGCAGCCGATTGGTAAGATAATATTTTATTTTAATAATTTTGAAACTTACACTCCATTTTGGTTTTATTTGTTAGGTCGTTATATGGTCCACTACCTCCGGGACAGAGCAAAGAGCCTTCGACTAGATTCTAACCTTCGTAGTCATCATCATATACTGATGGTTATTTTTTTCCTGCAAATGAAAAACCTTCTGCCATCTGTACATTATTTGCAAAATAATATTAAACCAGATGTTGGGCGTAAGTTAAAGTTTTAAATGTTGAATAAGTATAAATTTACTTATTTGTTTATTGCTCTTCAGCTGTTATAAGCAATTTCCACAAACTTTCTTATGTGGAACTGGGGCTGACAAAGGTGGAAGTATGCCCTGACAATACAAACAATTTATTAATGGAGTATTTTGAGTTTTATCAAAATTTCAACTATGACAAATACGCAATTTCTCCATATCATGGATCTAAGATACCCAGATCAAAGCTTATGATCCTCATGCCAAAAGGGTAACTAATGAACTGTAAATTAAAATCAAGTATTCATGTTTAACTTTGCAGTTACAAAATAACTATTCGAACCTGGATAACTCCCGTTGCAATCCAAAACATGGCAAACCTTAGTTCTAATAATGGTAAGGCCCTTAAGCTTAAAAACTTAAAGAAGTTTGTGTCCCTTTGGGAGCAATTTGAATAAATAAAATGATAGCCGCTGTTTATCTTTTCGACCAAATAATATTTACTTGCATTATTTTGTGAAGTAGTCTTCAAAATACATAAATATCCAATCTGAGATTCCTTTTCGAAACAGTTCCAAAATTTTCTGTAGCATACTTTGCAGCTGACTAACAATACAAAAGTTATGGCTGGTGCTTTAATCGATTCACCGAAAAGTATGCAATAAATATATAATTTTTCTCATAGCAATAACAAACTACGGTATCATTGCGAAAATTTATTGAAAGAGTGCGATTTGTCTTAAAATTGTACTGATCACATATGGCACAGTATCGGTTTCAGCTGTTACTCTAGACTCGATGTTGTAGTTAGAAATGAGCCCCATTATTGTGTGTCTGTGTGAATGAAAAATAGACAAGCTGCTTAAAAACTTCTCAGCGCTTGAGGCAATTTCCATGTGATAAGGCCAAATAGGAGTAGAAGAAAGTGTGAGTGGTTTTTAGCCTTTAAACGGATTAGATGCCATTTTATGTGGCAACGAGTGGTTCAAACACACACACAGAGACACATTAACGCGTTATTGTCCTGCATAGATATAGGTGTTATTTTGAAAAGGGATAAAGAGACGACATGCCCGACAAATGTCGTTGTCTGCGATATCCCAAAAGCACATGTGTGTGTGTGTGTGTGCGTGTGCTGGAACATCCATAAGTGTCATGTTCGGTATCCTCATTCATCCTTGGCGTGCACGCACGTTTTTTGCGCCCTTTTTGTTTTATTATGTGCACGAATTTCTATATATATACAATACATGTATGTTGTATATATCCACACACACACTTGTGTGTGTTTATATATATGTGTGTGCGTGAGTGCGAGCTAAATAAATTCCGTAGCGCTAGAACCAAAGATTTATTATCAAATTAAATTTCTGACAGAATTTATTGCTTTATCTCTCGCCAAACATAGTTCTTTTGCCTCTTTCTCTTTCGGCAGCATCAGTAACACTCCACCAGCCGCCAACATTCATCCAACAAACCAACCAACCATCCGACCATCCAACGTTACCAACATCGAGCCCTGTTCTGAAAACCGAGCCACTTTCAAGTCCGTGCATATCCGGAATCGTTCCTGTCCTGCGTTACTTCTCCGGTAAACAAGCTGCGCAAATTTCATTTCCAGTTGGTGTTCACTTTTTTTGTTTTTCGTTCCCTCTTTCTTGTTGTTTTTTGTGCTATGTTTATAAAATTTATAGAGAACAAATTTGGACAATATGCGCGCATTATTCTCGCGTGTTTCGTACATTTATTTGCTGTTGATAGCAACACGCACACACACAATCATGGGGTGTGTGTAGAGTTCATAAAGACGGAGTCGCATCGCGTTTTTTGGGTTGTTACTGTTGCTGCTGCAAAACGGGGCGCCACATTAGCAACTGAAGCAGCATCAGCACCAGCGTAGCCCCTGCAGCCTCTTTTCACATACAGATGATGCATCGTTGTTGCCGCTTTTCCATAATTAAGCAGCAAGCAGCAGCATCAGCTCCTTGCGCAAAGAGCGTTCGTTGCCCCTCCAGCATCCTCGCTTAATTTTCAATTAGACATTAGTTTGCAGCAAACTTGTTCGTGTTGATTTATAAATCATTTTGTTAAATGATATAAATTAAATTAAAATGTTAATTGTCTATTTGGCGTGGCATAAATATTTTTTGTTTATTTTTAATTAGTTAAATAAACGTTAATTCCTTTTTTAATCTCTCTTCTTATTAAATACCAACAACACAAGTAAAAAGCTATCGAATGTTAATGAAAAATAAACTCAAAGGCCTTTGACACGCACGATAACGTAATCTTCCCAAAGCCAAGAAAATGAATAGAAATCGGTATATAAATTATGTTGTTATTTTGGGCAGTTTTCAAACAATCGTTCCACTTTAAGACAACAATTTTAGCCCCGAAAATAAAACAAAGAAAATGCATACCAGCGACTATTAAGCCTTAAAGTGAACTAGCTACGAATTGGGCTCGTTAATTCAAGCGATGACGATATAAATTACAACAATATGCCCGAGGCGGGACACCCACTAAATTAAAAATGATATAAACGATGCCGCGGGTGGCAAATAAAAGTGCCGCCGCCGACGCTGCCAGCTCACAAGGCAGTTGAAGTTGCCTAATTAATTTCCATTACAACGTGCCACGAGTTGCAAATTTGCAATGCTACAAAATGAGTATTAAAAAAAAAAAAAAACGCGCGACAAAAATCCAACAGTACATGAAACCACCCATATGTGTGAGTGAGTGAGTGTGTTACGGGGGGGTGGGTCCAACTGGAGGCGATTAAATTAAGTGGCGCATTAACAATTGCACTGGCAGGGAGACAAACTAAATCATTTTGACGCCATTCGCTGAGCGCGTCACAATTCACACAAAAATTCGTGTTTTACGACAAAAGAGAGAAAGAGAGAGAAAGAGAAATAGAGAGAGAGGGAGAGTGGAAAGTGAAAGAAGAGTGAAAAGTTGGCAGCATGGATGGCGGACTTTTGGGTAATTTGTCAAGTGCGGGAATTGGCCGCACTTTGATGGGGTTTATTTAGAGGGGAGGGGATATAGCTCAGCAAAAAAAAAAAAAAAAAAAACAACAGCAACAACAAAAAACTAAGCAGCTTCTTTTCGGACCAAAACGTGGCACTCAGTGAAATTGGCTCATTTGCATTCGAAATTTAAATTAATGCAAAACCGCTGAAAATGGCAAAGTTGGGGCCCAAAAACTTTGCCATCGGCCGCTTACTGCCCCTCGACTACTGCCCCTTCTATATAGAGACGGAGAGCGGGGTTTGGGGGCACTGGGCGGTTGATCATAAATATTCGCTGGCGCTCGTTAGAGAGGCTGCGAACGAACGGACGCGGACGCGACTTTCTTACTAACTACGCACGGTGAAAATCAAGTGGGGAAAATGCTGCTGCGGCAGCAGCTGCTGCAGTAGCAGTCGAAAATATGTGTGGCCAGAGCTGGGCGCAACTTTCTTGCCGCAGTTCCTTATTTCTTATTCCCAGGAGCCGCGGCAAATAGCAGTAACGGCAGCGTCCATGCCTTCACCATCACCACCACCAACAACAACAACAACAACAAACAGAGAACAACATTAGAAGCAGCAGCGAAGTGTGGTGGGGACAGAAAGGAGAGAATTGTGTGTGTGTGTGCGCTTAGAGAACATCTTACTTGCTTTTTAAAATGTCCAATAAAAATTGCCGACACATTTCGCCCATATTTCTTCGGAATCCCATATAAATCACGCGCTGTAATCCCTCATGCTATCGCCGCGTCGTCTTGGCTGCCGCTGTCGACTTTGCCACCGCTGCCGCAGACGAGCTCCAGTGCGGGAGAGGAGAGATCGGGGATGTGGGCTTGGGGTTCTTGGGTTCGGGATTGGGGAGTCTTCGAGTTTGGCAGTTTTGGCAATAAGAAAGTTTTTCTTTTCTTTGGGTCTGCATTGGCTTTGTTTAGGTCCCGCATGGCCCTCCTCTAAGGGGACTGAGACTGGCAAACCGGGACTTGGGTCTAGGGTGGTTTTTTCGGTTTCGATTTGGGTGTGTGTGTGTGTGCTCGAAGTCCTCATTATGGTGCTTGCGATTATTTGAAATTGCGAAAGTTTATTCATTGTGGGCGGATGGTAAAAGAAATGTGTGGCATACGTAAAATTGGTAAGATGTATGTCCTTCAAAGAGATAAATCAATATCAATACATGTGCTGAATTCAGATTTTATTGTTACATAGTATATTTGCCACTGTGTTCAGTTCAAAATTCGAACTTTAAACCTATAGATATTAACAGTAACAATAAAACGTTAAAATATTTTACATTTTAAACAATCCTTGCAATAACACCAAAAAAGGTTAAATTGGCAATAATGTGTTGTAGTGATCTTTGAAGAGTTTTTATTGCTTCGGCGGGAATATTTGTAACTTACACACATTTATAGTAATGTATTCAATTGTTGTTCCCATTGTTAAAATATTATGAATATATAGTATAATATAAAGTGCATAGCACAGTTAATTATACTTAATAATATGTTTGATTTTTCTACAATTCCTAGGAAATAAATAATTATGAAGGACCGTAAACTGAACAGGTGAAACATTTCAAAAGCAATGTGAACCATCAGTGAGTGAACTTGACCTTAATGGCAAGTAACTATGATCATTGCCACCTTCATTGTCCGTTAGAAATTGTAGACATTACGCGTTATTAGGTCACAGTCAACGCACTTTTACTTTCGGCCCTTGCTTGCACAGGTAGTTGTTACATTAATATGGCCATAAAACAATGTACGACACCTAAAAACATCCAAAGCAAGGCCGTGAAGTGTCGCACAACACTTTGAATGCTCGAGCTCATTGAGAGGCAATAAAACAGATTTTCGTTCAATGATGCGGGCTGTGACCGTACGGTGAGGTCATGCCAAAGATATGCATTACAAGTGGAACTGAGAGACGAAGGCCGCCGATGCGCTTTTATACGCAGAGAATACGATGCCAACAATTCGATAAGATAAGTGGACGTTGCCAACTAAAATGTCATAAATCTCGGCGCTAAGGATGCCTGTCCTGTTAAAGCGAAGGAAATCAGAAGAAAGCAAAAGAGACGCCAAGTGAAAGAGTTGTCGCTAGTTCCACGACATTTAGGTGCAACGGTGGGCAGCGAGGGGTGTATTGCGGGGTCAGCGTAGAGGTCCAAAAATACACTTGACATACGAGTAACGAGTGTACGAGTTGCGTCCGCATGTGTGTTCCCCCCAAAACCCCCTACCACTTGCCACAAACAAACGCTCGCCTCAGTGCGCTGATTTATTTTCCCGTTTTGCAGCAGATTTCTTGATGCAGTACTCGTATAAGCAGACGGCAGGCGGCAAAACAAGATGAATGGCACAAATGGCGACCGGGCGGCTCTTGGCCGTCTTTTGCCGTCGCTTGTTTGGACCAAAAAAAAGACACATCCAAAACAAATACCAAAAAAAAAACCTTTAAAAAAATTTGAGAAAAACTAGCAAGCCAAGTTTGTTGCTTCAATTTCTAACAGTTGTGAATAATCTTTTGAACATCTTTAGTTCTGTGATTTGACAAAGAGTAAATGACTTTGAAATACCCTTAAGGAAAGTACATTAGATCGTTTAGGAAACTCTCGCATATGTAAAATATGCATATTTTTTTCATATAAGAAAATATTATAATAGAATGAACTCAAATAAATCATAAAATGCTGGCCAAGAGTGCAGACTATTTATATTATTAAATAATACAGAGTTTTGAATTTATGCCTTATAATTGAAACTTAAATCGATTTTGATTTTCCATACCTTTCTTTTATTTCTATAATCATGTTTTGATTGCTTTCCTTTTTAAGGTAAAATATTCTTATTTATTTACTTCGCATATCTTATATTTTATTTTGTGTAATTACTTACTTAAGTAGATTTTTGTTATCGCGTTTGTCCTTCATTCACCACTGCTTGAAGCCTACAGGGTATATAAACAGCCTCATATTAGCAGTAGAAAACATGGGAAAGGTGTGTGTATGTTTATAACGTTCAGTGTGTGTCTGTGTGTGTGTGTGTGCATATCCACCCCCATTAGAGGAATATATTTGAGTTGAGTGGCGGCAAGAACAAGAAGCATGAGAGAAGGCAACGACGCCATGGAAAACCCTTAATACCCATCATAGATCAACCATTTTGGTCGTAAATAACATTTTGAAATCTCTAATTTGTTTTGCTCCAAAGGTGAAATCCTTTCTCAAAATCCCCTTAACTGACTTTTTACTTGTCGCTTTTGTTGTTGATTTTCAAGCATGGCAAATGAAAGATTAAAGAGAAATGGGAAAAGTCTTGATCCAAAACAAATTCGATTTATCGTATTCTCTTTTTATTTGTATTTATTTCGAGCATTTTAAAAAATTGCAATTCAGTGTCATAAGATGAAAAATAACTTCATTGAATATGCCACCGCATTTACATTTGACATGCAAGCCACGTTGCATGCAACGAATTAAAAGACAATATCATTAATTATCTTATTAGCATGAAAAGAAAAATGAATCGCTGGCCGATGACGCGGATTCTTCTTTTGCATGCAGAAGAATTTCTGAATTCCAAACTATAAGCAAAACCCGCCGACAACTTTGCATAACTTGCGGTGCTACTATTGCAACGATTCGTGTCTTGCATTAATGCCACGAAACCATGCATAACTAACGAAGCGGACATGGAGTAAGGATCGGTTGTTTACATAAGTCCATATATATTTCATTGGAACAATGCTGGTGAGTTATGGGTTGTCACCTGTCTGTCGCTGCTGTCAAATTGAAAGTGGATTGAACTGCAAGCTAACAACTGCGTGCTGAGTTATCGCAAACTTAATCTTATCGATTGCCGATAAGCATATCAATTAGCGTCAATCGATGGCTTGACTTGACTTTTGGGCCAATTCGCACTCGTTGAATAACTCATGTTCCGATCAAGCCATATCTGAGATCACTCGGGATCGCTGTAGTTTCTCAAGTTCGTGTGCTTTTAATGAAAATTAATTGCGCCACCAAAGTCGTGTGTTTTGGTCGCATTTAATTGCATTTTACAGACGCTGGCCAACAGCGACTTTAAGGCCAGACAACAAACTCGCACCTTACTCCAACGGCTGCTCCACGACGGCTAATTTATCAAAATGCGCTAAGAATGTTGCAGCTCTGCCTCATACACAAACATACATATATGTATCTGTAGGAACAAGCTCATGATTAATTTCTGACAAATGTGCGACACAAAAGAGATGTGACACACCTCGGGCCCCATATACTGGACTGGTCCATAGCGCAAGATGGCCGGCACTTGGAAGACGGCCCTCCACTTGCTGTTCTGCCTCTGCTCTCTCACTCTCTCTCTCTCCGCTCTCCGCTATCCGCACGGCATTTTGATATCTTCCACGAAGCTCTGGTCCACACTCTGTGTGTGTGACAAACTGGTACCCGTTGGTGCGTCTCCATCGAGCTGAGACCTTGCCGTGTGGCATCAGGTTCCAGAGACTGCACACGCGCTCAAAATGATCGATTGCAGCTGGCTGCCAGAGACCGTGTGGCTTTTTGGCCCTGTGGCGAAGGTTCAAGCTTAACTTATACACACACACACACACACAGTACATACATTTATCATTCGTTTATCACCTAGACAACTTTCGCACTAATTCTTACGCATTTTTTGTCTCGCACAAAAAAAATATATAACTAAGACGAAGATTTTAATTTTAGTAAGCTTGAAAAGTTTTTGAATACCCTTTATAATTGCAATAGAGTTTCAAAGATTTATAAAAAGGCATTTCTCTTTATGGTACAAAACCTTAGCGATGATCATCAAAAGTCGAGTTGATCTCGCTACTTCCGATTGCTTCTAGAAGGTCGAGCTTTAGTGAATATCAATAAATATTCAATAACTTTTACCAGGAACAACTTTTATAGCCAGAAAGTACATAATTTAGTCTAGTCAAAGACATCGATAGCTATCGATTACCGATATTTGATTTCAAAACTTATTTTGGATGCTTGAAATGTGCTTTTGACTTGATTTGCGTCCAGCAGCCAAAAGTTTTTAGACTAGTAAACAGTCTAAACAAAATAATCGATAAATATCGACATTAGGGTATCGGAGTATAAGCATATCTACGAGTAGAATAGTTTTAATTAACCATGTGTCTTTTTTGAGTTGCAAAAGTTTAGTATAGTTTATTTAAATCTAGCAAAAACCCTTTAAATATTTTTAAGAACGGTTTGCTAGCTAAGAGCCAAAAGTAAAAAGCAAAGCAAAGACCAGCAAATGTGCCCATCATTCATTTGAGTGTCCACTAAACGAGACAATAAAGATAAGCCGAAAATGGAGCATATTAAAAAACGTTTGCGAGGTGAGAGCGCAACAAGCGGTCACAAGTGCCTTAGCAATTGTCCTGCTTAAAAAAAGGACCCACACATGCCGCAGGAAAAAAACAAAAAACGGGGAGACAACAAACAAACATTTGCACAGCTGCAAATAAAAAATTCAGCTCATCTTACTGTCGGTGGGTGGGTGGATGTGTTTGAGTGGGTGTGTATGTGTGGGGGTGTGTGTTGTGTTGGGATAAGGGCTAGTGGATGGGTGTGTGGTCAAGCCCTAGGCGGACGATCTGGCCTCAACCTTTATACCGCTTAATTGTGCAACATTTGCTGGCCCGGCAATTATTTGATAAGCGCTCACATTTGAACAGGAGCAAATAAATTGTCTTGCCGCAAAATAAATTCAAAAGAAAACTGGCAAATGTTTTACTTTCGGACTTGTCCTGCAACTGAAACCTGCTTGCGTTTTGCTTTGTTTTGTGCTCTGTCCTCTTTTGCCAGTGCACTTTTGGGGTGTCCCACAAGACTTGAGACTTGAGAAAACTCAGCTGCTTGAGTACATAAATTTAACTCTGCTCGCATTAAACTACAAAACAATTCAAAAAATGTTTTCTCAACTAAATTAATGAATGTGCGTCGACATCGCAACGGCAGCAACTTCTGTTTTTGGACTGTATTCAGAATATTCTTAAAGTCATTTTTGATGGTTTTCGGTTTCTGTATCCCTTGTTAGACATAGTTTCGAGTTATTTTTCAGCTACGATTAATGAAGCTCTAATTCAGTTTTAAAAACCCAGCTTAAGATCTGTTACAAGAGGTTTTGTTGTCCTAAAATCTTTACATCTCAAAATATTCATATTCTTAAAAGTGTCACAGAAGTTAATTCGCAAAAGTTTTAAGAAATTCCTTGAGCTTTTGTACGTTAAACAAATATCTTAGTCAATTTAAAAAAGAATTTACATTTGTCATTTTTATATGGTTTACTTGTCGTCAAAGCTGTTAATCTAAAAACTATATTTATTTACGTGATTTATATATTTTTGATTTTTATTAGTACAACAATTGAAAGTAGAATTCAGAGTTCCAATTGCAACGCCATTTTGTATGCAGCTGACAATTTGCCAAGTCGGGTAGTCTTTTATTTTCGAGAGTGTGGCCCATCAATTAAATTGATGCAGCATCCAGCAACACCTTGAGTTGGCTCAGTTTACGTTGGCTGCCTGTGGAGTCCGTGTGCGCTGTTGGCCAATTAATCAAAATCGTCGCCGTGTGCAGTCGTCGGAGTCAGTCAAACGAGAGCGGCCAAAGAAATGTCGTTAACTTAAGTGTCCAATTAATTAAAATCGCATTTAAGAGCCGCCAAGCTGCGAAAAGCCATTAAGATAGTTTGTCACACACACAGTGAGCGAGAAAAAAAGCGCAACACACGAGCAGCTCCTGCTCTTGCTCCTCCACCTCCACCAGCCACCGCCTTCTTCATTAGGCCAAAAATGAAAACTTTACTCCTTGTGGTTTCTTTGGCTTTTGGTTGCCTCAGCTTCAGCTTCAGCTTGAGAAACTTCAGCTAGTGTTTGTGAGTTTTCTTATTTTACACAAAAGTGGTTTTTCTTTATATACTCGTATCCTTTTGCTGCTGTTTCTGCTTGTGTTCATGCGGTTCCAGTTGCCTCTTTTCTTCTTCTTTTCGGTCATGTTCAAGTTTTATGGGCAAGTTTATAAATTTGAGCTGCTTGCTCATGCGGTTGTCTGCTTGTTCGTCTGTTTTTTTTGGTAATCCGTCTGCACGCTCCGGGTTAATTTCACACTCAACTTCCTCGCAATAAGATTCATTTCAAATGTTTGTTCAAATAGGCCAGTTTCAAGTTGCGGTAAGTCTTAAGTTGGCCACATGTTCCACGCAGCATGAAGTCAAAGCAAAGACTTGCATAGAATCTTAAGATAAACTTTTCTTTACATAACTGAAAAAATTACCAAAAAAAAAAAAAATTTTTATTTTTTTTTTTTTTTTTTTTTTGATGTGTTTTTTTTTTTTTTTTTTTTTAAAAGTAAATTTTTTTTTTTTTAAAAAAAAATTTTTTTTTTTTAAAAAAAAAAAAAAATAATAAAAAAAAAATTTTTTTTTTTTTATAATAAATTTTTTTTTTTTTAAAAAAAAAAATTTTTTTATTTTAAAAAAAAAAAAAAAAAAAAAAAAAAAAAATTATTTTTATAAAAAAAAAAAAAAAAAAAAAAAAAAAAAAAAAAAAAATTTTTTATTTTTAAAAAAAAAAAAAAAAAAAAAAAAAAAAAAAAAAAAAATTTTTTTAAAAAAAAAAAATAATATAAAAAAAAAAAAAAAAAAAAAAATTTTTTTTTTTTTTTTTTTTTTTAAAATTAAAAAAAAAAAAAAAAAAAAAAAAAATTTTTATATTTTTTTTATAAAAAATAAAAAAAAAAAAAAAAAAAAAAAAAAAAAAAAAAAAAAAAAAAAAAAAAAAAAAAAAAAAAAAAAAAAAAAAAAATTATTTAAAATTAATAAAAAAAAATTTTTTTTTTTAAATTTTTTAATAAATATTTTTTATTATTTATTTTTTTTTTTAGAAATAATTTACAAATATATCTGTATATAAGTGTAGAAAAGGCGCTCTTTATTGCCGAAGAGGGCAAGGCATCAGGAAAGATGGCACAGAGTAATAATAAGTAGATTAAATAAAACTAAACATATTATAATCAGCCGTTCAACGAAAATTAATACTAGCCACTTTATCACATAATAATAAAATAAGCTGAGATAACTTTAATTCAATATCGCACTTAATTACAAATACAAATTTTAATTCTTGAATTCGTTTATTAAATGTTAAATATGTAAATCTTATTTAATTAATATAAGAAACTTAATGTATCTCTGTATGTAAATGTTATTAAACGGTTCACAAATGTCGTCAACTAATCAAGTTATTATCATTAGATGCAAATAGTATGTAGCACTCACTCATCCGGCTTGCTAACTGCAAGAATGATAAATGACACCTAATAGACGCGCTTATTCCTTAATGATTAATAAAGCAATTTTCAAGTTCAAATCCAACATAAAGCGCATAAATGAGCTCCTGCTGCAAGACGTGTGTTGCAAACACACAAAACACTCAAAAATAGCGACGGCTGCGACTACGACGATGCGCTCAAAAGTCAACTTGAGTGAAAACTCAAGAGCTCGTAAATTTGGTGTGTGTCTGTATGTGTGTTGCAAAAGTAAACGCCCATAAACAAAGCAATTTGCCCAGCGCCGCAGAATGAGTTTCTCAATGAAAGCCACGTGTAGCCATAAATTTTGGACCATACTCTGAACCAGTTCTTGCGCGCGCTCCTCTAACAGGTTACTCATTAGGACAGTGCTGGTAAACGATAAACTGCCAGTTTGCTGCAAAATTGTAGCAACATTTACATGAAGCGATTTGCAGGTTGGCAAAGAAATGTTAAATATTCGTCGTATTTTGGCACTTTTTTGTATTGCCTGCGGTTTTTGTGACGCTACACAACACGAAAAATGGGCGGAGACTGAATGGCCGCCTCGCTCACACCATCGCAATTTCGCCAGTTTAATTGCTTCCCTTTCTGTCTGCCATCATCAACAACAGTACCAACAGCAAAAACAACAACAACACAAGCATATGCTTGACACAGAAACAGCTGCTCTCTCTCTCTCTCTCTCGCTCTTGCTCTCTGACGCTCAGAGAGAGTGCGCAGTGGCAGCGCTGGCAACAGAAGATGAAGATGCCAGCAATAAACCATACCCGGCAGCTATAAACCATTGCAAGCGAGAGAGCTGTATGCCAGCCCAGCGCGTGCAAGGGAGACGCAGCCGGCAAGCTGAGAGAGGCAACGACATCGTAAATTTGTGCGCGTGTGCGTGATTTATATCGCATTGCTGCGCTGCGACTACTCTGCCGCTGCGCTGCAGCATTGCGACGCGTCGCAGCCATCATGGCCGGGCAGAGCGCAGACTGCGACTGCGCTCGTAATTCTCCCGCTTAATGGTTTGTTTACATCATAAATAAATATGGCTGAGCTGCGAGAGCCGAGTCTGCGTGGTAGACCAGCAACCGAGTTTTGGCGCGAGTTTTCCAATTCCGTGCTAAACTCGCAAAGCAAAAGTGACGTCAGAGGCCAGTGATCATAAACGAACACGAATAGCGGCAATTACAAATGATATTTACAACAAGTATTGACATTTAACGCTAATAAAGATTAAAACGTTTATGTGAAAAATTTAACTAGCCTCCAAAAAGGTATGGATTAATTATCAATTTTTATCAGAATTAAAATAAATTATTGTTTTAGTAGACAAAACATTTAAATTGATTTTTTATGTTCCTGATGTAAACATAAGATGTTAAAAAAAACTATTCAGTTTTTTTTTTTTTTTAAATAATATGCAAATTAAGTTGGAAGCTCAATAATACAATTTTAAAATTCTCATAGTAGAACCCATCAATAAGTTTCAACAGTTTTCCGATATTTCCCTGAATTAATTGATTAAATTGGGGATTTGGTTGATATAAATAGAGATATTTAAGGTTAAATATTTATTTGTTTTTAAGCGACGATTTTTAAATACATATTTATGTTGGATACTATGAACTTTTCCAATACATAAAAATATATGTAAGTATTATTTAAAAATGACAACGAATAAATGTAATATTCGTTTCCAACTTGCTCTTCAATTGCCGTCGGGCTTGCAACCATCGCGACGGCTTTTGGACTGGCACACCATTAACCAGTTGAAGGGCTGAGGAGGCATGTACATAGAAGTGCGCTAAGCTAAAGTGTGGCTGGAGTAGTGAGGAGAGAGGCGGGGGCGTGTCACAACCACTTGTGGCGCTTTACTAATTTCACTGCCCGAAAAATGGCACGCTTGATGGTCACACAATTACGGATGTAATAAAGTAATTTGCCGTAATTGCAATTGAGCCGAGAGTAGCGGCAGCAGCTGTGACGTCGCCAGCCATTGCCCCATCCCACAAACCCCTGCCAAGAAGCAGCCATTGCGCAAAAGTTTGTCTTTCAGTTGAGGTCCTTGCCACCCCTTTCACTCGTAACAGCCTTTGTTTCGAAGAAGTTCGCAACGAGTTGAGTTGGAAGTCCATACTTTTTGCTTGGATAATGTGTGACAATGTCTTGGGCACTTGCCGTGCACAGAGGGTGATTTTAATTTGGCCAGGATATTACCTGTGAAGTTGCAGGTGAAAGTGAGCAAGAGGTAGAGAGAGAATGAGAAAAAGTAACTCTTTGCTTGCCGACTTTGTTCTAATTTTGCATAGAAAACTACTTAATTATTGCGCCCAGCAAAGAGGCAGCAGGAATATGTGTATTGGTGTGCGTGTCCATTTTATCCTTTCAGCTGGCTGTGAGTTATGATGTCTTTATGAGGCTTTTGTCTGCCCAGTGTCAGTCCCTTAAACACTCTCAACTCCAAACCTTTTGTGTTGTCAGATAATGAGCAAGTTAATTCTTATTATTATGATTACTGTGTGTTTGTTTGTGTGAGTAATCCCACCTATAGTCAACTCAGACTCGCAGGCGTAGGTTGTAGTAGACTCATAGACATGGCCCATTCTCGACAAGTGTTGAGAAAGCGTAGATCAAATAAACAAACAGTGTTAATACTTTTTTTTCGGACGGGAGGAGCACATAAAATGAGTCTATAAAAACAAATAGCACAGAGCATGTGGCATGTGTGGCTGGCCCCAAGTGTCGACCCTCCTTTGGATAAACAAACGCCGCCTTCGAGCGCCCCCCAATACACGCTCACAAACACACACACACACACGTATCGTGTGGCACCTCACTCTTGCAGACTACTACTACTAGAAGCCATTGGGTCTCTGTGTTTTCGGTTTTTGAAACATGCTGCGAATATTTCCACATATTTATGTTTTTGTTTTCGAAGATTTTCGAACGCTAAGCAAATAAACGCGCCTGCAAATTGAAAATTTTGTGTTTAGTTATTTATTTAGAAAATAGCTGAAACATTTGTGAAATACAAGGAAGCTCAATGGGTATTTAAAAGGGAATATCTTAGCAGTATTGTTTTTATTTAAATTAAGTTCTGGCATGAAAATGTCGGACAAGTTAAGTAATCTTGAGTAAAAAGCTAAGCAATATTATTTGGAGCCATCGTATGAAATATTTCCAATATGTTTGTATTTCGTTTACGAAAATATCTTTTATTAAAAACTTTTGAATGGTTTCCTTTAAAATCTTCAAAACTAATATTGTCTTATTCCAGTGTTATTCCCTATCTCTCCCGCCCTTATTTGCCCTTGAACCAATCCAATTATTATAAATCAAATTGAATACAATAATGGGCTCTTACAATTATTATCTGTAAATTAAAACTAAACACACTTCAAACTAAGCACACTCGAAGAGAACAAATAAATACATTTAAACAATTTTCAAGTGATGCCAACTTAATTAAGCCACAAAATTTATGAGCTCCTTCTGGCTGCCACAATGCCACGACGATGATTATGGGCACACACACACACCTTAGCCACTTTCAATATCGAATTCAAATATGTGTGGCAGCGCGAGCAACTCAATTGACACGCGTCGACCCCCACACGCCCCACACGTCACTTACCCATGGAGCTGAGTTGCCCACCAACAACAAACTCCACCAAAACTCTCTGCAAATGAAGCCGTTCAAATTCTTGTTCAAAGCATTCATTGAATCCGAATGTGGATTGTGAATGTGACTCTGTCTCTGACTGAGACTGTGAATATGCATGTGAATTGAGGAAGCAGCGACAACGACGATCGATTTTAACGATTTGTTTTGATATTTTTACGATTATGGGGCATCGTTTGCACAACATAAATAGAACATAAAACTCCCATCACAAGCTACTCCTGCCCGACGGGGCGTACAAGAGAGAGAGAGAGAGAGAGAGGGAGAATGTGTGTGTGTCTATCAGAGCTCCAGTTGGGCTCTGTTCAATTCAATTAATAATAAATTAGCTGCGCTGGTGTGTTGTGTGTAGAAATCTCAATGAATGTTACCCAACTTTTACGATGTATGAATTGCACTTTGGTGGTTTTATTGCATCGTCTTTTAATTGCCGACTGCGGTGCGTCGCGTCGGATAGAGCGCACTCCAAGCTGGAAGTGTATCGTCTCTGATAGCTGCTGCACTTCGTCCTGCTGGTTTCGAGTACTTTGCTCGAGTTCCGTTTGCATCATCATAAATCACAAGCGCCGCATGCATATGAGTCTTGAAAAAACGAAACGCCAAGAGAAAAAGATGACAAAAATTGCATTAAAGCGTAATTTTTTTTCTGTAAATATTTTTGTTGCGTTGTCCTTGTTGTTTTATGATGCGTCTTCTCCCACATATGAAAACTACGCACACACACACAAAAACAAACACAAAATACTTCACGTGCAACATTTTGCAAGTCCTGTGCCTCGAAATTCTTGCTGCTTGCCAAGGAACGGTTGCTCGCTCAGCGACATATCTGGAGCAAAACATAATTTCGAGCGTGTTTTTCGGTTTTTTCATTTTGCTTTGCCTTTTGCCTGGCGAATATTTTGTCTGCTCTTATGATTTATGGGCATACGGCGCAGGATGCTTAGACGGCGACTAGTGTGGCATGCAACACAGCACAAAACTTAGCATATGAGACACACTTACAAAATGTGGCAAGCGATATGAAAATATTCAGATCGATACATCAGGGCATATGTTACCATTTTTTCATTGTTTCATTATTCTTCTGTTTGTTCGTTGTTTTTGTCTGAAAATTAGAAAAATATGATTTCTCAGGCTTGAGGAATGAATGTTTGGCAACTTTTCAATCATTTTTTCATTTTGTCAAATTTTTTATCAGCAGTCGATTTTTTTAACATGAACAGAATATTTTATAATTTTCAAAGAATAAATTTAAAATATTAATTTGATAACTTTTATAATATTATTTTCCAAGTTATTTGTATAAAATGTCGACAGGCAAATTGCTTTGTTCTTCTCACAATTTTAAATATTTCACAACCTTTGTGCGTGTTGGGGGTTTGGTTGGAAAATTGTCAAAAGTCACGTGCGTTGTGCTCAGTTTTATGCATGTTTGACATATTAAAATAGAATATGAATGAATGCTCCTAGTAGCTTCATTTGGCTGCCCCCCTCATCAGAAGATCTATGCGTCTGCAGCCATATGTCTGCATCCAAAACAAAATGGCGTCTGTCAGCCGGTTGGCATTCACATGTGGGTGAAGCCGCCACAAGTTCGAATTTTGGATTGTCTCTTCAGAGTGCTGCTGTTGATAGATATGCATTGCAGACAACCCAATTTTCTTGCATGCTGCTATGGCATCGTTGTCCTTCTGGCAGGAAGTGTTTGCCTAACTAAGCCTCAGAAGCTGCCATTTTGAGCTGACTGGCTGACTGGCGTAACGACATTCAATTGTGCATGCTGAGACGCCCCTGTTTAGTCATCATACTCCCCCTCTCAATAAGTGGTACAAGGGAGCCCTCCTTTGCTGCCGCTGATAAGGCTGAATCGAGCACAAATCGATTGCCAGAATGCTTGCTGCGTGTGCAACATGATAAATGTGCGTGTTATCCTTCTTTATAGCAGTTGTCAGTTGCAAATGAATACCAGTCAACAACAACAACAACTAATTCGATTTGTTTCGTTACTAAACCCAAAATACCACTCAGATGGAACAGAGGATCAGTCGAGCGGGCGAAATCAACAAAAAATTCCATGTCAAACTTATCTCATATCTTAAATTAAATCATGCGTTCTTTATTTACTATCTGTAACTCAAAACCAATGAATCATATAAAAGAAAGTTGGTCAGGAAAGATATTTATAACGCAACAATTAACGGAATAGAAAGCCTAGAATATATTTCATTTCTTGATAAGAAAATGTCAACCTTAACAAAGTAAAGGCCCGGATGCTGTGGTAACAGAATTAACGGAAAAAGCAAATAGTCCTTGGTGCTGATAGCATGATCAATATTCAAAAGATGATTACGCATTACATTCTTGTTCTCAGATTCCACAGATTCTCTCGGTAGGCCCATATTTGCTATAACAACGGTTAGCTTTGGGTTCTCGAATCAGCTTTGTCATCATGGTATGAAAGATGCGTATATTGGCCGATCCCTCATCGAAACGTTGATCGATTATATCTTGATTGGTAGCCAATTTATCGGCCCCAATAAAGTTTTGATAAGTAACACGACATCCTCGATAGACGTGCAAGTTAAACATTTTAAAGCTGATTTTACTTGATCTTGGAGAGCCTTGAATAGAAATAGGCTTTATTTTCTTGCTGTTATGATTACGCGATGTGAAAAACACTTTTATCGGCGTTATAAAAGCTTTTTATTAAAAGCTTTCATAATATTTCTCTATAGTCTATCTAGTAGGTTCTATGCAGTGTTGACTTCTACGAAAGGCTTTTTACACACACAAACACGGAAACGAAATAAATCGAGAACGAAATGAATGGTCACAAAAGGATGAATGGTCAACTTGAAGGCAAGGCATAAAAACAATAATAAAAACAGCAACAACAACTGGCAACTTACGAAAAGCAAAAATATTGAAACGAAAAATACAACTGACAAAAATTTTATTTCGTTTTATTTGCAAAGCGGAGCACTCCATAAATTTTCGGGCGCTCAATATTGTTTCAGATCATAAATCATGGCTGCATTTGCGTACGGACATACATTTCAAACTCACACACACATACTCGCACACGTACAACAGAGCATTCGTGAGGTATGAGGTTTGAAAACTCCGTCTGCATCTGCAATGGCAACAGACACCGACAAAAATGTACCTTGTATCTGACATTGGGTTTGCAGATGCCGATGCAACAGCAACAACAAACAACAAACAACAAACAACAACAACAACATGCACTCATGGTATGCATTTGTATAAACTCAATGCCGGGGCACAAGTGCAGCATTGCATTGGCATTCGCACATCGAGAGCCACAAAACCTCAACCCCCTTTTGTCGAAGAACAAAAACAAACGAGAAAAAAAAAAACAAAAAATAGGAGGCATTGCGTTGGCGGCATGCAAATGCAAAATGAAGGCAGTTCACCATAGGGAAGGGGCGAGGTTGGTCAGTTGCCTGGCCCGAACTGAAGTGGTCTGCAAATGCACATTAACGCAAATTCCGTAAGTGAAGTATGTTGCATTTGCCGCACGTAAATTTAAAAAGAGCGCGCGCGCGCGCGGCACAATCACAAAACATTTGCTCCGCTTATTTACAAATACACAGATATACTACAGCATATAGCATACAAATACAGTTTACAGCTGCGGCTGGATTTTGCGGAGTCACCATCGAAACTGGGAGCTGGAGTAATTGAAGGAGAGTTGCTCTCTGGACCTGGCTAGCTGACTGTGGCCTGACTACAGCTGGCATTGCCTGCCTGCATAGGCATTCGCATTTGTACTCGCACTCACATATTTGAGATACATAAATCTTGTGGATGAGCGTGCGGCCCAAAAGTGGGCTGGCCCGAAGTGGGGTTGCTTGCTCGGATTGGGGGTCAGCAGAAATAGCAGCAGCAGCAGCTGTGCGTCGTATTGGAAATTGTTTGGCTATTGGATCGAGCAGACGAGCATCCTAGAAATGGAAATGTACTGGGTGTTCCTTTTGAAAGGATAGCAAAAGCGTCAACTAACTTCAATTCAGTTAACGGTTACATAATTTTAGGAAAAAATGGAAAACATTTTAGTTTAACAAAAGTCTACGAATATTCATTCAAACATTCAGAAAGGATTTAACATGACCTGTCCTAGAGCGATTTTGATTATAATATATAGTTACAAAGCTTAATAATTGCAAAGTGAAAACGTAGGCAAAATTTATCCCGACAAAAGTCTTTATAATGCTTATTTTAAATCGTAAGTTATTTGGGAGAAGTTTTTCTTGAGCACTTTATACAGAATCTATTGCCATATTTACTTATAATAACATGTTTGAACTTTCGTTTAAATCGTGAGCATTGCAAAAACATAAAAACATTTTACAATAAAATTCGCTAGCCAAAAAACTTTTTCCGACCATTCAAACAATATGTAGCGGATCGTTCGTAAAGCAATCCTTTACCTTTAACTGACTACAGATGGCGCTTTAACACGATGGCAATCCATCTGCGAGCGCACTAATAAAAGATTTCGCTAAATTGATACTGTCGATGGAGTAATTAAACTGCAATTTTTATGAGACATGTCGGACAGAGGCCGCTGCTATCACAGATCGAATAAATTATATTCGGTTGGCAATTCGAACAACTCTCTTTCACACAAACACACATACACATACATACATGTGCAGAGTGTGTGTGGAGTATTCGTATGTGCATTGTTTGGCCGTATCGTTTAAACGGTAAATTTTCCGACGCAATTTTGCCAAACTGAATCCGAGAGCAAGTCCGGCTCTACCTTTTGGCTTTTACGTTTTACGGGTTTTGTTATTGTTGGCACTCAGCATAAATGTTGGCAAAGTTTTGGAACCCGCCTGATTGTATTTAAATTTCCCGCCGTAGCTTTTCCTATTGGATTTGCCCGCACATTTGGCACGATGCGATGCAAAGCGACGGTTCGAGCCCCTTGATTGCCAGCTAATAATTGTCGCCTCCGTTTTGATGTAACTCCGTTCCCCCTTTCGGAAACCCCTTTGTCATGACTTGAGTTGAAAGTGTGGCTGGCACACATTCAAATGATTTCAATGCAAATGGCAAACAGCAAAAAATAGTAATAAAGAAAAAGAGCATGAAAAAAAAAAATAATACTCTAGCCATGAAGCTGTTAATTTTTATGACGTCATTACTCGCCTCGTAAAATCCGCTCAACAGTTGGTTGTCTGCTTCAGCAAGCAACAGGCTCTTCAGTTTTATGAACATGTTGAAGCAGGAACTGACTTAAACTGGGAATGGAAATGGGTTTTTGGGTTTGGAAATCTCGGCAAGTCAACTCGAAAGTTGTAAGCTTTATTTGCAACCGGAATTTTTATTGTTATTGCGCTATTTATGACCTTAACGAGTTTCGCCTGGTTATTCAGCTAACTTTTAATTCGGAGCTCATTGTTTATTTAATTTTTATGGGTGCTTCCTCACTTGTTACAATGGCTAAATTAATCAAACTGTGTCCTTGCATTCATGCCATATGAACAGGAAATATCAAATGTTATAGACAAATAAATTTAAGAGGTGTGAAAAATACCTGAGACCAACTCATATTATTGTTTTGTTTTGGATAAAGTTATTTAATTGAAGTCAGACTTTTAAATACATATCAATAACAATCGTAAAGATTTTAATTTTCTCCCATATGTTCTCAACAACAGCCAACACTAAAGATCTTCGTGGCTCCTTCTAATGTTTGTAATCAAAACAAAGCTAAAAACTTTTGAATCATTTAATATTAGGTCAAAGTTCAATTTGTCTTAAATAATCCTAAACTTACGGATGCCAAACAAATTGACTAGTTTAACATACTTTGAAGCCATGGTTTATTTGTTTCTAGTTTGTCCAAAGATTGAATTTCTGGTATGTTAAAGCGCTCACCTTTGATCATTGTATAGGAGATTAAGTTGAGGTGGTGCTGTCATTCAATCTGCCTGACTGCTTGCCAACCACACCACCCACCCGCTGGTTAGAACATTTATGTGCCATGTTCTACTTATATTTTTATGGCCGCTTCTTGCAATTCAAAACCACAACCACTCAAGCAATAACACAGACACTTAAACACACACACACACACAAGTGAAATGGGGTCCATAGACTCAGATGTTCACCTCTTGGCACACACACGAAAACCGAAAACGAGGAGCATATTTTAAACATGGATTCTTAATTAGTAGCAAATGTATCCCATTTGTTTTTTGTTTTTTCTTTGCACGTTCACGTACACATGTATACACAGAGGTATGTATAACAAAACTACGATGCTACGAGCTAGTTAACACCCCTCCCTGGATACTTAAGCCCCACCTATCCAGCGTACAAGGCACCAAATTAGTCAGTTCGTGTTACCCCATTTTTGCTGTTGTTTCAAGTCGTTGTCAGTGCGTCTCATAATGCGCGCTAATTAATCCTGCAAGGATCGGATTTTCCCGACGTAATTATATTTACAGCCGCCATGCGAGCTAGACAACAACAACAACAACAACGACTCAGGAATCTTTTCTTCGGCAGGGCTTAACAATCTTTCGGATGGGAGTTTGGGGAAAGGAGGTTTTTTATGATGTACTGTGGCGTTTTGTACTTTGGGGCGGGTTGCTCCAACACCTAAAAAGGCAACAGCCTGGCAGCACCGGTTGCTGTCGTGGAGAAGCGCAGGAACATGCGAGTTTGGCAGCGCTTGCTGAAAGGATACACAAGAATATTAAATTAATTTTTAAGTGCGTGCAGAAGACGCGCTGGCAAAAACAAAGAAGACAATAGACGAAACAGAGCAGCAAAAAATTAATGCGCTTTTCTTGCTTGCGTCTTCTGTCTGGTGGCAGGGAAAACTTTAAGCATATTTCAGTCCTTGATTACAGGGTGATCCAAATCAAGGCAGCACCAGCAGCAGCGGCACAAATTAAGTTTGGAATGAAACTTAAAATAATTTATCAAATAATTATTAATTAAGTGTGTGTTAAATCAAAAATTGGGTTTTGACACAGCCTGAACACTGTTTAAACTCAAAAGTTCTTTTAGAGCCAGAACTCTAACACTTATATTTTAAGCCATCACGTACAACTCTCAGCAGATAGGTGTTAATAACAATTACTTGTTTGTTAACAAAAGTTGTAAGATTTCTTTAATTAATTGTACTGTTTGAATGGATTAGTTTATCAATCAATTTTAACATTATATTGTAACCCTGTATGTGTACAATTTATATATTTATAAAATTTTTTTGTTTAACAGATTGTTTTCATGATTTTTATTTCTTTTACTCGCGAATATAAATAACGAGTACGTACATTTTGTTTATTTAAGTTTATTTCTCTTTTTTCTGTTGCTGCTGCTGCTGCTGTTTTATTGCTTTCCACGCGGGTGGCTAACTGGCAACTGCCAACAGAAAAATAGGCAACTGGCAAGATGGGAAACTGTCCCACTAGAGTTGGGTGTTCCTTAGCAGATCCGCCGATACGTTGGCAAATGAGTTTCAGTAGTTTTGTAAGCTACCAATTCCAAGGACTTGCTGATTTAGTTGTCTTTTTCTGTTGAGTTTAGTGGGCAGCAGCATAATGAATTCTTTTTGCTCTTGTCTAAGATATTAGCGTGCGATGATTAAGTCAGTGACTTTTGGACTATCCCCGGACTAAACCCCATCACAATTCTTGTAACTGGCTATAGTACAATGCAAAGTTAAGTGATTACTTTTTGCTGGGCGAATTCAAAGCCCTGGGTGAAAAGTTGTGCTCGTAAATTTATTAAGCAAAAACTTGGAAAACTTTCGACGGACATCGCATACGCAAGTTTTGTAATTGTATTCATTCAATGAAGTCGACTCGACTCCCGTTGGCCACTATTTTATATGCATTATTCATGAGTCCATTCAGCTGAGCTTGGCTAAATTGCTAACGCTCTTTATAGTAGTGTGTGTTGTGTATTGTGTGTTCTATGGAATATAAGCTTGCTTAGTTGCATATGAATTATTTGATCATCCAGATATACATATATATAGTTTGATTCTCAAGTAAACTATTTTAGATAGCAAATGGGTCCTTAGAGCTGGGCTACCTCTTTACAGCCTTGGGTTTGCTTCAAGTTTTATAATTTTTAAATAAGGTCTATGAATATGCTTAAACACCTTATACTTTCTATGCAACTCATGGAAGTCCTTATATAAAAGCATTATGATTATTATAAAGTACGTCAAAAGTGTTTAAATAATAATATTTATTTCACCCTGATTATTTATTGTTGTGCATATTTCTTTACAGTTTATT
This sequence comes from Scaptomyza montana, assembly GCA_018904305.1. Taxonomy (NCBI): domain Eukaryota; kingdom Metazoa; phylum Arthropoda; class Insecta; order Diptera; family Drosophilidae; genus Scaptomyza; species Scaptomyza montana. The sequence goes on from JAEIGR010000001.1 coordinate 3,875,093, forward strand.
ATAGTCACAGTAAATGTTTTAACGATTTATAAACAAACATTATTTAATATACTCTTCTTCTCAGGAAATTTTCATGAAACCCTTTCTAAGCTCTCTGCTCTCCATAAGCTTGTTGCCCTCTGGCCCATGGCGAGGGCCAAGAAAACCAAAGCTTCGACTGGCTATCAAAGTGTTGAATAAGTTGTTTAGCACTTAACGAGCCATAAATGGCGCAATAGTCGCAGCGACCGCCACTGCATGCAACTGGCAAAATTACACGAAACGTGGATACACCTTTTGAGGAAAGTTGTATCTGGCAGATGGCAAATGCATCCATAAGATACGCACACATCCAAGTCGAAGAGAAGGCATTGGCATTAAACACACCTTCGCCATAAAGCCGCAATGAATGGATTTATAACTGAGTGCGAACAGGGGCCCAAAAGATTTTTGGGGAGTTGGCGGTGGTCATGGTTGTGCTGGTGGCGGTTGAGTTAGTAGTGTTGGTGGAGCCGCTGCTGATAATGATAATGTGCTCGTCGTCAGTGTCAGCATCACCGTCGATGCACTGAATGCACCGATAGGATAAGCTGCTTGTGTCGGTGGTTTTTCTCAGTGAGCTCAAAAGTGCCGCCATTATAACAGTGGGAAACGAATCCGAAGAAGACTCAAAGAACTGCAAGAGGAACAACTGCAGCAACAGCAAACAGCCACAAGAACAACAACAACAACAGCTGCAATGGCAATGGCAAAGACTTTTTGGCTGCGATTCAAGCATTTGGATGCATAAATCAAACATTTATATGCGGCACAGCTTCGGCGTCGCCTCGACTCACATGTGGAGCCCAACGAAGGGAGGCGCAGGCGAAGGACAGGCAGTCAAGCACTCGAATGTGATTACGCAGCGAGAGATTGCAGGCACGCTGCTTAGCTCGGCAAATGTAGATGCAGTTGGAAATGGACATGAAGACGAGACTCTTACACACACACACACACACACACATAGAAACACATAAGCAGACAGCGCATTTGCAGGCCCTTCTCTTCACCCCTTCATCATTCATTTTGCCGTCGATCTGTGAGTCATGGAGTCTGGCTGGGTCGCTGGTGCTTCAAAGGCGTCTCCGACGCGGCATGAACTGGCTGCAAAATGAAGACGATTACTGCGACTGCAATGATGGATATTATTCCTAAGGCGAAAAGTCTTTGCCCAGCGGTGCTTTGCGACACCAAAGCGATTTGTGCGGTGATTGATTGCTTCATTGCGGCACAACACGCTGTCCAGGATTTGGCAAAGGATTTCACTCGAGAGTTGAGAGTTGGATAAAAGAAGAACGCGTCATAAATATTACTTTTATTTAGAGCTTTAACAACATTGCAAGTGAATTGGAAATGTTCATAACAAAGAGAATCTAACTTAAAAAATCAATACACGCAGTAAATTATGAAAAATGATAAGAAAAAAACTTTGGCAGAGCTAATACCTTAAGCCATTAAAAATATTCTACAATACATTTTTATTTATATGACTTAAATATGAATATTAAACATTTTGCTTGATTTAATTGAAAAGAACTAATAAAATATTGTTCTGTTAGGCTACAAATGTAAAGCTTTGCATAGGCTGTTAAATTGTAAACTCTCGAACAAAAACGTATATTTCATGTTCTGGCTAACCATTGAAAACAGAGAGCAAAAAACAGAAGCGCAATGTTTTATCCACACTGCAGCTTGGGCAACTAATTTGCCAAAAATAAACTCTTAGCAGACATTGACATCCTTAAAAAACAATATTCATAAACAAAGTTTCATTAACTGTGAACACCAAAGCAAAGAAAACAAAAAAGAGGGCAATCCAAAGGCAAAGGCAACGTTTCAGTTATGTGACCTGAAATATTGTTTTCATTAAAATAGTTGCTCCTTTATTGCTTGGCCACACTAAAGTAGAACTCGAGAGCACCGCCCAATAGAGTGGAAATTCCATGACGAAAGTTGAGGGCAGGAATACTTAAAAATATACAAAGCTTGAAGCTTTCGATCTGTGTTGTGCGCCAGCCATAGTGTCTGTGTGCAGCAGAATTGAAATGAGGGCAAAACTTATAATTTTTGGATGAGTTCCAATAAATTCTAAAAAAGTTTTAGATTTGATGCGGCGCGCCACACAACGAAGACAACTGCTTCTGCGTCTGAAGTACAAAATAAGTTGGGCATGACTGCGTGTTTCTAAGTGACTCTCGTCTGGGAGTCTGTCTGACTCTTTGACTGTATGCTACACCCTTTAGGCCCAACCCACAGGCTATAGTCACAAGTAGTAGTCCCAGCGTGGAAATGGCAGAAAAAAATATCAAGGCGCAAAATATATGCGCCAAAATTATATAGCAATATAGAATTGCTTTTTTTTTTGCAAATATATATTTCTTTTTGTATTTTTTTCTGTCAACTCTGCTTGTTTGTGCTAGTTCCCTTTTTTTTTTTTTTTTTTGGCTGGCTAAAATTTATTTTTTACTTAAAACTTTCTGTAGTAAGCAATGAAAAATGGCAAAACAAACTTTTTAGCTTTCAGCAGCACAAACGCAAGCTGAATTTGTTTTTTGTTAAAAAGTATCGAATTGATTTCAGTTGAGGAAGTTTCGAATTTTCAAATGCAAACGGCTAATTTATGCGAAAGTTCCGCCTTTCCTGCTTATTTTCCCCTAGTTTGAGCCCTAATTTATTTACTTTCCTTTAATGGTGCCACAAAAAAATACGTATAAAAAACAAGACAAAACTAGATATACTATAACATACTTTGTTTTCTATGGCACAAAAAAGAATCACAAAAGAAAGTCTCAGAAAATAAAAATACATATAACATACAAAAACAATTAAGTTGGGCTTTATAAATATTGAAAAATAAATCAAATTGACATTATGATAATTACTGACGATGTTTTTTAGGCTAAAATCTATAATTCAGTTTGAATATTGAAATTAAAGAGAGTTTTATTTGCATTATTTTTGCATTTTATTCCTATATTTTAGCACACACACACATTTAGTTAAATGCTATTTGTTTGTTTGTTTGAGAAAATAAAAAACACTCCAACAAAATCCAGTGCTTGTCTTTTTGTATAATCCCTTAGAAATGTTGAATTAAGCTCGAATAAGTATAATTTATATATTGACAAAATTTATCGTTTTGCAAATCAAATTATTTGCCAAACTTGAGTCAACAGCAGAACGACGCCACAAATATTATTCATTTGGCCGAACAGAACAGAAAGGCAGCAAAAAATATAAAGAGCTGGAAACCGAGATCATACAAGCTGAACTGAACAAAAAAAAAAGAAAACAAAAACCCATACGACAATATTTTAATAGTTTAACGCAACACAATAAATAAAATGAAATCAATTGCCGGAGGGAGCAGAAGAAATGGGGAGTTGACCATAAACGCATTGCTAGCTGCTTTGGTTTGGTTTGGCTGAAACAAAAGCCAAATAACCAAAATCGCAAATAATACGACATGTTATACGACAACAGCAACAACAACAAACAGTCGCTTGCTTGCATGCAACAACAATTACAACAACAATTGCTGTAGCAGTACATAGTACTACCAATAAAATCGTTTGTTTCCGGCTGCTGGCTATCAAAGCTACTGGAATTTATTTTCGTTCGAACAACAAACACAGAAACTGAAATACAACAACGGCAACTGCAAATCGCAAAACCAAAGTGCAAACATAGTTGTTGTTTGTATGTAGCTTGTTGTTGTTGATGTTGTCTCTCGATGCTGCTTGACTATTTGCTAAAGTCATTGCGGTGTTTTTGCCCATGCCCCCAAACACAAACACACAAATTGCCCCTGGAGTCAACACGGGTCCCCACGGGGCATGCGGCAGACTTTGCACAATGCCAACGACAGCAACACCAATAATAATAGCAACAGCAACAACAATTTTTAGTAATAATATTCACATTTATGGATTTGTAAGTGGTTCCGCATGACTAACCCCGCATCCTCTGTGTCCCTCTTCTTTTCGACTCCTTAGCTGCAGCAGCAGAAGCAGCTTGGCTTTGTTTGTTTAGGGCTTTAGAGTTTCAATAAGGTTGGCTCTAATTTGGCTTTGCATTTTTGAATTATTATTGTTGTTGTTGTTATTGTTTGTGGGCATGCTTCAGAAAGTCCTGTGGGTCACTTCGGGCTTACAGTTCATAAGTTACTTATGGCTGAATGCACTATTCGCATTGGAGATTGCACTTCACTTGCTGTTGATATGTGAGAAAATCGTATGAAACAACGATATTTTCACAAATAAAGTGTCAATCTTTCCTAACTTCTCAAATGACCATCCAATAACTATTTCTTTCAAGTTCTTAAAGAGAATATTTGTAATAAGTTTCACTTAAAAATATTTCTAGAACAATTTTATGCCACTTCAAGTGACAACATCTGTATATTTCTTTTAAAATCTGCGATAAGTGAAAAGTAATTGTATGTGAAAAAGCGTTTCCAGCACAGAGTTGTCACCATGGCCAGAAAGACAGAAATTGACAGGAATTTATGTGGCGAAATAATGAATTCTGTCAGCGTCATTTGCTGCAAACAGAAATTGACGTGGCACAAAAAATGCAAAAGGGGGCGAATGGAATCGCTTTTCGATTATGTTAATTTAATTTCCATTGCTTAAACGACATGAGTAGAACACATGCCGGCAATATGTCCAATGGAGCGTCGGGAATAAATCCAAATCATGCGATCCAATGATCACATTGTGCCGCAACTTGAGTTATGGCGTCGAGCAAACAAACACAAACACACACATTTATACTCAACTTCACAAGGCAAGAGAAAAAAAAAGAGCAACAACATCGATGGCTGACTGCAAATAAACTGCAGATGTGACTACAGGACTAATGAATACAGCAAACTTAAACTAAACAAATAAATCCTTTTGATTAAAGCTGAAGAAATGTTGCAAGAATACAGCTTTAATTTGAAAATACATTTTATATAGTTTTGAAATAGTTTATGAATTTTGCTATGCAAAGTATTTACATCCCTCTTAGTCTAAAATAAACCTTATATCGTCTAGCTGTCGAGACACAAGATTTTTCTTTATTTTTGTCTCCAATTTGAATTACGTACGATGTGTGTGCGATTTCTTTTTGTGTATGCGTCTTACAAATTTGGAATGCTATTTGTTATATGCGCCGTGGATTTTTTGTCTTCCAAGTGAAATACGTTTTAATTTATGTGCCTCCTGCGTACATTATAAACTTGTATATATTTTACAAGTACTTGGCAGGCGACACCAGGATATGTTGCATTACAATGTGAATTAAGAATTGTGCACAAGCAAATATGAGAGAGAGATGCAAGGAAAGAGATTTTCTGATTTTCTTCACTGATCTTTGATATTATAGCTGGAGTCGATTAAGCTACTCATCATAAGGGGAAGTAAAAGGTATACGATCAGCATATAATCATGCATCATAAATGCATTTTGGTGTTGGCATAAGGTAGAAAGTCTCCAAATATTAAAAGTAAACTTAAAAAAATTCATTGGATTCCAATTGATTAATTTATAAAAATTTATGTTATATCAATGAAATCGCCATTAAGTGTTAATTAATGCCTTTGACAACCGATGGGAATGTGTGAATCTATGACTAAAATAATGGCACTTGAGCTTTAAAGACCAATCTGAAAACCGAAGCTAATGTTACCGTGCCGAAAATTGCCCACCACCATAAATTGCCAAAGAAATTGAAAGGAAACCTCGAACATCGTAAACAACATTTGCAGTTTTTCTTGTTTTTGTCATTGTTGTTGTTGTTGTTTTTGTTTTTGTAGTTGTCCCCCCGGATTTTTGCCTAGCTAAAGCAATTTGTAATTTTCCGTATTTCATTCGCATACACTTCATTAACATCCCCATGCTGGCTTTCCCAACGAAAGTAAGAGTTTGGTCTTGGGTGCGCTTCAATGGCTGCTAACCAGGCGGCTGACGTGGTCTGAGAAGTGGGCGGTAAGAGGTGGGTGGGATGCATCATTAGAGTCGTTGAGCATAGTCGTGCCTTGAAAATTTACGTCCTTTCTTGGCGAAGACCTTCTCTAATTTCTTCAAGGATCCTGCCAGCCACATATATGCTCACTTCTCACCAAGGGCCAAGGGGAGAACTTTCGCATCAGCGACACAACGACACAAAAGTCCTTGGCCAATGACAGCCACAGCCGCAATAGCAAAGAGGAGTAAGGAGCCGGAAGCTGGGAGCTGGGCTCAGGCGCAGGCTGAGACAGGAAAATGTTTTTTCACGATAAAAATGATGGATGACATCATAAATAACGTTGGAGTGCGCCCCAAAACAGAGGGTTTCCAGTGGTTGTTTATTTCGATATAAATGAAATTCTTCTTTTCTTTTTCTTTTTTTTTCTCTGCGCCTTTTTCGGCTGCTTATTTTTCGCCAACCAAAGCGAACGAAATAAAAACTTTCTACGAATGTGTTCCCCCCTCAAAACAATTTGGCAAGAAAAACACAAATACATACTCTCAAAGACAAACCATCCGAACAAGCCAATGCAAATGCCGAACTTTCAATGCTCTAACCCCATGTTGCTTATCTCCAAACCTTCTGCACATAATCAATGGCCATTAATTTGGAGGTTGGGATGGCGGTTAGCAGCATTTGTAATCACAGTTCCAGTTCACATTGTATATGGTAGATGTTTCCCGTCATAAATATCGAAAATTATTATTAATGTGCCGTGATGTTTCTAAGGCAGCAGCCAGTCAGAAAGTCAAGAAAGACATTGTTGACTGAGCTTTTTTTTTTTTTCTTTGAGTTTAACGCACAATGGCATTAGAGTGCTAAATGTGCATACAAATTTATTTTATTATTACTTCTAAGAGTTTACTTTTACAAACGAAAGGCATATATTACTTTGAAGTTTTTCTAAAAAAGAAAGAATCAAAAAAAAATATTTAATATTGTATAATAGTTTGTACTTCGTTTGACTGAAAGATTAAGCTTTCACAGTATTTTTGGATAGATTTGAATAGATTTTAACTTTCAAATACATGTTACAAATCAGCTATGCAAGCTTATTAAACTCTTAAGTTGTCTTTAAGGTGCCTGGCACAATATATGAATTTGAGAAACAGAAATCCTAATTCTCCTTAAGATATTTACTTTTGTTGATCTGTTTAATCTACATGAAGAGTTCTTAAGTTATTTTGACTGTTATCTTTATTCTGAATTTGTAAATTAAGCTTGTAGAAGCTCTTTTTGTTTATTCTTTAATCTCTTTATAAAGCTCGTGTTACAAAAAAAATTAGCTTTTTTTGCTTTTTCGGTTAAGTTTAATGCATCTAATTGAATTTTTCCTCCATTGTACTACATCACAATTTAAAGGACAATCTTAAGCCGCACACACGAACTTGCGGAGATTGTATGAAAGTGAAAGCCGTGCCAAGATGTTGTGTGTGTTGGTGCGCTTTAATGATATCCTTATAGCCTGCCAAATTTATGGCAAAGCCGCATAAATTTAGACGCTGGCTTTTTTTTTCACGCTCTCACTACAAGACGGCAAACCTTATCGTATTTTTATTTTAATGGATTTTTTTATCTGACACTGCTGCTGGCGCTGCTGCTGATGATGACGTTGCCTCTTTGCGTCTCTCTCACAGGACACTCGAGGGGAGTGCCTAGAAACCACATTGGCCAAATAGCTTTGGTCACATTTCTCATTTTGTTGGTAACTGTAAGTTGATGCAGGGAAATGGGATTTAATAAGCCAACATTTATTTTAGACATTATTGATGGCGGTTTATTTATCACACTTTCCCTCACGCTCGCCCTTCGTTCATCTAGTGGCTCCATTAATGTGACACACACACACACACACACACTGTGTTTGCACCACCCGCGCTTACCAGCCCCCGCTGTTGCCCTACTCCAGCATTCCTTATGCGGCAAAACTCAAAAGGATTAAGTCACACACTCACACTCACATGCAAAGCGAGACAAAAGGCGCGCCCAAAAAGATTCACAGCCGCCGCACAATGCTAAAGCTTCTCGACATGTTCTTCTTCCCTTAACCCCTGCACACACTTTGCCATTGCCTTTGCCTCATGTTGTCCGACGATTATTCAAAATGCAAGTCACAACCGTGCATATGTGTGTGTGTGTGTGTGTTTTGCAAATCCTCGCAGCCATGTTGGCGTCACTGAGTGCTCCTATTCTCTTTTCTCTCCGAACCCCGGCTGCTCTAGGCTATCCGCCTGTTTTAGCTTTTGGATTTGGTGTTGGTGCCGCGGGCTGCTGCAATTGCCGCATGTAAATTCTTAAAGTAGTACTTAGCGCTATTATTTATTATATTCCAACAGTTTCAACACCTCTCTCAACAAGTAACGAACCAAAGCCAAAAAAAGGGTGATGGGTGTGGAGTTGCGGGTTGCGGGGGAGTTTGGCTGCACTTTGGCTATTGTTGCGCTCTGTTCGCATTGTTGTTAGCTTCTACTGTTGCTCCTTGTTGTTTTTGTAGTTGCAGTTGTTGCTGCTGCTGTTGCTGTTGCTGCAGTCCTCAGCAGTGTTGTGCAGAAATTTATGAATATTGCATGGTAATAAAGCGAAGGATTTCATTACGACTGCGTATGCAACTGGCTGGCAGTGTGTGTGTGTATGTGTGTGTGTGTGTTTGTGCTAAAGAGTAGTTCGTTTTTGCAAGTGTCTGAAAGATTTGAGTGCCTTTAATCTGAGTTGTCTTTGTGCAACCTCTAAAGAGGTTAAATAGTTACACAAATATGTAATTTATTCATGATTTTGTTTTTCCAAGCTTGTACAAAGGGGCTTTCCAACAGATTGTGGACACGAAATGATGTTAAATAAAAAAATTTATTAGATAAGAGTAGTTGTTTTGGCAATGGAATTGTATATTGACAACATCCCAGCACATCAAAGTCCACAACCACAAAGTCCAATAATAATAATAATAATAGATGCCAAAGACAATGACGCGGCTTCTCTCCGTAGCCAAAACGACAATACATCGACTGTGAAAACCACCAACAGATTTATGAGAAGTATAATTCAGAAAAAGGATCGTGAACCAAGAACGAGCAGAGAGAGAGAGAGACAGAGAGAAAGAGAGAGTGTCAGTGATGATGAAGGAAGGGGCGAAACGGGCGCGACACTTACAGCCGCCATAATCATTTCAACAAGAATAATTTAAATAATTATTAAAACGATTCCACACAGAGCGTTGATGGCAGCAGCCGCGACAATAACAAGCGTGGGGGAAGCGAATGAGGGGAACTGGAACTGAATCAGGAATCGAGCTCTACATTTTGTCTGGCAACAGGCCGCCAATTGTTCGCTACCCTCTCTCTCTCTCTCTTTCTTTCTCTTGCTCTGGCCGCATCCTGTCAGCTGCGTCTGGCTGAGTTTTGATTGCATGGATGATGGCAGGGCAAAGGACTGCAGTCAGAGCAGCGTGGTTTTTTGTATTTGTGTGGTCGTGTGGTTAAAAATTAATACGCGGAAGGATATGGCAGGCAATTCGTTTTGTGTGCATTTTACAAGCAAACGCCTCGCACAAAAATAAAATAATAAAAAAAAAACCTCGAATAAAATCAAAACTCCAGACTCCAGAAATGTCAGAGCGCAACATTTCATTGCCAATGCGAAATGCTCATTCAAAATTTACATTTGAATAGACAATGAATGTTGGGTTAAGTATGCAGTTTGGGTGGTTTTCCCTTGGATGGCATGGTGCAACGATCCTGCGGTTCGCGGTTCCAGCCCAGGAAACTGCGTCAACAATGGCCGTTGGAAGTGCGGCTCCATGAACATTTATGTGGCGTATTGTTTTAATTTTCAAACACATTACTGCACGAGAGAGAGAGAGAGAGTACATAAAATATATTTACTGGTTGCATTCAAAATACTTCACACAACATTCAACTTTAAGAAACCGAAAATCGAATAACACAATTTGCAGTTTAGCGTGTCACGTTTCGGAACTGAATGGCAGCCACAGCTTGTTTAGGCCATGTCCCTGCTGTTGCATCAACCCCCCTCCCTCCTCAACGCCATCGCACTCTGTGCCCCTTGGCAACCGCTAATGGTGCTCGCGAGCCATTTTTGTGCTACTTGCAATCGAGCATTTTGTCTTCCAAATTAATTTGGTATCCATTGCGTGCTGCGCGTTCTCCTTTTGTGTGTTGTGGAGCAGGACAAGGACCAGCAGCAGCAGCAGGACATGATTATGTTGGACATTGGAGCCAGCAGGCGAGCCCTACAGCTAAACCCATTGCAGTCCGTTCAGTTGAGTTGAGTTTAGTTCTGGTTTGTTGTTTTTCATGTCCGCACTGCGCTGCTTCATTTCAATTAAACAGAGATCCAGCATGAGAACGCAACTGGACTAAGAGGGAGGAAGGGAGAGAGCGAGAAAGAGGGAGAGAGAGTGAGAATGATGTTGCCGCTGCACTTAATGCATAAATTCTCTGCTGGACATCGGTCATAATAAATTTGATTATTTAAAGCGAATGTCTGCGATTTTAATGTTCCTGCTGCTAAACGATGTTAAAATCTTTGTAGTTTGCAGAAGCAATCAGTTAATTATAAGAGAGCTCATGGCCTTTATTGGTTTTAATTATTTGCATTTTGCATTGGAATTTTATGAGCTTTTATAACAATAGAAGCGAAAAGAGTTTTGGCATAACAAATATACCCAGTTTTTTGTGCTAATCGTTCATATAGTTATTTCCTTAAAAAGATTGCTATTTATTTGTTTAAGTTTATTTATGTTTGTTCTAAATTTCGGATGAATAGACAGTTCTTCAAATACTTCTTCCATATCATTAGATAATTCACTTACAACTTTTGTAAATTTAGCTTTTAAACTTATTTCTATGGGGGGAAGGGAGTTGAGCACATTTGGCAGATGCTGCTGTCAAAATGAAAGCCAAATTCTGTCGGCTTTAAATTGTTAAAACATTACGATGCATTGGGGAATTCAATGCAAGTGGCTGGGAAACCAAACTTTTTTTCACTTTAAAAACAACGAAAAATTCGAAAAGGAAAGCAAAAGAAAAGGCAGAACGTGGCCAGCGATGGCAGTGGCAACATCCAATTATTTTTCGATTAGTTTCGCTATCATTCTTTAGCAACAACAATAATAACAATACTAGAAGCAGCCATAGCGAAAAACAACAACAAAAAGAGCAATATGTATTTGGCGCATCTGAAACCGAAACTGAAAACAAACCCAAAACACAAAAACTCACCCCTCCAGCACAAAGTGTAGGAAGATGGTTAGGGTAGCAAGCATGTGTATGTATAAGTGTTTGAGAGTGTGTGTGTGTGTGTGGAGTATTGGAGGGGGAGTAGCGAGAGAGCAGCAAAGTCGAATATAAATAAATAAAACATACAAAATGGAAATAAATCTTACTGAAAAGCCATAAAGCATTTTCAGCATTCGCAATTTAATATGTTCGAGGGTATTTTTCTCGCACGTAGCAAAGATGAACAGCACCCACCACCAACACCACCAGCAGCAGCAGTAGTGGCAACAACAACGCCAACACCACCAAGAACAGCAGCGCAAGATGGTGCCTGCTGGAACAGGACGAAGGACGCGAACCAAGCGAACCGACAGCTGGACGAACAGACAATGGCCAAGAACGAAAGCAAGACGGCAAAGAAGAAATACAAAAACGCATCGCATTTGGATTCGGATTCTTAGTCTCGCTCCACACTGTGAATGAAAATGAAGATGGAGAGATGCCTGCTAGTAGATGAAGGGCAGAAAGGGGGTAAAGGGTATGTGAGTGAGTGTGGGAGAAAGGAAAGAAACTCGCGCGCTAAGTGTGATATATTTCCTAAGATTATATAAAATGTTTTATTTGTTCTTCTTGTTTTCCTTCTTTTTCCTGCTGTTGTTGCTGCTTCTTTATTTTATTTGTATTCATTTTTTTTTCTCTCGTCTTTGCCAAGCAAATTGCGTGCGCATCAGTCGCAAGCGAGCGGGATGAGAGTGGAGTGACAGCGAAACCCTTGCAAAAGTGCGAATAAAGGATATTAGGTGTGTATATCCTTTGTAAGGGACGAGAAGCCTTAACTTTCTTAATGGTTTTGAGCTACCCTCATCTAAAGCCCAAGTCAGCGGATCTCTAATTTTTTAGTGCAGTTCTTTTCAAGATTGATGAATTTGAATTATCAACACCAGCTGAAACTATAGAATTATAATATTTAATTAGTTCAAATAATATCAGAAAGCAAGACATTATTGATTAAAGCTAGTATTACCCATAGTCTCAAAACATTTCTTGGTTTTTTACTGTACTTTAGCAGTTTGTTGCGTCAGGCTGGTGGCTATAAAGTATGCAGCTATTGTCCACTAGGCATAGCTAGTAGAACTGAGAAATAAACTGAAGCCAAAGATGGCACCAGATGCGACCAAGTTGAATATTTAAGTAGCCAAAGCACAATTTGCAACCCAAATATTTTCATACATACATACATACATACATACAACTAAACTCCCGCAGTAACGTTTAAAAAATAGTGACCATTCTACTATTTCTTTCTCGCAGTTCTAAGTATTTACTTTGACGCGGGTTCGGATGAGGTAACGATGCTGATGATGTTTGCCAATGGCTGAGAATAACAACCATTTTTCCTACTTTATGCCAACTTAAGTGGGTGAAGCACCTCCGCTTGCGAGCGTTTGAACACACACACACACAATAGGGGGAGGTGGGTGATCGGGTTTGGAGTGGCAGTTAGTGTGTGTGCGTGTGTGGAGTGGTAAGAGAAAGAGGGGGTGGGGAAAAAGAGGGGGACTGGCTGAAGATGAATGTGCCGCAGCTCTATAAATATGTATAGGATGCTATATATTAAAACCGACTCGACTCGAGTCAACTCAACTCGCACCGAGCAAAAACTAATTTCGAAAAATGCCAAAAGAAAACGCAGCAGCAAAATGAAAATAAAAGAAAAACAGAAAAGAACACACACACTCACACTGCAGAGAGTCGAGTTGAGTTGTGGGTGTGGGCATGGGACGAGTTTTGGATGGAACAAGAAAAGGACATTTGTGCTGCCATTGCTACTTTGTCCTGGGCCTGGAATTTGGTTTGGTTGGGATGGTTGGCTGGCTGGCAGGACCACAGCCACAGGACCTGAAGCCGACACAAACTGACAGCCAGGCAATGGTAGCTGCTGCTGCTGCTGCTGCTCGTGCTGCTGCTCCAGCTTTGTCTGGTGGATACACGAGGGTAATATAACACAACAAAATGCAATAAAGCATTTTGTGGCAACTTGAAGATGTGAGCAGCAGATGCTGATTAAAGGTGTGCGGTTGTGGTGTGGGTGAAAAAAGAAGAAAAAGTGCAGACACCGTTCTGCACACACAAACACACACACTATGCCACCTCCTGGCATATAGATGAGCACTAGCAGAAAAAAAGAAATAAGGAAAAACTCATTTGCCGCTTGAAGGTTGAGTGGCAACTGTGGACGGGCTGTTTTTGCTCATTTAAATTGCGTGTACATTTGCCGGGCACTTCACACTTGAATACGAAAGCAGATAAAGTAATGTAGGAAACGACTGGAAGTAATTGGCTGCTGCTGCTGCTGATGCTCCTGTTGCTGTTAGTAACGAACGCACTTCCAAAAACTCAGGCCCAGTCAATTTTATAATTGGCCATTAAAGAAAATAAGCTGAAGTGAGTCTATTAAGCAACTCTTTGATTAGAAGAATTGTGAAGTTTATTTCAAGCTATAAGATAAATATGTCTTCAAGTTCGATTAATATATTTAATTATGCTCACTCTTTGAGGTAAGGACACATAATTGAATCTAAAATTAATATTCGGCATAAGGTCTGCTGGCCTTAGCTTAGCCTGTTTGCCTGTTTGCTTACATTTATATTAAAGCCTTTTTGGTATGTGGAGAAATCTTCCCGGATTGTTTTCATAAAATTTCTGTTGTAAAAATCTTTAACTGGCAAGTCAAAAATCGTTTAGTTCAATTTTTAGAAGTCTACAAAAGTTTATTCCTTATATTTGAACAAACCTGTACGGCAATCATACATTTAAAAAGAATTATGTTGAATTGATAAAAACGATTAAAAAAGTCATTACAATCACAATCGGATGCACTGTGTTTATTGATCCAGCCATAGGATGGATTCGTCTTTCGGCATAGTGTAATATTAGATTTGGCAGGGTTGCTTCATGCGTATTGAAGTCCTCGTCGCGACAATTGTTTATTAGCTCGTTTAAGTAGCGTAAAGGATATTGGAAGCAATGCATATCCGAATGCTCAAATTTGGTGCGGCGAAAGGGACTACCTCCCTGACGTGTCAGTATCTTGTAATGAGATGCTTCAATCTGAACGACTGGAGCGCCTTGAACTCTTGAACTATAAAATGACACTAAATGAGTAGCATTGATTCCTGATGTTGATTTCCAGATTGTGTAAGGAACAGTGCTCCTTACGCGTTTATCAGCCCAACGGAATCTCAAGTCCTTGCTGACCACACCCTGGCAAACAATGCTTAATTCAATTTTATTGATAAATTGACAATCTCCAGTGTTTGCTGCATAATCACCATATGGTTTAGAAACTCCCAGCCAAAGGCTTAAATTTAAAAAGAATAGCATATACGGCTTCATAACACGATTTCTTTTTCGAAATATAATTTAATGACAAAAATCTCAAAGAATTCAAAAAAAATATATATCCTGATTTAATTTTTATACATTCCAACTTTCATATAACGTACTATTCTATGTAACGTATATTTTTTTCGAGAACACTACATTTTGGTTAAACTTTCAGTATGTTTTGCTTTTTACATAACAAACTTACCGTTAGCGTGTATTGTTTTTAGGCCGTTGCTCGATCTCTCTTTTGATTTCGATCCCCTTAATAAGTTTTTTTTTTTTTTAATATTGTCTCTTTATCAGCATGAATGCATTCAAAACAGAAATGAAGACATTGCTTGCATTAACCGGTTTGTTTTCGTGTTCGTTGCTTATTCTTAAATCTTCACTGTATAAATATAGTTGTTGCGTATTTAGCAAAACTTACTGATTATTTTAAATAAAACTCGGCACTGAACAACGATTTTTCTAATTCACGAAGTTTTTCTTGTCCCATTGAAATTAATTTTATTTTTTCTTGATACTTGAGACTTATAAACATTAAGATCACATTAACATTAGCATCACATTTTTTATGATGGTGTTTTCATTATTTTGCTTGGAACAAGTGTCATAAAAATTATTTTCCGTATAATGCCCCTTGTTGAAGGGGCAGAGTATGTCAAAATTTTCATGTTCCACAATAAATTCATCGTTACCATTTATTTTGTAATTTGTTCACAACTTGAATCTTAATATCAATAAAGCTATTACTAAATTGCTCATGCTGGATATTCTATTTGCGGTATCAACGTTTTCAATAACTTCATCATCATCATCATCATCATCATCATCATCATCATCATCATCATCATCAAAAATAGATGGATCAACATATGTATAATGCAAAACGCCCCTGGGAAACGGTCCTTCAATAACGAACTCAGTTTTAAAGCAATAGTCCCGCAGATCGCCAAGATATCCCAACTCATAGTTAAAGCAGTGCATATCCGAGTGATCGAAAACCTCAATAGTTTTATTTTCATCGATATTACATTGTATTCTGTATTTGTGCGCCACTTGTATTGAATCGCAGTAAAAGTCTTCAGTAAAGAACGAAACCAGGACAAGATAATCGTCGTCGAGAGCAGACCTCCACAATGTAAAGGTATCGCCCACAGTTACTCGGCTGTCAGCCCAACGAATTATGAGGCGCTCCGAAAGCTTACAATTACAAATCCAATATAGCTTATGCCCATACATATATTGGCAGTTTCCGGTGCTATTGAGCTCAGTGTCTGTTGATTTGGAAAATTTTGACCATGCTGCTTTTGACAAGACACTTAAGTATAGCAATAACATCCAAATATGGTTCCATTGCATATCTTTGAATTTTGTAATAAACATCCTAATTTAAATGATTAATACAAAAAGCATTTTAAAAATTTAAAGGCATCAAATTCAAAGACTTCTTTATAATAATAACAATTAACTGCAGTCGTGCTGTGTGTTTACGTCCTGTACATTCTTATGCACATAATTGGACTTATATAATCTTTATTCAGTTGTAATGACTATACATATAAGTATTATTCTAGGGATTTGAAAACTTATGATTATTTATTGATATCATCGGAAGATTACAAAACTTTTAGCTCTTTTTCCTATCACTTTGATTAAAATTTACAACAAACTTAAATTTACAGTACGCATTGGTAATACGAAAGCTACTAAAATCGCAGTAAGTGGTATCATCAACATCACACTTGAGAATATATTGGCGGAATTTAATTCAGTGTATTCGGGTGATGAATAATGGAGTATTGTATGCCTTGGCCTACGTAGAATATGATCCGGCCCTAGGCAACCGTGCAGAAGAGCGCTTACCATCGGTAATTCCGAGTTATAGCAGAAGACTTGCGCGTGAGGCATTTTTACAATACTATAGGCCCCATTGCCATGTTTGCCTTCGACACGAGCACCGGATGGGTCAAGCATGACTGCGGAATATACACTAAGAGTAGTGTCATAAAATGCGGCCATTAAAATCAGATCATGAGATGATTGCCATATCGAGTACGTAGTTCCTTCAGGCGGAGATACCTTTATCCAGTCAGTTTCAAACCCCGCGCCAACCGCACCCTTACACATAAATATCAGTTCTTCTCGATCAGCAAAGCCACAGTCGTTTTCCACAAATGGCCTAAAATCGTCCGCATTGGCTCTTACTAATAAACTTGCGATTACCAAACACACACCGAGTCGGTCCATGGCACGAAAAAGTAAATAAATCTATAATTACGTAACAAAATTTTGACTATAATTTCTATGAGTTAATGCGAATAAAACCTAAATTATTATTTTTAACGTTTACTATATGTGTAAATTTCTAGGATTTTGTCAAATTACAAGCTCATGTCACATTTTAAGACACTTAAGATTTGCTTACTTTATTTCCATACCTCTCAAAAAAACGCATTGTGATTTTTTGCCAATAAGTCAGGAACTTTCTTGTTTGTGAATTTGTTTATTTTTTCTATACTCTGATACCAAAAGGCAAGAGTTTATTGGGCGTGTTTCTTCGACTCCCGTAAACATAGAGAATTGAAATATTGCAAATACAATCTAACTTCTATGTAACGAATCTCAAGGGGACAAGGAAAAACTTATTTTGTGTGTTCTAAAAATTAATTCGTTATATAGAAAACTTCGTTTTGCGGAATTTGTTATATGGAAGTTCGACTGTATCTTGATCCACGTGCCCATCAAACCAAATGTCAATATACGGTCTATATTGGGTCGCTACGCTGGCAAATCGATAAAACCATATATTTTCTACTACTTACAGCTAGAGTTACCAAATTTGGTGAGAAGCAAGCGTCTGGCAGAAACGCATATACCTTGCACAGGTTTTAGGCCAGAGTTACCAAACTTGGTGGCAATAAAGCTAGTGACATCTCCCAAAGATTATAATCGAAAATTTGGATGCCACGCCCACACATGCCGCCTGCCTTTGATAACCGGAAAGTTAAAAGTTCTTGCGCAAGAGTTAGCTGGCAATATCGCCCTAAAGATCGGCATTTGAGTATTCTCTCTTTTGTCAATTTGAATGCTTTTGTGAAAAACTAAATTCTTTTTAAATTTTATAATCCAATATCTAGCTTGGACACTTTTAACAGTTGCTAATTTTACAATAATAATATTGTGCATAATCAGAATATTCAATATTTATGTTTTAAGAATGAAGACCTAATAAAGCTATCATCTCATCAGTTGTTCGAGATTTTTGTTTAATTAAATAAAATAATCAACACTTGATAGTTTTTAACATGTTTAGTGGAGTTAAGTTTGTCAACATTAGAAACGCAACTACAATGCCCACTTTCAATGTAGGACCCATAGCCATAAGGTGCAATAAAAAGAATCAAAAGCAATGCTTTTTGTCGCTGCACATTTCACGTACCCCCACTAACTAAGCTCCTTTTGAAATTGTAGCGAAAGCGAAGTGTAGATCGTGACGAAAATGTACAATAAAACAAAACATTTTGAATATGCCAACAGTCCGACGCAACAGTCGAACAAACTTTTGCAACATTTCAGTTCTTGGCAAGCTGAAGGGGTCTTCTAATATGCCTCCCATTCAAACCAATTGACTACGTTTTTCTTTTTTGGCTACGAGTTGAGCAAAACGCTTTCCATGGCCACAGTTTAATGACAATTTCGCCAGCAATTTCGGCTTTGATTACCCTGTAACACAACAAAAAATTGAGTTTCAAACACGCACATGATAATGTGGTTGTTGACACTAATTATAACTGGAATTGCATAGGCCTGAGACTTCCTCCAACCCACCATTTGTATCACTTCAGCTGGCTGCCCTTATGCCTTGGGGCGTTGCGTTTCCACCTGCAGCACACACACAACTCGGTCAGTTTTTCATTATTTTCATGGTGCATTTAGCTCACGTTTTAATTAAGTCGTCGTCGGAGTTGGTCATCATCGTTGCAATTCGTCGTCGTCGTTGTTGTAGTTACTGTTGCCTGGTTTTTTGTTTTTTTATGAGCGGAGAAGCGGTGCCCTGGGGGAGGGTAGGTAGTCCGTTTGTAGCCGTTTGCCGTCCGGCTGTGTGCTGCACTTGCATGTAAATCTGCTCATCATTGTTGATGGCATATTACAATTCAACGCTTCTGGCACCTGACGCGTCGGCCAACATTCCCCCTCTCTCAGCTGCCCACTTCCCTCAGCCTTGTCCTAAGTGCAACGAATTGAATGCGATTTGCAGTCGTTGCGTCTCCGAGCTGCACTTGTATAGTTGCAGTTGCAGTTGCAGTTTGGCAGCCTTTGGCCATGTGTATGTCTTTGTTTAATGGATTTTCATGCTGTATTGCGTTGCTTGTTTGTTGACACGTAACGTTCAGTTTTTGGAGACGCAGTTGTTGTTTTTCTTTTTTTTTGCTACCTGTCCGGCCAAATTGCAAAAATGCTTTGGAATTTTTATAGTTGGTTTTTTTTTTTGCTGTACACATTCATATGTAGATATCAAAGCCTTGCACTTATACTCGCGCTAGACCTACCGCACAGCAGCGAGTTCTGCGAGCTTTGATCTTCTGCCTGATATACTATAAATAAAGATTTCATCATTATTTGCCCAACCAGACAGCGTTCCGCGTTCTGCTGCCAATTACTGTGCATTATATAATTTTTGTACTAGTTGGTATAGAATAGGCATTTAAAATTTACTTTGTATTTTAAAATACCTGACACGTTTGGGGATTTGAAATGCAAATGTGCACTTGATTATGACATCCTTTATGAGTTTGCTTTTGTCTTTAGAGCTATACGTACTTTAGAACTATAAAAAATGATCATCATGACATGTTTATGTCATTTTGTGTTAAGAATATCAAAAGATGTCTCCATAAGGAAATGGTATGTCGAAATAAAATAAATAATGCATTGATTAGCTGAAACTATAAACATCAAATATTCACTGCTCTAGGAAATATGTAAACCATTATCTCTTTAAGCTTAAAGATCAGTTAACTTGTCCTATTGTTTATATATATAAATATACATATATATATATTATATTATATATTTATATATGTATTTTTATCTTTGCTTTTATAGATTGATAAATCGTAATTGTTTTTTTCATTTTATATTTTAATTCTCATAAGAATTCATGTCCAACCGTAATCTATAACAAATGATTGTCCATTTGGCCATACTTGAGTTTGCATCAAATAATTGATGCACGAATTGTTTGGGGATTTGTGTCCATTTTTGGCTGCCATGATATTGCCTGCAATTGCCAATCAATGGTCAACAATGCATTTCTCCGAACTCACTTCTTGCTTCCCTCCTATCTAATCGACGAATGTTCAATTGAACGATTGCATCAGCCACATTTGCAAAATTCACTCGAAATACCCAAAAAGCCAGACTAATTGAGGATTCCATGTAACGCATGCCAAGTAGGAGAGAAAAGCACCAAACGCAAATGCAAGCATGCCAGTTGGTACTTACATATAGATTTGGCCTACAGTCTGTGTATTCAGAGAGGGTTTCGCAGACAGATCTCACCCTGGTACAAATCAAAGTAGCAATCAGACAAACTGCAGATTGACATCTGTCTGATTTGCATCTAGCTAAATTCTACGTTGGGGTAGCTACACAGCTTGGTCCAATCAATGAGCCGAGCGACTGACTCCCCGATGAGTCTTCACCAGGCGGTCATAAGCGATTAGGTTTGTTGGTCTCTCGGGAAAATTGGCAGAGCACACAAGCAAAACACCAGCTTCACATGAACTAGCCAAGTTTGAGGGGGTGTTTTGCTGTTGGTTGTGAGAATGTGTTGATATTTTTGAAACGGCAAAGCGTTTTCGAAATTGAGTGAAGCCCGATTTCCCACAGGATTCATATGCCTACTGTACGTGTGTATGAGTGTGAGTGTGTGTTAGTATCTTGTGCCAAAAGTTTCGTTGTCAGGCAAGGCCGTAAAGACGTGGAATTATCGGATAGCAGGAACCTCAAAGCAAGGCCGGCCCACAATCGTCGAAATGAAGAAAATGTGGTTTCGGTTACGGTTTTTCACTGTTTTCCTTCTCCACCCACTCAACCCAAGTACGGCTCCACCTCCGAAAGCTTGCTGTGTATTTCTGTTTCTGTTTTATCTTCTTTCTTTTTTTTGTTTTTTTTTTTGTTTCTCTTATGGAAATTCACGAAAACTTTTCGTAGGCATTTTGGTTGTTTGAGTTGCTGTTGCTGCTGTATGTGGCCAAAAGCAGGAAGCAGGAACATCGAACAAGACTACCATTTGGTCGGCCTCTTTCATTGCGGTTCCTGCTGTCTGGCATTCGTTTGCTGATGTTGCTTGTTGTTGTTTATTTTATCATTATCATTGGCAATTTCTTTTAAGTGGTGCCAATCTTTTTTCACTTGTTATGCCCAAGTTCGAGGGGATTACCCAGCGCTGAGCGTGCGTGCAAATTTATTATAGTCATTTCATTCAATCGACAAATCGGAAGTGATTTTGAATTCATTACAGTGGGTGTACAAAGTCTTTGCCTTCGATCTTAAAAAAATATGTACGTTGTATTGGGTTGATATATTCTTTAAATCATTTTTTAGACATTTTAAATAAAATACTTGGATCAATATCAGATTTTAGAGAATGAGAATTATAAAAATAAATAAATAGATAATTTAAATAAATAAAATTGAGTAAGTCAAATATTAAAAATTCAGTTAAAATATTCATCTCCTTTTCATTTCATTCAATAAAAAGCCATTTGCATACCAAAGGTCATAATATTTGCCTAGACTTGCAACGCATATTTGAAAAGCAGTCGGTCAGTTGTCCAGTGGCTTAGGCATTGACCTCATAAATTACCACTACAAACACACTCACACACGTGCACACCCAGTTCCGTTCCGTGCAATTGGGTTAAGATGCAATTCAGTTTAGTCGCCGTTGCTGCTGACCATGGCTGTGACTCTAATTCTGACTGTTGGTTTGGCTATGCCTTTGGCACTTCATGGCACTTTGGTGGTGGCATTTCCAGACACTTGCACTTTCTCCTGCTCGCTTAATGGACAATTAACCTTGATGCCTTACGACTGCGCTACGTTCCTGACCTTGCAACACAGAATTCGAGGCCGCACGCCTGCCACTGCCGGCGCAATTGCAACAATTATTGCATTTTATAGCTGCCAACTGCAATTTGGTTCTTATGCATTATTACACTCGCACACTCGCACACACACACACTCATGCCAGAGTAATTAGTGTGCCACCACCACAACCTGATTTTGCGACTGTTGTAAATTCCTAATGCTCAACATGCAGCGATTCGACAAAGTTGTGCACCTTTCCACCATTCTAACTTAGCACTTGCTGCCTTTTTGTGACCTCATGACTTGGCGCGACGAGTTGCAATTATTCCATGGCCATGTGGTTGCCTTTTTTTCCTGCTGTGGTCTAAGCAAATCGCTTACTTTCGCTTTTCATGCTTGCTGATTCTCAACAATAGAAATAATTAAAAGTTAAACGAAAATAAACAAAAGATGAAAACAGATAAGGAACATTCGACTTTGATTATTAGACTAGATATGAATAAAGGTGACCTCGAAGAAAGGCAAAACGATCTACAAAATATGTTTTTTGTGCTACAATAAATTAGTTTTGGCAAGTGATTCCCATCCATCATTATATTTAAATCTTTTATTCGAAAATGCTACAAAGCCTACCTAAATATTAATTTACGAACAGCCACACCATTTATGTTAAATACTTTCTGCATATATCGGTAAATAGGAGAAAAACTTTTTAGTGCTTATTTTGTTCAAGTTTAATGAGCAAGAGACAGAGATGATTAAATTAATACCCATTATCCATTTGTTTCTTGTGTTAAATGAATTTTCACAAAAATTATACAAAATTGCCGTAGAATTGCTTTGACAATAAGAAATAAGGAATAATGTCCTTGCAGCCACAGGAATTAAGTAAATGTTGAAATTAGAAAAAATCTGGTATTTTGGCCACAATGCAAAATAAATATATATTATGGCTCATAATGAAAAATGTAATGAGGCACATTTATCAAAAGTCATTTGTTATTAGCACACACATTTGTGCGCGACAAAAGGCATGTATCTTGTATCTTAGCATCGTTGTATCTTTGTATCTGTTGCGGCACACATAAAAAATAAATATGTGTATGTGCGAGTATTTGATAATTTTGTGGTGTATCTTGGCCATGAACATGAATCTTTTTTGCTCCAGCCAAAACAAAAGCGACAAAAAACCAGAGAAGAGAAGAAGCAACGAACTGAAGTCTCTTGTGGCTTTTGTATGGCAGCTCAAACTGGAGGGGATCATCTTCAAGTTTGCTTGGCTTTTTCGTCTTCTTGTTTTTTGACCGACCGTCCGCTGGCCATAAATCTTAGTTTATATTGGACTATACGACGATATCAATGAAATTGTATCTCTTTATCCGCATTATTATAATATACGGATGCGAAATGCTTCGCGCCCGCCTTCAACCTGTGTACCAGTGTTCTCCCCATGTCCTGGCAACAAGGCCCACCTGCCTGCCCATACTTCTTCGCTGTTTTGTGCACATTTACAGATACTGCATGACATTATGAGATATTATTCATACGTATTTCTATCTTTTTGGCATTCTCCTCTAAATACTTACTTATGTATTATATTTCATTATGGACCGCCTGGCTGACCACGGCCCAGGACGAAGAGGACAACTAGCTGAAAAATTCTCATTTTGATTGCAGACTGGGCGGCATGAACAAAAGAAGTGTGCGGGTGGCACAAGATAGATTGTCCTAGCTAGCGTATATATGTACGAAATATCGTGGATACAAGCGGCAACAGAAGAAGCAGCTCCTTATGGCAGTCGCCACATGGCAGGCGACTCCTTCCAGCGCATCCTTGAGACAGCGAGCAAAAAAAAAGTCGAAAAATTCCTTGAAATGGGCCAAGTTGCTTTTGAGCCTTCTGGCTGCGGTTACTGTTGCAGCCACCCGCCATCCAGCCCACCATCCAAACCCACCACCCACTTACCAAAATCGGGCCCACTCATTGTCAGTGGCGGCAACAACAATAAGAACAACAACAACAACAACAACACAACGACAACAATTGACGACACCCAGAAACACAAATCATATAGATAAGAGCACACAAAGGAATTTATTTCTATTTTGGCATTTTTCGGTCTCTCATTTTGCTTGTAATTTTTTTCTTTTTCCTTCATCTTCTGCTTGTTGTTTCGGTTGTTGTCGTTGTTGTCCTCCTCCATCGATATTTTCGGCTATTTTCACCCCAAAGTTATTGCGTTTTAGATTTTTTTTCATCTGCTTCCTACTGCCTTGGGCCTTCGGCGAGCCCAAGCTTCAAGTTTGTGTGAAAAACCTTCGAAACTTTTGCGGGATGCTAGGGCGGGCAAGGATTTTGGAGAAGGGGGTCTCAGGCACGCACCGGAAGCGCCGATAGCGCCATGTGTCGAGTGCGTGCGTGCGTTGCTTTGCGTGCGTGTCCAGGGAGAGGCATTCGCAGAGGGAGAGTCTCTGTGTGTGTGTGTGAGTGCTGTTAGTGGCGCCCGTAGGGTGTTGCCACATCGTATTTTACCACCCTCAGCAAAATAGCGCCAACCTTTCCACCTACACACGTACATATGTACATATGTATACGGGAAACCATACGAGTTGTAGGCGTTCCGCTTCTTTCATTTTAATGGCGCACACGCATTTGCTTTCGATACAATAGATATGAGCATATATATTTGTTTGGGGCGTAGTCATATTTTATTTTCACTCACACAGTTTGACTAACATTTTTCATAATAATATCATTAGTTGCACCCAACGGGCTTAGTTTTGATATGCCTTGGGGAATTTACAAGCCGATAAGATAATAAACAAATAAATATTAACTAAAACATTTACAATGATAAGTAGAAGCTGTATTAAATGTATTGTAAGTAAATAGTATTGATAATATAAAAAAGCTTCTCTTATTTAAATCTTAATTCCCACCACTTTCAATTTGAGTCACAACAAAATTCAAACTACATATGCAAATTGAGTAGCTGCTTTGTTTTTCCACTCAAATTGTTATGAATGGATATGTGAGATTTGATGTGATTGCAACACATCACAGTTGACATTACTTTCGTTTGTCACATTTAATGTTTTGGTGCGCCAAGCGAACTTAATCAAAAGTTGTTGACATTGGCAATAGCAACAGTAACGCCCCTGCCACGCCCACTGTCAGTGTGTGCATTGCAGAAAGTAAGCAATTGATGTTAAAGACAAATTATGATAAACGACCATTAAAATGTTGTCATATGTACACATATGTCTCCCACTCTTTCCCTTCCCTCTCTCCCCCCCTCTCTCTCTTTCTATCCCACCCAACTCTTGTTGTTGTTGTTGGTGGCGGCAGCTACCGTGCGCCAGTCAGCTGGCGGGCTTATTTATTGACTCACCTGATCAAGTTGACTGATTATTCGTTTGCATGCACGTTCGGTCACAAAACAACAACAGCAAAAACAAAATACAAACGAATACATCTGCAAACAACAATAACAATAACAATGACAACTTTAACTTCATTCAGAACAATTGTTAAATAAAAACGTACGACAAAATGTTCATTTGCAGCACATGTGAAATCGGAATACCCTTACCGATGGAATGTTTATTATTAAATATGCGTAATAGTATGGTGTCGATCGATTATAGTGATTCCTTCTACAACTTTTGTTGAGTTTTTCAAGTTCATTAATTACTTAAAAAATTTTATGGTATTCGTATTAAATAGGAAAAACATTTTTAAAAAGTATCACATGGAAAAACGAGAGTAAAATAAAATATATTAACAAGTCTATTGCCTGGAAGTTCAATTCAACTGTTATACATAAAACAATTATTGATATTTATAATGAAATAAATATTATATCTTAGCCTTTATATTTTAAATAGAATGAATGTTAATTTGAAAGTCAAAATTCAAAGCTTAAAAAACAAAACAAAAATACTTTTGTATTTTGCTTGATTACATTTGAGTTTTTAGACAAAAATTAAAAGCAAATCAGAGAGAGAGAGAGAGAGAGCGAGAGAGCGAGAGAGAGTCAGAAAGAGAACAATGTAGAAAGAGAATGAGAAATAAAGGTGCAAGGGCGGCGTCTCCATTCCAAAGGCAAAACCGAATCGACATGCGAAACAATTCAAAGTTTCACGTCGTAAATTTGGTGCTCGACTTCATCGATCACTTTTGCTGGCTGTTGCAGCTGCTTGTTGTTGTTGCTGTTGTTGCTGTTGTTGCTTCTGCAGCAGGTTGACTTATTTGCCCGATTGGCGAGCTTCGAACTCGAGCTCGAGTTTGAGAGTTGAGGACGAGACAGCCTGGGTCCCTGGGTTTGTTCCTGGTTCCAGGTCTCATCTTCTCTGGCTGGAACGGCACGCGCGTCTTGTTTTTCTGAATGTCACTGCTTGTTGTTGTTGTTGTTGTAGCAGCTCGCTGGAGCGGAAATGGAGACCGAGGGCGCCCGCTGGCGGCAGCATGTGAAAATATTTTCCAAGGTAAATGCCACAAAATGGACAAAAAACACAACACAGCACATTCACAGGAACACGATTCCAGCTGAGGCCTCCCCTCCCTTTACGTAAGCTTCCCTCTCTTTTCCACCCCCTCTTTCAATGGTTTGGGTCCGTGTTCTGTTTCTGGGCCTCAATTGAATGATTTAGGGGCGCACAGTTGTCAAAGAGCAGCGATGCGTACGGGTCCACAGACGTAGACCTGTGGGCATGGCTTTGGTCCTGCCAGTTCTGTGTTTATATGTATGTATGTATGTGTGTGTGTTTGGGGCACATTGGCATTTACGCACTTACAACATTGGTTGGATTGGGGCGCCAAGTACGCTTTTAAAATCGATTCATCCGCTCATCCAAAATTTATTGCGCCACATAATTGAGTGTAAAATTTTCCAATAAAAATGCAAGCTTAAAAACAGCTGGCGAACTGAATTTCACATCGAACTCATAGATTGTGCTTAACACTTATTTTAAAACTTAATGTAGGCGTTTTAGAATCCTTAGGAACAACCCAAGTATGCAAACGGTTTGTCACTTTCTAAATTAATATATCCATTATTTGTCTATAGTTATCGAGTTGGCTTTGTCTTTTTAAAAAATATAAATAAAATATTTCTTAAATCGGCGATTGCACAGTTGGATAGAAATTTGAAAAGTAAATCAAGCTAGTTAAGGTGCAGAAAATTCAAAATCTTAGAAATAGTTTAAAATTGCATATAAATAGCCTGTTATTCGTCTGTACCGAAAAAAATGAAATATAAAATATTATTATTATTCGATAATTGATAGGTTTTGAAAGCCGTTCGGCAAGCCTTAAAGCAGCTCTCAAAACTATATAAATTTTATTTTTTCAAAATATGTAATCTCATTGAATTCATCATAAAAATGCACCGAAAATGTGTTCCGCTTCTTTTTAAATAATATCCTAGTACTTGAAAATCAAAATAATCGTCAAACAAAATTGAGAACATTATAGCCGCTATATTTCTACTCATGCATAGCAGACGGCAAAGGGCCAAATGATTCTCCGTTCAGAGAGAAGCCGTCGGGCCAGGCACACATTTCTCAACATAAAACAGCCAGCATCGCAGTCGCCGTTGAAGTCGCTGCCAACGTCGACGTTGCGATGCGTTCGGACTCGGTCGAGTCGGTTTGTAGGTCTGTGTGTGTGTGTTTGCGCGCGACTGCTGCGTAAATTTATGTGAGAAATCCCATTGAAAAGAGCAACGCGGCCGCTCACGACACAATAAAGCAAAATAATGGCACATTCGTCACACTTAACGCGGCCCGGCATGTTGCTATCTCTGTTGCTCCGGCTGGTGGTAAGGCGCTCGTGCGCACTCGTTCGCACACACACACACACACGCACACAGTCATCGTCAGCGGCGTCATCCATCTTGGAGGCTAGCGTGAGTATGTATGCGTGTGTGTTTGTGTGTGTGTTTGCTCTCTGGCAGGCGGTCGAGCAAGCGACAGGCGAGAATGCTTTATGAGCGCGTTTGCTGCAGCGGCTCCTCCCTGTTTGACGACGCGTTGCCAATTGCTGGCAGCGCAGCCAGCAGAAGCAGAGACAGTGACAGTAGCCGAGCCAGCGATAGCGACAGCGCTAAAGTTGGCCAAGTTTCGTTGTGGAGCCGTTTGGAGTACCCTTTTTCATTTTTTGTTTTGTAATTCATTTTTTTTT
Source organism: Scaptomyza montana (assembly GCA_018904305.1). NCBI lineage: Eukaryota > Metazoa > Arthropoda > Insecta > Diptera > Drosophilidae > Scaptomyza > Scaptomyza montana. The sequence continues at coordinate 3,903,008 of JAEIGR010000001.1, forward strand.
TTTTGTGGCAGCAGCATGTTGCACGTGGTGCGTGATGTTGCTTTTCTCTTCTGCTGATCTCAACAGCTGTGGCTAAGCAAAGAGAGCAGCAGCCACAGTAAAAGATGCGAGTGGAGAGAGAGTGAGAGAGCGCGCGAGTGACAGAGAGAGAAAAGATGCTGAGCCATTTCTCTCAATTAGGGTGGTTCTGCATTGTGTGCGTGTGAAGTGCGTTTGTGTGCGTCTTGTCTCTGTTTTGTTTGAGATTGTACGCCATGATTGTTGTGCCGTCGGCAAACAAAGATTCCAGATATCCGGCAGCCATAACTCTTCACTGTAAATTACTCAAGTTATGAAACCATATTGAAGCAATCTAAGTCAAATAAATACTTATAATTTGTAAGAAAAGCTTCAACTATTAAATTTTTTTGTGTGTATATTTTCGTTGTTTATTCAAATTGAGTCTTTGGGTAAGTTTTGTTTATAATATAAACTATTTGATAGCCCTTGTTTTTTATTTTTTTATTATTAAGTTTTATGTTAAAATTTGTTGATTTGTTAGTTGAAGTTAATAGTTAATTTTATTTGATATAAAACCCCAATGATGCATATTTATATACAAGTTGTTAAAAAAGTATTAATTTATTGTGTTAACAATTAAATTTTGTTTAAAATCTGTCTTAAGACACTTTCACATAAATCTATATTTATTTGGAAAGTTCTTGGATTATCTTAGTATCGCAAGAAGATTGACTTTAAAGGATTTATTGGGAATTAGTATTTTAAAATTAATCTGTGATTTCAACATCTTGTACTTTATTCTAATGAAAGGAAAGAAAAAAATAAAAACATACCAAAATGAAAAACAGGACAGCTGTTCTTATAATTGAACATTCCCTTTGTGAACTAAGCCCATTTTAGCCCAGTTAAAATGTCAAACTTGAAGCAAGGAAGCCGTCGCAAATTCAGAAATGCTCAAAAGCCGCAAGTGGCCGCTGTGCGAATGTGAGATACAAAAACACAACTGGCAACGAGGACAAACAGGCTTGTGCCACAAACTGTGTGGAAGCTCTCGCCAGCAACGTAAATTTCGCGCTCATTCACTCACTCGCTCTGTGGCTCTGAGTGCAAAATGCGAGCAGAAAAAACATTGTATTTTGTGTGCCGTTTTTCGTTTCGTACTGACTGCAGATACTTTATGACCGAAGCCGGCGCTGACGGTGACGCTGACGCTGACGACGACGACGACGCAGCAGAACGTTGAAGCTAACGTCGACGTTGGCAGTAGAGTAGCATAAATAACGTTGGCAGCGCCACGACTGCGATTCTCTCTTGCGCGCTGTCGACGCGTGAGTTTCTTATAAGATTATTTATATACTGTGTGTGTGTTTTTATTTGTGGTGGAGGGCTGGGGAAGTTGGGGAGACAGTGCTGGCGCTGGTGCTGCCAGCGGTGGCAGCGCTGTGACTGCATCGTTGTCGGCTGGCGCGTCGCTTCTGGATTAATAAGGAGTTCTCGCTTGGATTTTCACATGTATATGCTTTGAATTGAATGCTTTATGGGTTTAGTTTGATAGAAGTCGTAAAGAAATCAACATCACACAAAACAAAACGCACCCGTGTGCAATTCAAACCCGTGTGTATTCCACACGTTGCCCGTCATCGTCGTCGTTGTAGTCGTAGTCGCCGTCGCCGCTGTTGTCGTAGTTGTTATTGTTGGTTTTGGTCGGCGTTTTTTGGGGGGCATCATCAGGGTAGCAAGCAGCACCCAGCAGCCAGCAGCCAGCAGCTGAAGCTGAAAGCAGCGGCATCTTTTGGGTCTGTTTGCCCAAACTATTCGGTCTCTTACGGTCGTCGTGGTCAGCTCGTCGCAAATCAGCCAGACAGACAGCCCCCGTTAAACGCCCAGACGTCCGCAAAAACGTTGGGGCTCCAATTGACAGCTCGTAAAAATCGTAAAAGTCATAATAAACATAACCATAACAATAATCGTAAAAAATTAGAGCTACACTCGCAGCATTGACATTGAAACGCGACAATAATCGCAGCTAAAAGAAACGCGCGCGACTTTTCCTTTTCCCTCTCTCTCTCATTCTTTGTCAAAATCATCTTGTTTGGTTTTATGATGTTGACCCATGTTAAAGATACTTAAGAGCCAATAAACACCCACCGTTCAAACGTCTGACAGGTGTCTAACAACGGCAAACGCAAACAACACAAAAATTGTGCAATAATTGTGAATTAGTGTCAAATTACACTCGTTACACTCTACTCTACACTCAAATCGCATTGTGTAGAGAGTAAACGAAAGTTAAGTTCTTAACATTTCTAGTCCCAAAAAGCAAGCAATATTTACACAAACGTAGCAGACAGCCAAAAAAAGAAAACAAGAAGAAAGAAAAATCAAAGAAAAAGTTTAGCTTAAATAACAAACAGCATAAAAAAAGAAGCAAAAATAATCAAATAAAGTTATACGGTTAGAAAGTTTTGCAAGCACGTGCACAACTGCAAGTTGAATACATAAACCAAGGATCAAGGATTTGCGCAGTCAAATTGGATATAGACGGTGAGTTGCATGCTCCATAAATTGAATAACTGTCTCATGGAGTTAGTTAGTTTGGTTTGGGCTTTTTGTGTGGCTGCAAAATTCAACACTTCATAAGTCAAAAGTTCTTTTGGTTCAGGTCATCACTCAAACTGCAAACTGTTGACAGGCTTATTAGACATTTGCATAAATTTCAAACAGCGTGTCCAGAGTCCAGCATTCGGGAATCTGAACCAAATAGCCACAGAACGAGAGAGAGGAGACAAAAAGAGAGCTTGGAACTAGAGCTGGTGCTACACGAGTAATGGCCGTTTTGAACTTGGAATCGTTTTGAATTATTGCACATATCCTGGGCAACATAGTTTCACTTCCGCATGCGGCAGCCATTGTAGAGTGTGAGTGTGCACACTCACACACAAGCACACACACACACACACTGACACATACTCACTCATACACATAGACCAACTGCCTGTGCATAGAAAATTTATGCGGCCATTGTTGCGGCGCATTGTCCTTGTTGTTGTTGTTGTTGTTATTGCAATTGTCCTAGTTGTCTACCTTCTGCATATTTGTCGCACTCTCTGTCTGCTCTATTGCCCTCTCTCTCTCTCTCTCTCTCTCTCTTCCCTCGCTCTCTATATCTCCCATTCACTGGCTCTTTGCACTTGCGCTCAGATTTATTTCATTTCATATTTAAAGTGCAGTTTTTGTTATGTTTTTTACAAATATAATAAATATTTATTTGATTCGTTGTTGATTTGCTCAATAAGCTTTAATGAACATGGCCACAAGGCATCCAGTTTTATTCATATTTGTTGTAAACGCATTTGTACTAAATAAACAGACAGTCCATTTTATTCAACCAATTTATATCATCAAACGTTATTATTTTCTCATAATTTATCGATTAAATCAGCTGGAAATGTTTCACAGCTGACAAAATCATAAACTCGGGTTCTCTTCCTCTTGCTGGGTTCTGTTTGCACTGCAAAAAGTTGATGATTTATGAGTGAAACACGACACCGAACTTAATAAACTTACATAGTAAATTGATGCACTTCCAATTGTCACACAAAAGTTTCGGTCAGATTTCTAGATAGATTTTTGGTTAGCTATCTGGGTAGAAACTTTTTGCTTTAAGCATAAAAGATATATTCATAATTTCATGAAAATCTTATATATTTATCCTTTTTATCAGTTTTAAAACAATTATTTTTACACTATTTCCTATTCGATAACTTATGGAAGTTTCTCGGGTTAAATTCAGTTTTTTCTAATCGCGTCTACATTATTATCAAATTTACTTGAACCTTAGCTTATATGAGATCAGATCTTTTTGATCTTAGCTTACTTTCATATAATTTCATTTGCATTTTCAAAGATGCATTCCACTCCGAATTTTTTGAGTAATCAGTTCCAAAACAATGTGTGATTCATTTAAAATATTTGACTAGATCTCAACATTATTTTAACAACAAAAATTTTAGTTCCATTACTTTCTTTCTTACACACAATAAAATACGCATATTTTAAATCGATTTCGATATCTTATTTCACAATGAATAAAAATTCCCTCTGACTATGCAGCGATTGAAAGACCCACAACAATGTGTCTATATTTTTAATCAAATTCACACATTCGGACATGATTTATTTACCAAATAATCCGGTATTAAAATGGCGACAACTGTTTTGTTAAAACATTAATCAACGGCAGTTGGAAACTACACTAAGCTACAAAAGCAAAAGAAGAAACATGATAAAACGTAACCGAAAAATATATTTATAAAATTCCAACAAAACAAAAAGCTCTGTGAAAACAATAAAACATAAACTTGTTTAGTTAAAACAGATGCCGTGTTCATTTGAAATTAAAATAACTTTCATAGTCATTGATAAATGGCGACACAAAACGGCTAATTAATCAAATGCAAAAATTTAAATAAAGAAAATAACGAAATTTATTAAAAAGCGACAAAAAAAAGAGAGAAAAATAGCATTAAAACGATTATTCTGTGCGTTGCTTTTGTTTTTACAAAATGGTGGACTTAAAGATAAAGATAAAGATCAAGATAAAAAAACTTCTTTTTGGGCACATATTTACTTACCACAAGCAAAGCTGATGCTAGTTTAGCTGAAGCTCAAATTAACTCCTTTGTAATTATAGTAAGTAAATAACAATTATTTGATTGAGTACTTGAAAGGTTTACTTGGCTAATGTTAAAATCAATAATTCAAATTATTGTGTTAGGTTTTACTAACTATTCAAAAGATCTTTTAAATTTATAAAAGCTTTTAGCTGATATTTAACGTTTAATTTACAGCTTTCCCACAACTTCAGCCCACTGTTATATATTTAATGACTGTGTGAAGCTCTATTATTAGTTCACAAAACCTTTTAAAATGAACAAACCAAAAAAAATTAGCCTATATTTTATTAACCTACAGATTTCCCACAACTTTAGACCACTGTACAAAGATTCAACCACTTTATCAAGCTTTTGTGTGCGTTTGAAACAAACGTTTAAAGTAAATGATTATTTCTGTATACCAGTTCTTTTGGCAAAGTTTCTCAAGCTCTTTTACCCAGTCAGGCAAAAACGATTTAAGCCAGCGAATTTCAAGCGGATTTTCGGTCTTGGATTCCTACTCTCTCTCTCTATTTTGTTTTGTTATTTTCGTTGTGTTTCCTTGTCTTTTCTGTTGTTATTTGTTTTCTTTATTGGCATGCCACTTGTTGTGGTCTTTTTGCTGTGCTATTTAATTTTTGTGAGGATTTTGATATAGTAGCTGCAGTAAAAAGAAGAAGAAAAAAAGGACTAAGCAGCCCCCAGTTGCACCCTGCATTTGAGGGGCAATTTGCTGTGGTTGCAGTTTTATTTGGCATTTCTCTGCAGTTTGTATCCTATGTGCTTGTGTGTGTGTGTGTGTGTGTGTTGTGGGTTTTGCGTTTGTGGAGCTTGCAGTCAGCGAGCATTTTGCGAATGCACTCGAAACTGTTTTTGTGCAGCCCCGGCAGACAGACTGAGTGCTGGGAGTGTTGGAGTTGAACTCGGATTCGGAATCAGAGTCAGAGTCAAAATCAGAGTCGGGGTTAGGGGCTTGAGGCTGAGCTTGGGCCGCCCAGCGGGGCGCTCTTGCAGTGACATTGCGCCGAGCGGGTGACAATGATTTATTGCAAAGAGATACGCGACAACGAACCGCAAAAAAAGGACAAGAAGTGCAAAAAAGTACAGACAGAGAAGCAGAGAAAGAAAGAGAGAGATTGCGAGGGAAAGAAAGTGGGCTAGAAAACTGAGCAGGCCAGGCTGGAGTTTTAAGCAAAGCTAACTGCAAATACTAGTATACCTGAATTTACTTACAATTTGGTTCTGACACACCTTTAAGATTGCGAAAAAATCTCTTTTTTTATGCGCAAAATGTCCTTGAAACTACAACAACAACAATGAAAAACAAAGTCACCTACGATGAAAGTGAAAACCTGCTGCGTGATTTTTATTATTTTTTGTCACTTGCAGTTTTCTTTTGCACATGTCATAAAGCCATAAAGTATTTTCCGAATTATCATTAGGAAGTCACCTGGCGAAGGCCGCACAGTTCTCAGTTTCATTCTCAGTTTCTGGTTATGCAATAACCATTTTCTACGCTCATAAAAATTAATATGCGTCCTTCGCAGTGGCAAATATAGTGAGCGTATCTCAGCAAATGCATCTTTGACTTTGAACTGCTGCGGTCCGAAGCCGTCGGGCACTCTGCCCCTGGGCTAGCGGACATGACTTTTGGCTTGACTTCTACGTCTGCGCCTCAGTCTCGGCAGCCATTGTGTTTGAAGGTTACCTGTTTTTACAGTTGGTCTTCTTTTCTTTGACTCTATATATGTTTTGTATCTGTATCTTTTTTTTTTGTTTTTTAGATTTTCTTGCTCGGCGCGAGTCACAGACCGAAAATTATTATTTATGAGTTCGCATTGTTGTCGCCGTTTTTGAAAGTGATCTGAATCGCCCTGGGGCTTGAATCGTACACATACTTAGTTAGTTATCTTCGTGCTATCTGCAGCAGTTTCGTTGAGCCCAACGAGTTCAGTCCGAGAGCGCTTTGGATTTTGTATTATTACTTTCAGTTGAAAACGAAATTTAATAATAAATCAATTCATTTGTATGCAGTTCAATGTGTCATATGAACATAAATCAATTGATGCTGTTTAGAATCCCGTGCCGTCTACATAGTGCAAAGGATTAAATAAAAAAGTTTGGTTGAGAAAAACTGGAACAAAGAGATTATATAAACTAGGGAATACTTGTATTGAATATATCTAATCATCTATACCTATGCAAGTCTCTTAAGTTTAAGGTAAAACTAAAACTCAAATGTTGATTTGTGAATTTTATTATCAAATAAATATATACATAATTCCATCATAGATTCCATCTTTATTTATTCAAAATAAATAAATGTGTAGCTAATGGCAAAAAGAAACCCTATTCTTTAAAGCTATCGTCTTCAAACATATAGACTTAACGATCTACGAAAATATTCCTCAAGTTTAATTTTAGATTATTTCTATATAAATTTGTTTCTACTTTGAATTTTCCTCTTTCACATTAAAGCAAGTTAAGTAATTCGCAAATTGTACTTCTTTTACATTTTCACTTACTTTTTTTTTTGGCACCAAGACTTTTATTTCCTTTTTCTTTCATCATTTTTTTTGGGACTTCAATTACTGCTCCATGAGAATTGTGTTGCATGTGTGTGCGAGGGTGTGTGTGTTGCACTCACAGTCATGCCATAAATCACATTCACTTCTAATATTTTCACAAACACATCACAATGGAGAAAATTTGTGATTTATCTGTGTGAAGAAGTCAATAACTCATAAAAAAATCCACATAAATCTTTGTTTGCGCTTCGCTTTGCTACGTAAGGCGCTGCTAGAGGCCACAGCCAGAACTTCGGGCACCCTCCAACAACATCTTCAACAAATTTATCGAACTGTTCTCAACTGCATCTCGAAATTGTCTCAATTGCAAGCGTCGGCTGCGTAACCATTAGGGATACGCAGGATGACATGAGCTAGATGACGACATATGTTGCATAACATTTGCATATTGTATATTGCAAACTGCGGGAGTTCCTGGAAGCCGCGGGCGTCACGCCGACGGTAGCCGAAGATGTCTAAGCGCAAATGACAAATATGAATATCAATATGGAAACATTGGGTATTTTTTAAAAAGTTGGGCATTGCTTTTTAAGCAATTAGCTGTGCTCTAGATTTGGAATTTCTAGATCTGTGTCTTGTCGTATGACTACTATGACAACAACAACAACTCATTGTTCAAACAGCATGAGCAGAAAAAAAGAAAAGAATAAAAAAAAATAAAAATTACAAATCAAAGAACTGCGAAACGTTCTACAAAGTTGAGCGGCAAATTTACAAAATATAAAGGGAAGGAAAACAAAATAAGCAACAACAAGAAGCTAAGGCCAAGTCTGCATAAAAAACATGTACGCCGACATTTATCTGTATCTGTATCTATATCTCTTTATGTATCTGTATCTAACTGACTAGCCATGGGCAAGTTGGGTTTGTGTGAGTTTCGCATACGAAATAACATGAAAAATAATTCGTTTTGTTGGCCGCTTTGCTCTAAGCCAAAGTCACAGCAGACCGACAAACTACACGAAAATGTCGCTAAAAAAACTCAAGCTGAAAAAACAGAAAAAACTCAGCAGACAAAAACAATGTCACACATGTCAAAGTTGTCGCAGAATGACACAAATGCGACTTTCGAATTGCTCACCGACCCTGGCCCCGGGACCCCAACCGAACCGAACCGAACCTGAACCCGTACTTGGACCTGAACCCACCAAGCTTCAACTGGCCACGTCGTCGTTGTCATCAGCGCTTCGTCTGGCTAGCGGAATCGTGTCAGCCAGTCAAAACACGAACCAGTCCCAAAAAAAATATCTTTGAAAAAACTCGCGATGCGCATTTCGTGGAAGTGTCACAATTAAAAAGGCACAAAAAAAATCTTAGGAAAGAGTTAACCGGAATATGAGAAATCGTGTCAACTTCAACTGAATTTGTGCTCTGATTTTTCATTTGCCAAATCCGCCAAGAACCAAACTAACAATTGCAAAAAGGCCAAAGAGATAAGGCTATAAAATCACTTGCTTCTGATTTTTGTTGGACGACAATGTGATTATGCAGTTGGGTTTGCTTTGCATACTAAAATGTAGGAGCAAAAACAAATAAAGTAATAAGGTGGCAAACATATCAGGAAAAGAACAGGATACATTGGATACAGGATTATAAAGTTTAGCTTGAAATAATTTAACGGTCACTTTATTTAAACTCAACAATATTGCTAAATATTTCGTTTGTTAAGCTGAAAAATAACTATAAAATTAAACAAAGTACTAAAAATCAGTTGAAATACGGCATGCAAGGCAGCTGCAATAGCGGCAACCATAATCCCTGACTCATTCATATGGTTGGCGTGGCCTATGAGGCTGAGAAAGAGGGAGAAAATAATATAGTTATGAACTGGGACTAAAGAAATGCATTGACCTTTGGAAAGAAATTGGTGAAAATCGAAACTTGCGGGTGAGACCCAGAAACCTAATACCAAAACCAGTATTATTATTATTTTCCAAGCCAATGACCAAAAATAAGATGGTGTAAGGGCAAAGCAATCTACATACACACAAAAGAAGAGAGTGAAAGAGAAAGAGAGAGAGTGATAGAGAGAGAAAGAAGCAGCATCAGCAGCAATGTCTACTTCGGCGACGAACAAAAATTAAAGCCCATTAATCATTTTGACTTATTTCTTTCCTTTTTTTCGTCTAAAATTAATCTTGATGCCAAGCGTTGCCAGGCAACCACGCCAGCCCCATCCCCAGATCCAACACTCAGTTAGAGAGGGAGCGATGAGAGTGTGTGTGTGTGAGTGAAATGGCATTATGGTTTTGCTGTTGTTGTTGTTCAGCGGATTATAAGGGCAGCGCACTAACAACAACAAAAACAAGAAAATACACACAAAAAAAATATGAAAGCCAAAACAAAAAACGAAGAAGAAGATGTGAATGCAAAAAGGCAGCCCAACAGGGAATCAAATTTGAAATTCGCATCCAACTACAAAAATTATATATATAGTCAAGCTACTGACCCCCCCTCGTCAACGCGCGTTCAGATTAGCGATACGTCTCTTGGCCATTGTTTGGGCTTCGCAAATTCCCAAAAATAATTTAAAACAGATTAAACCGTTACGGCTGCCATTTGCACCACATTGCGTACAAACACACATACACGCACACACTCACGCCCCGTTTCAAAGCTAAAACCGGATACAGGGAGAGAGGGGAAAGGGTAGCGGAGCGAGCACACATGCCCGGGAATAGTGACATTGCTGCCCCCGCAAATGAATTTGAATTTGACCAAATGTCTTGCGAAACTGTCCTGCCCTGTCCTTTCATTTTCGTCCTGCCAGCCGTCCCCTTTTTGTGCATATGCTGCAAATTTGCCACTGTCTATCCAAGGGGTTGGGGTTGCTACCGTCGAGTGCTCTGGTCTGGGCGGGGGAGATACAGCAGCTACCGAGTGGCATACTTAAGGGCGCGTCAGCAAAGCGAGAGAGAGAGAGTGAAAACAACAGGGCGGCCATAAAACCGTTTAAATCAAACGGCTGAACAAATTGGTTTCCTTCGAGTCGAAAGCTTTATGCGCCAGACAAACGAAAACCGATGGGCTGTATATAGTGTGAGTGTGTGTGTGGGTAGGATATAAGGGTGTGGGTGGTAAGTTATATTTAAGGGTTGGCTAAGCGGTCTGAATGTGCGACTGCTACTTCATGATGTGCTAAAGAGGTGTGCAAAACACAAAATAGAGTTGAAGGTATTTTATTATAAGTCAAACGAGCTTATGAATTTGGCTTTGTGTTATGTATGAATTTTTGGAAAATTGGCAAAGTAGGTAAACGAATTTAAGTTATTGAATAAAAGAAAACCAAAACTAATACCCTTAAAATAAATTTATATTTATAAAGAAAATATTGTAAGGAAAAACTATTACTTTCATTGAAATAAAATATTAAACTCCCCGTTTGGCTCATTATCATTGTATAATTTTTTTGGCAACCAATCAAGCATTACTTTAATTATTAATCATTATTTTTGTTGTGTTTGTAAACTCATTAATTTTTGTAGGGATTATTTATGCATATTTGTGTTAACATTCTGCATTAAATTTCTCTACTTGTGTCACTTTAAACTCCTCTGCTTTTAACTGCCGAGGTAAAAAAAAAAAATAGTTCGTCATAAAACCTGCTACTGACGAATGCGAAGCCCACAAGAACCTACTCAAAACGCACGTCTCTGACTCAGCTGATTTGCATGTAAATTGTCTAAGGAAGTGATAAACGATGGTTTGGTCAGCGAACTGCGGACGGACACACACTCTATAACAACTGGCGACGTCTGCCATTACAACTAGGTAGAGTACATAGAGCGAAAATCTAATAAAAATAACGTTCATATGGCAAAGACACATTCACTTGTTTGTAGTAGAACACACACTCCCATTTGTGACATGACAGAGAAGATGACAAATTGTTGCAAAGGCTGACTGACAGGCGCGACAGCAACAGCGACACCGGCAACAACAACAACAACAACTTCCAGACACCTCAAGCCCCAAGTGCACTGCAATTAGTCAAAGTGGCCCACGATACCACAACAACAGAAAAGAAAAAAAAAACCACAAAAGCCAAAGCAATTTTGACTGCTGACCAATAAAAAAGTTATAAAATTATGAGAAGCCAGCGCTGCAATAAAAATGTGATAAAATTTTGTTGCTTTCAAGTACAACAAAAAAAAAACTATTCGTTGATACGCCAATGATGATGAAGCGGCATTGATGCCGGTGGCACGTAGCTTCACGTTCAGAACGTTCCACGTGCGACGTGCGTCAACTTGAGCAGCAATTATGAAGTCCGTGTCCACAACGTGCGGCACTTGCAACGCCACCGCTACCGCTGCCGGCGCTCCACCCGAAACAGACACAAAAGACATTGGCACCCAAACATCAGTTAAACCCAGACTCAAACCCAGACTATTTGTGGCAGGTGTTGTAGCTGTCTGGTGTCCGGGATCGTTTGAAGAACACTGTCCCAAACCGGCCTGTCGCTTGAATCAATAAACTCTGATTAGACACCGACAAGCCGACTTGAGCTGGCCCACAGACAGACACAGACTTATCGACCATTGCGAATCGTCTGCCAGTGCATCCGCAATAAAAAATAGTAAAATAACCGTTTGCTCCTGCGCATTCCAACTAACCAGCTAGCCAACGAGTTGGCCGCAATTATGCAATCGGCCAATCGGCAATTGCCAATTGCCAACTGCAATTGATTCAAAGTGTCGCCGTTGCGTCACGTTTTCGATTTTTCGCGCCGATTTCAAGGCGGCGAACCACTGTGCGTGGGGGTCAGGGAGCCGGACACTGGGCGGCACACTACAAATTGCTGGCCACCGTCCAGAGATTATCAATACTAATAAGGCAATGGAATGAGCGGGGAGAATGAATGCATGCAGACAACTTGGTTGGGCTGTGGCTCTGGTTGGGTTTCCACTCTTGGCGCTGCCTACGGAAATCTCGTATCTTCAATCATCTAAATCATCTATGAAATGCAAAGATAACTTAATAGTTGTTTGCTCTTATTTAGTTTCTCGATCGCAGTGCGTAAGCGAAAAATTATTCAGAGATAAAAAATAATTTAAAAAAAACCTACAAGCATTTGTTGACATAAGATATTACTCTAAGATATTTAGCTTCCCCAAATAAAATTCCTATAAAAAAGGATTGGATTGGTTCAATACCGACTTCAAATACTCTGATATCCAAAACCTATTAAATTTTTATTAAAAAAGCATTCGATATTGAAAAAACTAATTTTTATTGTTTGAGCTATTTAATTATGTTTGTATATTAAACATTAAGTTTTGTAATTTATTACATCAAAATTTTTATTAAAAAATTTATTTATATAAAGATTTATATGTCACATCAAAGTACGTGAGTTCATAAAATATTCGATATTTAAATGAGCAACAATGATTTTGTAATCAATCAAACAACCAACGGTAAATTGTGCGTGAGTGAGATGACAATAACAATGAGTTGCAAACGTCCAAGCGACAGGGGTGGACAAGGGGCGAGCAGACAGTGGCGTGTTTTCAGGTTGGGGCAGGCGCACAGAGACATTTCATTCAAATGAGATGTATACATATTTTGGTTTGTCGCAGTTGTTTTGTTGTCTTACCTGTCTCCGCTCTTTCTCTCTATCTCTCTCTCTCCGTTTTACCCCTTCTCTGTTATACGAATATTCGTATGTTTCACTAGCAAAGCGGCAATAAATCTTGTAATCATAATAATTTGTTTCAATGTTAATGCCTTCAAAATATCTGAAAACTCAATAAATAACAAAACTACATGTTCGTGTGTGCTGTTAATGTCATACCATGAGATACTTCATATATCATTCCGTTGCTCAAGCTGCTGCATTGGCTAAACCTGATGTTCAGCCCTCTCAGCCAGGTAGATGACTTGCGTCATTTATTTCTCTCTGTTTTGGATTTCCTTTTTATATTTTTTATATTTTGTTTTCTTCCTTTTGTGACGCAACGGCAAAGAAATGCTGCTGGAGCCAACAAATAAAAAAAATTAAACAACGCGTTGCCGGTATAGGGGCAGGGATTGCGATTTGGGATTTACTTGACTGCAGAACAAATTAATCCAAAATCAGCAAGAGACAAGCAAGAAATGAAGCAGACGACGACGAGAACACGTTGCATGCTCTGTTGCAAGTAGAGAGATGTAGGGAACTTCAACATTGTCGTCTTTGTCGCTTTGAGGCGCGGCCTGGGGGCAGATGAAGCTCAAGTGTGAGGCCGGATGACAACGCTTGAGGTTCGATATCGATATCGAGTATAGCCAGCAACACCCAATAACAACAGCGACGACAAGCACACACACATACACACACACACACACACACACGTAATATGTATTTATGTGTGTGTGATGCATCCAATGCTGAATAACTCAATTAATTTCTGTCACCTGATTTATCACCTTTTGTGTATTTTTGGTGTACGGCATCGCAAAACAACTTTTAATTTCAATTTTATTTATTTGCATTTTTATGATCTCACTCTCAATAAGTGTTGTAGCCACAAGTAGGTGGCCAATGGTGGCCAGCACCAAGTGCAATTGCCAATTGAGACATTGCCAAGAGCCCATTTTCCACCATTCCCCTCCAAGCCCAAACGCAAAGATCCAACCGAACACGTTTGTGGCCTACGTCGCACTTGAAAATTAAAATGTTTTATCTGTCGGATACGCTGGGGAACATGTTATTAGCGCAGCACCGAGCAGCGCAGCCTCTTGTAATTTGCATAAAAAAAGGAGAATCCAAGCCTCTTCAGCATGCCTTTTGCAACGTTTGCAAACGCGGCTGGCTATTAAAACATTCCGCTTAACACTTCCTGCGACAAGAGCGACGAGTCAAACCCGAGTCGAGTCGCGTTGAGACCCTGTACGGAATCAATTGCACAATGGTGGCGACAATGCAAAAATCTACACTTAAAATTACAGACTCTCTGCAAAATTTGAGATAAGTTGAGTTGTGGCAATTGGACCAGCTTTAATGCCTGTCTGAAAACATTTTTATCAGAGTTTTAAAAAAAGATTTATTAACATCTGTAGTGAAATGTGTGTATAATTTAATTCTGGTTTAATATAATAGTTCTTGGAAAGAAAAACTTTATTTAATACTAGATTTGTGTTCCGATTTTTTGTTGTTTATTAAATAAAAGTTCTTAAGAGTTCAGATATTGATACCTCATTCGAAAATTTTTGTATATAATTATTCTATATTTACGATTTCCTTTAGGTTAGTATTTTTTAGAATTTATCTTTTTCTTTTGCTAGATAGAAGAAGTGTTTGAAATTGATTCAAAAGACCTAAAGCTTTTAAGATGAACATTCTGTTCTGTAAATTGCTTTTCATTATAATCAATGTCTTAAAATAGTCACGGCAGTTCTAGCGTGGCCCACAGTGCGTCAACGAGGACTAAAACTACAAGTTTTTGAATGTGCTAGGCCTTTTAGACATCTTCAGCGAGGTGAAACTAGTTTCTCAATTAAGCAGAGAATCTCACACAATCACAAAATAACTCAAAGTGTGTGTGTGTGAGTGTACGTTGTCATGGACGACGGACGCACTGCATCCGTCCAATTCGTCAAGGAACAGTTGCAGCACGCCCAGTTTTTGGGGCTGCGAAGAACAAGACAAGAGGCAAAAGCAAAAGCAGATGTCGGATATCTCGTAGAAAGCATATTTATGGTTGTGGCATGTTAGGAATACACCCAAGAGACATTTTTCTTCTTCTCACTTGCAACAGCAGCAGAAACAGCAGCAGCAGCAACTTCTTCAAGACGACAAGTTGAAAATAAGACAAAATTTTTGAACGACTGCAATAAGCAGATACTAAATGGGGTGGGTTGGGCAGGGGCGGGTGCATTGCACTGGGCGCTTGTAAACTAAAATGAAAAATTTAAAAATAAGCAAAACACAAAACACAAAAACAAGAACAGCAACAACATTCAAGGAGCCCCAAAAGAAAAACGCGTTCAGCGTACGGAAAATTCTTGATCAAACATAAATCTTGGCACCATAGCCATCCATCTATCTCGCTTGGCTCGCGTTCCGTTCAGCGCCAAAGTTGTTTTCTATGTTTCAGAGTATTACCTTCCTCTCACCATTTTCCTAACCACACTACCCTACCCTCTTCAAGTCCCTCGTTGATAGCAGCGCCTTGTGTTTTGCCTTTTTTTTTTTTTACAAAATTTAATTTTCAAAAATAAAACATTCTTCTTCGTCTGGTTGAGGCTGTTGGTCTTCATCCATGTTGTTAGAGTTGTTTGGTTAGTTTCTTCTATAAAAACAATCACGTGTTTCTTTATTTTTATATTCTTTTCAGCTTATACGTAACGACTTTAATTAAAATCAAAGGGCTTACATTCAGTGAAGAACACTTCTAGTAAATTGAATTTTTATTTTTAATGTTACAAAACAAAAAATATATTAGAAACTGCTTTATTACTTGTGGGCTACAAAAGAACAAAGCATGGAAACTGTCTTTTTTTAATATTTTTCGATATGCTCTTCTCTTTCCAGTTCAACCAACTCTCGGTTAAACCAAACTTGAGTTTTAAGGTTGAAATTAAGAACTCAAGTTCGCTTCATGTTTTGGCTAGTAATTAATAAATCATGTCAGCGTCAGGCACAGACCTGGAGGGGGGTGAAATTAAATGTGTCAAATGCAAACACGCAGACCCCCAGCACCAGCAGCAGTTCTAGCCAGGCGGGAAGAAGCCAAAAGCCTGGCCAGGAAATGTCAAGAACGAAGTTTAACTGAACACGAAAACAAAACGCAGTCCAAAAAGGAGGCATTTTCACGTTTAGCGGCGAATGAAGGCATTCCATAACGTCAGAACGGGTTGCGGTGGGGTAGCTGGGTTAGGTTTTTAAAGGGGGTGTAGCTTGGCGCCGCCTTTTGCACGCACCTCGCCCAAAAAAATCGCAGCTGACGCGGAAAGTTTTAATAAATTAAATTAAAGCTGCGTGAAAATTGCCTTGAGTAAATAGTAATATGCCAAAAAAGTATATAAATATATGTATGTATATAGCACACAGATAAAGCACACAATAATATATGGTAAATAAAAGTTAGCTGTGAAAAGAGTGCAAGCGAGATGGCAATACACATAAATGTGCGAGTGTTTGGCAAAGGAAATGATAAATGGCGTGGTAATATAAAAAATGGGGAAAAACAGCGGGCGGCAGCTAAAAAAATATAGAAACAAAACAAAAAAAAAATATAACAAAACAAAAAACAAACAAACAAGTCGCTTGCTGTGCCGACAAAAACAACAACAAAATGAGAATAAAAAAAAGAACGAAAAACCAAAGTTGATTTTTCCAACTTTGTTGGTCAGCACAGAGCACAAAAAAAAACGTACAAAAATGGGCGCCGCATTCAAAATGAAAATGGTGTAGCAGGAAAGAAAAAAACCAAATAGAATTTTCTACTTGGAAACATTTTTCGGCTGGTTATTTGCAGCGTTGTCTGTTTTGCCATGGCCAGAAAATCGCCTTTTGCTTTTTTCCTTCTGTATGTTAGCGGGTCTTTGTGTTACGCAATGCCCAAGCCCCAAAAAAAAAAAACACCCACCTCTGACTTTAACCTCTCCCCCCTGGTGTATAAATATGTGTGTGTGTGTGTGTGTGAACCTTTGAAACCCACTAAAAACAAACACACCCAGTGACCCTAATTTTGGTCCTCTGGAGAAACGTCGTTGCCTTTGGAGCGACCCACACTCTTTTGTTTTAATTTCATTTATGGCTTCCGTTTGGTTGTTGTTTGGTGACTTTTCTGAGTTTTGCCTTGACATATTTCTCGGCCTGCTCCTGGTTCCTGATTCCTGGCCACAAGCTCACGAGACTCAGCGCCCTTTCGCCTTTTGTGTTATTTTCGTTTTCATTTATTCAAATGAGCCAAAATTCTTAGAACTCTATTAATTTCATCAAAGACTTTTGGGCTTTAGATTGAAGTATATTTATTTGGTTGTGGGAAAATAAGTATGTATTTGATTTAGAAAAAAAGTTTTGCTTAATACAGACATTATGTATTAATAATGAACCTCTTTTTTATTCGATATGGAAAGGGATGATTTCGAATACTTAAGATACAGAAGATACAATCCAAAAATTCATGCTGCATTACATAAAATTTGAAGACCAATTAGTTTTAAGCCTTACAAGCTTAAATAAACTGTTATAAAAAATGTTAGTGCCTTTGGTCTTAGAATATTAAGCATAAATTAAGGTTTGAATTCAGTTACCCAAATAAAAAATGAAATAATTTCCCTATTTTTAGACGTTGCCTTAAACCCATATTTAAGATAAGCTAACGTTCAACAAGCATACTTTTAAAATATTTTTAGATATCAAAATATTTTACGTTCGATTTTAGTCTATCAAAAATCATTCGTTTTCCCGAAAGCTACTAATTAGTGTTTTTTTTTTTGTATACACACAAAGTATATTTCCCGTCTCTCTCTGTATTATTTTCTAAGACAAAGGAGCAAATTAAAGTCAGCCCCTACTCTGGCAGCAATGTCCGGGCCAAAAGTCATCAGACAAGAGACGCTAGTCTAATAAATAAACAGCGGGGTTGTTTAGGGGCGCCTTTTGAATCACAGATATACGAAATTGGGCCCCACATCCTCGGGGCTAACTTATCTGTTCCGTTTTATCGCAGCGAATGCGAATGTGCAACGCATGAATGAATAAATGCCAAATGGAACTTGCTCGACTATCGACAGGACTCAAACTAGCGACTGGCGCTGTTTTCCCTCTTAAATCCTGACTTCCTTGAACCTTTGTTGTTGCTGCTGCTGTTGACGAGCGTTCGTTCGTCTGGCACATTTAAATTGCTTGGCCGTCGTTGTTGATAAGGCCAAGGCTTTGCCAGCAAAGATAAAGATAAAGAGAGAGAGAGAGAGAGAGAAAGCGAGCGAGAGATAGAGAGGGGTACAACACATGTTTCCTGTCAATGACGAGGGGCAAGCAGCCGAAGCGCAACTGCCACGCGTTTCGCATTGTTTTGCATTGAAACTTGCAGACGGTCGACGCTTGGCGACCTACTCACACGTCGCCCTTTCAGCCATGGCCACGGAGGCTCGAAGAGAAGTTGTAGGATGTTTGCGATATCTCATTTTTATAATTAAAACACTTGGCAGGACATGTGCTGCATGTGGCAGCATTCCACCAAACATACCAGCAGTGCGCCCAACCATTCAAACCTTCTCCCTTTCGCTCTAACTCTCTCTTTGAATTCTTAGCCGGGGGGGTGTTGAAGGGGTGATGTTTATCAGCTGTTATGTGCAAGGCTCGAGGCTTGTGTCGCTGTCGCTGTCGCAATGCTAACCCGTAACCGTATCCTGGCCAACAATCTAGCCAACTGACTTTTAGGGTAGTTGAACTACGTTCTAACTTTGTATTTGTATGTCGAAGGGCTGCAAAGCTAACAAAGCTAACGAAAAAGTCGGGCTTGCGATTGTGAATCATAGAACGAAAATCCAATGTTAATACAAAGCAATATATTTTCAATTTATTACGTTTTGTTTTATATTTTTTAATATAGTATATACTTTGTTAAAAAGCTGAAAACTTGCTCAAAGTGAAAAGTACTTTCAACAAATGTTTTTTAAATAATTCTAATGCCTCGAACTTTGCTAAAATTAATTGCAGTTCATTTCATAGCTTAAAATTTATTATTAAAAATGTTTTTAAATACTTACCTTATAAATCTCCTCTCCCGTTACAGGTAAGTTCTGGACTAAAACTATCTGCAATTAATAAAATACAATAAATTTGGGTGAGTTGACTCATAAAAATCGCTTAAATAAAAAGCAACGTCGTTAAATGCATTTGAGCCTAACCACATTCAAAGTGGTGCGACGAAATATAGAAAACTTTGCAGACCATAAAAAAGTGCAGCACGTCAAAAAGTTTGCATTGAATTTATGAGTGCAGTTAACGGGTAAGTTTAAGCGCCCCGGGAGAGCATAGAGCCCGCGGCTCATAGTGCCCAAGTCCAAGTCCGAACAAGCCCCTACGGCGACTACGGCCGAGTTTATTAATTTAAAAAGGAAATTCTCATTTAGTCACCTTTTGATTTAAGCCCCGTTACTAGGCGCTTCACCGCTTGGCTCCTAAGGGTCGCGCCCTGCAGGGGTAAGAATAGTGAAAAAGCAGGGGAGAAGAAGAGGGGACCGGGGGCCAAAAGGACAAAGTGTTTTTGTAAGCTTGGTGAGTAGGTTGCAGTACAGTTGGTCGAATCCTCGTTAGGGCAGTGAAATGGAAATGGTAATGGTATAAATGTGGTGCACATAGTAAGAAGACGTAGTGCACAGTGGGGCAAAACTGAAATAGTAAAGATGAAATAGAAATCGGAACATCAATGAGAATATGGAATTTTGTGAAATTTATTTCGGTCAAGTACATTAATTGCTTAAATTATAATAATTCTCTTTCGTTAATTTTTTTATGACTGTTCAGAATATTTTATTGATTGAATCAAAATATGTTCTCTAGGTCAAGTATTTCTTATATTGTGTAACCATTCCATAATTTTTATTTGATTTTCAAGCTATCAATCTTTTTTTTTTAGTTATTTTTGCACCACTGTGCCGGTTTGTTGGACTATGCAAATAGTCACGTACGAGTACATTCACATGTATTCATATATTTCATTTGTTTCTCATTTTGGTGGCCCTTTCTTTCTTTTACCGTTGCGTTGAAATGCATTCGTTTATCGCTGAGAAGTTAATGCAGATGTGAGTGGGGCTAGAGGGTTTTGCTGGTGCAGTGCTGGTTACTCTTGGGCAGCTTTTTGTATTTGGTCATGGTGAGTTCATTCAAACTCATTCACTCACTCGCGCACTTTACACAGCCAGGCAGCGTTTAAATATGCAAAAGTCGCAACTGCTGTTGCTGCTGGCGTTGTTGCACTGTATGCAGCAAAAACAAAATAGCACTCGGTAAAAGGTGTGGGGTGGTGCCGACAATGGCGACGGGGGCGTTGCACTGCGTCGCTGTCTGCGCAGCGCATTCGTTTGTTGGAGAGTGAAGGGATGCTTTGGTTTTGAGGGAGGCAGCGTGGGAGGGAGGGTGGTTGGTTGGTTGGTTGGTTGACTGCCTGTTGTTGCACCCCCGCAGATTGCATGCAAATTGGTTAAAGTGTGAATTTATGTGAGAAATATTGTTTGGTCTTGTTATGCGCACACACATACACATCGACAAGCTACATACATACTCACACAATCAAACACTCACTCGACTCGAAATGATTTAAGTTCGTATGCAAATTGTTGCCGACTTTGACTGACATTTGCCGCGTTCGCATTTGAATGGCAATTGAAGCACTTTTCGAAAGATTTTTTCTTTTGCTGGATAGTATGGAATACATACGGAGTGTGTATATGTAGATAATGGTTGGTATTTATATGGCATAATTATTTGTGGCATGCAACAAACTTTTGCATATGCAATTTGGCTGCTGCACATAAATCTTGCACACATTTAATGTGCTTTCACATTTATTCGCATTATTTTCATACTCATATTCATATTCACATTTTGCATTTCGCATTCAGTTCAGTTTTGCGGGCGCCGGCGTCGCGCTCAGTGAGCCCAGTCGCAATAAACACTCAATTAACGATTTCGAAATTAATTTTTCATAAATTCGTGTGCATTTCCTCATATGCTGCATGTGCATATATTTTTTTATTTTTAAAACTGACCCCGCAACGCGTTCGTTTTGCGGATTGCATTTTTTCCCCCTTCAAATTAACAAAAATAAAATTAAATAAATGAAAATCGCAGACCGGGTCAGCAAGCAGTCTGTACGTGTGTGTATGTCGCTCAGTCTCCCAATCTCGCCCAATGCCACCCACTTTTTGTCTGTAGCCTGGGCACACGGAAAATGCGTTTAATTTATGGCCGAATTTGGGTGCTTCTCAGGCTAAAGTTCTCTGTTCTGTCTCTGACTTTGCATTATCTTTTGCTTCAGTATTTAATTTTCTTAAATTTTTTATTTATTTTACTTTTTATGAGACACATCAACAGTCGTAGCTTTATTTTTAATACTAAAATCCTTGAAAAACTTGGAACCAAAATCCTTAAAATCCCAATACCAATCTCGAATTCAGGCATTTACACAGCATCGATTTCCAACCACAAACAATACCATTAATGTTTCTGCATCAAAACACAGACGTTAAGCCGTAAACATTTCAACACTCAACGGCCAACTTGAACTTCACAAAAAAGTATTTTACAACCTAAGGCCAGACGAAGTCAAACTCTCTCTATCTCTCTTTCGTTTTCTGTTCCTCTGTTTGGGGCGCCACAAATTAAAAATGCAACACAAATTGTATTTGGCACCTGAATGAAACCCCTCGAACAACCTCTTTCAGCTACAGCGGAAGTTTCACACACGAACACACACACACACTAATGAAAAGGTGTTGATAAATGAGTTAAGACAGGAGAAGGCGCAATGGACTTAGTGTTGGTGTTGGCCATGTTGAGTTTGGAACTGCTCACAATTGAATTAGGCAACCGAAATATATGCAAAGCTCGCTGGGATCAACAAAATACTTTGCAAAACGGGGTGGTTAGCCGCTGATTTGCACATGCAACTTCAGCTTTCGTGTTTTGCGGGCTGCATTTTTAATTAGCACATGTCAACACTTTTTACTCTAACAGGTGCTAAATAGTTAAGCCCATCGTTCGCGAACACGCAATTGAAGTTACTTTACTTGTTATGAAGAAGTAGTAGGGGTGACAGCCCTAAACACACACAGAAAGTTCCTAGCTCAGCATTGGGGTTGTCAGAACTCACAAACTGACCATTCCTCAGAGAATTAAAAAACATTGCAACTTATGTAACGACAACTGGTACAAATAGCCAATGAAAAGCCAATCTTAAATATAGAATGATTCACTTGCAAGTGCTCTTTAAATAACTATAATTCATTCTCTGATTGTTCAAGATCTATATAGCAATAAATTATGAAAATGTTGATCTTTATACTTATTTGATAAAATCATTCACTTTATTGTTTCTGCCTGGCTACACACATACTTGCACACATGCACCACATTCATCTCAAGTACGGGGTATATTTTTCATAATAACAGCACAACAACAATTTTCTCGCGTATATTCAGCAATTTTCTACTTGAAGTTGCAGCAGCCTTCTCTGCTGTTGCTGCTGCCACTGCCACTGCCACAAAGCAAAAGCTCAGCGGAATGAACAGCAATGCGAAAACATAACAAGGGAGTTTTGGCCGTTAATGATCGACTACAGCGTATGGTGTAATTCATACAAAAAAAACATTTTACGTTAAAAACTCTACTGTTGATGCATGTGAAAAAATTTTAGTCAAAGCCGATAGTCAAATTTCTATAAGGTAAAAAGAAAGTGAGAAAAAATTTTAAAAATATTAAAAAATTCGATTTTGATTTATGTACTCAGATAAATATAATTTTTCTATCTTCAAGTTACAAATATTATATAATATTAATCGTCTAAATTCACTGAATGTTACATCGATCGTTATCAATAGAGATAGTTACATTGAGAATTATTTAGATCTTGAGTTGGAATAAATATCTTTACTAACTTTTATATACCCTTTCTCAACAAATTTGTATTGGAAAAATTGGCACACTATAACAACAACAATGCAAACAATTGCAAAATACAACAATAACAACAACAATGCATACACCGGTCGAGGCACGGAATTCGAATTCCCGCAGCAGCAGCAACAGAGGCAGCAACGTCAGCAGTGGCAGAGACTACGCGTCGCTGCTCTTGTGTTGACACAGCGAACTCGTACGCTTGGCCTGGGGGTTAAGTGGCACACACACACACACACATGCACACACTCACCCACACTCACACATACACGCCCAGTCAGACTCTCAGACACATCCACCCACAGCAACAGCAGCAGCTGCAGCAGTTGTCGTTGCACCATGCCGCATGCCCCTTGACACACCCCCACAGACACCAACACACACGAAAACACACACACACACACATTCGCTGGCTATTGCCATGCGCATAATAAATAATTGCAACGGCGGCAAACATTTCGCGTTGCACTTTCTGCAACCAAAGCGAAACACAACAAAAACAACGACAACAAACAAGAGCTTC
Source organism: Scaptomyza montana (assembly GCA_018904305.1). NCBI lineage: Eukaryota > Metazoa > Arthropoda > Insecta > Diptera > Drosophilidae > Scaptomyza > Scaptomyza montana. The sequence goes on from JAEIGR010000001.1 coordinate 3,926,391, forward strand.
GGGTCCTGGTCCCGTGGCAAGCAGAATGAAGAGATTTTTATCGGCGATTCTCACTGATTTCATGGCAAATAAATCGCTCATTTTCGCTTAATTGGAAAATTATGGCTTTTTGGCCACGAACAACAACAACAGAGAGAAAGACAGAGAAAGAGCAATAGAGAGAATGAGCATATATGTATATAGTATATAGTATATATTTGTGTTTGTGGTGTACCTCCACACATACATTTAATATGTGTACACATACATATGCATACATAATTGCATTTGCATATGAAATTGTAGCTGAATGAACTTTGTAGCTGTTGCTACTTTTAGATACAAATGTTGCACACATTTTAATTTCATTTTCAAATGCTTTTATAATACTAGCAATGTTGCAATTAAGGCAACAACAGCATTTGATTATCATTGAGATTTTTATAGATTTAGAAAACACAAAGTTGAATTATTTTTGTTTTGCAATTGATTTAGATGATGTTCTTTTACTTTAATACAAAACATCTTTTGACTAACACTAATTTATTTTATATCAAACAAAAAGAGGCTTATTCGAAACAACTTTATATCATTTGAATATTATTATTATTCTTATTAGTATGATGGTGTCAAAAATATTTTAAGCTATTTAGGACACTTATTTCTATTTGATCTTAACTTGATAGTTTTTTTTATGAACGATTGAAATATTTTTTGATTGTAAATTATTTCTGTTGATTGAATTTTTTGATCAACGATTTTCATTACCCTTCTATTCTCATTTCGTACCCTTCTCTTCTCATATCTATGAAGACCACAAATACAGTTATTAATTTTCAACTTAATCTGCACTAAGGCCACTAACTCAAAATTATAATAGAATACATTGTCATATAACAAAATTTATCAAATATATTATAGTATCTATCTATACATTTTTTCTCGCTTATTCTATTTATGTATGGGAAAAGTTCCAATTTAACATGGTGTCGTCTCAGCGATGATTTATGAACGAACCAAAAAGCTGTCCGTTGTACCTCTCACACTACCTAAACCCCTTTCCACAACGACTTCCTCTTTCTCTTGTGTGCTCTCTCAGACTATACACTCATATGTGTATGTGTGTGAGTTCTCTGGTTTGCCTTGTTTAAAGCATCGCGCTGTTTGCTTCTCATTTTCCACCACCAACCGCCGTTGCAGCCGTTGCCATTGTCTGCCCTGCTCTTTTCACCTACCCGCCCTCCTCTCTTCTTGCCTAGCCGCATCTGTTGGACGCTATCATCGGGCGACACTAAGCGTTGGTATCATGGCTGCCAAACCTTATCGGTGGCAGCAACCCCGTTGCAAAAGGGGCAAATGGCTGCCCAGCCACGTGCTGTTGCCAAGGATTTCAAATTTGAATTTCGGTCCTCTTTGGGATAAAAGTTTCGAATTTCAATACCACTGATTGCCGCACAGCACTTGAGCTCTTGCTCAATCGGTATCGGTATCGGTAGCGATATCGGTGACAAAAGACCTGCCACATGGATGAGTAGTCTGCCAAAGTTTTAAATTTTTCTCCAAACTATTTCCATTTCCCATTCGCATTTGGCACTTTCAATCATAAAAATGAAGTTAACCTTTAAACAAGTTGACTCGCACCTCGCCTCTAGAGGGAGACAGAAATAAAGCAAACGAGCGAGACAGCATGTCCTGTATATCCTTCGTCTGTGTAATGTCCGCAGTGCCTGCTCCTGCAACTGTATGTGTGTGTGTGTGTGTGTGTGCATGTGCGACTATGATTAATTACTTTTGCATACATTTACATACAAATTTGTTGCCACATTGTCTGCCTCGGGCGCTGTCCGGAGAGCCTCTGCCAACCACTTTACCTCCTCCCCGCTCCCAACACCACTCGTTTGGGGTTATTTTTTATACACATGCTGCTGCTGTGCTGCCTCGGGGGTGGGCTGGAAATCCTGCACGGCAGGGTTAATTTTATATGAAATTTTTCATTTTGTGCAACCAGAACGGAAGGAAGTTGATTTGACAAAAGTTTTTTCCTGGCCTCTCGTTTTTGTTGTTGCTGTTGGTGTTGTTGCGGTTGTCGTTTTCTGATTTTCATGCTCCGACTCTGTTAATTGCATTTAAATATTTTATATATTTTGCGTAAAACCGAAATGACAGGGAATAAGGGCTTGAGCATTGAAGGGCATTGCGTGATAATTGCTTATATGGAAAACTTAACTGAAGTTCGTTGCTTTGATGAGGTGAAAAGGAACATAACACCAAGAGTGAGAGAATAATTGTCAGTGATGAAGAGTTATCTATGTATTGGTCTTTTATAAAATATCATTTTAATACATTAGGTCTTCGTCTTAGAGACTTAACAATTTTTCCTCTTTGCTTCTTTATATTTCATTATCAGTTTCACTCTTCATCCCAATTACTCATGTAGTAGCTGTTGCAGCACAAACCAAAACATGATTCATATTGCAGTCAACCCTTTCATTTACCTACATATATCTTCTATATACTCACACACGAAAGACGACAACAAAGGAAATGAGGAAAGAGCACAGAAAGCGGAAAAACTAATTTCAGTAATTAAAAACTCATATAAAAATGGTTACATCAAAAAATCTCTGTTTTGTGCTGCCTTAAAATTAACTCGATTTTTACACATTACACATTTTGCTGCCCTGCGGCGCTGGACTCCAGGACAAACACACAGACACGTTTCGTTGTCGGAAAAGGGTTCAGGTTCAATCCTCAGTACTGTCTGTAAGGGAGAGAACAGGGGTGGTGGTAAGGACGATGGCCAGGGCTCCTGTGGCTGTGGCTAGTCCTTGCTACAGCTCGTAACTCCTTCTGTGGCAGCAGTTTTCAGCTCCAGGCTTGTCTCCAGTTTCGTGTGTTGCTGCTCTTGTTGCTGTTGCTTTTTCATATAATAAATGAGCTTGGTGGGTTAAAGGCGTATTTCTGTCTAGTAAATTAGCAAAATACACGCAGAGGCGACACACACACACCAAGAACTAGACCCACCCTCACTCTTGGAGCGTCGAGTCTCTAATGGGCTGCCGTGTTCTGATTGAGTACAGCAAATTGGGAGCAGAGCAGCTTTGAAACATGCCACACTCACTCACTTAGTTATGTGCAACTCATTGCCAACCCCTTAACCCATGCATAACTTCAGAATTCACATAATGTTGTAGATGTGTGTGTGTGTGTGCTTGTGTGTTCTCCGGGGGTTCCCAGTTGTCGGCTGGTTAAGTTTAAATAATGCCTTTTGCCATTTCCTCTATGCCAAGGTCATTCAAAATTCAAACCAAGTGCGCTTATACATATACATAGACACACACATACGCATGCACTTGTGCGCCATTGTTATTGTTGCTGCTGTTGCTGTTGTTGTTGTTGTTGTTGCTGCCCCCGAGTTCATTCTGTGTGGCATATTTCGAAAGTCTGTCAGACATTGTCTGCAAATTTCTGGCGCGTCATAAAGTTGAAGTTAAATGAACTAACTTCATTCAGTAAAATTTTGAACTGTAGTCCAATTCCAACACCTACACAAAACTCAATCATACACACACAAACACACACACTTGCACTCACACTCTTACACTTGCTCCCACACAGACATTGCGACATTTGCACAGATGTCGCACATGCAATTTATGGCAATTCCAAGTCTCAATTGAAGCCAAGTAGATATTGAAAATGTTCGAGCCGAGTTTTCTGTCTATAAATAAATTTCAACTTGCTTAAATTCTACACAATGTTTAAATGTTTATATCAACGACTATTAAATTATTTGTGATAAGATAAGATTTGCTTTTAAAAATGAATGAATAATATTAAAGGTAACATTTATTATTTATCTAAGCTGTTGTAATCGACTGAAGGTTTTTCAATATAGCCTGAGCAAGAAATACGCTTTTAATGTAACTAATTAAGAGTTACATAAACGATTATATGATATAATCATCTGTTTACATAGTTGATTAAAGGTTAATGAGATTGAGAGGAATATAACTGCTAAAAAGAACATTAAGGAGTTTTGTATGCAACTAATTTATCGTCAAAGTGCGAATGAGATCAAATGTAGCTTAAAAGCTTAAGCTGTATTTAATCAATATCTATTCTTGTATGAATCTTCCATCAAGGTAGCCCTATTAAGGTCACACCAACTTTTGAAAGAAAAAAAAAACTGCCCGCAAATACCAGGGAATAAATCAAGATGTTCACATTTTGATTGTTCATCCGTCAGTTGTTTTCATCAACCCACACAGTGAGCTTTTTTTTTTTTTTGGGCCAGCAGCATAACGGCAATCACTCACGCACTCAATTCGCTGGACGCTGAAATTGCCGCCATTGTTTTACAGGTCGACTTATGAATTTAGATTAGATGCGCGTCGAAGATAAACTGAGCGTCGACTCCGACGAATTCATTGCAAGTGTCAAGTTCGCCGCAAGTTCGTTCACATCAGTGGCAAACGGCGCTTGTGAGTTCCGTCCATTGTGAACATTGTAGCCATGTAAATCACAATCACTTACAGTTACAACGCGATTTCCCCCTTCAACTACTACCAATATCTTTAAAGCGAGTAAAGCGTTTCATCTCTTGCCGCCACAGTTGCTGCTGCTGCTCCTGCTGTTGTTGCGTATGGAACGCTAATTCTTATCGCGATCACACGTTGGGAACTGGACACGATGAGATTCATGGCTTGGCTTGGAACTCATAGTCACATCATGTCCGACAAGCTAGCAACAACAAGCTATAACAAAATTGAAGTCAAGTTTGATATGTGTGATGTGTGTTGGCTAGGTTTGTTTTTAGATTTGGGTTTGGGGTTGGGGTTGGGGTTGGTGTTTAGGTCGGAACATTGGCGCTAAAACAGCAGCAGCAACAACAACAAAAGACACACCGACACACCGTTCATTTTAATTTGCACAATAACTCAGTTTGACAGCCAAAGGCGAAACAACAAAAATATATTTTATTTCATTTTGCAAAAATGACAAAATAATAATTACTTTGTAGCAAACAGAACCAGTCAGCAAAAGGTTAATTAAAATTTCAAGTCACACAAAAAAAAAACGAGAAAAATTACACAAGTTGTTGCCTCCTTCCTCGCCTCTCCCCTCCCACACACTTGATTCAGTTTGGTTGTCACACAAAAATGACTTACAGGTAGCTTCATGTCTAAAGGGGAAAAAATACAACATTATTTGACTTCTCGCCTGCAATTCATCAAAATGCAAATCTCGTTGGTCAACTCTTTGGATTCGAATATCAGGTAAAGTTTTAGTCATAGCTAAATGAAGTAACTGCCTCGTGATGCGTAGCACTTTTATTGCCACTCCCCCTTTGTTACTCCTCTTTACACTATGAATGCCTCTGACAATGATGTTGTTGATTATTGTTTATTAAGTGTCGGCGCGACCATAAAATTAAAGGGAAGTTCATTTTTATTGCCTTACATTTTGTTGTCGGTTGCTGTTTTCATTGTCTCAGTCTTCACATTTGGCATTACTTGTGTGATGTATCTTTTTTTGTATGTTTTCAGTTGTTGTTTCTTATTTTATTTTAGTTTATCTTTGATCTTGCTGTGTGGTCGTCGCTACAACAGCTCGTGCATGTTGAACGCTTGTATTTCTGTTTGTTTAAGCATCTGATTCAATGCGTATTCATTGTTTAGATGTTGAAAGTCACAGAAATTCAGAATTTCTTTGATAAGTGCTATGCAAATTATAAAATAATTATAATTTTTTATAACTTTCAGATAATTATTATTAAAGCATCGTTTCTGTATACTTTTTATAGGAAAATATTCATATAAAGAACAAAATTTTTGTCAAAGATGTGGAATAACTACATTTGAACTTCGCTTACTTGTATATTTATAAATATTTTTAAATCTGTTGAATATTTACCAAATAACGACATTACCAGCAATGAAAATCGTTAATTCGATTTAAATTGATATTAAATAGGCCCAACAAAAAATATCCCCTTTAAGCTGAAGCTCAGTTCATACTAGAACTTTCAAGAAAGGGACATTTTTTGTAAAGGGTAGTTTCATTCGCATTTTCATTTTATTTCTAAGGATATGTCAGCGCGCAAGGCGCCCTTTTCTCTCTCAGCGGCCATTTCTCATACTACAAACAAATATCCTTACTGAATTTAGTTCAAGTTTTTTTCACAAATATCCTTGAAAGCTTTTTAGCTGTGTCATAAACCCAAAATATCCTTGCCCAGTCACGATAAGTTTTCGCAGGATAATACTTTCAATCCAACGACCGCTAGAGAGCTACGCACTCAACGCCATCTGGCGTTTAGTCGCCTCAATGTTCCAGTGTCCCTCAAACTGTGCACCCGAATCGAACTGCGTCGAATCAAAACACTATTCGCTATTTGTAAAACGTTGCAAATACTTATATATTAAGTAGTTATCTGCGACTGCGCATGCAAATAGCAACTTATTAGCGCATTGGCCGCGTTGTGCATAACTCAAAACAAGCTAAATCGGCGTGGGGGCCACCCAGAAGTTGGAGTGTCAAATAATTAGATATTTTGGGCACAGTTCGCGAGCTAAGCGCCAAAAAAGAAAACAACACGCACACACTGTCAATTTTCACCTTTAATTTAACGACTCTCTGCTTTTTACGGCTTTTTTATGGCACCCCAATAAATTGGCCCACCCCGGCGAAAACGACAAAAATATTTATGGATGCTAATTTTTTTTTATTTGGGCGTGAGCTGCTTCAAAATCTGTCAACGTTTGTCAATCCATCAGTCTGACAATCTGTCAGAGCAGTACACTAGCTCAATTACGCAGCAGGGCCATTAGAATCAAACAAAGTAACAAACAAGCTCAAATATGCATATGAATTTGATATAATATTACGCCTAGGTGGCCGCAACACAAACTTCCCACTTCTTCGTCACACCAACCATTTCCACGTCTTGTAAGCGCGTATGGATTTCTAATTTGTTAGCGTAGTACTTTGTGTGGGTTATGAAGTCACTTTCTTTATCGACTATGCTGAATAGATGGGAAGTTTATTTGATGGATGAAATTAGTTATACATATGTCACTTGAGGCCAAAATAAAACATTAACTGGAAAATCTAATCTAATCTTTTCCTTGAACCAAACAAATAAGCTTACGTTTCGACTTCCATAACTTCGGCAAAACTGACCCGATTTCAAAAGCAATACCTTCAAAAACATGCTTTGACTTTATGAATAAAACTGCATTTAAATAAATACATTTTAATAGAATTCGATTTTTGGTCAGAATGCATGTTAAAGTTTTGTGCCAAAAAATCAACTTGGGTTTGGTAAAATCTATTGACTTCCATAACTTCGTCAAAACTGACACGATTTTCAAAAGCAATATCTTGAAAGTCATGGTTTGACTTCTAGAACGCACTGCATTTAAATCTCACTAAAATCAGTTGACTTATACAGAAAGAAGCATTTTTGGACTATCGTGTTTAATGTATGAACTTTTTTCCTGCAATCGCGTTTTAAAAACTGTCTGATCTAGCGGGGAAAAATGGCAGCACTGACATGTACATTCATCGTGTTATGTTCGTTAGCTTACGAGCAGCAAGACTTCGTCTTTTATGACAACACTAATACAATGACAAATACACCGATTTGATCTTACTTTTTACGTAAGATTCTTTTGTATGCATTTGAAACTAGATTTTTACCTCCCGAGCCTATAATTAATTGGTTTAAAATACCTTTGATTGTTCTTAACTAAGAATTATATTTTGTGAACTAAAAAATTAATTGTAGTGACTTTTTATATGTATTGTGTGAAAAATTATTTTACTGTCTTTGATATAAACTAAATATTATTTATTAACAAACCAAATCTTTAAAAGAAATACGTTTAAGTATTGGTTACCCTATTTAAAATATAGAAAAGCCTTAACCGTATGTTAAAAATCACTTTTGAACAATTCTCATCCATTCAAATAATCTAGACCACACAATATCGCATTCTTATCTTGAGAATCTGTTTTTCGTTTTTCATTCAAGTACAATAAACAGATTATCTGTTTTCTTACTGCGATAAACAGATTCTCATAGGTAAACAGATCTCATTCACGGGTTGCGCATTCACAATCATTTGCAATTAACAGCACCCAAAATGCGATGACAATGATTGTGCTAGTACTGGCAGCTTTTGGCCATTGTTAGGCCATAAGTTCGATATGCCGTGTGCTACCTCGTTGTCTAAACCAAGTGCATACATGTGTCACTCCTGCCTGCTTTCTGGCTGCTTCGCGTTGTTTGTTTTTTTTTTTTGCCAGCGGCTGTCGCTTTCATATTCCTCGAGATACACGAGACTTCGCACATCGTAAACAAACATAAACAAAAAGCAAAGAAAAAAATCTTTGATTTTGGTCAATGCGAAATTGCATTGAAATCGCATTATTAACGCCTGCAGAGCGAGCCTTCTTACCAAATTGGCAGCAACAAACTTGGCGACGGCGACGACGACACTTTGGTGTGAAAATAATCTGTTTAACGAGGGAGTCTTACAAAAGACCCCGAAACCAGCCAAAGCCAAGTGGCGAAAGATGCCGCCTGCAGCAACAAACAGCAACAACAACAACGACGAGAATTCGAGTCGTACAACAAACGAGCAGCAATAATGACATTTGGCGCAAATGAATGAGAAGCGCGAGCTCAAATTTCCCAAACCACAAAGAGAGGCAAGAGCCAAGAGTCCAAGAGCGGCTGCCTCTGCCTCAAAAGGATATGACAGCAGCAGCAACAACAGCAGCAGCAGCAGCTTCAACCTGACAGTACCCAAGTCGTATATTGGCATTGGTTTTGGTATTGGCCGGGATTTTTGTGCAAGTCTTGTGCTTTGTGAGATACGCGAACTTTGGGCGCTGACATAAAAAGGTGGGAAAATGTCATCAGTTCACAGGAAGCATTTTACTTGTTTTAAGAGGGAAATTGTTAACTTTAAATGGACATCAAAAGTAAATGTAAGGAGATAACAAAACGGCTATCTTCAATGTTGTTTGTTTCGTTGGTATTGAATTCTAAGCTCAAAACTCTTTCGATGAAGATTATATAGTTATACATTCGATTGCTCGCTGATGCTGCATATATACAGAAAGTAAGGAATATTCTATAAAACAAGGTATTAGCTATAATTTTATTAAGTGCTTGAGTAAATAAGTATGTTTACAGTAAATTTTTCAAAACTCCTTTTTAATATATTCTAATTGAATTGATTTTAAAAACTAAGACAATAAGCAATACCGATGGAAAAAATATTTATATATGTTTTTTTATTTAATTTTTTCTCACTTTTTTTATTTTATTACACTATTTTTAATTCAAAGCACAAACTAACAAAATTATATCCCAAGAATAGAATTACACACACAAAAACATGGACAGCAACAAAAATAACTCTAAAATAAAATGTACCCTTAGAAGTTGCTGGGAACTTCCGCTAGAGGGACTTTTTAATTGAAACATGCGCATGATATTTTGGTTCGTTTCTTCGTTAGGGAAATTCATATTTAACACCATTTGTATTAAAGTACTTTCCCGTTTCTCACTCTAATTTCAGTTGGATATTTTTTGGAATAATTCTAGCAAATTGGATTAGCTGTTCATGTTGGATATATATGGATTACCAAGAAGTTAACCATTCACATCATCATAAAAGGTAAGCAAATTATACTAATTGCATCCACAACGATAATTCGAGGTTAATATGAACCACAACAGTGGGGTGAAGTTGCAACATGTGTTTAAGCCAAACCAACGATTGGTAAACCAGGCAGGCAGCACTTGGTTATTGGCATCCCGAGCGGCCTATTAATCCTAAGTGCTTCCTGTGATTTTATGCAAATTGAACATATCGCCGGGCAGCACTCTGCAATACAGTTGCCCCTACCTTCAGCCCCCTCTTACAATAGCGGACTGTAAAGACGGCAAAAGGCCGCGCATTCAAGGTACAAATGACAGTTGACTGTGACATAAAACAGCGGCTGAAAGCGCTGCCTGGCCAAAAGAAGACGTTAAAAGTTGCTGCAGTTGCTTGTATGCCAACAGCAACAACAACAACAACACGACAATTTTCCATCGACAAAAGACATTTTCATTTATTCATTGATAATGTTTAATGCCCTTAAACAACAACGTTGCGAAGCAAGACGAAGACGACAACGACAAAGCGCGGCCAAAAGGCAATGAGAAGCGAAAAACATGCGACAAAACAACATAATTTAAATTTTGCGCATGCATCAGCCTCAACAACAGCAACAACGGTGCAACATGTTGCTGCAACACGCCAACAGAATCCAGTTGCTTGCCGGCCTCTCGTCGTAATCCGGTAGCCGTCGTCTTTGTCGCTTCGTTGCGTTTGGCGTCCATTCGATTTGCTTTGAATGAAAATGAAATTATCGCATTATTAACTATGAGCCCAGCTGCCCACCCTCTTAGGGGGTGGAAGGGAAGTCCCGTACTGATGCAGATACAGATACAGACAAGCCTTGGCTAACAAGCCCTGGCCCAAAGCTAACTTTGGTACTTAGAACCGCCTGCTTCAGAGAGACAGACAGAGAATTGAGCCTGGGCATATTTAACAATAAAATGAATTGTTAATTCTGTTGCTCTTTTTTCCACATGTTGTTGTTGTTGCAAGTGTTGTTGTAGTTGTCTGGTTGCGGGCTTTGAATGGGGATGGGGCGCTGTGTTCAGTGTTCAGTGTTCATTGCTCAGTTTGGAGCTAGCAGTTGTAATGCGCAAGTGCCTATATCTGTGGCACAATCAGCGCGTTCAGCTGCGAGGCACTGCTAAACAACAGTGCGGCACAACTGTGCAATTGCGCACAGTGGTTCAATATAGCTGAAATTAATAACAGAATAAGGAAATGTTCCTAAGAAGAACTTTTATGCAAATTATTATTGAAGTTTAACAAAAATACATAAATATGGCGTACCATATTTATGCTTTGAATTTAGCTTCAATGTACCTTGTCTTTTATATAATATGATACACACATATAAATCTGCATTTATCTCTGAATAAAGCTTAGGAATGAAGTGTCCTATCAATGTTAAAGGTTTAAGTATGAAAAACCAAAGTTTCGGCAAATAAGTCTAATGAGTAACCAAATACTATCTAATCGCATCGAACAACACATAATTCATACATGTTTAAGCATTTAACCTTCAAAGATTTAAAATATAAGTTTGGACATTTCGGTGGAAAAGTGTTTGGCCGAGGAATAAGCGCTGCGAACTTAAAAGTGATTTTAAAAGTAATATTATTACAACTTTTTATACCCAGGCAGCATTCACATAATTTTATCAACATTACCATCAACTTTTTACCACTGTGCCACCTTCAAAACATTGTCCGCTGGTCCACTTCTGGCGGTCTGTTGAAGCAAAATTTCGAACTTGTTTTGGGCTAAAAAACAAAGCAAAGAAAACTAAAACGAATGGCCAGAACAATTGTTAACGCGTCCGCTAAGTCGGCAAGTTGTCCATTCACAATGCTATGTCTGTGGCACAGCCTGAGACTTAAGAGAGACTTGAGATTCTGGCTGGGACTTGGGACTGGGCCACATTAGCCACAGGCTGGTCAAAGCTTGCTGGCTGTGCGCAAATGTCTTGTTCCATAGAATTTGAAACGGAAACATTGAACACTTTGTTTTGGTTCTTGTTTCACATTTTGCCTGTGTTTCTTTATGCTTCTGCTGTTGCTGTTAAAGTTGTTGTTGTTGTTGTTTTTGTTTTTATCGGTCGTTTTGCTTGAGCTTTGCGTTTGTAAGCGCGCGCATGCGTAGCACTCGCATTTGGTCAGTCACGCAATGTGGATTGAAACTTGGGCTCGAACTCGAACGAGGAGTCTCGGATTGGCGCTTACCCAGTGCACGTTAGCCAGGCTTAACTTAAGTCAAAAATTAACAAGGCTCAAAACACAGTTTCCACTGCATGCAAATTCGTTGTCAAAATACGAAAAAAAAAAGAAACAAACTAAAAACAGAAACCGAAACCAAATCGCTGCCAGACAAAGAGGCCAACGAAGACAGTCTAAAGGCGGACTCAAGTCCAGTTAAGCGATAAATGAGTTACTGACATCTCTCTGTGCTGTGCTTGAATGCAATGTGCATGTCCAGACTCAAGATTTAGCTCCAGGGCAGCACAGTCAGGTGCGCAGGCCAGTTAAGGTATCAGTTCTCAACTTCTCTACAGGTTGCATTTGCAGCATTTCAACAGCTTTCAAAAGCATTTCAAGACATTCGCCTCATATATGATATGTAAATTTATGCATTCTCAACGTCTCGCGGGGGTGGACAAAGTGCAACGGAGGCTTACGGCTGCGAAAGATGAAATATGCGTTGGCTTGCATAAATCTACTAATTGATCAGCGGCTAACATGATTTTTATCTCTTGAGAACTTAATTATTTTCTGTTCTCCATGTTGCAAAGTGTCTGAATGTCGGACTTTCTGACTTCCAATTGGAATCGATACGTGCCTTAAAACTCCAACGAACCAAACTAACTGACAAGAAACCACAACGCATTCGAGACCTAAAGACGATGCAAAGGAATGCGAAGGTTGTGTCTGCAGCTTTTTGTTTCTTGAGACTCGAAATGAAAAAGTTGATTGAACCAAATATGAAAACATCATATTTCAATTAATTGATTATTGTCTTAAACCAAATTTGATTACTTTAAATCAATAACTTTAATGAATAATGAAATTATTCAACTGTTAGAAGTTTATTCAAAACTAGAATAAATATCATTATGTTGATTAATAATATAATATAGTTTATTTATATAAATTGGGAATACTTCATTAGCTTTTAAAATGCTTTAGAGCATTGTTTAACGATGTTATACATACTAATTTATTTTCAAAATAGGACAATATTTATTTCAAAACTAAAAATAATATTGGTTTTGATAATCTTTAGAAATAAAAACGCAATATCTGAAGTATTATTAATTCGGCAGGCTATTTTTGATGCATTTCGATTAAAAAATAAAATACAATTAAACATTTAGCATCGAAAATAAACGCTAAAGTATCGTTAATTCAAAAAGAAAATAAAAATTGAGGTCCCTACGTGATCATTTAATTCAGCGCTCCAAATCTATGGCAAAAAGTCATTAGATCCAAAAGGGTCAGACGTGCAAATGGCCAAAAAGCCATTAGATTCTTGGCCATAGCTCAAGTTACTTACATATTTACATATATGTACATAAATTGCCATTGACGATCGATAGATGTATTATGCGCCGCTTTTGGTCAGAAGCAAATATATGTTAATGTAATTGAACTATAAATAGCCGCAAAGCCCCAATAAATATTCAGCTCAGGCGCAAACAACAAATTTTGTTTTGCAAAAATATCCGCAAATTTGGCAATGACATAAAATATTTGAGAAAAACAAATGCAAATAAGTTTCAAATATTTTAATGTGGACCTCAGCCGAACGAAACTCATGTTGAAATCCTCATCAAACCGGCAACTTGTTTCGATTTCCAGTGTAAAGAGAGAGAGAGAGGTTGAGCGAAGGTAAGTGCTGCTATTTCCAGCGAGAGTAGAATGGCGTGCACAAAAAATTGGCGGGAAGCCATGCAGCTGTTGTGTGCGAGAGGGATGGCAAGCGTTGCAAAAGAGGGCTTGGAACGGTAAAACAGGATAAGAGCATTGCTAAGCGCTCTCTTAACTGTTGCTCTTAATTGTGCGCAGCTGTTGTTTTTGTGCACTCGCTCTCTCTGTCTCTCTCCATCAGTCTCTCACTCTCTGTGGGGTTGCCGAGTGTATCTGAAAGATGCCATGTGTTTACTGAAAGTATCTGGAAGATACATATTTCGATGGTGGATGATGACGAGCATTTAGCATTCGCCACTCAAAGTCTTCGCATGGCAGCACGTTGCCAGGCCAACGGACGAACGCTCTTCAATGGCTGAAAGTGAAACACAAATTGCCGACGGCAAATCATGGCCGCTTGCTCTCTCTCTCTCTCTCTCAGTCCTTCTTTTTCTACGCGTTTCTATTGTTATTCCTGTTACTTTGATATGTGTGAGTGTACTTATGTGTGTGTGAGTGCCAGCTTATAGGTTGATCAAAGCAGATTGACGTGCTATATGGAAGCGGCCATTACTCATTTTTGTCCACTTTTAAAACAAGAAGAAAAAGTTGCTTAAGAGACGGTTTAAGTTTTCAAGACATTTGCCATCCAGTAAATACGATTTTTTGTTAAAACTAACTTGATATTGAAATACGAAAGTTATTTGTTAATACAATTCTGTTATTTTTATGAATTTTTATAAATTGTGCAATTGCCGACGGCTCTGCAGACAATATTGTATGAAAAAGTATCTTTGAGTATAAGTAAGTTTTGGATTATTAAACCAGAAGTTAGTGAAACTTTAATCAAGTAAATATGTATATCTTTGCAACAATAAAATGAAACTTGGCCTATAATTATTTTTTACTCGGCTATCTTAACAACATTTTTAATCAACACTTTGCATTTGTCTTTAAAATATTTTCTGCCTGTTGTCTTTCAACTTGATATCGCATAGAATCGATTGTTAAACATATTTCTTTCCCATTGAATTTGTGGCTCCCCTATTAAATAAAATTTTTCATGTGCTCATCTCTTTTGCTGTTCTTATTTCATCTTCGTTTCGTTTGCGTTGTTGATTTTTCTTGTGCTTTTAGTTCTTTCTCTTTATATTTTTTGTATTTTTGGAGGAATTGGCACTTAAGTTACTCAAGTGGAAAAAAGTTTTTGTTTTTCGTTTACTCGATATATAACTACATACACATATAGAATACAACAACAACAACACACAAATAAAGACTACCCAGATACAAACATCATGCCACATTCTGTTCAAGTTTTTGCTCAGAGGGGATGCGCCGAAGTGTAGATGGGGGACATGGGCTGTCAGCTGGATTTCTTCATGGGGGAATTCTTGGGATCTTTTTTTGTATTTTTGTTATTTCGTTTGTTATTTTCAGTTGAGTTTGACTGCTGCCCGCACCACATTTGTCGCTGTTTTGTTTTTCCGATTCAATTGAAGGCTGACAGCCGCAAATAGAAAAAAATTTCATTATGAAATTGGATCGTTGGCAATTTATTGAGAGAAGCGCGAGTTGAAGTTCCCCCTTTAACTGTTCTCTGTTATGCTTATTAGACTAAGGCAGCAGACATGGTCTTATAAATTGCTGACACCTGTTGTGCATACATTTTTTCCAGGCTTTTTACAACTTTTTTTGTGATGATTTTTATTTCACATTACCATTTGCCGCTTAACAAATCGCTGCTCACCTTGAGCCGCAAGTAAAGTGAAAACGAGCACAAAAAAAGAGAGCCAGTTAGAGATTCCAAAATGTTATTCAGACAAATGCGCGCCTCAGTGGCCACCCGGCTTCAACAGACCCCACGCTTTACACTCCCCATACTCTACTACCATACTTGGTTCCACTTGCCGCAGTTCATAAATTAAAGTCAAAGCTGCCGCCTTCGTCTCAGCCAGCTTCAGTCTATGACTTTGGACTTGGATTCCAACTTGGTTTGTAAGTGATGTGATAATTGCGACTTGGCTTATTTTGTTCGCCATTTAATTGTTGTAATTTGTGCGTTTGCCGACTGCGGCGGCGGCATCGTCTGCTACTATTATTTCTTTCTGCTATTTTCTTTTTAATTCACTTGTGTGCTTGCGCCGTTTTCCCTTTTCATTTTCAAGCCAATTTATTCGAGTTTTCGCCTCGAGTTTAGCGAAATTGTTGAACAAATTCTCGCTGGCACGCATTGCTGCATGCAGATACTTAGATACACACACATAAACACATGCTACCAGCTATGGATACCCTTTAGACTATTGTTTTTTTAGTGGCTTGCTGGCTGAGATTGCAATGAATGTTGTTACTTTAGCCTCACTTGCACCTTTACGCTCCGTGCTTTGTGTCTAAGCTTTGACGTGCGCTTCCTTTTCATGTTCATGGAAGCGTGACACAAATAAAAGCTTGGCAAAAAAAGAAAAAATTCCGAATGCACCAAAATATAAACACAAACTACAAAACGTACAGCAAAAAAAAAATTGTGACAGCTAAAAAACAAAAATTCAGTTAACTCCGAAAACCATTTTGAAGTTTTAATTTTTATAAAATTATTGAATAACAATATGTTTTCTATAAAAAATAGTTATTTAGCACTTTGTCAAATCAGCAGGTATTTCACAAGGCCTTCAGCTGGGCTTTAAATAAATATTTATTGAATAGCTTAATTTCCACAAATATTTTTCATTTTACTTTTTTTATACTTATAATACAATGCCTTAACCCACACCACTTGATTTAGTTTGAATCAATTTAAGAACATAACATCGGTTTTTCTTAGCTAATAGAATTTTCGATTCTTCAACATTACCGGTACAATTGTTTTCGCAACTCTAACGGTACAAATTCCGGTTTAAACAACCTCTAGTTACAATGTTCACACGCACATAGTAGTTTTCATTGACATTTCCTGTGCCTAACTTACAAAACTACACGCAACTCTACTTGCCCTTTACCTGCCCTTTGCATGCGAGACTCCACAGGCTCTGAGCTGGAAGTTTCAGGCCATGGCACAAAACATCAAAACAAAATGCTTTGATAAACACATACACACATTTTACAAAAAAGCCTCGAAAGCTTAGCTCAAACTAAAGACGACGTCAAAAAAATAAAACCAAAAAATAAAAAATCGCCGACCATTTTTGTGTGCTAAATTCTCTGGCGAAGGTTCCAAGAAATATGAAAAAATACTATATATACATACATATGTATAATGTATTTTTTACCGAGAACATTTAAAGAACCTCGGAGACCGCAAAAGAACTTTGACATTTTCCTTTTTGTGATCAACGTCTCCGCATCCGCAGCCCCTCCCCGCACACACTTCCCATTCTTGCTCTCTACTTTTGTCATTGTGCTGAACGTTTTCATGTTATTTTGGAGCGCAAAAGTTTTTGGGGATTATTTTTGTGCGACTTTCCGAGCATGTGAAGCTAAAGCGAAAAGCTAAAGCTGAAGCTAAAACTGAAGTTGAAGCCAAATGTGGAGGTTGACTTTTTGACTCTTTTCGTAGAATATAACATGCCTGACTTTTGTTTCATCTTTTGTGCGAATTCAGTTCTCTGCGGTTCTGCTCTTGTTCTTGCTTGTCTTTCTGTTGCTAGCTGCAAAACTGTCACCTCCAAGTTTGCATGTCACCACAACTGAAGACCCCTAAAAACTGGCCATTGTTTTTGTTGCTGTTGCTGTTGCTGTTGCTCCTCCCGCCTTGCCATAAACAGCTGCCATAATCACGCTAACAACGCTAACCTTTCTGTCTGTGTGTGTGTGTGTGTGTGTGTATTTTCGCTTTGCGCCTACTTCAGTTGCAGGACATTGAAGGGCCTTGACGTTGGGACTCCTTATGCCTGCATTTGTGTTTGATTGTGTCCCAAGCGAGGCACTTGGCAATAAATCAAAGTCGCCAAACTACAGCAAAGTGTCGGATGTCGGAGTTTTGCAAATTACTTGGAAGTGTGCCCCATGGCCATCGTCATCGTCATCGTTGCCCCGTGACGCTCCCTCTGGGAACCCTTCAACTCTCTCTCTCTCTCTCTCTTTCTCTCACACAAACACATATGAACAACATACGAAAGTACACTACTCTGCTCGGGAGTATGCTAAGCTCTGTGGATCAAAATACTCGTGCATTTGTGTGGGTGTTGCTGTCAACTAGAAACAACTGAGGGAGCAGACAAATTTGGTTCTCTTAATGAATCTTCTTATTTAAATCGAGATTAACAATAAGTTTACAAATTTCTTAGCTAAGAGTTTTTTTTTATGAAGTTTTGTGTTTGTCTCTGAAGTTTATGGCTTTAAAATCGATCTGCAGTTAAAATCTTTCAAAGATCGTCAGTATTTTTAGGTTTTCAATTGCCTTACAACGAAAATCAAGTTCAATTGAAACCTATTAATCAGAATCGAATGGAAAATCTAATAAATATTTCATAATTTATTTATTTTTTAAGGCAAAGAGTGAGAAGCTAAATTTATAAATCTGGTTTGTGTCATTCAAATCTACTTAAGTGTATTTTATTTATTATATCTTGATCAAAGTTTAACATTCTGTTAAGTTTAAGCGCAATTATTAACTTTTACTGATCAATAACCGATTAGTTTTTAAGAGTACATCAATTATGCAGTGCGTAGAAAATTGTAATTATTCAAAGCTGCAAAGAGGTTTAGTCAAACAGTTAAAATTTCTAATGATATGTTTTTTTTATCATTTCATATGGTTTTTGCATAATAATAAACTTTGATACTGATATTGAAAGTCGCCATCCGGAAAATTAATCTAATCAGTCGCTCGGCTGGCGATTATCGGGTAGGCGCCGCAAGCAACATAACAACAACAATTACAACCATAACAAAACATGAGCCAAGTAAATAAATAAATCAAATAAATCAACGGCAAAAATCGAAAGAAAACAAAAAACGCCAAACAACAAACAGCGCAAAAACTTGCCAAGCGATTTGGATAAGTTTTTAAGCCAGAGCGTGGGTTGGCTTGATTTTGGTTGTTATAATTTGTTGAGGGGTGGGAATGTGAGAGGAGGGGTATCAAGTGCCCGCGCAAATATTTGACATTTCTCCAACGGCCATAAATCAGTCAGACAAGCGTGACATGATTTCTGTTCGCCATTGTGCTCATAATTAGAAAATTAGTTTTTGGAAGCTGCTTAAAATTGCAAAAAACTGAAGTTGTTCTCGGAGTTTGAATTGAAGTAGGTTAAGCAGTGAAGTCAAGAAGCGATGGTGCTGGCTGCTGTTGCTTAAGTGCTAAGTATCCCTAAGATGGAGCCGAGGCAGCTGGAGCTGACTGACGGCAGTGTTGGTGGCAGTATCCACTTTGACAGACTATTATGCCGGGGAAAAGGTTTCACTTCGCTTTCAAAAATTGTGTTGGAGGCGGGTGGGGAGGGTTGGTGGGGGGATGAGATGGAGTCTTGTGAGGGATGCTGCCAACTGCAAAGATGTTCGGCGCTCGCTGCGGAACTGTCATTTCCGTTTTACTTGTAAAATGAACATGGAAGTATTTGAGGCAGCCGACAAAGTGGCATACAAGCGGACAGACCAAACAAAACCAGTCCAGAGACCAGAGAGGCAAGGAGCAAATGCAGGAGCAAAAGCAAAAGCAGGAGCAGCAGCTGACGCTGACTTGTTATACACTAAATGTTGCCTCAGACTGAGACTGAGACTGGTACTGAGACTGAGACTGGTACTGAGACAGGCAAACGGAAGGATGAACCAAACAGGCAAGCAGACAGACAGACAGAGAGCAAGACAGACACAAAGGGGCGGGCGGACAAGATGTGGAACTGAAACTGAAACCGAAACTGAGAATCTGGATCGGTTGGACAGCATTGCGTTTAACGTTAACGTTTTTCGCAAAAGTTTCGTTTCAGTTTTCGTGTGTTTTCGCAAAAGGAAATTGCCAGCAACGGCATCAGCATTGACTCTCCAACTCTTCAGGATACGTTGAGCAGAGAGTGTATTGTATGAGGGGGGCACATAAGGGGCGGCGTCGCAGCCAGCCAACCATTGCATGCTACTGCCGCTTGCCGCTTGCTGCTTGCTGCTTCCCGGCTGAAGGTAACAACGCAAGAAAATGCCAGGCAGCAAGACAGGCAGAACTGACGTAAAAAGATTTTTTGTTGTTGTAGTACGGTACGGGGGCTTTGCATTCCGGCTAAATCAGCCACCACCCGGACGGCTGCTTTTACTCCCTCGCTGTTGGGGGTTGACTGACCCATCCGCCTCATTCCCCTTTTGCCACCCCTCGGTAATCATCATGAAGTGTTTGCGCAGTTTTCTCAAATAATAAATGTATCTTTAAACGTTGAACGCTGAATTCGACGCTTTGTTTATTTACTACCTGCAACGAAGGTTGTGCAAACTAAGAAAAAAATAAACGAAAAATTAAATGAATTCAAATGAAATGAAGTGAGTTTTTTGTTCATACAAAACGTGCTGCTATGGCGTAAATGGAAAGCGCAGCAACTTAACTTTATGATTATCTTATTGAAGCAGAACTAAACGAGGTCGCAGCTTGAACTAATAAAATTAATTAGACTAATAACAGATAAACGTTTCTTCATAAAATTATCATCATTTTTGTTTGGTTTAATTAGACTTAAAAACATATTTTATCGTACCCTTTCTAACAATTTAATAATAAGAGCTTTTGAGTTCCATTCCAGCATGCAAAATAAAAATCAACACAATTCAACAATTCCTTGAACTACATTCACAGCTTATCGTGCATTTTTGAGTGCAAAATTATGAAATTTCAACACAGCAAATTGTTTTGATTTATCTGTCATGTGACTAATTTATTGCGATTTGAAATTTATTTTCCTTCAAAGTTAAGCAATTAAGTTTTATAGCATCAAAAATACTTTAATTATGTGTCGCATTTAAAGGATATTGCATCCTGAGTTACATTCCTTGGCCTGCATTTGACACATATCCACAGTAAAGCCCAAAAAGTTTTTCACTTACGATGCACAATTTTAGTTTTTGCATTTTCTATACATAATAGAGAAGCCAGTCAACAACAACTATTAAAATTGGTAAATTTTAATGAAAAATCTAGCAGAATGCAAAAGCCATTTCAAAAAGGTTGGCAGACGTCTCCTCCCTTCCCCCCACCACCACCACCACCACTAGGCCCCTTGCTTGCAGGCAGCGCCAGTGACATGAATGCTGACAACGTGTCTTAGTTTACACAAAACGAGCTAACTTCAGAGATGCACACACACACACATACATGCATGCATGTGTCAGTGGCAGGCCAGGACATGGACACGAATACGGACACGGAGATGCTGCCATAACACACACACACACACATACAGCAGGCGCCAGTTGTTGACTTCCCTGTGTATATGTATGTGTGTCGACACTTTTGCCCGGCTTGTCATTTAACAGGAATTTTAATTTAATTACGCTCTCTCTCTCTCTCTCTCTCTCTGTCTTGAAGATGCCAAAAGATCTCTGAGATTGAGGCGCCCCTTACCCAACAAGCAAATAAGTATGCACACCAATAGATTAGCCGAATACGCAGTCAACTGATAAGAAATCAATATAATGCGAGTCTGGCATACTAAATAAATCATGCATCCATTTGCAACCTGTCTAGCGATGCTTATCACACTGTAGTCACCTTAAAGCAGTCAACCCATAACCCACCTAACCCCACCCACCAACAGCCGCTCAGTAACTGTTTACTCTGTACGCATATTCAATATTCATAATTTTTGGCAAACACATTTTTGGGCCCAAAGGCGCGTCGCGTCGTCACAAAAATCAATAAGCTAAAAATTCTTTGCGGCCTTCGAAACTTTTTAACAGGTAATTTAGCTAGCTCGTTTCTCTTCTTTTTTTTTTTTTTATTTATTTGCCACCATTTGGTGCTGCTTTTGTCATATCAATAGACTCAACGCTCCCGGCTGCTCCTTGTCTCCCTCCAACTGCTCTCCTCTCCTGCTCGCACTCTTTGATTCTCTGGCACAAGGCCGCGCAATGAGTTCGTGCCAAAAAATAATTTTCGTTTTTGTAGACGC
Source organism: Scaptomyza montana (assembly GCA_018904305.1). NCBI lineage: Eukaryota > Metazoa > Arthropoda > Insecta > Diptera > Drosophilidae > Scaptomyza > Scaptomyza montana. The sequence goes on from JAEIGR010000001.1 coordinate 3,948,039, forward strand.
GCGGCTACTTTGCGCTGCACTTATTGTTGTTATCAACGCCTGAAATATGGCATTTTAATTTTATTAGCTGCCTTGCACACACACACACACACACACACAAACACACACCAACACACAGCTATACGCTACGATGTTGGCAATGCTCGGCAACTGTGGCACAGTGGAAAAAAGTGTGCTGAACTTAGCTAAAAAATAGTTTCCGATATAAAATTAATTTATTTATGATGCTAGTCATTATACTCGATACCGAAGGTAAAGAGTATATTGGGTTTGTGCAATGTCCGTCATGGTGTCCGTCCGTCCGTCTGTAAGTTCACCCTTAGTAGGACTTGAAACTTTATTCTCTTTATCTATGGGATAGTAAATTAAAGTGTCAAGATGGGGGTTCTACGATAACTGGGGGCGGCAAATCGATAAATTCGATAACTCAAAACCGATAAGTCCACATATTTCGCACTTCTAGAACGACCAAATTTGGTAAGAAGATAGCTACTAGCAACCCCCAAAAACTGCATCAAAAATTTTGGAGCCCGCCCCCCATTCCGTGGAAAAAGTGTGTTGAACTTAGCTAAAAAATAGTTTCCGATATAAAATTAATTTATTTATGATGCTAGTCATTTTTTTTATGCATTTTTGCAACAATTTTTTAAACACTTTAATTAATTATCAAGTTATTTGAAATTGTATTTATTACTTAACACATTTCCTTTCAGTACATATTATTAAATGAACTTAAAAATCAGAATTTTTCAAACTTAACTTGTTATCCGAAATTTATAAATCTTCCTTTCGCATATGTAAATTCCATTACGTCCCCATTGTACTGATTGTATTTATATTGTTTGTTATTGTTGGATTTGTGCTTGTGCAACAACAGCCTGTGGCTGGCTGAGAGTCGCTGTTGCAACTGCGCATGCTGCGTACTTTCGAGAGTGTTAAGAGAATTATGTTCTTTATGGGGGCGCCTATCGAAGAGCCATCATGTAACAGTTTAGCGTCCTAAAATTAAGTCGTTTAACTGGAGCCGGGCCAAGAGCTTATAGCCACTTAAAGTTGCCTTATTATGTTGCTGCTCGCTGCATCTCTCAACTGACTGCCAGACCCAAATAAACGCTCTTAAGGCTAATAATTTATGCCTTGTTTCTGCTCTTACTGTTTTTTGGCCCGGTTCGCGCTTCGCCTTTGCCGTTGTTGTCATTTGAACGCACGCTTTGCCAGCCAGCCAGCCAGGCCGTTAGCCTTTTGTTAAGTATTTGTCGGCGTTGAGCGTTTTCGCTCGTCGTTTTGGAGCGTTTTCTTATACGTTTCCACACACAATTTGGCTGGCTCCTCTGGCGGAGGCGGATAGTTGGCAAATTGGCGGCGCTGCGTGCGGGGCACAAGTCAAGAACTTCTACTCGTGTGGCGTAATAAACAACAAGCTGAGCATAAGAAAAAATGTAAAAATTTTCCAGTGATTAGTGTCATGGAAATCGCCTTTGGCCACAATTTGCCGCCGGCAAAATTGCACTAAAGAAAAAAATAAAATAAAAAATAAATTTCTCGTGTGTTGCGTGGGTGTTCGAGTGTGTGTGTTGTGATTGCTGTGATGAGCTGGCGCCAATGCTGAAGCTGTTTCAGCTGCAATCATGTGCCACATAACGCAAATGAAATTGTTGTGCACTATAATTTTGGAAAAACGTAAACTGCGCCTCCGAACCAAAAGGAAAAAGTTTCACACGTAACAAGCGGGCATTTTATATTTGCATAATAATTTCGGTTTCAGCTCTGACAGCTTGAAGTACAGCCAAAGTATTCAGGTGAATAATTTGAGAAATTTACAACAAATACTTGAAACTCTTTTAGAGGTTTCTTAAGACATGTTTAGCTTGTCATGGCGTGGTTTTGTTTTTGTTTCTGTTTTGAGTTCATTAATGTTGTTCCAACTTTTGTTTGTGGCAGCAGCTGCTTACATTATTTTGAACTACTTCAGAAGTTTTTTTTGCACGTGGCCAACTCGAAAAGTCAACGACAAACTGTCGAAATGTTTTGTTTGCCTTCTTAGATCGACTTTTAACAGGCCTCAGCATATTTGCAACAGTAGATTTTGTTGAGAGCAATGCCAAAACTTTTATGATGTTCTTGGGCGAAGCAAACGGGCATGAGCTTTTTTTAGTTGCTGGATAAGGCAAAAATACCTCGACTGAGTATGATTAGGACAACTTGAAAGTTATTAAAAGTATATGAAATTATTTATGAACTTATTATTTTTACTTGTTCCATTTTTGAATAATTCAAAACACATTCTTGATGATTGTTTCAATAAACTCAACTCAACTGTTATCATGACCAATCCACATAAGTTTGTGTGTGGTTGGTCACAAAATAATGACAATCGTTCTGCAATATTTCCGATTCGAAAATGGCATCTGGAATCTGTTACATTTGTCGCATTTCATTTTTACCTGCAAGTAGAGCCCATATAAAAGTACTCTCGTAATATGTATTACATGCCACGGGTCTGTTTTGCTGTAATGCTGGCAAATATGGCTCTCCTGGCGCCCCGCATGTCACAAAATTTAATGCATTTCATTGCGGCAAGAAACACAACAAAAGCCACAACAACAATAAAATGTGTAACGCATGAGATGAAAAGCAGCGCAGAACAACAACGAAAAAAATAAAACATTGAACAAAAAAAAAAGTAAACGAAATGTTAAAATGAAAATAACAAAAAGGAAGCAACAGCAACAAGGCAAAAAATTTTAAACATGGCGCGAACATAATGTCCTGTGTCCTTGCCAGTCCCGCTCGCCCCGCAGTCATTCCATCCGCCCATCCGTCGGTCCTTCCATCTGTCCCTGAGTTCGATTCGATTGCAGCTTTTTCCTTTTTTTTTTATTTTTGCTTTGCGAATTTCCCTTCTGCTGTTGTTGTGAAAATCGAACATTGATTTATGGCGCGTGTGTGTATAAATGGCGAGGAAAAAAGTGTAGCAAGGGGAAGAGAAAGAGCGGAAGAGCGGAAGAGGCAAGCAAAGGTTCTACACAGCCCGCGGCCTGATGACGATGATGCTGATGAGCTGGAATTGTTTTTGATATGTCGCATACACACTTATGCAGGTCGTGCTCTCAACCCGGCCAACAGATACCCTTACCCCCCTAATGTGCACTTTCAGTTTGCGATTATTATTTGTGACACACTCTTGCACACACACGATTGTTCCCCCGTTTTGCATTCAACAACAGAAACCAGAACAAAAACAATGCAACAGACAAAAATTTTAAATTCAATTCGTAGGGCATAAATTTTAAAAAACGCGTGTCACATGTCGATTCTCGATTGTTCGCAAATTAATATATAGTATATATAGTGAAATACGCTCTGCTCTCGCTCTGTTGCGGCTGCAGTTTCGCGGTTTTTGCATTGTTCGTTTCGCTTTTTCGGGGTTTTTAGTTTGTGAATGCAGGAAAATGTAAAGCCAACGATTTGTACCTGGTATACATATATACATATATATACTCGGGATCTGTCACGTAATCAGTTTGATAAGCGCCATTTAATAGCAATTAAATTCAATTTAATCTGCCAACTGCGTGATTTATGATTGTTAAGTTATGGTTGTGATAGTACGAAATAAAATTGTTTTTTGAAAATATTAAACTAGTTTTTAAACTGGGTATAGAACTGGACTTAATGGATTGTATTTTCATATTCAATTTATGATTTTTAAACACTATTTAAAAATATATTATTTTGTAAACTTAGTCATGGGTAAACCGATTAAACTTACTTTGGGTTTTTCTCTCAACTAAAAAAGTAGCCCAGGCAAACATGAGTCAAACCATAAATGGTTGGCTTAACTTTTGCACCTTTTCATCCGAATATTTATTGCTAATGACAATCGTTTACAGCTGCCCTAACAACTAAAAAAAAACAGTTCAATTAGAAAAGCCTCCACTTAGTCTTAGGCTAGGAGTCTGAGTTAAAAGCCTCTGGCTCTTTGGGCCTCTCAAAAAGCATTTGGCAAATGAATTCATTTATTTGGTGTATTGCGATGAATCAGCTGCGATGCTGCAATGCCTACCTTTTTTTTTTGACGATGATTGGGGCGGATTCGGCATTGGAGGGGGCGTTTTGTGGCTGCTAAGCAACATTTGTGAAATGCAAGCAAAATAAATCGACAAACGATGCTGCGCCCTCGTACCTCGAGCTGCGGATTAAGTTGTGAATCGTGATGCTATACAAGTGGATGAGCTTTGGAGTCGTAGTTGGAGTGACTCTGTTCAGGCCTGCCCGCGGTGATTAATCCATGAACTCTTGGCTCAGCTCAGATTCGCAACGGCAGATACATAACAACAACAACAACTACAACTTGCAACAGATGCACAGACGCGCCTTCCACCTGGTCAGAGACGCTCGCGCAGGCGCAGACACAAAAACAGCGAGGGATCCAGAGGAGCAGGCGATATTTAACCCATGATTACAATGTTTGTAAATTTTCGGTGTGTCTTCCTCACCCCTAAGCCAGTCTCCCTTTGCCAAACCAGCCGCCTGTCTTGGTCTCTTCCTGCCATTTTGTTTTCACCTTGCGGCCAATTTGTTCGAGAAACTGTTCAGACTCTGCGAATCGACAGCTCGCCAAAATGCACCTAAATTGGCCCTGGCCACTGCAGCTGTTTGGCGTAGGAGTGGGGAAGTAGGTGTGTAGAGGGTGTTCGAATGTTTTGGAGGCTTCATTTGGATCCACCGATTGGATGGTCTGCCGCACGCCTGGTAGTTGAGCAATTTATTATTGCCGCAAATTGATTTTTATCTACGCTTAATCGATTGCTCTGCACGTATGTATGTATGTTCCTAGGTAGAGTGAAAGGCGGTAAGAAGGGGAGAGCGTTTGCAGTGGATTAAGGAAATTATTTATGTTAGTTCACACGTTGTTTTACACGTAATTTATTAACAGCGTTTTCTAGCGCAAACGATGCGACCTTGGGGCAAAATGGTCATCGATTATGCCGCCGTGTTAGAAATTGTCGGCATCGCAGTCGCAGTCGAAGTCGCAGTCGCAGTTTCTGTTGCTGTTGACGTAGCTCTGGTTGTTGTTGTTTTTGTTAGCGTGTCGTGTCGGGTGTGAAGGTGATTTACAATGGCTAAGGTGGTATGTATAGGTTCATGCATGATTTGGTCATTTTTCAGCTAGCCTAAGATACAATATTTATGACAGAGAAATGAGCGCCAATTGCTGCAATTACCGGCGCGTGTTTAGCCAGCGGTGATTTTGGTGTAGGACCAACCTCTTTCTGATTCAAAAGCTTAAAATGTGTAAGCCAGAGGATATGACTTGGGCAAGAGCTACATAAAGCTCTAGACTTATGGCATTCCATTGAGTGCCGTTTTAAATTGCTTCAAACGAGGTTTTAATTTTTGTATACAAAGAAAACATATGCATTTTTTGTACCCAAAAAGAAATCAGTATTATTACAGCTCATTTCTTACCACAACTTATGTCACCATGATAACATTTTATTTTAAGCTCCAAAATTCAAGACTAAGAGGGACAAATCTATTTCTTTGTGCTTAGCTCTGACCACAACTCATCGTCGAATTGCACACTTAAATCGTTTAAAGCTAAACTCGCTAGAGAATACTACCATAATGTTACAAAAATCGACGGACATACATCGACAGAAAGAACGTGAAAAAAACGGCAAAAAACGAGAGGAAAAAGTCGACATGCACTTTTATCAGAGGGTAATAATTCATTACACACTTTTTCACCTTCTCCTCCTGCTGCTGTTGCTCCAAATGCCCCTTACTGTAGCTGCTCCTGTTCTTTTACGCCTTAAACCATCAGCAGTGATGTTGGAGGACAAAGCGGAAAGAGCAGCAGCATCGGATGTGCTGCATTTACCGCATTCGACATGACCCTGCCCCGCTATCCCTTATCCATTTCCCGTAACAACACATCATTCTACTTATATTTATATGTATATACTCTCTACTTGCCAGCTAAAATGGATAAGGGGCAAAAAACGGCAGGATCTGAACTGAAACTGGTCAGTTGATTGTTTCTTGTAGTCTTGCGTGATGGGCGAGACACACGAAGTAGAGAAGTGGTTGGAATAGATGTGTTCATCAGCGTTAACACGAGACTGGCAGCTTTTAACGGTAACTGTTTCCACAGCTAACTGTTTTTCTGATAAGGCACGCACCTACTATGAAGTGCGGTGGGAGTGCGCGTAGCCAAGGGTAGAGCAGAGCTGGGATAAGCTAGAGCTCAATTAGCTAATTGTACACAAAGGACTGCAATCAAGTCTTGGTGCCGCAGCCCAATGGAATATTGTGAATAATAAACGTTAATTGCGGACCAGTTAACACACTCAGAAGGCAAAAAAAAAAAGGCGCTGCACGAATGAAAAAAAAAAAAAAAAAAAGGGAAATGCGGGTTGGGACAACATCATCATGTCGCTTGATGGATAAGATTTCAGACGGCCAAAAAACGGGTCGGAAAAAAGGACGACAAGCCAGGACCAAGTGCAAGCCTGGCCGAATGGCTGGCAGGCAAAAGCGAGTGCCATAAATCAATGTAACTGTCAACGTCATCGGCATCAGCAGAGCGTCAATATTAGCAGCAAGCAACAACAACGATGACGATGACGCTGACGATGAAGAACAACCCCCGAAGTATGCAGCAGTAATCAGAGCTGTGAGCTAGCCACGCCCATTAACTCATGCGCCCATGCTGCCATGACTAAAAGAGAAAGACAAAAACGCAAAAAGAGAGAAGGAGAGGGAGAGAAAGTTTCGTTATTTAGTTTGGGTTTCATTTTGCATAGGCAACACTTTTTCTAGCCAGATGACGTCAGCAAACATGCAATAAGTAAATTGTTTCAAAGTGTCATCCCACACACACACGCACACACACATGTAGCTTCATATGTATAAGTGGTTTCCTCGTTTACACACAGCAGCCAGACATACAGGATATTACAAGCTGCTTGTGGGGGAAATTAGATCTTTCAACTGCGTCTTAGACACACACACACATAGCACGTGAAAACATCTCAGAATCTGAATCAGAACTAGAATTTGACTCAATCTTAAAGGCACACACAGACACTCTCTAACTGGATATGTGGGGGAAAGTCAAAGTCCAGGTCCCTCGAGGCAATTGGCGCCAACCAAATACATGTTGCACTTAATTGGAATGATTTTGTCTGTGAAATATGATTTTAGTTCTAATCTTTGGATCGAAATACGGAACGCTTGAAATATTTGTAACATGATTTAGTGAAGGCCAAATCATTGGGGTCAAAGAAGTAGCATGTGGCTATAGTTTATGTATTTATAACGCAATATAAACATTTTTAAAATGTTTCTTATTATGTTTACTGTATTTAGTCCATGTGCTTAACAGTTCGTTTGGTCTTACGCAAAGTTTTCTGTGCATTTATAATTATTTAATCTCGAATAACATTCTTATCCTTGATCTTTTCGTGCTAAGAACTAATACATATTATTCTAATACTTTTATTTATGCATATGAATTTGTCAGAAATGCGCAATAGCAAATTGAACTAATTCCTGATCCTCTGCTTTTCTCTCATTACAGGTAAACACGCCAATTCTTTCGTATAACACAAAAACACACACACCTGTAGTGTTGAGGTATTTATGCAACATCTGCAGACTATATGTTGGCCAAGTTAGCCTTGCTTGGTTCTAGATACATTTCAAATGCCTTAAATGCGCATGCAGCATTCCTGCCGTCGCCTGTATCTGATTTCTGTCAACATTAAAATTGCAGACTTGACAATGCACAGGAACAAACACAAGAAGAAGAAGAACAGCAGCAGCTAACTAAGTAACCCACAGATACTCACAGAGACTGACAGACAGCTGGCTAGAGGGGTGGTGATGGGGTGTGAGAGATGATGCTGTTGTTGTTGGTTTGTTAGTGCATGTATCTCAAAGTGTATTCCTAGCGATAACACAAAAGGCTAAAACGCCTCAAACTAGCTGACAAGAGAAGAAGGAGGAGGCGGCAGGAGCAACCAGCCCAGAGCCCAGTGAGTGGCAACAGAGATTATAAATTGAAATTGAGTTCATAAAACACGAATCAGCAAAACGTTTAACATCTTTATTTCTGCGAAATGGCACACAGACATACAGACAGACAGACAGACAGACACAAGAGGCAACAGGCAACTTCAACCTCAACCCGGCATAACCGCAAAAGAGTCGGCATCGGTCGTGGCATTGGTCCTCGAGCATCAGCAACAGCCACAGCAGAATGCATTTGAAGCCCAAGGTGCGAGCTCGAATGCAATCAAACAAGCGTAAGTCAATTGCACAACGATGCTGGAGATGCTAGATGCTCAATGCTCAATGCTGAATGCTCAATGCTGAATGCTGCTAAGGCATGCTGCCAGCAACAAAACTAACCAAGCCACCATCAAACCCAACCAAACTCAGCCAAAACGGCAACAACAGCAGAATAGACAGACATACAGACAGATATACGCGCGAGTTGCAAGCTGCCAAACTGGCGATGCGTCGCTATGTCGACCAACAACACGTTGGCTATTTATTACTATGGGAAAATTATATATTTATACATGAAGAAACAAAATTTAATAATTTAAATTGTGGAAGAAATAGCTTTTAATGAGGACGACACAAAAGACATATTCCAACTTACGACCAAATCAATATAAAATCTTTTATAACACTTAATCTTAAACCTTCGAATAACATTTAACTTCATATTAAGATGGCAAACTACTTTCGGTAGAAAGTATAAAGTGATTTAAACATATTATTTTGTTTTCAAACACAACCCATAACTGCCTACTCCTTTAAATTCTAGTGTCTTCAACAAATTCCCAACAAATACTATAACATTATGAAGCATGATTTTACTGTTTAGGGCCATTGTACAATGCTGCGATGCTGAGAGCACACAGAATGTGGAATGTGCACGCGTTGAATTTCTTGTAGACGTGCGATAAAAATTTGCGACATTGCAACAGTTTGGCGAACGTGCGAGTTGGAGGTGCCTCTGACTCTGCCACTGCCATTGCCTCCGACTTGTTGCCACCTTCTTCATCTTCTTCGTCATTGTGGTGCTTTGCCAGCTGGCGTATATTATATAGAGAGAGCTCTTAGCCATAAGCCGCAACGTGCACACAAAAGCAGATGACATGCCGATACTGTTAATCTGCGTGAATAAAAATGTAAATGAATTGAAGATTGCACCGCCATCGAAGACGAAGACAGAGTCAAAGTCGTAGTCGAAGTCGAAGTCAGTGTTGGAGTCAGTGTCAGGGGCATCGTGGAGCAGCGAATGGCATTATGAGCTATGGCCATGTCTGGCCACTTAGGTGCATACAAAACTGCCTGGGACAAGTGACAAGTGAGATTAAGCCGAGGCTATCAAACAGGCGGCTGTGCTGTGGACAACGTTTAATAAGCAATGACGTGCAGTATGAAGCTTAAGGTTCGGCAACGCTGACTTTGGTTGATGCTCAGCTTGTGTTGACTCCAACACAAATGTTGATTGAACCTCTTTGGCCAATGGCAGCGGGTGCTTTTAAACAATTTGTGTGTGTGTGTGTGTGTGTGTGTCAGACGTAATAAAGTGTGGACAAGTTTAGCACCAAATGATGGCCAGATCGAGTCCGGGCACTGCACGCAGCTGAAAGGAAGACGAAATGCAGCCAATGTTCGATGTTCAAGTTCACTTTAGCCACGTACCGACAATATACTATGTATTTACTACTCTTTCGCCTGAGAAAGCTAACGGCCAAGTGGTTGTTATTATTGTGTATGTGTGTGTATGTTTGTAAACATGTTTTAAGTCCAAGTCCGCCACACGAAAGCCAAAAACACAATTATCAAACGGGCCAGCTGCCAGTCAGTGGTGTGGTATGAAAGGGGAATTCAAATAGTTCAAAGAGTAAAGTATAAGAAAATTAAACGCTAGGGAGTATTACGTTATGCAATGGTTTTTGTAAAAAACAAACTGTTTATGCTTAAAAAACTATGTGCCCTAATTGACCGACTGACAGACTGATTGCTATTAACGTAAACAGCCCAAACGGTATGAAAAAGTGATCTCAATTTATTGCGAAATAACGGTTTGAATCGGATAAATAAGGATATTTGGGATTTTTCAATTATAATCGCTCAGTATCTAACCTCATTGTAATAATAAAAGAAATTTTTGTCTATAGAAATAAATAGAAAACATTTACAAGCTTTTAATATTACTCCTTTCGAAACTTACACCCTACGTCACTGGCGATAAACCATTTCAGTGCCCCGATTTTTCCCCTCTGTTGGTAAAAGCTTCCTTTCGCGTTAAGCGTGTGTCGATAAACCGTAGCGAATGTGAGGAATGGTTTGTGTGGATTAAGTTGAGGTTAAGGCAGAGGCAAAGGCGAAGGCGAACGTGTGCGATTGACCAAGAGGCGAATATAATAAAAATTAAATCGCACAAAATAAAAATGTTCAAGTGGCGAGTCGGAGGCACGAAACCGACAGCCAACCAGGAAAAAAGAATGAAGATGAAGAGCAAGACAGAGAAAGAAATAGAAAGAGATAGAAGAGAACTGACAATGTAAGCGGGTAAACATCGAGTCACGAACATTGAAATATGTGTCCCACAGCTGATGAGGAGGACATGGACATGGCGCATTGGCAGACACCGACACCGGCTGATAAATGCGTGGAAAATGCAACAGCTGCCAGTTCTGGATAACAGCAGGCAACCAAAGCAATCGAGGAAGCAATTGAAGGCACTGAAAGGAGAGCGGAGAAAGGCCCGCGTTGCGCTGTTGGTAAACAAATCATTTGAAAGGATTTTCACACACAATCTATCTTCGTTGCTTTTGCCTTTGCATTGACTGACTGCCTGTTTGCCTGCCCGAACGAGAGAAGCTGCCAAACGGCGGCTCAAGAAATTTGTCAATGCACTGCGGGAATGGAAATTCGAACAGCAACTAGAACAAGAACAAGAAGAACCTGTTTGCATGCAATAACAACAAAGTGAATCCTTTTGCAATCCAAAGCGAAAGTGTCAGGACCTACAGCAAGACCTACAGCACATGCAAAGGGACAATGTTCGGGTGCGGATTAGTTCCAGGCACCGGTTGCGATTTTGTGCTGCTGAAATGACCGAAAGAGAAAGTTGCATTGTTCTGCGGTGCAGTGGGCGGATTTTTGTTTATTATGTGCACATTTGAAAAGCCAAAACATTGCATCCAAATGTCTTCCAGGTCAGCTAAACTTATGCAACTGACTCTCTTTTGTAGAACAATTGGCATTAGTTACACAGCTACACTTGAACAAGGACACACCAGCAACCAATTTGCATAACCTTCATCTTTGCAGCAAGATCAGCCGCGTTTCAAGGCAAACGCATAATATTATGCAACCTCTGCGACCATGTCAAGGTCGGCGGAAAGTGCAAGCGACAACTTTAATGACCTTGCAGCACCTAGCATCCAGTTCTCAGCTGAGAATTCTATTCCCAAATAGCCCAAAATCCCGCTAGAGCCTTTTTATTGTGCGGTTGGGTAAAGTGTAGCAAGGTCAGTGTCTCTGGATTTTAGAATCTCATTAACCTAAGTACCATTTGCCTTCGCATAATGTTTCAGTGTTTCAGTAATTAGTTTTATGACTCTGTGCGGCGCTGTGACGATTTTGAATATAATTGAATTTGTGATGCAATATTTTGTAATTTTTATTTGACAATTTTCATTTGGTCGCCATGTGCTGCGTTCGTTAAGAAGTTTCTGACTTAGTAAAATTGGGTTTATTTCATGGGGATTTTTGTACACATTTCATTTTATGAGACTACCTTGAGGTATTTATATGGAAAACTAAAAATTGTTGAGACAAAAAAAATTAATTGATAAAAAAAAAATACTGTTGATACACTTAACAATAAATTTTACTATTGATTCTTATAATTGATACTAGATTGATTGTTAAGTGATTAAATAAGTATTTTATTAAAGAAATAAACTCTGTTTTTATATATAAATTGGATTCATACATTCCTATTTATTGACACGAGCTATGTGTGCATATATACTGACATCTTTGACAAAGAAATTTTCTAAGGAATCTTCGCTTTCAAATAACATCACGGCAATTTCCATAAATTCCCGAAGACTCAAGAAATGAAAAATACTTTCAATGACAGACGCTGGCTCCCAGAATCAACTATGTAGAATTTCATGGTGGGGATGCGATGGAGGTTGTGAATGGAGAAGGCGATGTGCCATTTCAGTTTTGTAATTTACACAAAATTAAATTCGAACTGTCCTCGTTGTTGTTTGTTGATTTTTTGTAAAAGACAACAGCAACTGAGAGTCCTTGCTAGATAGAGATAACAAAGAGAGAGAGAGAATATCTGCGAAATGAAAAAATTCCAATGCAGCGCTTGAAGTTTATTGGCCCATAAATAAGAGATGGCCAAAACGGGTGGACCCTTAACAGGCGACAGCGATTGACAATTTGATTAAAAAAAGAGATCGAGCAAGTCGACTAATGAATGAATGAATGAATTGTTGCTGCATGTATCGAGGACAAATAAGGAATGCAGGGATGCGTTTAAAGTGAAAGTTGTGTGTTTTGTGTGTGTGTGTGTGTGTGTGCATTGTACACAATTTAATTCCCAACAATGCAAATTGCCAGCCATCCGCTTGGAGTAATTGTTGCTAATATAAACGAGCTGTATCTGGGGATTATGGGCAGGGAATGAAAACAGTTTTAACCTGGTGGTTGTGGTGCATTTAAGTGGCTAATTTCGCTGGTGGCCAATTGTCAACGCAATGAGCCCAGGAATGCGCACTATGTTAACGAAATGTGGGTGACGGGGATGGGTGGAAGGGTGATGCAGCTGAGTGGGGTGACAAATGAAATTGCAGGCGATGCACAAAATGCAAATGAAATTGTGCAAATGCAATTGCCAAGGGATGCAGGACACAATGCGAATGTGTGAACATCCTGCAACGTTCAACGCAATATGCAAGCATGTGTACGTGTGGGTGTGTTTGTGTTTTACATGAGTGAAATGTCCTGCATTGCTGTTGTTGCTTTTGTCTTGTTGCATGCTGTCCCTTTGTCCTGTGTCCTGTGTGTGGACTTGCTTTACAAATTTCGCATTTATTGCCAGTGACAAAATATGATACGAAAATTAATATTATTGATTAAATAATTGAAATTGGCGTGCCAGCGACGCACAATAAATTATTATCTCTCCCCCAGCCCCAACAACAACAACAACAACAGGAACGACAGCTACGAATGTCAAATGCCATTTGTAATATCCATTGTATGTAAAAGTGTTTGTGTGTGAGTTGGCTTTGAGTGTGTGTGTGTGTGTTCGAATGCGATGACATTTTGAGCTTTTGTCATTTTGAATGGTTGCAAAATGCATTTAAATATATTTGAAATGAATTTTTACAGATTAAATGTTGTAAAATATTTAAAAATAATAAAATCAATAGTTATAAATTATAATATACCTGTGATAGTGACTAAATATATTTTGTTAACTTAATTTATAAATTTTGCAAATAAAAGAACTAAAGACATCAAGTATTATTTTTTTCTTAAATAACCATATTACTTATCATCATATGAACAGATAAGCAATGAGATAAATAGCAGCAAACAAATTAATCAAGTTCAATTGAAAAATATATTATTTAGTTTCCTTTAAAGTATTTAATTTGCTTCTAAGAAACTATACTAAACTATAGTCTAACTAATTTTGAGTATTGAACAGATTAAACTAAACACATCTAATTTTCTGTAGTTAGACATGTTTAGTATTCTATTTTTACAAAAATATCTTCTAAGTAAACAACTACATCGCAATCTAAACTCTTAAGTCTCCAACACTTAAAGACCTTTAGCGATATTTTGGCCTGTCTCACATGAAGCCATTGTGTCCTTCGCTTCGTGTCATTTTGCTTCAGTTTTAATAAAATATTTCATAATTCCTGCGCAGTTTTGCTATTGACACTTCCTGATGGCAGGCATCCTTTGCAGCCACCTCAAACTTTACCCACTCTCGTCCTCCTGCTGTGCTCGCTGGCAAACGTAGCGTAGGTGAAAGTTGGAACCCCTCTGATGATGGCGATGCAACACAGCACAACAAGCACACAGCCCCGAACCCAAACCCCCTAACAAAACCCATCAACAACAGCCAGTAGCAGAAACTGTATGGATGTGCATAGGTGTTTGGGTGGGTTTGTGTGTGTCGAGCGTCGGTGGTTGAATTGATTTCAGCGTTGATGGCGTTGACACTGAAAGCTTTTACGGCGCCCTCTGCGGTCGCGTACCGTTGACCACCTACGGCGCATCCGTATCCTGTGGCTGCTGTTGTTGTCCTGGCCTGGGGAAGCTGCTCGAAATGATTTACATACAAAGTGAACATGCCCCAAGCCTGAAGCTCTGTGTCTGAGTCCAAATTTAAGTGTGAGTATCTGTGTGTGCATTTTACTGGTGCTTCTTTTTGCTGTCCTGCCTGCCTGCCTGCCTGTTATAGAGGAAGTCCTGCGGCGGCCCGGCTTCAAAGGGCGGAAATTAAAGTTGTGACACGTTTAACGAACAACAACAATATTTTTGTGGAGCACGAGAGTCTTCACCAAAATTTTTGGTAATTCCTTAAATTTTTCTGCATGTAAAGTGTTAAAGTTTCCCATTTGCGTTTTTATTTTTTATTTTTTTTTTTTGTGTTTGCCACTCAGCGAAATTGCAACCACCGAATTGTTGTTGTTGTGTGTTGCTGTTGCTGTTGGCTGCTCTACCTTTCGCTCGAGCGCACAAAGGATATGGACTATGGCTGCTTTCTGGTTCTCGTCCTGTTGTTGTTGCTATTGCTGCCTCCAGCTGCGACCGAATTCCCTTTTTAACCCGCTGCCAGTTTGCCAGTCGCCGGCTGCCAGTTGCCACCAACAACAAAAGCAACTCCCTCACTCGCCGCCCCCCCCTTCATTGCCGACCATGTCCAGTTGATTTGGCCTCGAAACCATTTACGCCTCTTTGCGCTGCCGTCTACATCTACGTTGCTTGGGCATCGCAGCATGTCTTCTTCGGCAACAGCCAGAGCAACGTCAAAAAATATCCGCCCGTGTCTGCATCCAATTCAAGCGACGGTTTATTATTATCATTATATCTTTTTGTTTTTTCTTGTCTTTTCTCTCTATGGCTTCGCTCTCAGCAGGCTGAATTTTCGGTTATGGTTGAGATTTTTACTCCTGCCTCACACTGTGTCAATATTGGCTTTGTTTGAGAGAAAAGGAATTATATCAAGAGCGAAATATGATAAATTTTGTTCCAACCTATATCTTGAGTTTCTTCTGTGTGGTAATAGTCTGAGTATTTCCTAGTTAGAATCTTAACTTACCTCCTCGATATTAATAAGGCATTGTAAGCTTACTTAAAAGTACGTTTTTTTACAGCTTTATGATTTTATTGCTAATCAATATGGCAAGAAACACTTAAAACACAGTTTGTTTTTTATTACCCCTTCCAAATCAATTTAATTTTTATTTATTTATGTTTCCTACGGAATGTATGCTTTGGGAGCAATGCTGACCTAACCCAAGCTCGTAAAACTCTTAAGACCCAGACCAAACCAGAAAACACTTCATTATACGCCCATAAAACATAATAGGCGTTAAATAATTATTTACTTTAGCCAGTTGTTGGCATTAAAACATTTGGCACACTTTTTATTGGCCAGTTAGCGTATGAGGAGCAGGAACATTGGAATAATTTTGGTCGCGTACATCTCATAAATATGTCCCATAAAAGCAACACTTTATACAAAGGGAGAAAGAAAGAGCGAGAGTGAAAGAAGATAATCACATACAAAGACAGAGAGAGAGAGCAGAGATAAATGTCGACAAAGCGATTTGTATCTAATTTTATGAGGTCATAAAAAGCAATCATTTTGCCATTTGGCCCCAGACTCAAACACTCAAACCAAAACCGAAATCCAAACCCCAAAACCGACCACAGCTGGCAGCCATGCCCATAAAAATGTGACCCAGCCCAGAACAGCTTTTGACTTGAGCGAGAGTGAACTAAGATCTGGCAGTTGAAAGGTTCTAATGCGGCTGTTAAACGAATTTTATGAGCTTGCTGAGCTTTGGTTAACTGAATTACATGAATTTGGCTGCTTATTGGATTTTAATTGCTGTCTCGTTGAGTGGGGGTCAACTGGCACGGAAACGGAAGTAACAAAGTCTAAGGCAGTTTTTCATTTCCGCAGGTCACTGACCAAAAAAAAAAAAAAAATGTTCTGCAGATAAGCCGTGTCACATAATTAATTTGATACAATGAACATTTTTAACTAATTAACACAATAACAAAAAAATATGCTGAAAACGTGAGAAAGAGAGACAGAGAGTGTGCATGCGGGGGTGGAAAGCAGGCAAAAAACTTGATGCTTCAGCTGCGTTTTCAATTCTTGCTTTGGGAACGTGCTTTATTTGAAAATGCGCAGTTAAATTAAATTTAATGACTTCATAAACTAAAAATCTCTCAAAAAAAAAAAAAAAACATTTCAAGGTTCCATGCACAGACAAAAAGGGCAAACATGGGTTAAGGAAGTGAATATTTGGAGCATAAAAAAAAAATATATATTTTTAGCTGAAACCAATTTTGATAATTATTAAAAATTAGATACATATGTTGCGGCGCCAAAGCAGACAATCAAATATGGGGCTGAGTAGGGGAAAAAGACGCAAGTTTCATGAATGAAAATCCATGTTGCAGATGTTGCCGCCAGACTGTGCACCTTTCCAAGCGACCAACACTAGCCACAGTTTTGGTATCCGGGTTCGAAATCGGGTCCAGCTCTTCAATTTGGGCCCATAAATCAATCGATGCGTTGCCCGCGTTCCGTACTTGCTTCCAAATAATCTCCGAGAATGTTATTGTGTGTGTGTGCTTTTTGGTGTGTTGTTTTAGTTTTTGAAAATGCCAAAGAATAATCAAGTAAAAATGTATATGCTGCGAGACTCATAAAAAATGTTGCCAAACACTTTGCGTTCATTGGTATATTTTTAAATACTTCTATATATATTTTCTTATGAATACTTAAAAAACTTTAACACTTTTTTTTCCTATTTTTCTGAATTTTTCCCCACTTTTTGATACTTTGTGAGTGCTAAAACTGTCAAGTTTTCTGTCTTGTCATAATTAAAAACAAAAAAAGGAAATTTCTCAACAAATTTTTTTGCCCATTAATAATTGTCGTCTGTTTTTGAGTTCTTGGGATAGTGAAATCCATTTGGCAGAAGGCGTTGACGACTCATTTCGCAGACATTACAAAGTACATAAATTTTAAAGCTTCTCTTATATAAACAATATAATAAACAATAAAAAAAACATGAACACAGGCTGACAAATAATAGCTTTGTTTAATTTATGTAGCCTTTTTAAATACCAATATATTATATTGGTCTTTGTTTTGAAATTTTTTGGATTTGTTTTATCTAATCTGAAGTGACAAAAAGATAAATTTGTATTGTTTCTGTTTTTGTTATGGCTTATTTAAATTGACAGGAAAATATGTTAGGGAATCTGTTGGGAAATACGAATATGTTTTTAACTAAATATACAAGACGAAATACTCTGAAATATTTTAAATAAATTTTAGAATTCAATTAAAAGACAATATTTTTGCTTAAAAACTTAAACTTCTGAATTTTAAAGCTTCACAAAACTTAAGTTATTTCCTTATGTTTTCTCCACTCCCTCAAAGTGGTACACAATTAAACAATAGTTTTAGTTCCAACACGCATTGCCTAGTACGACACACACACACATTAAAGTAATGCTAAAGTAATTTCTCATTTTTTGGAGTTATGAGTTATGTAATTAGTTCAAAGCGCACTCTACATGATTCTTATCGCTGACCAACAATAAAACTCAATTTGAGCCTGAATAGCAACACACAATTCTCTCCCCTTTGCACAGGTTATGTTGTTCGTTGTTGTGTTTTTTATTTTTTTTTATTTTAATTACGAATATATTTTTAAATGCTAACATGGCATACGGACGAAATGGAAATGAGAAATGTTTGCACGCACATGTCATGTCAACTACAAACGCATAAAATTTATGCGGAACACGCAAATATCCAACAAAGAAATCAACACACACAAGCCGAGCCGAGCCGAGCCAAAACCATTCGAACTCAAGCTGCCCAAAAATATATGAAAAGAACACGAGCTTAAGCGCCGCTGAGATCTATTTAAAAGTCAAAGGAGGTTTTTTTTTTTGGGCAATATCCCAATGTGGTTGTTAGTTATTATTAGAGAGCGACTGAGACTGGGCGCAAATCTCTGCTGGGAGCGCAAACCCCCAAATCAAAATCAAAGTTCCGCATAAGCCCAACGCTCGACTTGAATGAATGAAAGGTGCAATTTTTATGATTTATCGCCATTATTATTATGAAAGCCGCAAGAGGTGGAAACAAAAACACAACGAAACGAAAGGAAACCTAAAAGAGACCTAAAGAATTTCACAGCGCTTAAATTATTCAAAAATATGAAATAGGAACGTGGGTTGCCATCGTAGTTGCCGTTGCCATTGCCGCCATCATAAGGTAGCCAGACCTCTATAATTTTCTAAGGCTAATGCCATCTCTCTCTGGCACATGGCCAACAAAACTAACGCCCGCGGCTGCGGCCTCGTCGTCGTCGTCGACGTTGCTGGAAACCAGACCTTAGCCGTAAGGTCTTCAATAACAAAAACAAAAGGAAATTAAAGCAACTACCACAATCTAAGTCCAAATGGTTGTGGAAGTGGAAGATGGCGCGCCAAAAACATAAACATATGCAGCAGTTCACACGATATATTCAACCACCCACACACACACACACACACACAGGCACACGAATACTGATGCACTGACAGGTGCCAAGGCATTGAACATTGACTGGCAGCACAAGGAATAATAATAATTTGAACTGGATAAAGCATCTATTTACCCACTTACAGCTAGCTCTCGGCCTTTAATCAATAAACGTTTACGCGAAGTAAATGTGTGTGTGTGTGTGCCTATCGCAAATCTATCGATAAATTAGCCACAATTTGCGCCTCGCTGTTATCGCCAAACATTTGACTGGCGTACCGTCATTGCACCTTGCCCCTTGCCCCTTAAACATAATGTGGTCGGGTCGATAAGCCAATTTAGCTGCATAGCTGTAACGACGATCAAAACTGACCAGTCCCCAGTCACTCTAACCCCTACCGTTCCCCTTAGTTCCAAAGGCCCCTAACGACAGCGACAGGCAACGGCAACTTCAAATTGCAACGCTGGTGGTGCTGCCAAACGAGAAAACAACTCGCATTCACTGTGGGATGAAATCTTTTGAATCGATACGTTCAAAAGAACTTAAAGAAAATATATGAAAAGTTTTCAATATTTGTGTTATCAAATACAAATTTAAAATTCGATATATATCTCATTTAAACCAATGTTAGATTTTTTAGGAAACAAGAACTGACATTAATATTTATTTATCTTAAAAATATGTTTTAAAATGCAAATATACAAATGTATTATATCATATCAAGGCATAGGCTGCATCTTGCACACATTTGCCCCACTGTGCATGCTCGCTATTGGATGGATGCATGACGCATGACGTAGACTGGCTAAAACCTGGGCTACACACACACACACATAGATGAATAGGAGCACGCAGGGCATTTGACTGACATCCACTGCAAATGACTTAGCTTAGAGCTCCAACCGAACAGTGTGTGTGTGTGTGTGGATATGGTAATGTGTGCGAGTGTGTTAGTATCTAACCCACAAGCACTTCGGACAGGTTGAGACACACGCGTAAAAACTACACACAAATTGACGTGGCAGTCAGCCAGGCAGCCGCCTCAAATGGAGGCTGAGCGGGGGTGCGCTGTGTTTCAGTTGGAGCTGAGTCGAAGTTGGAGCTGTAGGCCGCTAATCGCTTCAACTGCAGCCCAGGGCAGCCATAGGCAGTCTGAGTAAACTGACCAACTGCACACAGATCATAGACGGCAGATAGCGGGCAAGCTGTGTGTGTGTTGTAGGAGCTGGAGCAAGGAGCGGGGAGTGAGAAGTTGGCGCTGAGGCAAATGTTCATGTCCATCCGGCAGTCCAGTCTGGCTGCGGCCACGTTCGGCCAATTCCAGGCAATTCTGCAGTCAAAGCGTTCGTATTTTGATTGATTTTAAATGATTATGGTTGACATTGATTTATGTGCGCCTCATGCATATATTGGGCCACAAGATGGCGATGGCGATGGCGATGTAGCAAGGAAAACTGTTGTTGTTCTTGTTGTTGTTGGTGATGGTGAAAGGTGGCCGAGGCCGGTTCAACTGATTCGCACGCACTCTGGACATCTCGAACCGTACGGAACAACAACAACAACAAAAGCATTGATTCCGATTTGGCTTAGAGGAAGCCTTAGAAGGGGTTCCCATTCAGTTGGAGACTATTCAAAGCACGTTCCTGACCTAATATAAGTAAAAACGCCCACCAAATTACCACAAGCTGCGAACTTTTTCTTCTTCAAAGCCATGTGTGTTTGTGTGTATTGCCATGATTATGGGGTTCAGATGGCCCAAACACACACATGCATATGTAAGTGTGTATTTGTTGGTCATCTTGCTGCAGACGGTCGGTCAGCTTTTTTATATGCTCTTTTTTTCTTTTTTGTCCTTTTTTTGCATTTTTTGGCAATCGTTTTGGGCCTGTGCCACAAACTATTTGGTATTGGTATTGGCAGCATTTCGGCCTCGTTTAGTTTGCCTTTTGGATTTGGTTTTAATGAATCGGCTTGAACTGTGCGTTCATAAGTTCCGGGAAGCGGCTAAATTGGATTACCATGTTGGACTTTGCGTTAGGGCACAGGGATTGGAAGTTTGAACATGCAATTCATAAAGGCTAAGCCGAAATTTCATTGACGAAATATGCGGGTGAAAAAACGATAAGGCATATAAATAAATATGAATCAAACACGAAATGTTAGATAAAGACATAACTAGCAACAGATAAACAATACCAAAAATGTTGTTATTTAAAAAACCTTAAAAATTAAACAAAAATGCTATATTGATATCATTTAAAAAGTCGTTATTTCTATGATTTATTCCTTTCCCTTCTCGTTCCCATGACTCACTTTAAAGTTTAAACACAGCTGTCCATAGTCCAAGCAAATATGAAAGCAAACCTTGGAGAATTGACTCTTGCGAATTGCGTCATTTGATGTCAGAGTCGTGTCACAATCAAATCAAAACGCAGCGCATTCAATCGTATCCGAAGTGCGGCTGAAAAACTGTAACAACTTCATTCGCAATGAGAAAACGGGCCAGATAAATTTGACTTGAAGGTGCGTGGCTTACAAGAAAATGTCATAAGCAGCGGTACTCTGAACCGGTCCTCCACTAACTAACAATGAACACAAAGAAGAAAAAAACAAACACACAAAAAAAAAAGAGGAGCAAAAAGCCGACAACAAACGCAACAGGTTACCAAACACAATCATCCCCAGACCCACAGACGGAGTAAAAGGGGGCGGGTGGAGAAGGTGCACCTAGTAGTGGTATAAATGTGTATATATATATATCATAAATACGCATAACTCGTGCGCAAAAACGTCAGACGAATAAGGCAAAAAAATGCCAAGCAACAATGCGCGGGGCCAGAGCCGAAAGCCGAAAGCCAAAAGCTGCATTAAATTCATTAGCCAGGCCAGCACGGACACTGAACAGAGCCCAAGTACTAGAGTACCCGAGACTCTAAAAAGGTGTCCCAATGTCCAAAAGCGAGTACTCGACTCGAACTCACACTCACACTCGTAGTAACGAATGAGCGACACACGTTTGCACGACAATGATGTCAAGCGCACGAGCATACTACATCAACTGAAGAGTGAGAGGTAGTTGCGGAAGGGAGATCGGTTGAGGGGGAAGAACAATGGGTAACTTGGGAGCAATTGCGCGGCGGTGGCGGCATGGAATTTGGATCAGCGATTGAGTTATAACCAGACCCGGGCTCACAGTTGTTGTCCAATCTTCAGACATGGACATGGGACATTATTGTTGTTGTTGTTGTTGTTGTCGTTGTTTGTGTTCGCTTACCAGATGAGATCAGATCACACAGTGCACCAATTCCAATTCCAATTGCAATTGCAATTCCACCTGATGATGAAGATGTCGAGATCAATGATCGCGGCGAGTTCATAAATTTGTTTTATGAAGTGCGAGCGACATTTGTAACGAATGAATGCCCTGATGCTTGCGATTAAAGTCGTGTGCGCGACATATTCATTTTGTATTCGTATTCTGTATTCATTGTGTTCAGATCAATTGTGCGAGATGCTGTTGAATGACAATACTGAGAACACAGCGGATGAAGTTAAATGAATTGAAATTAAATACAAAAAATCATTTGTTTCTTATAAGGAAAGTGTCTCAAGTAAAACATTTTTCTACTTTATAACCCATTTTACTCTCTCTTAGTATATCATATAAATTTTGTTCCATATCTAACAATTTTTAAACTCCTAAAACCATCTTCTTCTAAATTTGCTGACATTCTCCACCATAATCCACATGCATCATACAATTGGCAACTTTGTCAGCAACAGATTTTCAATTGCTGCAAAACAATTCATTTAAAAATGAAAAAGCAAAAAAAGCGTTGCAAAATAAACTGAAAAGTCAACAAAAATGTTGCCATTAACTTTTGCGCCAGAAATCGAAACTGTTTGCAAACATTTTTGTGCACTTTGCTTTTGTTTGCTACAAAATTTTTCTCTTTCCCTTTTTTTTTGGCGAGACGGCGTCGTTTTTCTCGTTTCAACTTTTGGTCCTGGGTACTGGTCCAAACTGCTGGCAACAAAAGCTCGTCCCACGCTGCCGGCATCGTCGTATCGCCCTCCGAGTGAAAATAATCGAATTACTTTCAACAGAATAATTTCTAATTGAAAAATATTGTAACTCATGTATGGCCAAGGACCAATGCAGCCAGAAACAGGAACAATGCTGCAGACAAATCCAGAGCGCCGCCCCCACAAAAGTTGCTTAAGCAGACTTTGGGGTTTTTTTGGACGACTCGATTCGGAGGCCAGACGCATTTGTATGCTAGTGACATTGTTGTCATCTCGCTAAATGTTTTGGGTGGACAGAAGATTCCTCTGCTTTGATTTTTGGAAACATTTCTGAACTGATTTTGGTCTCCTTTCATTTTGAAATTATGTTTTATCTTCTCGAGTATGCTGAGCAATCAGTGGATAAAAGCAATAATGATTAGAGTTGCTAATGGGGGGTTGGCAAGAGTACTTCATGGGAAAAGAAAATGTAATTCAATTTCCTTGAGCCACGTGTTCGTGTGACGAATTTTTAAGTGCATTGTTCACTTGTTTACATGAATCGCGCCCTCAAGGGGCTGTTTAATTTTTAAAAGCATTTCTAACTTGATTTTTCTCTTTCTCTTTCTTTCTAGGTAATAATAAAATGGCATCATGGAATGTAATGCAAATAATCAAATTCAGTGTAAGCGAAGATAATATTTTTTTCAGTGTTTTATAATTAACCTGTTTTATTTATAATACACATCAAATTAAAAATTTGCATAAGATTTCCTTGTGAAAACATTTAACTCGTTTATGCAGTCTTTTATATTTCAAATTGTTTTTTACATCATTAATTTTTCTCTTGTTTAAGCCAGCTTAAAAACGATGTTTCTTATCCCAGTTGGTTCGTCGACCTTCTAGGGCTTTATCTAAGTCCATCTAAGTTAAACCCACTATCAGATCGTATTGCTGCCTTAAAGTTTAAGAATAAGCCATTCATTAGCTATTGTACAAATGGGGGTGTATACATTGTATATGTTTAACTCATCTCATTTGCTCTCAGGCGTAACCAATTAAACTTTTGTAAGACGAACAGAAAAATTTTTCGAAAACAAAACCCAACCCAAAAAAGACCAACAAATTATTCATGAATAATTTTTTTTTAGAAATTTCTACATCCCAAATTGCGTTTCAACACATTTCGTTTGGATAACACAGAAAATATAAAACAAAAGAATTACCTACAAAATGGAAGAAAAAAAGTCACATTTAGCATTTTCATTTCCACTTCGATTTCCACTGCGTGCGCTTTCGACTTGAGCGCGTCGCGAGGCAACAATTAACATTTTCCATTTTCCGGTTGCCAGGTTTTTTGTTGCTATGTTGCGCCCTTTTGTTGTAGCTTGTTTCTGTTTCTCTCTCTCTTTCTCCAACTCTTGGCACCTTTGTCTGCTGCTGCCAGACACTCGTACGCAGGATATTTATGAATATTAATCAAAGAGCATGTCGCGGAAATGAAGCTAAAGTTTGCCCCATTTGCATATACATGATAAAATCGCCGCCCACACTTTACTGTTAGACCCAGCATCTGCGCTGTTGTGGCAGCCATTTTGTAGTTCTAGCTCGAGCAGCCCATTTTGAAAGCAATCAATCCGAGCGCCCATCCCATTAGGACACACGCCATTCAAAAAAATCTCTCTCTTGCTCGCTCGCTCAGTGAGTGACAGTTCGTCAGTTGCTTTGCCTAGCGTCGGGCATGATTTTTAGGAACTTTTCTCACCCTTCTCAGTCCGTCATCTGTCATTGTCCGGGGGTGTCTTTTTTGGTTCGAAACACGCATCGGAAAGTGTCCAAAAACTACCAAAGACAACTCAAAGCAACTCGGCGCTTGTAAATGTATCTATGTATCTGCATCTCTGAATTTTTATCTGCCCAAAATAAAAACAACAAAAAATGTTTGTTGCTGTTTCTTCACCCTCCAATCGCTCAAGAGAAAGACAAAAACCGGAACACGTTTCTAAAATTGAAATTCTTTTTTCCTAGGCAACAACAACAACATCAACAACAGCAACAACAACGAGAACTACAGGGAACTGGCAACGTGTAAGTGTAATCATGCCATGTACAGTTTTTTTGTTTTGTTTTTGTATCCGTTCGCTGTGTTCGCTTAGATTGGAACATGTGCGTTGGCAACACCACACAGGCACAGGACACAAGCTTGTCGACTGTCGCCTGTTCACTCGCTGCCTGATCCCTGCGATCCCCTTTGCCCAACCATCGAGTCGAGCCTTTTTGCGTGTCCTTTTTGGTGTTTGGTTTTTTGGACCTAGGGCGCACAGAAAATGTCGAAATTGATATTCGTTACAAAGGAAAACATTTCAATTTTCACTCGATGTTCGACTTGTTCCACTTGATGGTTGACTAGAATGGGGGGCGTGCTAGGATCATTTTATCCGGACATTTCTATTGAACTAGTGAGTTGTGTGAAAAAATTTAGTTCTTAAAATGTCGACAGGTGTTATTTGTAAAATACACGATAATTAGAGCACTTATAAACCGGTTTAGATGAAAAAATATTAAAAAACAATGATAGCCAATAGAAATAGGCATATGTAAGGAATTTAATTATATTATTATAGATAATCATTGTTCTTTCAAAAATATGGGTATATTATCTTGTAACATACAAAAAAATAGCCACGACAAATTGAAGAAATATACGTATAAAATCACTTTTGGAGATGCAGTCAAATATTTTTTACCCAAAGATCTTCAATCTGTAGCAGGTTTCCTTCATTTGCGATTGCTTAAGCAAATTGTTCAACAAACTTAAATTCGTAGTCATATATTTCCCCAGAGGCAGTTGATTCAACAGTCAAACAACTGTTCCCGATTGTCATGTAACAATTCAGATGGAATCCTGTTGAAAGCACATCATTCATCTCCCATTCGAATGCAGTTCAATGTTTTTGGCACACAACAATTCTATTAGCGTTAATTAATATTCAGTCACATTCGCTGGCGGCAGCAACAACAAAAACAACACAAACAATAAGAACAACATTTGTGTATGAGCGAACCACAAAACAGCAACCACGATGCGCAGGACTCGATTTCGAACCCAAACTTTCACACACACCCACATACAACACACACACACACACACACACTCACACAGTGGGGATCTCCTGGCTGTGATGCCTGTCTGGTGGCCCATTCTGGTACTCTGGCTGCATGCTGTTGTCGTTTGCCTGGTGATGATTACAATGATGGCCGTTGGTTGGTTTCCTTTTGCCTTTGCTTATTTTCGGCTGTTGTTGAGCGAGCTTTTGTTTTGTTTTGTCTGTTGTTGTGTGCTGCCTGACTTTGGATCTGTAGATGTGAATGTGAATGTGGCTTTGGCTTTGGCTTCAGCTTTGCCTGACTGCCTGCGAGGCCTTTTGCGCTTTTTGGTTGATAATTTTTTTGTTGTTGCTTTTGTATTTTTTTTTAGGTTTTGCGCTTGTGCTTTTGTTTCGTCATATGTGTGTGTGTGTGCATTTCATTTCATTTGATTTCCTATGGCGGCAACAGCAACAGCAGCAGCAACGGCGACGCAGTGCGCCCATGTTTGTTCTTTTGACAGGCAGTCAACCCGTCGTCATTTCATTTGTTCAGCAGCGCGCACTCAGCCATGTTCGCCCCGGCTACCCACCACCAACACCACCAACATCATCAGCCGCCACCGCCGCACCCGTTAGCAGAGCTAGCTCCCTTTTTGCCAGGCCGGAGACTGGGTCTGCGATTGAGGAGAGTGCAGAGAGCAAAACGCCGTTTCCTTTCCCTTTTCAGTTTCATTTCCCGTGTGCCTGCCACAGCCAGCCAGAGCCTGTCAGTCCAATCAACAACAACAAGAAGAAGAAGAACAACAGTGCGAGAGTAGAGAGGGGTTCGAGAGTGCGGTAGGGTAGGCAAGGGGAGAGGGCGGCGTCCGTCGGTCCGCTGTCCGGCCATTTTGATTTATGTGCGTTTCATTTCGTCGTTCAATACTCATATGCGGAATGTGGAATGTGTTTGCGGATATGGGAGTTTGGAATATCTTTCGCCTCGTCACCCCGTCCGCCCTGCCGCTCTGCCGCTGTACCGCCGCTGTCCCGCATCATCCCAAAAGTGCGAGTGTGCCCATTAGCTGTGCATGGGAGGTTCTAATTTCGAGTCTAGTGGCTAGCTGCCCAGCTTCTCCTGACTCCCTGACTGCCTGACTGCCAGGACATGCGCCACGTTACGATTTCTGATTTTCGTCTTTGTCAGCTTTGTGCTTGGTCAACGGACAGGGGGCGAAAGGGAGCAGGCGGTACTGAACAAACGGGCATTTCAAATGCTCTCGTTTTCGGGTGCGTAAGTTAAAATTTCAATTCAACGGATTTGCTCGGGAATTGTTTTTGATACGTTTCTCTCACTCTGTCTCTTGACGTTTGGTCCATTGTCTTTTTCTGTGATTTTCAATGGGCGAAAGGAAGAGGGAAGAGCGGAATACGCTGTTGATGACGCCCCTGCATCAATGTCACTTACTTTTAGCTGCAGGGGGAGTGGGTAGAGTGGAGTGGGCTTGCTGTTCAAAGGATGTGAGTGCAATCAAGAGAATTGCCTTGCCTAATGGATGTTAAATGTGCTCGAAACAGATGCCTAAATAAATTAAATTAAAACAGTTGCAACGGAGTCGCACAAAATAAAAGCAATCGACAATTGGCAACACTGTTGAAAAGACGAGATTTTTCCCATGGTTTTGTTTGCTAATGGATTTATCAGGAACTGAAAACAATTTTACGACAGTTAAAGAAACAAATGCAGGAAAAACAAATACTTCATTTAATTAAAGTAATGGCAAAAAATCAATCTGATTTTGTTTTAAAGAAAACGAAATAAACGTAATAATATTTGTCTATCTTAAAGATCTTAACTTTCAAACTTCAAATAGTAAAGCTGCTTGATAAAATGCTGGGTTAGAAAGACATGCTTGATATTTCGAATGATTATTATTATAATAAATATTATTTTTACGTAAATTGTTTTTGGAAATCAACTTTTACATATTTTTGTAACTTCTTCTTGACGTCCAAAATAATTTGTGTTAACCTAAGGAAAAGTTCTTAGCAGCTGCTCTTAATCATAGGTTAGATAAAAATCATTAAAATTGCCTTTAATCAATTTAAGACGCCATGCAACGCCAGTGGCAGCAACAACAACAGAAACAACAAAATTAGAAGCAACAACAACTGTTGCTCTGTTGTTGCGTTGCAAATGCATTAAATAAAGTTATCAAAATCTGAGTTGGGTTCTAAACATTTTTTTAAGGTTTCATTATTTTCATCGTACGCGTAGTCAAATAAAAAAGAAGCGGAAATTTTAGATTTATGGCTTCACGCAATTAGCGCTTAAATGTATGCAAAGGGATATTGAAATCAGAAATTTTTGAAGGCAACTGGGTAAAATCTGCCCAGGACCTGAGCTAGAGCCAGAGCCAGAGCGACCAGGACTAGAGTATAATGAAGCTATTGGCTGACCGACCGAGCAACAACAACAACTGAAACGACAACAACAACGCCGACGACACTCTCGATGACTTCCACGTTTCCACGCTTTTCACTTTCAATTGTAGCTCAACTTTTTACTATTTCATGAGGCGCTGTCTCTCTCTCTCTATCTCTCTCTCGCTCACTCTCTCACACTCTCTTTTAACAATTGCTCCGCCAAAAGCAATAAATCTTTTTGTACTGTATAAAAAAGATGAAGAAGAAGAGCATTCGTGTTTGTTGCGTACGCTTTTGGCCACGCTAGCGGCTGCGACTGCGACAGCGTCGGCATACTTGGATTTCATATGCATGGCGGTAATTTTTGTGATTATGTTGTTGTTTGTTGTTGCTCACAACTGAATTTCAAGTTCAGCCAGTTTCCCACCAACCAAACTCACTAAACAAAAAATAAATAAAAGAAAAAGTAAACGACAAAAATTTGAAAGGGTTTTCGGTTAAACAAACAAAGAACGACCAACAGCAAAAGTTGCGACGCCTGCCCAACCACCCCGTCTCAATTGAATGTACATACATATATATGTTTATATATTTCTTTAGAATTATTATATATTCATGACAGCAATTATCGGCACCAAATCAAAAGGCGCTATCCGTTGTCGCTGCGATGAAAAAAAGTTTGACTTTTCTTTTAATTATTCATTTATGATTTCGAATTCCATTTTCATTTCCATTTCAACTTAGAATTTTTAGTTTTAATAAGCGATTGCTTTTCCAAAAAAAAAACAAAACCTGGTCATCGTTTGTATTTATTAGCTTTTAATTTGCCGCTTTGTGCAGCAGCTAATTTATTCAGTTTTTATTAATTTCCCATTCGCTGTCAAGTACTTAAAATGCAATTATTTCGTTATTGCTTCATTTGTGCTGCTGGCAACATGCAGCCAACAAGTTTGTCAGCTCGCGCGCAACATGCTGGCAACATGTTGGCACAGCACATGCACGCGACCAGAATGTTGCTTAACTACAGTGCAGGTCATGACAGAAACATTAAGTTTTAACCATGCAAACAGTAAGCAGCATAGTTGATACAGAAGTATGACCTTAAGAAGTACTTAAGCAACAAACATTTTTATTTCGTCTATTTCAACAAAATAATAAGCCATATTTGTTTATGTACTGCACTGAAATGAGCTCACTTCATTTCCAAACGCTTTCCAATTTGTTTCTATGCACATGCATAGCGCTGTGTTGCGTGAGTGCTGATGCCCAAAAACAATGCCGCCATTTATCATACTGTGTTGCCGGCTCGCTCATTCGTCAGTTCGCTCTCAAACGTTCGTGGGAACGGTGCAACATGCTTAACGCGAAACATGTTGCTACAAATGTTTCTGTGTTGCTGTGCTCTGTTGAATCTGAAAGATACATGTTTACGAGCGTTAACGGTTAGTTGTGAATGAATGAACGTGCCAAATAGACGTGTTGCCGCCGCCGCTCGGTTACTCGTTCTCGCGAATTTCATTCCAAAACTGACGTAAAAATATAACTTGCAGGAAATATAAAATCCTCATACATATTTCTGTACACATTTTTCGTGTATTTTGAGATAGGTTTTTGGCTTCGGTTTCGTACTTTGAGTTTGAGAATAGCTACAAAAATTTAGTGACAGTTTTTGTGCAAACGTTTTTTTGGCGCAAAATGTGGCAAGCCAACGCGTGGAGCCGAATAAGTAACAAATGTGCGCGAAAATGACATGGAAAATACGTAGAAAATCGTATGTGGACTGACAAAAGCAGCCGCGACACAAAATACAAAATTCAGTTAAATTGATTTTTCACACACACACAAAAGTTTTTGCAATAACAATCGAACGACCAACTGCCTTATCAGCGACAACAGCAGCATCACTGAACTGAACTCTCGTTTCTGCGGGGGCTGAGATGTCATCGTCATTCGGAAAGAGACACTAGGACATCGACATCAACTTCATTAGCATCATCAACATCAGCGGCAAATCTCTGGCAGTTATTTTTTTGGCTCTGGCTCAGCAACGCACAACGAACCCAAACCCAAACCCGAGACCAAAACTTGAGCCCTGAACATACAGCTGATAAGGCAACGTATGCTGCTGATAAGCACACAGAGACCAAGTTCCAGTTCCAGACTCGAATTGATTTTGACCGTGAATAATATACAAAAATATTTGTTGTTTATGGGTAGAAAACGCAAGTCGACCCGTCAACATCGAAATTATTTGCGTTTGCGTCTTCTCGTCCTTTCGTTTATCGTTCTGATTGCCATCGTTGTGGTGCGAGTTTTGTTCATTTTGCTTTTGTATCGTTTGCAAAATTTCAAGAAATTCAAAAAGTTCATCAACAATACAATAACAACCCAAACAGCAACAACAACAACTACCATAAACAAAACAACAAATGCGAAATCCAAAAACTCAATAACAAAACATTCGCAACATATTATTTGGTGATTTTTATGTGTACATATATGTTGTATGTGTGTATGTGCGTGTATATATAAATTGTGCTAAGTTACTATACATATTTATTCACTATCAAAAATTGTGATTATCGATTTTGTATATAAGAAACATTGAATAACAAGTTTAATATAATAAAAAACTAACGCAACGGAATCATTTATATTAAGTGTAAATTTAAACAAAACGTCAACGTTTTTAAAAAGAAAATTGTGATATTAAAAATATAATAAAAATAAATTAGACTTAACGTGTGATTTAAGCAAAAAAACAAAGCGTAAATATAAATATAAAAATTTATATACATATAAAGTAATGTGTATAAGGAACCATCAATAAGAATCATCAATATTTACGCACTAAAACTAAGCTGAGCAGAGTACACAAGAATATATATAAAACTATATAATATATATACTCTTATATATATTTTGGGCACCGATTTTTACACAACCAATACATAAAACCAAACTACAAGGAAGACAAAAGTTATATCGATAAAGACACGAAAACAATCACTGAACTAAGGTAAATATATTGGAAGAACTAATATGTACATGAATATAACGTCATAAATGAAACTAAAATAAATGTTTTTCATAAACTTTGCAAATAGTTCTTATGCAAATAGAAACCTTATGATTTTTACTTACCTGGTTCGAAGGTTATTCGAGATCCTGAAATTAAGGAATTGATTTTTTTTATTAAAGAATTTATATTTGATGGAAATTTGTATGCAAAGTTAACAATTTTAAATTATAACTTATTTTATGGAAATACAAACCTAATATTTTTACTTACCTAGGGATATGATTTTTTTATTGAAGAATTTTTATTTTATATTGGATAGAATATTGTATGCAAAGTTAATAACTTTAACTTATAGTTTTTCGCATGCCCAATCGCATCTCACCTTAATAAGAAAATTTTTTTGCAAATTAGGATTTACATTCTAGTTACATCAATTGAATTTGCATAAATGCGTGTCGATAATTTCAAATAGTCATCCACCTCTCCTCCTAAAATCCCCTACTTCTAGAAGATGGGCCTCGTAATTGATGTGGAAACGAGAAATGATAGAGCGAGCGACACGAAGCGAAGTGAACCGGCTGATGATATTCATGGCTAGTTGCCATTTAATTAGATCTTTAAAACAGTTCATAAATCTTTATATGAAGTTTCCAGCACTTTGTCAGACAAAACGACGACAAAAGCAACAACTGAAAGACAAACAGACGGATGGAGAGAATGTCGGACATGTTTTACAAAACAAATTAGTTGTAATCACAAAACGTAAATCGCATAACGCGAATCACA
Source organism: Scaptomyza montana (assembly GCA_018904305.1). Taxonomy (NCBI): domain Eukaryota; kingdom Metazoa; phylum Arthropoda; class Insecta; order Diptera; family Drosophilidae; genus Scaptomyza; species Scaptomyza montana. The sequence continues at coordinate 3,980,213 of JAEIGR010000001.1, forward strand.
AATCGTAAATTTAGAATTGTGTATTGCGGGTTAAACACTTGGCCGGTTCAATAATCAAACAAGTTGTTCTAAAAAAAAATTAATAAACTGAATGAGTAGACAATAGCACAACACAGGGGCATAGAGAGAGAGAGAGAGAGAGATAGAGAAAAGAGCAGACAGAGATGGTGAAAGAGGCAGCAGCACTTTACAAGCATATGAAATAATTAGCGCATGGAGATGAAACCATTCAAATGCTGATAAAGATAACACACAAAACGAGAGCGAGAGGGAGAGAGAGAGAAAACGAATAAATAAATATTCACTGTACTCACAATTGCACTCGTACAATATTTGCTCCGTTGCTGTGAATGCCATAAATCATTTCTCGCTCATATTTGTATGCATATATTTTTAAGTTTCTTTCTGCTGTTGAATCTATTGAGTGCCATTGCACATGAGTGTGTGTGTGTGAATATGGTAATAATGATGTGCCACGACATGGCGTCAAGCGTTTATGCAACAATAACAATTACATTAATCGCTTACTGCACTATTGCAGCGTAAACTTGAAAATTATACGAAATTATTTGTTTAACATTGCAAATTAATTTTTCAAATTGATTGTCTAGAGTTTTTTTTTTTTTTTTAAATATAGACAGCTTTTCGCTGATTATCTTTATAAGCTGACATTTTTGTGTGTAATTTAAAAATCATTTTCCATATAATTAAGATATTGTATTGGCAAAAGTACAAATATAATTAATTTATATTGTTGGACTAATTGAAATGCATTTTAATAATTATATTTTTTCTCTTATATGTTTATATTAAAAGAGAATTTATTCTTTTTTATTTTAATATCTATCACACATTTTTTATTGAAAATAATATTTTGAATTTTTTTTAGTATTTTTGTTTGAGCATTTATGAATAGTTTTTGTTCGCACATTTTACTGTCATGTTTTTAATTAAAACGGCCGTAATTACTTTCTTTCTCATTATCTTCGATCTAGTTTTAAGTAATCTACCTTATTAGAAAATATATTTTTAATATTCTTGTTTTTTTCCTAAAACTATTTGATTACGTTTATTTCTCTCTGATCATTGATATATCTTCTTTGTAGTTTTTGTGAGTCCCCCAAGTACATTGATTTAGTTTTATGCATTCATCTTTCTATCCACATTTTCAGACAGTTTGCACTCTCGTTGAAAAAACATTTTGCCCATTGCCAGGGACACAGTCAGTCTGATGTATAGTAAATAGTATAACAAGCCAGTCGGCAAATAATTTCAGAATACAGAAGCTCACACAAGGCCGAACAGTGGCAAACAGAAAACAACAGAAAACAACAAAGATACAAATAAATACAAAAAATAACTGGCAACTGTTTGGTGAAACTAAACCAGGCTCACAACCTCCAGACGTGTGGTCAGAAGGAGATGGTGTGGGGAGACGGGGGCTTCCCCCCAGGCCACATACTGGACGAGTGGACAGGCGACCCAGTCAGCCAGCCTCTTTTGTTGTTGCTGCTTTTGCTGTCATAGCAGTAGTGGCTGCTGTTGTTGTTGTCTATCGGTTTCATAAGTTCTATGAATAAATTTCCATAAATGTGTTTATTTTTTTATTTTTTTTAGCATGCCGCACTCGCGCAGCTGGTGCCCAAGAGCTTCAAAATGCGCTGAGGTAAAGCACACGCATACAGTCATGAGTTTGTACTCATACTGATACTCAGTTACGAGAGTCCGACAACGGATGCAACAAAACGCGGCCCATGCAATATGCAGAAAACAATTTTCAATATAAGCATCAAGTGACTTAAATTGTTGTTACTGTTGTTGTTGCGCGTGTGTTGGAAGCGACAGTTTGACTGACATTTTTCTAGCATATCGTTTACATATAGTATTTTATGTTAGATTTTCCAGTCGCAGCTTGTTGTATTTGCTGCCGTTGCTTGTTGCTTGCGTTGTTCAACATGCTGTTATATAGTATACAATATGTATATGCGAATAACCAGACGCACCTCGGCCCAAGCTAAGCTCCTGAACTGTAGCCAGACACAAGTGCAGCCTGTCTGGCATGCGGGTGTCCTGGGCACCTCTTGTGACTCCTGGCACTGGCACTTTTGTGCCAGTATGTGTGTCTTATTAAAAATTAATTTGCCATACAGTTTAATATAGACAGTGTGCCCAGCTGCACTCAGAACATACACATCACACTAATTGCTTTATAATGAAGTTGTCATTGTCACCTGTCGCCGATAATCTCTAACAAAATATGCCGCACACAACCAAGCACACACACGCACACTCACATAATAACATCACGATGATGTTGTTGTTGTCACTGCAATTGGCCAAGTTCACATCTCACTTGAGCTTGCAATAAGATTATAAATTTTATTGCCCGTTTTCTCTCTTTCACATGCAACATTTGCATAAGACAACCAAATGATCGCAACACCAGATAATGCCAAGAGCCAACCAACAAACACAGAATTCCATGAATCTTTTAATATGTGACCACATGCAAACGATTCCGATTTCTATTGCGATCAATCTGCCATTAATTTCAATTTCTTTGCGAAATGTCACAGCGTTTAATCAAAGCAGCTTGGGAAGATTTTTGCAAAACTCAGAGATTTGTGAATGTGTTTTTTGGTCAACTAGTTCCCATTGTTGAACTGTGTCAACTGAAATTGTATACAACTTTTGTGAACTCATTAATTTGCAGCTGATTAAACCAATGCTGGCACAATAGATTTTTCAAACTCAAATGCTAGGTTATAATCTTTTTAAGCTTTTGCAAGATCTACAAGCTCAAGCAGATGTTTTAGTTTGCATTTCTTATAGATTAATGCTAGCTTAATGCCAAACATACAACAAATTATCAACAGATTCGGACATAAAAGTCAATTTTAACATGCTCTTAAAATATATTTGGGATTAACATGGTCATAAGATACATTTTTATAGCTATTTCGTTAATTTTTTTAACTCAATTTAACTTGTACGAAATCAATCTCTGATTTTAAGAAAGTTATTAAAAGTTATATTATTTTTTGTAGATATTTCGTCCAATTTTTAACTTAACTTTTCTTGTTAAATATCAAATATAACTCTTTTGAGCCCCATTTTCAGAACTGCAAGAAAAAAAAAATAAATTGACATTCGAAAAATGTTATTTTCTTATAGCTTGTTTGATCTATTTAAATAATTTAAAACCAAACATAATGTTTTTGTTCCTGTTAAACAAATTGCGATATATATTCGGATTGTAACTTTTATTAGTATTTCCTTATCTATTTCTAAACTCCTAATCTGAATTATAAGATTAAAAGTTTTTAGGACACATTTTGTTGTCGAATCAAAGTTCAGCTGGTAAAATTAAGTCTGTTTGTTATTTACTTCAGTTTTTGGGTCAGAAGAAACTGTTGCTGTTGTCGCATCTGTCGCTGGCTTGTTGCTTTTGTTGCATTTGTTGTTGCCGCAATGTGTTGCCATTACCATTAATGTGGTCGCTATTGTTGCCACAGCGGTCTCCTCTAAGATGCACATGGCCATTGAGAAAGCAAACAAGAATGGGAAATGGAAAGGTCAAGGGAAAAGGGATGGTCCTGCAGTTGGGGTTGGGGGGGCAAGGATAGCTGGAAACAATGCAAAAAGGGCCAAACAAACAATAGCCAGGAAAGAAGCCACGTTAATGATGACACGCGCTCCGGCCATGTGCCCCAAACTAGACCAGGCTTAAACGGCGTAGTCTCTCAAGTAAGTAGCCAGTAAAGATGCCAACAACAACAACAAGAACAACAACAGCAGCAGCAACGTCAACAAATTAACATACAAGCACAAGGCGAACGAGCAACTTGCAACGTGCAACAACGGACAACAAGCCGCCAACGCAAAAGCCAGTGACTTCGCTTAATGTTGTTGTAGTTGTTGTCGGTACAAATAAGGCAAGCGCACAATGCGAGCTGTAGCTGCACCTCATCAGCGGGGGTCTAGGGAGAGGGTTTTTGGGACAGGCGGGGGATGGGTAGGGTGCAGCGACTTACCGGGGATTAAGTCAATTGCACTCGAATGTCAACCGAACGCCGACGGCAACAAGTTGCCAACTAGCCAACAGCAAATAACTTAATTAGCCATGAGTGCTATTGTTGCAGTTGTTGTTGCTGCTGTTGTTGCTGCTGTTCTTTGCTGTTGTTATTAATGGGTCATTAGCCAGTGTAGCAATGGAGAACGAGAGAGATGAAAGAATTAGGCGTAGGAGTTGCTGTTGCGATGGGTGCAAAAAGTTAGTAGTTTAGGTCATATTTTAAGTATTTTGTCATCATATTTTCACTCAATTGCAAAGTGCGTTTATTAAAATATACATTATCTCTGGTTATTTTAGTTCATAATAAATGATTCAATTAAACTATTTTGTTTTATAATAAACATTAAGTAACATACCTCGTTTCATATCTTTTCGATTTCAATTTTGTTTCTGTTTCTGTTTGTTTCGTATATTTATAGAAATTCTATTACTTTTGTTATATTTTTAAATACTAAGAGTATAGTTTTATGAAGGGACTATATATTTGAGACACACATAATTGCTTCGATTGCATTTTTCATCATTTAACTATTTCACCCACTTTCTAAATCAATCAGTTCCACTTTCGAACGCCATTTTTTATGTTTTTAAGATACATCTCAGCGCCACGCTCCACGCTTATCTGTACACTGCACACTGTTGCTGTTTCAAGGTTTTTGTGCTTTTTTAATTTGGCATCGTGTGTTTATTTTTTTTAGTGTCGCATAATTGTCGTTTTCCTTTGAACTGCAGCGCCTGCAATTTGCTTATCGCCAGCGATCGCGATTGCCAATGGGGAGCTCAACTTGCAGGCGACTTCGTTTCGTACACAAATACATGTTCATCTGTGTATACTATATGTTTGTGTACTTATTGTTGTTCGTTATAGCTGTTGTTGTTGTAGTAACAGGCAATGTCTTCTTCTTTGCCATTGCCGTCGGAGTGCCATGAGCCTCAACTCGAGTACATTTCAATTAATTAACATTCAGCTGCACATGCGCAAAGCCAAGTCAACAGCGACGTTGGCGTCTTCGGCTTGAGACTGTGACGGCGACTGTGACTGTGACTGAGACTCAAAAGCGGATACCGAAAATTGCTGATTGCGCCAGATAAACTCATTTACAGCGGTTAAATGCCACCGGCGGCGCACATTGCCAACACTTTCGGGCGGTCCGGTTCGTTTTGCTTGTTGAATGAGGCAGATTCTATTGCGCATTTGAAATGAACCCAAAACTCGCTCTTATTTGATCGTAGTCACTGTTGTTGAAGTCTAGCTTGTGATTGACAACAGCGACCCGTTGATTTTAATCGCTCTGTCGCACACGTTCAAACTCCTCCTTGGCTTCTAGATGGCCTCCATGTTGTATGCATGCATGTTCGTGTCGGACTCTGCAAATTGACATGTTGTTTGAATTGAAAGCCAGATAGATGACTATCGCCACGTCACGTTACAAATTACAAATGCCTGGCGACGTTAGAAAAATTATTGTAATTAGGCCTGGTAAAGTACAAGCCAACGAGTCATGTAAGCCAAACACACACACACACACACACACACACACACACACACACACATACACACTCACTCACACACACACACACATGAGCTTACAACTTCCCGAAAAGTGGGGCAGGAGAAGAAGTTGTGAGTTTGGGTCGCAGTTGGTCGTGGCTGGCGCTTAATCCGCAGCACAAACATCCAGCGGCGGCGCCAATATCCTGCACTCACACATACTTACACTCACACACGTACACATATGGGGACATATGCCAGCGGCAGATTATGAAAGGCAGCCCCATTTTAAGTGTTGTGAGTGTGTAAAGTGTAAAATGTCTTAATGATAAACAAACAGAAAGTTTGCGGCATTCCCGTTGCCTGGTTAGGATTGGAGTTGGAGTTTTTGAAGCAGCAGCTGAGAAGGAGTTGGAGCTATGTTGGGTGGAGTAACATTGATGGAGGGCGTTAGCAAAAGTTTGCCACACACACACACATCGTATCGTTAAAATCTTACAGAAATCTATGTGGTGGCATCTGAACACAAATACACAAACACAAAACTGTTTGAATGCCGTCCGACGCTTCGATTTAGTGTACACGTGGCGTATGTGTAATATTTACTCCATGTCTTCGACAGTGGAACCAAACATTAAATGGAATATAAAAGACTTATTTATAATTATAATATTTATATTATAATTTTATTTTCAACTAACATATTTAACGCAACCTGACAACAAAAATATAAATATTTCAAATATGTGTGTACATTTCATAAGCAAAAGCCATTAAAAATAAAAATTTATGTTAAAATAGTATGTATAATAATCACAATTCCCCTAATAGTGATTTTTGTTATATTACAAAAATATATTTATTTGTATTTAACTATCATTTTATTAATGTTGTACCACTGTACACTGTCATCGTTTGGTTGGTATTTGGAAATTTATTCACAATTCTTTATAGACGAGTGTTTTTTCCCTCTCACTCTCCCTCTTTCTCTCTAGCACTCTCTCTTCCTTTTTCTCTCAGTGCCTCACTTTCTGACGGTTACATTGAAATTGCATGTTGGCACGCAAAGGTTGTTATTATTGTTAGTGTTGTTGCTGCTGCTGTTGTTGCCACTGTTGTTGGTGTAATTTCTTCTTATTATGCTGCGACACTGTTGCGGTTTTCCATGTATCCAAACCTGGCCAACAGTTGGGAACGGCAAGTTTGCTCGTTGGTTATTGGTAAATAAAACGTCTAAGCGCGCAAATTTTGTATAAAAATAAAATATGGTTTTTACTATCAGTGGAAGGGATCGTGTATGCGGCTAACGCTAATAACATGCAATTTCCACCAGCAACAACACACGCATGCATATGCCCCACACACAGGAAGCAGGTGAAAAGTATTCCATTTGCATGAACACCAAACACTAAACAAACCCCGGCAACCAACTGGCGACGTCGCTGGCTACCCGCAGAGGCGCACCAGAGGCGAAGGTGTTGAAAATTAGTAACTGTCTGTGTTGAGCTCAATCCTCTGCTCCTGCTTCAGCCTAAGGCTTGGCGGTAGATATTGGATTGATGGTGGTTGGTGGCTAGGAGCACCGCGCATTTACCATCTAACAGCTGTTATCGATTGCTCATATGTAACTCTATGCAGAGACCTTAGAAAGTCAAGGAAATACAGAAACTGAATACTGCATTATTATCTTGAAATAGTTCGAATTCGTATACGAGCCGAGTAAATTAAACAGTAGATTACATATCCTAGTAGACAGAAAACCAGGTGCTTACATCTTAATATGGTTGGAAACTTTAAAAACTGACCGATTCCAGCGTTCCGAAATAAAACTTTTGACATCAAATGCCTTATTCAATGAAATTCTATGGAAAAGTAAATAATTACTTAAAATAAATGCTGAATTTAAAGAATCTACTTCCATCTATCGTACATATTTGTCTTATACGAGATGTTATGCATTGATTTCTCAACTTATTTTCAAAAACATGCCGCAAACAATTCACTTTATCATCATCTGCAGACGCAGATCAGCTAAGAACTTGACGCTTAAATAATTTCATTTTATTTGCATGCCATGGAGAATATTTTTCGTTTTTTTTTTGCTGTTAAAAGCATGGGGCACCGGGCAACTTTGTGTGACGACAACTTTACAATGTGAGCAAAACGAAACAGTAACACCAACACCAACAACAGCAACAGCAACTGTGGCAGCAACAACAACTGTGGCAGCAACAAGAACAACTATTATAAAGAGACGCAAACGGAGGCAAACATGAATAAAATTTGCTTAAAAGTGGACACAACGAGCAAATAAAACAGAGACGAGAAAAAAAGAGAGAGAACATTACAGTGTGAGAGAGATAGGTATATTTATTTGAATTGGAGACATCGCTTGGACTTTCGGATGTTCTGTAAATGTGTGAATGTGAATATGTGTGGATGCTTAATAAAATAATGCGACAGAAAGAACGACAATCACAATGATGGTGATGATGGCAATAATGATGAGTAAGTGTTTGTGTTTGTGTATGTGTGTGTGTGTGAGTGTGAGTGTATGTGTGTGGCGTGAAGTGAATTAATGGCATAATTGAAAAATTTGTTCTCACCACAAGAGTTTCTTTGTGTCGACGTTGCGGACAAATTGAGTGACTTTTCGTAGAGTTGCCACCAAACTAAAGGCAACTCTATTAAAATCATCTGCATAAATATGCATGTGAGAGAGGTTCCCAACAGTGACACCTTTTTGGCTTTTTAGCATTTTCGCAGCCCATTTTTTCAAAAGTCATTTATTAAAACAAGGCAAAAACTAACGAAGTCCAAAAGTGGAGAAAAGAATCTTTGCAGAAACAGGTTTTTTTTAGCAACTGTCTGCCCAGTTGAACGTCATCATCTTCATTTTCCTTCGTTTTCGTCTCCGTTCTGTGCCACTGGAGCACTAATCAATTTCATATCAATTTGTAAATTTGCAATAATTACGATAATTAGCTGCGAGTATCTGACGATTCGAATGCTCCAATGCTCCAAAGACAGACATGGAGGCTGTTCTGTACCTGGACCAGCGAACCTGTTTCGTATTCATCGCCAAATGCATTCAAAGAATGCGTCAAGGTGATAATGAGATTTTCAATTCAATAAAACATCAGCAAACAGCATCCTTAACGCATTCACATTTGTATTCACATTCACACTGACCGTTGCCAACTTTGGGCTCGCACGTCGTTGGGCGAAATCTCTGCATGAATATTTCATTCAATTTACACTTTGGTTGCAAAGTTTTTTGCTCGTTTTGTACGAGCTGGCCAAAAGGATCTTGCTGCTGCTAATTAAGTAATTTTTTTTTTTTTTTTTGCGCCTTTCCGACCTGCTTATGTGAGCTGGCAGCTATAGTTGATTTTGCCAGTTCCATCTTCTTATTTTTTATTGCCTTAATGGCTGCTTAATCAACACTCTGTGCAGCTGTTTATGTTCTGAAATTGGCTAGCGGTTATGCAGTTGACTTTTTCTTAATTGCTTCTTACAGCCGATTAAGTGCCACAGGCAACAACGCAGTTGAGCATCGAGAATTGGGCGCAATCGAGCTTGAAATTGTGAAAAACTTCTACTTAAGTTTTGGCCAGCTGCAAATGACAGCATAACGGAGATTAAGTTGCTTATAGTTTACTTAAATCAACCATAATTCGGTATAGTGCTGAGGCTGTAACTCATTAAATATTGTAAACATAAAAGCAAAAAGATTCGATAGGAAAAATCAACCGTAAGACAACACTGCTCAAAATATAATATTCTTAAGATTGATTCAAAACATGTTGATGAATCTCCTTTTTTAAAACATATTCATTGATTTGTTTGACTTTTATTTCCGTTACTACAATATTCGTCAGAAACTCGCAAAATGAATTTTATTAACCTATTCTTCCAATTGTTTGTCTCATTTCAGGTAAATATCTTCGAACCTTGCCTAAAACCTTGCCTTGGTTAAAAACACTTTCACAGTAAGCAAACTAAAATAAAAAAGAAGCCCATTAAAACGAAATATCAAATTGTTGCTGTAATTAAATGAATGTGCATTTTAGCACCCTCCCGCTTCAATTTTAACCCCCTCTCATAATGAGAATGGGATGTAAAACTTCAATAGCTCACAGTAGATATCCAAAGGCAACTGGCAAACGCACTTGCGAAGCAAAATAAAATCCACCCCTCAATATAACTCACACACACGCACACACACTTTACACCATACACATATGTATGAATACGTATATCGGGGAAAATTTACCCTGTGGAGGGGGTTGTTTTTCCGTTATACGCCATGCGCTTGTGAAAATGAAAATGAAAATCCACCCGAGCCGTGCGGCAAAATGCGATTACGATGCTTTAATGCCATTTTTAGTTTTTCATCCATATGGTCGTTGGGTTGGACGGCCGTGTGGTCTGTCTGTCCAGCTGGACTGGTCTTATCGGTCAGGCCATTCCAGGGTTGCCAACAGCTTCTTGGCCTGCTTGCTGCTTGTTGCGGTGGTTATGGTACAGTGCGGATTCCTCGTTATGAATTTATCACAGCTCACACGCACACACACACACACACACATGGACGCATTTAGAGTCAGAATCAACGTTGACTTCTCCCGTGGGCATACAACTTAAATCTGTGTATCAATGGCAACCATGGCCATTGAGCGAGCATATTGTATCTACAAGTAGTTGCTGGCGTTCTGGGCCAAAACATAAAAACCCGAAAGCCAAAATTGCATTTGAAAACGTTTTTATCGATTTAACAGCTGCGTTTCATTAGGTTGGGGGTTAAACAGTGGATACACTTAAAGCAGTTGATTGGGTTGGGCTTTGGCTAGATTTTATTTGTGTGGGTTTTATTGGGTGAATAAATGTTAAGAGCTTTGATTGATGCGGCAAATCTAGGCTAGAAATAACTATCAACAACTTGACTTGGTATTTTATAAGCTATATAATTTTCGAACATAAACAAATAAAGTTTGTGCATTGTCTATTAAAATGTTATAATAAAAGAAGTATTATACCAATATTTATTGCTGTTGTTGTTATGAAATTAATGGCATATACGAAAAGGAAAAAAATACGAGTTACTTTTCTTTCAATATCCTTATTATTATTTGAAGATATTTTTACTATTTCGACCAGTTTTACGTTACATTAACATTGTAGTATTTTATGCAAATTATGAATTACTCAATTTAATTTCAGTTTTAAATTTGCCCTTATTTTCGAAATTGTTTTTTCATTATGTGATTGCATTTTATGAAATATTTTAAAAACATTTTGTATGCATTTTGGTCATTCATTATAATTAAACTAAATGGCCCGCAGGTCGGAATAGGGCGCTTTGGGGGTTGAGTGAGTAAAATTTTTTTAATTAGCAGCCAATGCCAAAGCCAACCGTTGCCAAGCCGTGTCGCCTGTGGCAACTGCGGTATTGCAACACGTGCACAAAAGCTACAAAGCTGAATTTGAAGCTGAACAGTAAGCGGGGCGTGGCATAACCAAGGGGGAAAAAGTGGCGCCACTAATCTAAAAAAAAGGCCTGTTGTTGTTGGTTAAATCCCCAATGGGGACCTTCACGTTTTTTGGCTGCTTTTTGCTGCTCTGTGTGAATTAACCGCGTAGCACAGCAACAGCGAAAACTACTTTGGCAAGGTGTCAGCTGCGCATTAGGCACACTAAACCAACCCCAGCCCACCTCTTACCTTCCACACCCTCTCCAACTCCTTTCTCCCAAATCCCGAGGTGGCCCGCTAATGGGCGTGTGTTTGTGCCGCAGGGCGGTGACGCTGGCAGCTCGTCATGTTGCCAACTAATTTCATGAAAGTTGACATAGAAGCACATGTGAAATCAGGCAGACGAGGCCGAGTGGGTGGCTGAGCGAAGGAGTGAGGAGTGAGGGGCTGAGGGACTATGTTAGGGGGTACTGTGGCAACAATGCCCAATGGAATTGTTTCATTTGTTGTTGCTGCTGTTTTGTGTTGCTTTTGCTGTTTTGTGGCGTTGACTAAATTAACATTGACGTGAGCGTTGTTGTTGTTGTTGTTATTGTTGTTGCCTGCCACATGTGCCATTTGGAGCCATTCGGTGCCTTGCTTCGTTTGTTGTTGTATTTTTTTTATTTTGTGTGTTGGTAAACCAAATGAAATATTCACACATTTTCCATTTTATATTTTTTGACTTGTAGTTGTCGCTCCATGTTTTATATACTCTCCTCACCTCTCTTTTCTCTCTCTCTCTCTCTCTCTCTCTGTCTCCCTCTTTGCTTCTAGCTTCCTGCCGTGTTAAAGTTTTACGGCCGTATATGAATTTTACATTTTGTGTGTGTGTTTGAGCTTTTTGCGGGCACTGTATAATTATCATATCATAGAGTGGCAGAGTATGAGTTGAAAAGAGAATCAGTCTCTGGAGTGCAATGAGCGTGTCCTCTAAAAGGGATTTGGGACCAGGCTCTTCTTTTGACACATTAGCATAAATAGGAGCGGATGGGTTTTTAATGTTGACGGGCTGCTTGCCTTTTGCTTGCTGTTTAGACAAATACAACTTACAAGATTGTTTTAATTTAAACTCAACATTTGCCTTAAGACTATTGTTGGGTTGAAGAATAAATTCGTGCGCTACGCAAACAAAAATTTAACAAACTTTAATCAAATTTTCAGTATTGTGTGAGCTCTCAGTTAATTTAAAGGAATTTACTAAAGTGTTTGAATTTATAAACAAATGATTAAAATGTGGGATTATTTTAATGAGTCATTATAGCTTGAGTTTCGTTCAACTCAGACTTAGAATTCAATTTTAACTTGCAAGCTATACTTTGAAAAGTAAATGTAAAACTTGGAATGATCTATGGGAAATCAAATTGAAACTTACTGATGAACTCATAACTGACTTTTCTTAATATTATAACATAGGACTTGTTTATAGTTCCTGAAAATGTCAAGCAACCCATTTTAGTTACTTTTTATTTAGTCAAAAACTAAATCAATTATAAACTTTTTTGCCGCAGTGTCGATCAGCTCAATTTTGAATTAGGCATTTACATCTCGATTTCGTGCTGATGCTGCAATATTTTTCACACAATTCACTTAGGCGTATGCTAAAGAAACAGATACATTTACTGAAGCACTTTGCACACTTTGCCGCATACAGATGCACATTTTATTTTTTTTATTTTTTCTTTCTTTACACTGTGTGCAAATTTTCCCTGTTGCAGCTGATTTCTCAGTCAAGTTCAGTTTGCAATTTGTTTTTGGCGCGCATTTGATTTGCATTGTTGTTGTTGTTGTTGTAAGTGTTGGTTAGTGTTGCTGTTGTTGCTTCTGCTCTGGTGCTGCTCCCGAGGCATTTCACGCTGCGCTGCATTTTCTTTTTGTCGTTGGCAGGCGGCGGCGCCGACGCCGACGCGGGCGCGCCCGAGACGGAGCCAACGAGCCATTGCCAGACGGAAAGACAAACTGACAGGCAGGAAAGACGAACGTTTTGTGTTGGGTGGGAGCGGAGACGAGGGAGGACAGACAAAAGCCAAGTCAACTCAAGTCGTGTCAAGGCAGAAGCAGCAGCAGCAGCAGCGGTAGCCAGGGGTTTAGGGGGTAGTGGGAGAGACTGCGACTGGGGCGGTCGCGTTTTCCATTTCGTTGAAGTGGAAAATATTTTGTAAATAATTTTGTTTGTGTTTTTTTTTCCTCTGGTCTTTTCTTGTTGTTTTCTTTGATTTTTGTACGTTTTGTGTGGCTGCCTCCGCAGTTGTTATTTTTGTAAAGCTGTGAGTTTATTTTTTTGTATTTTTTGTATCAGCCTGTCCTGCCCGAAGCCCCCCTCCAGCCATAGTCAACCGCTTGTTGTGTTTTGTATTTTTACAAATATTTTGTGTAATCTTTAAAGCAGACAATGATGACAGCGACGACGATGGCGGCATTTTGTGTCACATCCTGAAAAGTATTCTATCTCATTTTGCTCTACGCTTCGCTTCGTTTCATTTGTTATTGTTGTTGCCAAAGTATTTAAGCACGTGCGCACAGTGGGGCCAAAGAAAAGTATGTGTATGTGTATGTTTGTGCCACATCCCTTTCACCAACCGAGTATCTAAGTATCTGCGTATCTGTGTATTTGCTGTGTATCTGTATCTTACGCTGAAATGGACTCATATTTCGCGACAGGGCTGTTAGTCAGCAATTCAGTTTGGGCCCGTTTTGGGTAAGCTCGAAGTCAGTGAGCCTGTCATGACATTCACTGGGCGACTCTTCGTTGCGTTTTGTTTTTAGTATTTTTGCCATTTGGCTTTGCCTTCGCTTCATATTCGCTCCCGCTCTCCTCATTTCCACTCCGCATGAAGTGACACTGGCAAGAAAAAAATACGAAACACAAGAAAAAAACAACAAGAATATAGAACAAAAGTTTTGCTCATGGCCTGTCGCTGTCAGAGAAGTGTCAGGCGGCAAGTTGAATAGGACAGGGATAGAGACAGGGCCACAGTCAGTCGACATGCGATGGTAAATGGAAATGGTAGCGGTATGGAGTGGAAGGAAATCTCAACGATTTGAATAAGTAAATAAGCATCATAGTCTATATGTAGTATATGTGGAGCAGGCAGGCACATGGCTGCAGATGACGATGACATTGTTAATAGGGCTAAAGATGAACAGCAGAAAAAAAGCTGAACACTCTGAATAATAATACAAATATAATACCATGTTATAAATGGTAAGAGTTTAACTTGGAATATAAGTGGAGTTGAACCAGAAACTGATAATATACCAATATATATTTTAATATTTCAAGAGATATTCATTTCATATACGGCTTAAAATTGTTCGATTTGTTAGAGATCTGTTGAGAATACAAGTTCACTCCATGAATTCAATTGATAATAATTTTTGGTTCGATCCGAAAGTGCAGCAACTTAACCCTTTGAACTTATACTCTATGGTTTCTGTACTTTAAGATTCCCACACACTCACGTACATGCACACACGCACTTCAACATAACGCAATTACTTAATTAGAACACATCACAAAGAGCTCAAAGTAGATATACAGATTGTTTGATAATGAATTAATTGTTTGTTGTATTTAATTAAATTCAACGATTTGACAATTACGTGTGGATTTTATGACTGCTCCTTTGGACTCGGAACTAAGAACATTCGTATTACTTGCTCCGATAATCGCAGTCACTAGCTGTCAATTACTCCAAATACGCGCACCGATAATAAACACTCGAATGACATAACGTTTATACTGAGTTTAAGGCCTTAAGGGCAAACTGTCGCTGTCACGTCGACAAGGTTAATTGCTCTATTTTGGCTAGCGTCTGTAAAATTTTACGGTCTGTATATATTTCAGGTATTTTAGGCACACACCTGCGGTATACAGAGTTCGAGTTTAAGACCTTGACTGTCTGTCTTACGCAACTTAGATATTTAGGCAGAACTATGAACAATTGCATTGGGTTCGTTTCGGTTTCCGTTCGGTTCTTATGCAATTCCAACTTTCACCTTGCCTCCCGCTGTTTCTTTGCGCTCTCCATGGGAAGTCAAAACGTTGTTTCAAGCAGGTTTCAAACGGATTTTCCTTTTAGCAAACATTATGAAAAATAAATTTTGCTAAAAAATATCAAAATCACAATCTTAAGTATTTTCCCAAAGATATTATTATAAGTTTTATTTCATTGATAGAGTTTATAGTACTTGCACACTAAGCTAAAATTATATTGACATATTTTTATAGTTTAAAAGAAACTTCGCAAACAAAATGCAAATGTGAAATTGTGAAATTCTGTCTGGAACTAAATTTTCAAAAAATATTTGGCAATAATTACCTTCTGACCTTCTTGTCTAACGGTAAATAAGCTAGCCAACTTGGTAATTCCAGCACAATATCCAAGCTGCTTGTTAATTTGTTTCGTCTGCCATAAAATGTGTGATTTGTGGTTCGTATAAGGCAGAATGAAAAAAAAAAAAACAAATTTGTTCACTTTCATTTGCGCAATTAAATGAAATTTAATTAACACTTAAACGTTGAACAAGCGAAACTGAAACTTGAAACCCGAAACTTGCAAATTGTTGACAACATTTTAAACTGAAGTTTCTTTGTCGCTCTGGTCAATGGTCAATGGTGGTTTCAGTGGTTTTCAGTGGTGCTCGCTGTGTTCGCACTTGAAGCTGCACACGAAATTATAATTTCCACACGCAATCGCAACTGACGTTGAGGCTACTTTGGAATGGTATCTGTTTTTAATGTTGTTGTGTGTTTTTGTTGTTTGCTTGCCCCGAACGGACTTAACAATTCAATTGTGGAACAATATAACATGTTGCGGACAAAAAGTAAAAAAAAAAACGAGGCTACTTAAGCTTGCTTGCTTAATATAAGACAAAGAAGAAAAAAAGAAGAAAACTTTAGAGAAACGGACGACAAGCGTTCGCATTTGCACTTAACAAGAGCAGCAACACAACGGCAACAGTGACAAACGTCGATAAAGCTGCAACAGATCTTACTTGTATATATACTGTCTACTTCCCCCACCTTTCAGCCCGCTCTCATTGCGTGCGTGAGGAGCTGATGCTGATGCTGCTGCTGCGTGCGTAAGTGCGTGTTATGTCTGACTAAGGCCATGGATCTTTTGGCTGTGGCTGCTCAGTCTGTTGTTGTGGTTAGTTTTGGCCATGCGCATGCGTGCATTGCGTTTACGCATTGCTCGCCTTGTAATGAAGGCATTCCTCATTACAACACCGTTGTGTGAAGAACGGAGGGAGGAGTGGGGTTACAACGGGATAACACAGCGCTTGGCCATGTTGTTGCCAATCAATTTCCAATAGGCAACAGCACAGCAACATTTTTCCTCCTGCCAATCAACGGCAACAGATGAAGTCCAGTGTGGACACAACAGACAGGCACCAAAGGGGCCACAACAACAACCAAATCGACATCCACTTGACTTGGTTGGTTGGTTAAGTTGGTTGGTTCCCTGGCGCGTTATCACAACGGGCAACAGCAAAGATTGATCGATCGTTGGGATTGCTGCATTTGAGTGTCCATGTTGAATGCAATGGATGATTCGATATGATCGAGCTGGAAATTTATGTATGTTCATTGTGGTGTACATTGTCAACTCTTTAGGCATAATTACAACAGCAATGGCAACAATCGTTCGTTTGTTCTGTTCAACAGATCGACTGATCGACTGATCGATGGGCTGCCCCACTCTTCAACCTGACCAACGATCATTAGCAATGCTCAGTTCAATTTTAATTGCACGCACTCACATATTATTGGTTTGTTCAGTGCGGAGTCATGTCAATTCTCCAGGGAATCTCGAAAGAACTCTCTGACTCTGGTCTACCGGCGCAAATGTGTCAATTAGATTTATTATCAGTTCTTGGTTCTTGATTCTTATATTCCCAACTGGGCTTAAGTTGGTTTCGACTCTGTTGCGCAGGTGCTGCACACTGGGCCTCATGTCCATTAGGGAATGCTAAATACCGCCAATTAAATATAAGAAATGCGTTGAGCCTCCGCTTAAATTTAAACACGTTTCCCCCGCCTATCTTTGCTTCGGTTTTCTTCAGCAACTTCACAATTTCCAATTCGAATGCAAAACTTTTATTTATGAACCGGCAATCGTCAAGCAACTGACATTTTTATTATCAGGGGCAAACGCGCGCCCAAAAATTCAAAACCAGCTGTTGTTTGGCCACAACCAGCTCTTAGCCCTTAAGCAACATTCAGACATTTCTCCTCCTCTTCCTCTTCCTACTCCTCCTCAATTGATAGCCGGACTAGCCAAGCGTTGCGGACGACCGCGTTGACAAGCTCAATTTCCAATCGCAATAAAACGCAGCACTCGAAAAAGATAAATGTGAGAAAAATGCAGGCCTCAACTGGGTCCAGTTCTCTTTCTTGTTCCCCTCTTTCGTCTTCCGCCCTTGTTCAACGTTTTGCCTCTTACGCTCATTCGTCTTTATGCAACACCGTCGCTAAATCGCGTGGGCTTATCCTCAGCACCCAGGCAACCGGCAACCAACCAGTCAACAGACCTGAAGAGCAAGAGGTGAACCTGCCGACGCGTCTGCATTTTGGTTTGGGTCTGCTTCAAGTGCTGAAATTTATAGTGGTAATAAAATTTTATTTGCTCCTTTAGTTGATGGCACAATAAACTCTTTTGGCATTGCTGGCCTGAGCACGTGCTTCAAACCTGCCAGTTTCAGCTTTTTTATGTCCATTTATTTAACTACTTATTTGTTTTTACTCCTGCAAACATTTTCACTTAATAATTCAAGGTCATTTGCCCAGCGTTTATTGCTAGTTTTGTTAAGAATTATGGTTAGCCTTAAAGAAGTTATAAATTTCGAGAAAATTCCACACAGTTTTCTTGGTTTATTTCATAAAATATGTAGATTCTCAAGAACAAGGAGATATTCCTTGGTGGATCGGTATAAGCTTGTTTAGTGGAAATTTTAAATTAATATTGCTAACAAAATACAATCCTTCTAACTTCCTAATTTGGGTACAACACACTCTAAAGCGCAACAAACACCGAATGAAAGAGATTTAAAATAGGAGAAAGTAATTTTAACGGAAGTAGAAAGCTGCTCGAATCAAGTAAAACTTTTGCATTTTTACGCTGGTTAAGAAACCAAGTTTAAAACGTACGATTTCACAATCGGAATTCTTGATTTGAATTCAAAGAACTCAAAGTTTTAACTCTTATCAAATTTATTCATTATATTTTATTTCTTTAATTACATAAGTGTGTAAGTTACAGAAACAGTGAATTCCAAAAATGTCCAAAATGGCTTTTGTACTTTAGCATAAAATATTTTGTTAGCATTAAAGATTCGCCCGTTGCTTATTTTCCGAAAATAATTACATACTTTGAAATACTCTTCGTTCAAAAATTTTAACCGTTGCGGATCTTTCGGAAAAACTCTTTAGTTAGCCAAGAAAATTAGTTATTATTTAAATATTTTAACCAAACCGTGAATTAAGCAATCAGCGCAGCCGAGTAGAACGCTTGAATTGAGAGACCTGCCGTGTTTACCCCCCTCCACCTTCCCCTTGGTTAACTCACACTAACTACCTTTTGTGAATTTACCGTTGACTTGATTCCTCTATCTGAAGATGCCGACAAAAGCAACAGCAACAACAACAACAATATAATCATGGCAAACAACACAAAGGGAAATATGTTGACGGGCGACGCCTTCGCATGGCCGCTATGCAAAGCTATGAAGAAGAAGCAACAACGCCGACGCAATCGTAAATCAAAATGGCTGCAGCTGATGGCTGAAGAATGAAATCATTCATTTTCATTTCATTCCATCAGCATGACAGAGCAGACAATGCGCATGCGTGTGAGTGAGTCGGTTACGGTTTCGGCATCGTGTTGTTATTGTCTGTTTAAGTGTGTGCGTATGTTTTAATGTTTCTGTGTATATGTGTGCTGATTAACTGCATTGCTGAGCTCTCGTTGTTGTTTGTCGCCTTTGATGGATTGGCTGCCATATGGGCTGTGCAGCGTTGTTGTTGTCGCTCGCTCGATTCGGGTCCAGGGGAGGAGGAAGCTCGCCGTTGTCGTTGACGACTTAAACAGGTAACGGGACTGCCCATATGCCATGCGCGATTCCCGTTTTGTTGTTTGTGTATGTGCGAAAAGTGGGCTGGGCTTGAATATATGGTTGTTGTCTTGGCTAATTGCATTAGCGTTTGCACCGTGCTTAGAGGTCGATGATAGCTTTTGGAAATATGTATTATCTACACTTAATATCTTAATATCTACACGGAATGTTCGATATGGAGATAATCAGTAGTTAAATCATAATATTTTCATATACATACTGGAGAAGTTACCACAAAACAAATGCTCAGAAAAATTTTTAGTACTCATATTATGTGCCTTCAATATACAGAAAAATTATACGTCTTTGTATGACACTTTAATTGTTTTTCAGTCCTGTTCAATTTAAATAATTTATTTTCGCCAGCCCTTCAGAAAATGTTTTACAATTGTTATATGTATGTATTAACATTCAGCCAACTGTCACCCGTCACATTTCACTTACAATCTACAAGAGGGCGCCACACGTCAGTCAACTAAAAGCGACATCTGTCAAATTTGGCATTAGTTGTTTCTAAGCTCATCCGCTAGAGGTCACAAAACAAGCCAGCCTAATAGTGTGCTATGGAAAACGCGTTGTGGATTTGTGTTTCTGTTGCCTAAACAAAAGGAGGAAAGGCGATTGAATTTTATTCAACAAAATGAATGCTCATCACCTGATCAACAATTAATGAAATTGTAACTAAAGAATTATTCGAAAATTCAACTTAAGCTGACCAAAAACAATTAAAGATCTTCTTCTTTTTATTTGCGGCAAATCTGTTATTGCAAATCAAATTTTAGCATTTGTTCGCTTGAATAAATCACATCAGACAAACATAAATCATAAAGTAAACACACACACTCTCACCCTCACCCCCCCTCACTTACGGAACAACAATAAGTGGCATGCAACAACAAACATACATACATACTCACACACAAAACACACACATCAGACATTATTATCATTTCGCTTGTGCTTGAGTGAGTTTCTTCGCTGCCCCCAAACTTCCCGTTGCTCTGTAAATCGTCCATCGTCCAACCGCCATGGCCAAGGCTTTTGCTTGTCTCGCCCCCCTTCACCCTTCCCCCTCTCTACGAACAGCACATGTCTGATAACCACCTACAACCAAACATACATATCGTTTACTCGTTTACGGCCATCTCTTTATATAGGCAGAGTGAGCCACCGTTCGATGTGAGGAAGGGGAGGTTTTGGCCTTTGCGCCCGGTGTAGCATCCTTCCGGCTGGCATTGTCCTTTCGCGCCGAGCTTGTTCTTTTCCCTCACACTCCCTCTCCACCCTCCTCCTTCGTCAGCGGGAAACGTGTAATTGAAAGGGAAGCTTTGGCTTTGGCTTTGGCAGCAACGGCGGCACAAGAAATTATTTCGTTAACAAAAGCGAAATAACAGAGAATGGGAGAATATCAGAATAGCAGAAGGAGCAGCCAAACACACAATGCCAAATACAATGTGCCGGGGAATGCCGAAAAGGAAAACGAGTACTGGGCAAAGCGTTCGCGAAAGGGGGGGGGGGGGACCGGGAAAAAGGTGGAAAAATATGCAAGCGCTGGCTTGTCGTTAAAATATTTTAAAGTTTCACGTTTTCTCTGTCTTCGTTTTTGCTTTTCGGCCATTTCGCAAAAGTTGCAAAAGTTTCATTTCCGACAACAAGTTACCGTTAGTTAGTTTTTCGGCAGGGTTGTCACCACCATCCGAAAGAGAAAGCAGCATGGAGAAAGAAGAAGAAGAGATAGCTGCATACATATGTATGTATATGCATGGCATGTAACGTGTGTCTCTGTCTCTTCATGTGTGTGTGTGTTTGTCTCTGTCTCCCTGTCTGCATTGTTCGAGTTTTGATTTATGAGGTCAGAGAGTCGTGATAATGAGCCAGGAAATTAAATCACTTTGACCGGAAGGATGTCAGGTCAAAGGGGGATAACACAATTGATTTTATATTCATAAATTCAACGAATGTTGTCAGCTTGTCAACCAAACCAATGACATGACATTTCTATTAGAATACCACACACAGAAATATTCATCTAACAGTTAGGAGAAATATTCTCATTGCACATTCGGCAAGCAAACATTCATAAAAATTCATTTTAAAAATAAAGAAAAGCTAAAAGAAATATGTTGAAATTGTTTGATGAAGAATAGAATCTTTGGCTTATCTTCTCTTATGCATAAATATATGTTTTTTCCCATACTCCTTTTGTCAACCTACTATTTCAATTTCTTAAGTTCCACCATGATTCTAATAATTTGCAAGAACTCGTCAAAGCGTGGTATAAACCATTTATTAGAAGCTAAAAAAAAAAAAATAAGAAATCTCAAAGCACATGTTGCCTCAAGCTTTAAAATCACATATGTGGCACAAGCTTCGAGCGGCACTCTTTATAGAAACTTTGATCGAGGAACATTCAAAAATCGTATACTAAAGCACAAGTTGTACAATTTGTTTATTTGCAGAGTTTCAAAATCAAAATTGAAAATACCAATTAGAGGTTAAGGCTACTTAAGGATTTAGGCAACAGCAATTACAAAACACCAACGGATTTTCTACCAAATTAAGAGCAAGGAGCGAGAAGCCAAACAGAGGAGCAAATAGAGGAACAAAGGAACAGAGCAAAACGCAAATCACTTTATACCTCACACACCTTACCCTTACACACGTAAACACACAAAAAATAACTAAGTTTAAGACGCAACTGTACATTGTACTTAAGTGTTCAAAGGATATTTAGGTAAGTTTTGTTTTAAGATTGAATTGAATTATTCATTTATTGTTCGGTATTTGCAGTTTACTTTGTATATAGGAAAGTAGCTAAAAGCACACACACGCACAGAGAGTTGAGTAACAGTCATTAGCAATTAAGTAACTCCTTCTAACAGTCACAACGAACAGGAACAAACATACAAACAAACACACAAAATGACGATGAGTACAAATAATTGCGAAAGCATGACGTCATATTTTACGAACTCTTACATGGGAGCGGATATGCACCATGGCCACTATCCGGGCAACGGCGTCACCGATCTCGATGCACAGCAGATGCATCACTACAGCCAGAATCCAAATCAGCAGGGCAATATGCCCTACCCGCGCTTCCCGCCCTACGATCGCATGCCCTACTACAATGGCCAGGGCATGGACCAACAGCAGCAGCATCAGGGCTACTCTCGACCAGACAGTCCCTCCAGTCAGGTGGGCGGTGTGATGCCCGTTTCCCAAACGAATGGCGGCCAACTAGTTGCAGTTGCCCAACAGCAGCAGCAAACACAACAGCAACAGGTGCAAACACAGCAGCAGCAGGCGCAACAACAGGCGCCGCATCAGCAGCAACAACATCCGCAAGTGACGCAACAGGTGACACATCCTCAGCAGCAGCAGGTTCAACAGCAGCCCGTCGTCTATGCCAGTTGCAAGCTGCAGGCGGCTGTCGGGAGTCTAGGCCTGGTGCAAGAGGGAGGCTCACCGCCGCTGGTTGACCAAATGGGCGGACATCATATGAATGCACAAATGTCGTTGCCCCATCACATGGGACATCCGCAGGCGCAGGTAAGCAACAGTATAGTCTAAAGGGTTTGGTTATTTAAGTTAACTGCTTTGCCCTTAACAAAATACAACATAAAACCCATCGCCCGCTTATAACAATCTAAATGCTTCTACCATTCTTTCACTCCTGCTTACTGCTTATTCTTCAGCTGGGCTACACTGACGTTGGCGTTCCCGATGTAACCGACGTAAGTATCAGTTATGCTTTTTATTTGAATAATTCCCTCGGTTTTGGTTTCTACTGCTTATCAACAAGCAATACTAATTCGGTTCTCCCTTCGTAAGGTTCATCAAAACCATCACAATATGGGCATGTACGGTCAACAACAGACGGGTGTGCCGCCTGTGGTGGCGCCACCGCAAGCGATGATGCATCCGGGCGCTGGACAGGGGCCGCCGCAGATGCATCAAGGACATCCTGGACAACATACACCGCCATCCCAAAATCCGAGTTCGCAATCCTCAGGGATGCCGTCACCACTGTATCCCTGGATGCGAAGTCAGTTTGGTAAGTGTCAAGGAAAGTGATCGACAATTCCACGAAACGTATTAAGTGGAATTTTTCTTCTTCTTATAGTAGTGGGTTGCTGTAGTTAGTCATTGATCGTAGTTTAACTTAGTAGTTGCATACAAAACAAACAACAACTTTGAACTATTTTTAATAATTAACAAAACAAACTAAATAATTTCTTGCCAATTTGTATTTAAAAATTATTGATGTGATTTCAGGATTATTTTTAAATATTAAATGACAGTTAGTTTGCGAGATGATCACTTCGTTGAGTTATCATTCAATGCACTGCTTGCTGAAGTTGTGTGTACTGCTTGACTAAGCACATGTGCACTGCTTAATGTTTCGTGCAGTTGCACTGCTTAGTGGGAAAGTTTTCGTTCAAATCGAAATATTGATAGACTGGAAAAAAAATTTAATAGAAGAATGTTTGAAAATAAACATTAGCTATGCATATTAATGAATATTTAAACGTGTTAATTATAAATAATAAGTTGTAATTATATATTTGATGAACTCTTGAAAACTTAACTCAAACAATCTTATGACTTATGTTTTTGCTAATTACTTCGAAATTCCTTAAATTAAACGAAAGCATAACATAAACAATTAAGAGTTTATATAAACAATCAATTTAGAATAGGTTTAGTTAAATTATTTTCATTTGCCAAATGTACATTGAATCCGAAAACAGAAAACGCAGACATTGACTGACCTTGACACGTCTAAGTAATTTCACTTTATTGCCCTGGCCAATCGGTCGCATTAAACGTAATCCATCTGCAATGAGGACAATAACACCGACCCCTTACCTGACATTTTCGAAATTTGCAAATTTCCGTAAACGAAATCGATGAATGCACTGGCAAAAAGGGACGCAAAAGGCTGCAGACAAATGTCACACAGTGTGAAAGAGGTCGAAGGAGGTGCAAACGTGGCTCAGACATTGACTCTGACTGTGACTTACACTCAGACTCTATGTCAGTTGTCACAGAAGGCGGTCGGGTAAATAATGCAAATTGACAATAGTTTTAAAAACGAAAGCGAAAAAGGTTTGCAAAATCGGAGCGCATCTAATCCAACTTACAATTTCAGTTAAAGGCTCGGCTCATGTAGATCCGAAAAATAAATAGGGATCAATTCAAGCAGATGCTTGAAGGATGTGTGCGAGTTGCATAAGTGGGCGAGGCACCATTTCCCATGAAGTGGCTTTGACAAACCAAATATAGAATTTCCTTTTCATTCTCATGCCGCGAGTGAAAGTAAGGAGTAAAAGAGAATTCAAGAGGCACTTCCTTAGTAATCCTGCTTTTCTTTGCCAGTTGCTGGTCATTACTAAATCGTCACCAAGTTGTTTGCCCACATCGAGGCTCAGTCTTAGCATTTACTTATTTTTTTGTCGTCTTGTTCTGCTTTGTGTTGGTCGGTTTTTTTTTTATATTATTCTGCTTTAGCCAGATTGAGATGTAAAGCAGAATTGATGAGCGCCATTAGTTACACGTTATGTGCAATGGATGCCATCAATTTATTAATCTCCAGAACACGCCGCGGCCGGGCACTCCATGCTCCCATGAATGGGGCCTCGACCCGTCACTGGTTGGACAGACACCTTCTTTTTTGGACCTGGCCATAGCCGAACACTTCGTCGTCTTAATCCCGCCGCTCCCACTACCCACCTCCTTGTGGCGGTGTTAGTGTGCAAAAAAAAAGAGGAGAAGAAGTAGAAAAACACATTGTGCGCCTACAACAAAAAGGCAAACTGCAAAGGCAGCAAGCAGCCGCCACAAACCGCCAAGAAGCCCGCTGCGGTGACATGAAGTTTTTTTTGGTTTTTTTTTTTTTTTGTTTGCTCACTTTTTATATATAAAAAATGAAGGAGCGACACTGAAACAGAAACAGAGACAACACCAACCACGACTTGGTGTGCAACAAAAATAAAATAAAGTCAGAGCCTCAACCTGAGCCTGAGTGTGTCCCGCGGAGGAGGTGCGGCCAAGTGGTCAGACTTAGACTTGGACGCGGATTGGGAATCGCAGTTGAGACTGTGGCACAACATGATCTCGAGCTTAAGTTACGATGATTAAATGCATACGAGTTTACTTTTGCTTAGTTTTTTTTTTTGCATTCATTTTTTCTTATTGTGCAACAAAAACTAAAAAAAAAAACTACAAATACAGTGGAGCTACATATTAAAAAAAAACATATTCAGTTCAAAGTAAGGCCAGCTGACAACTCAATCGACTTTGGTCAATAGGCATGCAGTGTGAAATTATTTCCTGTAATATTTGAATGATTCGATTTCAAACAAGTTTGTTTTGTGCTGCAATCCTTTATCCAAAAATTATGCTTTAACTTTCAAATATCAGATTTACTTGGATAATAGTTTAAGAAAGAGAAACAATGATTTTCAGAGAAGAAACGTTAAAGGCCAAAATCTTTTGAATGTTAAGTAAAAAATATAAGAATATATCTTATGATAACGTTTCTCCACTCAATCCTTTATACAAACTTTTCCACTCCACTGTAGCTGGTTGGTAACTACTTAACGCCTCGTCATATTTCACGGCGGCATTAGGCAAATAACTAAAGAGTTGCCGATCGTGACTGTTGTCCCTAGAAGAAGAACTTACACAACAGATAGAGAGAGTGAGTGAGTGAGAGCTGGATTCGTGGACCCTTCAAGAAAGCGCGCAGTTTCAATTAAGTTGTAACTCATAAACACAACAACAAAAAACACCATTCAGCGGAAAGCGGCACAGTCAGCATGCCCCTAACCCCAGACCTGCCACCAACACCCAAGTTCAATTCCAAGTGCAGTTCTTCGAGCTTTTTGTCTGTCGGTTTAACGTGGGACAGCGTTAATGTTGTTTTGATGCTATAATATTGGAGAGTTGGCAAAGTCTTAAGTTGGTTTTTGATAATATGCTCATAAGCAGCAACATCAGCAAGAGCAGCAGCAGCAGCAGCAAAAACCTTGCCTCATTCCCAGCATCATCCTCTATTCTACTCTGCTGCTGCCTTTGTCGTTCGGCGTTGGGTCATAAATTTAAGCGACAGTCAACAAATATTCGCAACAAGTGGCTTTTGGCTAGACCTGAACCAAAGCAAAAGCAGAAGCTGCCGCCGCATCCTTTACTCGGACTATCTGTTTATATGTATGTATGTACTATGTTTGTTTAGAGAGAAAGAGTTTTATTTTGACCTTGTTGCGCTACGATGTCTATCTAAATGTGGGTAAAATTCCACAAACCAATAGCACTTTAGGGTTGAAGTTTAATATTTTTTTTTGTTTGTTGTGAGAGATTGCACCAGATTAGACCAAGTGATTGGCGCTGAAGTAAAAGCATATTATTGGTAGTGCAGTGCAAAAAAGTGATCAATCGAATGTTAAAAAAAATTGCTAATAATGAGCATGAATAAAATAGTTGTTACAATCTCAATGCATCAAATGCATGGGCGGAATTATTTGTTCAAAAATCATAATAACATATAAGAAACACATAGATTTGTGAATTATTTATGTTAAATTTAAGAAGCTCTCTCAGCACTTATAAAAAAGTCTCCCAAATTATTTGTTTATCTATTTATCGCATATTCTATGTTTTTATTCAAGCAAGCAATACATTTAAAATCTCCGGCTCTCGTATGAGGCGTTCGTGTGTGGCAAACAACTTTACAATTCTTTCGAGTATGAAAAGTGCACTTCATTGTGCGCATTATGTGCGACAGCTTCGAATCCTCCCATTCCCCCTATATTACCAATACTCCGCAAAGTTGCCACCTTGCTGACGACACCACGGCCTTGGACCCCCATCAGTGTCAGAGGGCGCCACACAATGAAAAGAACTTCTCGCCAAAAAGTTGCACATTGAACGTCAGTTCCACCCTGCCGCTCTCTACACTTTCCTCTTGTCAGCCGTTGTCTGTAGTCTGTGTTGCAGAAGTTTTTTACGGCTCCGTTGCTGCTACGTAAAACGTTGATCCCCGGCCATCATCCGCTGGCAGTGTACTTTAGCCCCCCTCTTCTCGTCAGCACTTGGCGCTGGCTTTGCAAAAAGTTTCTTCTGCTTTCTCGGACAGACTTCGTTGTCTTTGTGTGTGTGTGTGTGTTGTTAATGTGCCCGGGCCGAGTCCGGGCCGGAGTTTTGCTAAGTTAAGGATTTGCGCGCAAACTACTTTTCGATGGCATTCGCGAGACATTTGAGACAACAACTACTTAGGCAGGCGATTGCCCTGGCTTAAATGCTAAGTCCATTTTCCATTCGCTTCTCTCTCTCTCTCTCTCTCTCTTTCATTCTCTCATTGCTGTGCTGTGTTGACAACGCATTTACTGCCAATTCTCTGGCTGTTGCTGCCACCTTCCGGCGGGACGCAATTGAAGCGTGCGGATCAAAAGATAATTTGCCAAATGCGTGAAGATTTTTTTAAAAGCAAACAAAATAAACAAAAAATCATCCGAAACCACAGAGACCCAGACCCAGCTGTCCAACTAGCACCATCATCCACCCACCCATAAGAACCAATGGCAGCTGACACGGGCTGTCAAAATGAAAGCGACAACGACAACTGAGCAGCGAGCAAGAAAAAATGACACAGGAACTTTTGGGATTTTCAGTGTGTGGCAAAATACATAAAAAAAACCGAAAACAAAAAAGTTTAATAAAGCGCAGCAAATGCGAAAAGGAAATTTCGCTTTTATATTTTGTGCTCCCTTCTCCGGTTCTTGGTCAGCATAGAAGAGAGGTCAAAAAAAAGTAATGGCAACAGCTCGCCAGAGGTCCTCGGGGTATTGCTCCAAGGCATCCCATAACAACAACAACAATAATTGTGGGTGTTCTGTTGTTGTTGTTGTTTTCGTTTCGTTTGTTTCGCATTCATTCATTTCGCTCAATCGCAGCGCTGTTTTTGGATTCCGCTTCTGCTCGGTTTTTTTTTTTTCTTTTGCTTCTTTTATTTTGGGATTTGGCCAACCTTTTTGACAAATTACGAATATTATTCATGCAGCAATGAAGTGAGGTAGCTCTCTCGTGGTCTGTCCGAACATCTTTTCCCCAACACCAACCCAAACCGAATCTAAAATCCCAGCTGTACTCCATATATCTATAGATATTCCTTAAGCCATGAACTATTCAAAGAAAGCACTCAGAAACGACAGCAAATTTAAACAAAAATGTTTGAATCATAAAATAGTTCAGGAAATGTCAGTCAGTTCAGATATGTGCAGGGATAAAGTTTATGATATTGTTTTTAATTTTTATCACATTCCTTTGCTAAGCTGTTTTGGAGTTTTATCTTTACATTAAAAAATTGATATTATTTCAAATGAGTTGCCAAATATCAATCAACAATTTCAGTTAAGAATATTTACATGAATCTGGCAAAAAAGAAAGTTGAAAAAATAAATCTGACTAATGATATCAAAACAACAATTGTATTTGAAAAACGTTGAATTATAATTGAAACTACCGCATTGTGAAAAAAGTCAAACCAAATGCTTCAATTTAGCTAAAATTCACATTTATAAAACTATTGTTTATTCAAATTAGTTATAATCCTTGAAAGAATTGGTATGGATTAAATTTAGAAAGTCGAGCAATTTAAGCTCAGTTCTAAAAATACTCTTGTTCAATCCAAACTGAATTCGCGGCGTTGTTGTTTCCATCAATGTCATGCCACATGTTTCATGCTTTCAGTGGTTTTCAATGGCCGCCAGTCGCGCCTGCCATGATGATGGTGGAACAGGCGCTCAGCTCAGCAGGCTCGCTTGACTGACCTGACATATCGGAGCGGGATAAAAAGAAATAGAGACAGAGAGAGAGAGAGAGACAGAGAGTGTTAAAGAGAGCGAGTGAGAGTTTGGTTGGTTGAATTTTCTGTCTGCCTAGGGATATTGGTATGCTATAGTATGATGTGCTCGTCGACTAACTGCCTGACTGCCGGCTAGGCCGTCCCCGGCCTCTCTTCTGCCGCTCTCTATGTGTGTTGAGCTGGTGTAAGTTCCCGTCTCGCATAGCATGTTTTAGTCAGCTGTCAAATATTTTGACATGGGTACCCATGACCGGCCATGCAACCAGCAGAGCGCCCGATTCCGAATTCGAATATACATACATTCAAAATGGGGAAGATAGAAAAAACCAAATACAACGAACGCACAACTAAGCAAGTATAAATAACGGAGAGTAAGAGTAATTAACTAAAAGATACCCTGTACTAAATTTTAAGAAAAAGTTAATAGGTTTAAGTAATTGAAAAACTTGTTTTTTAGTTAGGTATTCAATAGTTTATGTAATATGTTTATTTTCAGAAGAGAAAACTTTACTTATTACAGGGTAGTCTTATACAAATGAAGAATATTCTGTTTTGCCTTTGTTTAAGCAATAACTAAATAAAGTTTAAAGTCCCACAGTCTCCCCCTCCTCGTCCCTTTCTCTATCTTTCACTCTCTTTCTCTCTCTCCACCTATATCTCATGTGCATGCGTCTCTAATGAACGCATTCATAAGGCAAGTTCCTCATACCGAATTTCATATCCCATATCTCAGTTGCCTTTTGCGGTCCTTTATGCCCATTTGGTAGTGTGTTTTTTCATCTTACTTCTGTCAACTTTTGTCGATTTTTAACCCTCTTAAGTGCTTAACAAGTCCCAAATTAAAAAAGTCGCAGCGTCTCTCGAGATTATGACCAGCAAGCAGAAGGGCAAAAATAAAAGAAATTAACAAAAAAAAAAAAAAATATGTTTATAAATGCGCTGCTGGTCAATGGTAATTTTTAATTGTTGACGTTACCTCGGCATTTCTCTGCATTTCTTCTTTTTTTTTTTTTTTTTTTTGGGAGTTTAATTAAAAATAAAAAAAACTGTTGCATGGAAATAAATTAAATATTTGTCCGTTCACTCATCAAAATCCCGAAACCTCGAACTTTGACTGGGTTAGAGTTGAGGTTAGTCCAACAAAGTTTTTCCCAGCAGCTGAAAAACGTCTCAAATGCAGAAATGTAATAATAAGAGAAAACTTTTTTAACGGTGAGGCTGCAGCGCTAATTGGCAAGTATGTCAGCGGGTCTCCCCACCGCCAGGGGGCGCTGTTTATTTAGCACAAGCTCATCGCCTGACTCGACAACTTTTGACATAGAACTTGGACTGTGGTGACATCACAAGCTCTTTTCTCCAATGCCACACACGAACATTCTTGACTGCAAACACTTGGCGTATGTACATATATTTATCAACTCGCGGGCATAAACAATAATAATTTGCCAGCATTTGTTTGTAGCGGCTCGCGCGTTTGTTTGTAATTTCCGCAATTAAAAAAACATTTACTCGCATTTGATGTGTGCGGTGTTTTTTTAGTACTTATTTTTGTTGGCCGTTTTTCAAAAAAAAGTTTTTGTCAGTTTTTTTGTATAATTTTACCTTTTGCAAAGTGCATTCGTCGGCCGCATGACATGCAAGTTTGACAACTTTTGCCAAGTGTACATATACAATAATAAAGACCACCAACGAAGACAACAACTTTGAAGTCTTTACCTATCCGTTGATATGGAGATTAAAGCTAAGAATCTTCTAGTATAAGTTGTTGACTTTTTATTTGTCAGATACATAGCTGTTATGTAAATGACAAATGCAATAAATTAGCACTTGAGTGGATCATTTGGGAGATGTGTGTTAAAAGGATAAATGCAGTGGGTTGGGTAATGAGAAATTGTTAAGCCTAATAGATACTAAGCTGTAGCAAGGGGAAAATATAATTGGAAAAGATATATATTAGTAAATATAGTCAATCTTAAGCTTAAAAGGAATTACATATTTTAATAATCATTAAAAAACACACATGTCCTAGAAAACACTTTTTTATGTTCATATTAGACTCAACTTAATTTTATAGCTTTTTAGGATTTTGGCTAAGAAATGTGCATTGGTTTGATGGATAATAGTTATTAATTAAATATAGTTTTTAATTGGGCTGTGAAAGTAATATCTATAAATGTTTTACCTTGAAAAATAACGCAGATAAATGTTTATCAAATACAATAATTTTTTAAATGCTCATTATTATCTCAGCATTTATTTAAATATATTTAAACGCATAACAAAACCATTTGATGCCCATAATTTGCACCCATTTCTATACAAAATCAATTCAAATTTCTCTTTTGTCTACTTTATTTTGTGTTTTTGGCTAATAATAATTTGTTTGCGATTCAACGAATTTCATAAAATATTGTAGTAATTATTTTAATGGTTTCCTTTAAATGTTGCGCCGCGCACAATCGCACACACATCACACATACACACACACTCGCACACTCTTGAGCACACAATAATAGTAATGTAATTGTATGCGTGTACGTGAGGAGGAAAGGGAGAGAAAAAATGAAATAAAATCCATTATGGAGCAAGAAGTAAAATGGTTAAAATGGTGGCCTAATCGCAATTTAATTACAATACGCTTTCATATCAAAAAGCATTAATGCCAGCCAACTAGCCAACTACCCAGCTAGCCAGCTAAGCGACGACCAACTGGCTGACCAGTAGCTGGGATTACGGGGCGCAAGGGGCGTGTCACATTGTGGCCACGTGAACTGCGCCACAAATTCGGCGCCTTGGCTTCAATTTTGGAGTCATTGTGCGTATCGCTACTCCTTTTCATATTAATTGTTTCACCTTTATTATATTTCTCGCTCTCGTAGCTGATACCCAGAACGCCCCCTTTGCTGCCCCACCCAAACCCCATCTAGTTCTGCTTCAAAGCGCCATTAATGCGTTTATAATAATTTTTCAGTACTCAATTTTCGGGGCAGTGTAAAAACAAGCAAGAAATATATTTTGTGTTTTTTTTCTTGGCTTTTTGAGTGATGGCCGCATGAAATGTGCAAAGGCATCATTAAAAACTAATTTCAGGCAGCCAAGAGGTGAGCGTGCCCGCTCTTAAATTGCCACAGACTAAAACGATAGTTCCCCCTTCTTCAACCCGCCACCCTCGGCTTCCCACAGCCAACCCATTTTGCAGTCGTCATCGACTTGTGAGCCATGAAGGTGTTTTTTTATCAATTAAAATAATCATTTATTTGCGTTGGCATGAGAGCCGGGAGGAAAAGCATGCCCATTCTTAGTCCCAGTCCTGGGTACGATGTTTTCTGACTTTGGCCTGGCGTCTGTGTCTGCACTGTGGACAATTAGCACAAAAGTTTCTTGCTTTGCTTCCGTTGGTGAGGAAATGGTTTTGCAAATGGGAATGTGTGTATTACAAAAAACTATTAAGTAGCATATTAGAAAGTCGATAGGAAAGGATGTTGGATAAAAGGTAAATACTATTGGCAATTAAGGTAGATTATAAATCATAAGTGTTTACATTTTTTTTACATTACATGATGAATATGCTATAGTTTTGATCATCGTGTTTTTAGTTGCATCGAATAAATAAAGCGTAGTTTTTCTTAATACACTAAAACTAAACCATATTTACATATTTTACAAGCCTAAGTGTATCTTGCAGTCCCCACTACACTTAGCTGCTCTACCTGCACTTACCCAAATAAATAAAACGAATCTCTGAATCCTCTTCTAATACGAAGCTTACTTTGAGCCAAGTACTATTTACTTCATGCAACTGCCAATACCCAAGCTAGGCAGAGAGTTAGCGAGAAGGAGAGTAGGATATAAAAACACGCACGCTTTTACCACAAATCTTTGAAGTTTTTTTTATCTTCATATGGGTTTTTTTTTTGTTGTTTTTGTGCCGCTGCGGCGATTCGTCTAACTGATGATGATTAAATGCGAACGCCTTGGGTTATAGACATGGCATCAGTCGTGTCATTTAAAAGAAGGTAGCTGCGTTGCCACTGCCCGCCTCTCTGTGCCCCCTCTTCAGCTGCCTGGCGGCCGCCATGGATCTACTCCCGCCTCTCTTGCGCTATGAATCGGATTCGCGCGCATTAATGGCCGCCGCACAAAAAGAGCTTATGATGTAATGACCGCCAGGCAAGCGAGCGGTCGAGAGGGACAGAAAAAAAAAAACAGAAAATTGAACTCGCAAGTTGAGCAAGACAAATGCTGAAGATGTTATTAAAAAATAGTTAAGCAAGTCGAGTCGTGGTTGAGTTGGGACGCCCCCGGTTCGAGTGACCAAAACTCTGAGAGACTTTTTCTTTCAGGTGATTTTCGACTTCCTAGCTTCATTTCCCTTTCCTGTCGCTGATTTAAGGGTGGAGTTTGCGCCAGCTCAGACATTGGCCCACCCAAAGCTAGCAGAGGCTAGGAAAGGGGCCAACAATTGACAATTATATTAGCTAGTATTATGTTTGACATATTTTTATGTGAAATTTTCATGCTTTGCTTTTGGTTTATTCGTTAATGTTTTTTGTTGTGCTGGTTTTTTGTCATTACCAAAATTATAATTATAGCAAGTGCCATTAGGCGTTGAACTCATTTTGGTGGCGCGCAGTAATTATACCAAATTATTTTACAGTTACTCAGCTACCGAGCCGAGTGTTTTGCACTGACTTCCAACTTCCAAAGTCCCAGACCTCTTTGTAATTAGTTAGACTGGCCCTCGCACTCATTCTCTCTCCCTCTCGTTGTTTGTTCATAAAAATCTGTGTTCAGCTTTAATCCAAAAGATGCCGCATACCCGTTCGCTGTCCCCTATACGGAGTCAGAAGCCTGTTGGGACTTTGACAAGTACAAATATGTGAATTCGGTAAGGTCGTCTTTTAATCAGACTCGGTCTTGGCTGTGGACGCTGCATGCGTCTCGCTTCATGTGGTTTTCAGATTGGGTTTGAGTCTAGAACAAAAGCCCGCAGAATCAGATATACAGATGAACAGATACAGATACAAATGTTAGATCACTTTTTTTGTAGTTGTTGTTTGTTGTATGCGTTCTAGATATTGTTGTTGTTGTTGCATTTTGGTATTATTGTGCGTTGATTTTAATTGTGAAGTTTTCTCTTTTCATCTCAAAACCAACAGAGCGCAAACGTGGCCGCCAGACATACACACGCTACCAGACGCTGGAGCTGGAGAAGGAGTTCCATTTCAATCGCTACTTGACACGCCGGCGACGCATCGAGATTGCGCACGCACTTTGCCTAACCGAGCGTCAGATCAAGATCTGGTTCCAGAATCGACGCATGAAGTGGAAGAAGGAGAACAAGACAAAGGGCGAGCCTGGCTCCGGCGGCGAGGGTGATGAAATAACGCCACCCAACAGTCCCCAGTAGTATGGAAGCAGTGGGGAGTAGTCCAAGTCTAAACTCAAGTCGAAGTCAAAGTCGAAGCCAGAACAAAACTAAATGAAATTTCAAGCTAAATACAATTTACAATTTATGAATTTGTTTTGAACTATCTAAGAGGACTATGTAACTATTTATCTATATGCGTTGAACAGTGTGCTAAGTTACATAACACTCAACTATACACTACATACACTAAAAAAAAACTACAACTTAGATAATTGTTATTATTTTCTTATTATTATTTAATTTTTACACAAAAAAAAACAAAACAAAAATGGAAATGCAAATGGAGAAAGCGTAATAAGTTAAATAAAGGAATACAAGTAAAGCGTAAAACTCAACAAAACCAACTCATGTGACCTCAGAATTAAATAAGCTATATACATTTAGTATATATATATATATAAATTTAATGCATAATAATATTACAGCTATAATAATACGACTACAAATAATACAAAAAAAAAGAATCATATATATGAAACATATGTACGAGTAAAAAACTATATATATATATATATATATATATACATACACACAATAACTTTAGTTCTACGCGTCCTAAGTGTAAATCATAAACTTTATGAGTAACATACCTTTAATTTATATAGTATAATACTGTATACACCACATAAACCTAAACATACTAAAGCATACATAAAATAAATTGAAATTAAATGTTTGTAGCAATTTTTAGCGCAAAGAAAAACAAATAATAAACTCAGAACAAGAAACCAATGCAATATGCCGAATAGTGTGTATTTAATGTTGGTTAAAGCTCGACCACTCTATAGCAGAATACAAACAGAAAGAGAATACTAGAAACCTAAAGCTTAACTAACAATAAGTGCTAATGTCGCAGGATTAGACAAAGAGATACCAAAACCGTAAAAGAAGAAACAAACAACAATATAAATATACGTTAAACCAAAAGCAAAAGAACAAAATTGGCAAAACAACAATTGAGATAAGTTTCGGCAAGCCGAATTTAAATGATTTTTTACGGAAAATTAATATTCACTCACTCAAAAGTAGACAATTGTGGAAATGTTATCTATCTGTTTTCACTTACTTTCATTATTTCTTGTGCAATTTATAATTCTTTTCTTGTATTTTATTCAAATTTGTAATTTTTGAAAATTGCAAATAAATTTCAAGCACTTGAATTAAGTCGTAAAGGATATAAAGTATACCGACAAAAACCAATTGGCAACATTATACAAAAAAAAAAAAAAACAAACAAAAAACACAAAATTATATTGTTAAAAAATGTACACGCTGTTTTCAAAATATTTAAGTGTAAAAAAAAAAAAAACAAATGATATAATCCATGTAAAGTAGAAAAATATAATAAAAAAACAACAAATAAAAATTAATATGCATTTCCGAATGCAGGCAGCAATTATGCCGCCAACTCTTATACCTATAACAACTATATTAAATGTGTGTACGTCAAACTCAACTCAATTTCTACGTTTATTAAAGAAAAACACACCCAAGAACTTTAACACAAACATACTGAAGGGCGAGAAATGTAGAAATCCATATACCAAAGTTATATAGAACAAGAAATGTAAAAGTAAAAGAAAATGCATCATATTATGTTTATATGTAGATATATTTGAATTTAAACAAACGTAATATTATGCGTGTAACTTGTAGTAAACGTTTCGTTTTGTAAATTCCTTAACGTCTCCCCCCCCTGACTTTAACAATAGCAAAGGATACGTGAGCTCCCCAAAAACAAATACTACCCAATAGAGACAAAATTTGTGATTCCAAGAAAGTAAAGAAGAAGGAAATGTAAGGCAGACCAACAGCCATTAGTGTGGTATTCATAAAGATTGCACCATAGTTTGGCAAAAAAGATAAATCGAAAATAGACATTTTGTAACTCAATCCAGATACGTAACTTTCGGCCTCATTCTGTAAGAAACCAAGCGATGAAGTTTCGACAAATACCTATAAACAAAATTTAAGAAAAAATGCGTTCTCATATTTAAAAAAAATAAATAATAATAACTATATATTATATGTATGTACTTAGAGGAGTGAAAATCACACTTACATTTCACCCAGCTAAATTAAAATGAAATGTGAACAAAAAATGATAAATAATTTGTTGTAAATAAACCTTAAATTTTAGTGTAAGCAAGATGAAAGATGGGAGAAGAGCTGCAAAATGCAAACAAAATGAAAATAAAAAAAAAACCAACAGAAAAGCATAAAAAACTATAATTAAATTACAAATGAGATTTTGTTTTTATTTGTAATATTTATAATAAAATATAGTATTTAAAAATTTAATCAACTGTCTTCTCATGGGCATGCGTGGGCTTAATGAAAGTTTTATTTTATTTCAGGTTTTTAATCAAAGATGCCTAAAAATTGATTCATCTTCAAGGTACGCTTCTAAAACATTTTTCAATAAACAAACAACTAATTTTGGGTTTTTTTTTACAGATTTCCAATTTATCTTCGGTTAATTCTAACACACAAAAATTCTCATTGGATTGAAGTGATTTCAATGTCAGAGGTAAGAGGCAAAAGTTGCTGTTGCTTGTCAGATTCAATGTGAATAACATGTTTGGCTTTTTGGCCACTATTGCAGAATGAGAGAGACCACAAACAAGCCATTTGGAAAACGATCTTATTAATCTGACATCATAATAAGCCATTAATCAAGTGGCATTAACAAAACACTGACCAATGGACACCTGAAACGGAGGCCAGGCACAGACACGACTCGCGGATCAACCATTCGCCATTCGCCAGAAACAGCAGCAGCAGCAGCTGCGACTGCGAATGCGTCAGGAACAGCACATGACACCATTACCATTGGAGATTGGTGGAGGTGGTGGAGACTGCGTACTCGATCTCTGGCAGCAGCTTAAACAAATTGAATTCGCATTGTTCACATAATCGCTGGCCATTTGTATTCGGTGCACAGAATGTGCTCACGTTTATGTCACAAAATCAAATTAATAATTTTTTTCTTTTCTCTGAATTGAGACGACAAACAAAAATGTTCTCAGCTAACTGAACGTCTCGCACTTGCATCAGGCGCAAAAAACATATATTGTTTATATGCTTGGAAATGTCAACATTTGATTGCACCACACGCTCCGCGCTAGCTGCTGTCCGGTTGCGCCTCAATGGCTGCTTGAAGAACATTTCACATGTGCCTAAACATGATGGCGCTGCCATCCACTCAAAATAGTTCTTGAGCAGCTGCCAATTTCAATCCAACGCAGCCAGCCATAGTTCGACAACCAACGCGGATGCGTATTCTTCTGGCCAGGAGAACACATAGCAGAGCACTCCCATTCGCAACGTTTCCTGAGGCAGGCGCAAGATTTTCTGCAAGAGCGCATCAGGTTTTTTTTTTGCCAGTTTCTATTTGTTTTTCGGTCTGTTGAAATTAATTAAAAACGTTCTTGTTTGCCCAAATGAAGCACCTCAAATAGAATTTTAATTGAATTTGCTACCTAGGCAAAGCACGAAATTATCTCTTGGGTGTGATGTTCAGTTGTTATGCTATATTACGCATAAGATATATGTATTAGCAGATAATATTTATCTAATTTCACTAATTGAGTGCAAATCGTCCAAAATATGTTTATGACTTGACCTCACGCCAAGCGAAAGACAATTTTAAAAGCAAACAGATTAAATATTTTATTTTTCATTTAGGCAAGCAACAAAAAATGTTTCAAATAACATTGAATACTGAAAACGAAAACGATTATGTTTTAAAAAAAAGCTTTCCTTATATTTTGTGATTAATATGTGCACTTGAAAATAATTATATTGTGGCTTTAAGTTCTTTGACATTAGGTCAAATCAGTAATATTAATTATTGTATATTAATTGCAATTATTTGTAATTGTAAATTAATGTTTCTTCTCAATTCTATCCGTTACAAACTACAATTTATAAAACATAATATTTAATGATTTTATAATGCGAGTTGAATATACATATTTAAAAACTAATATATTTAAAGGAATATCAGAACTATCTTGTTAATATAATTCTTACATTTATATACTAAAAATTTATGTCGGAATATAATAAAGTATTAACCATATTGTCTGTTTATCTCACAATAAGTGAGTTTGCAGCTATAAAAGAAATTTCAACTACATATAAAATAAGCTCAACAGGAATTCAAATACGCATTATGATAGAAATATATTCCATTTGCGTAAGCCGTATACCAGTTTTAGATCCAGATTATGTTAGTTATACAAAAAAGAGTGTTCGGCCATAAAAGAAACTGTAAATATATTTATATCTCACCTGAGGTTCGAAGGTATACAAAATTATTCCTTAAAAAGTTAATTTATAAAAATTAAGCTTAAACTTATATAATTTACACACCCGTAAAAAACAAATGATTAGGTATATGAAAGACCGTCGCCATTTCTTACCGTCTATGCCAAGCCGTAAGAAAATTGAAGTACAACCCTGTTAGACACCGACACTTGGCAACAATCATTTATAATGATTTCTTTGGAATTGAGACAACACTCGGCGAAACTTGAATAAATCATTAATTACTAACAAATTGAAATAGGCAGAAAGATGAACGCCATAACGAGAAACAAAGCAAGATGTCAGAAAGTACGAGTGTAATGATGAGGCCTAGACAAGTGCACATTTATCCCGCTACACCCGCTTTGCCCGCCTTCTCTGCTCTGCCCTTAACATCGGTTCACACAATCCATCAATCGATCGCCGATCCATCAAGGTGATATTGAGACTGTTTACCCGCTGCTCCCCTGGCGCAGTGAAGTCAAATGATAAATTTAAAAATGGCTAAGACATTAATCATTAAAAACGATAATTAGCAGATGCAGACGATAAACAAAAATAAATAAAGCCCAAACAACTCAATCTATTGGATAGAGAAACAGAGAGGGCAAAAAAGATGCGCTTTAGCTACGTGGATAGAGTTTAGCTAATATTTGCCAATGCCAAACGCAGGTTCAATTTGGGCTGGCAAAAAAGAAAAACAGCAACGAAGGAAAATTGCACTGCAAGTCACTGCGAAGAGTATCTATATCCATATCCTTGATGGCAATCACACAAATGAGCCTCTAATAGAATATTAACTCCCGAAAAGCATCGATGGCAGCCGCAGCAACGACGACGGCAGCAGGTAAACCTCAACTTGTGTTGGACCACCAGAACCAGTTCCACCGCTTCGAATACCCATACAACAGTCACAATAGCATGCATGCTCCTCGAAATCCGGTTTCAGCCGCACTTCGAAAACAGAATTGATATCGAAATTCGAAGATCTCGCCGGCACCAATACCAATGCAATCGGCTACCAATACATTCACAACTACTGCTGAGAGAGAGCCAGCCGGCACTCTCCGGTATTTCGAACCTCGACCAGCGACCATCGTAGCTTTCGAAATTCAGTTAGTTTTCGAACACAGACCGCTGCAGACCATCATCGTCAGACATACTGTGGCAGAGCGCACGCGCACTGCGTCTTACACAAAAGGGAGAAGTAATTTTCAAAACATTCTAACGTTTACTGTCGTCTGCTCGCTCGCACCCGCATGCGCACTTGACGGCGCCGTTGACTCCGCCCACCAATTTCGAAATACTTGAATGATTTTCAATATGGCCGCCGGAGCTGACTGTATGTTGTTGTTGCTGCTGCTGTTGCTGGTGCGGCTCGCTTGACTGCCATATGCGCCATGCGAGGCCATCGGCACTGGGACCCTATACATTGTAGAAGGTGTCATATCTTGCCGGCGGTGGTGCCACTAAATATTTGTTTATTTCATTTTGAACAATGCTTTAAACAGTGGAATTCATAATTTTCTGAGAATTGTTAACCATTTTGAGTATTTGTAAAGAAAACAATTTTAAAATAAAAATATTTTGAAACTTAATTATTGCCTTGTTTTTTTTTTTTGTGAAATTTGGTTTAAAAACAAGTGTGGTGAACATTTTTGAGCATTAAGTATTTTATTGTTTTTTTTTTAAATGAAGAAAGTAATGCAATCTATTTATTACTTTAAACATTTATATATTTTATGTATTGGCTTCCAACAATTCTTGATTATTGATCAAATAAATTTCATTAAAAAGATTAAATTTTTAAAACTTTTCGACCCTAGTCATACATTATTATTGTTCCGACTTTAAAAAGCAAAATCCATATTGATAAGACTATTAATTCGATTGCTTTCCGAAATTTCAATTGAATAATACCGAAAAATCAAACAGGCTGTCAAAAATCATTTACTTAACTGCTAGACATCTTTATCTTTTGGTGCGTTATTGCCAGCCATTGAAGTTAAGTAATTTGAAGACAAGCGGGTAAATATTGTCACAACATTCCCGTAATTACCCGTAATGTCTAGAGAACACGACGATGACTACGGCATCAACAACAACAAGAACAAGAAGAGCGCGGGGCCGCTAATGATCGAATCATTTCGGATAATGTGCCCAAGTAGCAAAGAGGAGTAGCTGTTACTTTCGCAGTAG
Source organism: Scaptomyza montana (assembly GCA_018904305.1). Taxonomy (NCBI): domain Eukaryota; kingdom Metazoa; phylum Arthropoda; class Insecta; order Diptera; family Drosophilidae; genus Scaptomyza; species Scaptomyza montana. Next base: position 4,021,217 of record JAEIGR010000001.1, read on the forward strand.
TAGTAAGTGTGACCATAAGAAAAACCAAAAGAAAACCCAAAGACCAAAACTCGAGGCAAAAGTCAAACTGAAAATTGAGCTGCAGATGTAAGTAAATCAAATAAAATCACGTGTCATTTGTCTCGGCGGTTCATTCAAAGATAAGATGCCGCTGCTCTTGCGCTCACTGCAACAGAAATACACTTTTTGCTGTTCAACTATTCTTTTGGGGCAGGTTAGTTAGCCCGGCTACATATGAAACTAAGAGACTGGGCTAAAAATGAACTGCGTGGCCATCAATCAACGTTTTACTAAATTTAATATGCGGTTAAATGTGCTAATGACACTGGTCTGGCAATCGTTTCAGCCAGCCTCCCCATCCCCATCCTCTTCCTCGTTCTCATCCTGGCTTTCTCCGCCCACACAGCGACCAACATGAACAATGGACAGACAGAGAGGGAGAGAGACAGACAAACGGATGGAGCAGTACATAAAGTTTAATGAGAAACCACTTAACACTTTCCGAGCTTTTTACGTTTTGCTGTCATTAGAATGATTTTTGCCACTAACTACGATGCTCGACTGCCACTACACCCTTCTTAACCAACTAACTCCCTCGCTTCAGTTCTTCTACTCACTGCCTACGGTCTTTTTGCCAGTGCACAATTTCCTTCCGAGTCGTCGTCATCGTCATCGTCATCGTTCAAGCCGTTGCCGTTGTCGTCATTATCCGGCCATGTTCGCAATATTGCACTCTCTTTGCCCCGCCCACAACCAGGCACAGCCAGGTCCAACGCCCGCATGCGGCACGAGAACTTCAACTAGCCCGAGGGCCAGAGGAGCACAGTGTTCCGCATTGGCGAAGGCGTCAAACTCTGAAAAGGAGAGCGAGCGCGTGTATATTTCCAAAACAAATCGGCAACAATTTCATTAAATGAGTATCATATTAAATTTAATGATGCACCCGTATTTCAGTTTTCGTTCCGTTTTTAGTGTGTGTGCGTGTGTGTGTGTGTGTGTGCACAAACCGAAGAGTTTTTTATCTAGCAGTAACTAGATGGTGGGGGGAGCGGGATCAGTCAACAGTAGCTGCCAGCAAATCTTCAAGCTCAACTGGGCCTCAAACGGAGCTAAGGCCAGCAGTTAAGCCTGCTGCTACTGCTGCTGTCCGTAAAATTAAAGTGTGATGCATACTTGTCAGTTTGGAATTTCTATTCGAAAAGTTATCCATATTCCTCTGTGGTTGCTGCACTCAGACCCTGTGCTGTCTCATTGCCAATTGCCCTGCGTTCTTGGGCCTGATGATGAAGAGTTTTTTACTAAAGCAGCGTCAAGTGACTGATTGACAGCGAAACGTTCTAAAATTATGGATTGTAATACATCTTAGAAGTTCTACTAGTCTCTTTAACTGATTTTTATCCTTTTTGCCAGAGTTTTTATGTGTTGCTCTGAACTGACTTTTAATTATCGCCTGCCAGACAAAATACTACATTAATTTTCAAGCTAATAAACATATGAGCAATTGAGACAAATAAATTTAGGAAAACTTAAAAATGGGGCTACTATATATAAAAATATTAACATAATAATTAATATGGCAAACAAATTAAATTATGCTTATTGAATAACAATCTTTAAAGAAAGTAAATTTTGTTTTTTGCCAAATTTTTTTGAATTATTTCAATAAATATACAAACGTTCAAGAAAGTATGAGAACTAAAGTGATTTAATAATAAAACAGTATTTTATAACGTTTTATAAACTTTATTTATTTCCATAGTTCCTCTTTTAAGTCAGGCTTTCATTTAGACTGTCAATATACCTTACATACACTGACAATGTCAAATTTAAACTCTGCATGAGACGTTAGGCAGCTGTAAGGTTTAGTTGTTTAGCTAGAAAATGCAGGTGCAATAATAAAATAGGGTTGCCTTAGCTGACCTCTGTCAAATGACTCTCTTTGGGAAAGAACAAGGTCAAAAGGGAATTAAATGGATTTAGGTATAAAAACTGCAACTATAACTTAAAAGTATCTTAAATAGCCATAAACTGAAAAAGGATTATACTACATCAAAACCAGATTAAAAAAAAAAAGTTAAAAATATTCTGTAACAAAAAGAGCTTCAGTTAACCCTCAGTCGCTGCTAATAGAATCAGCAATTGTTGCTCTAATTTGTGTTTGTTTAATTCAATGGGCGCTTTCAGCTGAAGAGCGAAACAATTTTCTTCAAAACAATAATAGAGCCGAAGAAAAGCCAAGACTTGAACTAAGTGTGAGAATTGAGCGGGAGAAGAGAGAATAAAGGAAACAGGAGTGATGCATAAGCTCAGCCAAGTCCATTACCAGAGCCAGGCATCGATTGATGGCTGCACAACAATGGCTGGGGGAAATTAACCAATTTATCTTTGTTTTCTACACAGAACGCAGCAGAGAACTCAACTCAGAAAAGAAAAAAGAAAACACTCTCTGTGGAAAGGAAAAAGTTTATAATAAAAAGCAACGCTGAGGCGAACCAAACAACAATTCGCACGACAAAAGCAGCAACGCGTAGGAGACATCAGCAAACGGCGACAATGAAGGAGACCAAAGAAAAAAAAACATGAAAAAGAAAATCGAGGTAGAAACAACAGTTGGGGCTGTAGTTGCCCTGAAAGGATTCAGCCATTACATTTGAAAGCATCAGAGTGAATAGTGTGTGCGTATAGGGGTTGGGTTGGGTGGGGTATGTAGTAGGGAAGGGAGTGTGTTGCTTGTCGCCAACGTGTGACACATTTCTGCTTTTAAGGAGGATTGCATTTGTTACGCGTGCGTTGCTCCGTTACGGTTCAGCGGCAATCGATCAAGGGTAAACATTTCGGTTGGCGCTCAAAGCTGCGAAAGGTCTCGAAATTTAGTCAGTCTGAGTGAGTGCAATCATATATTATACGACTAGCTCAAACGTCACTTCTTTCCTTCATTCCATACCATGCGTGTGTGGCATATCTGTATATAATAGTGTGATTTGGTAGGGGGTGGTAGGGTGTGTAGAACACGCATGCAAAATGCAAATGAACTGATCTCATGCAGTTTGACGGCACACTCGACTCTACCTCATTGTCCTTTCCTCCTGTTCATACGACGCAAAGGTGCATGAATTTTGCTCGGGTCGAGCTAGGCGCACTTTCACTTTTTCAATTTTTTCCCATCTCTTTAGGTAGCAGCTACTACTGCTGTAAGGGCATTAGGCTAATGTTATTAGGTTGTCCCGTTGCTGCTGCAGGGCCATTCCTCATTTTGTTGCAGATGTGCTGACAGCGATGCAAGCCAGCATATTACGTGTCGCACTTTAATATGTTTTGCTCTCGCTGCATTTGTTGTGCGTCTGTCTCTCTGCATACTGTTGCCGAGCTTCTGTTGACACACTATACACATGTTACACAACGATGCCCACACATAAATATACACTATTCTACACATACCAATGCAAAGCTGCCACACATTCGAAATGACTTTAGCACGGCTCGACGATTTGCATTTGGAGGGAGAGCGAGAGAGAGAGATAAAGAGAGCAGGCAACTGCTCAGGAAATTAAAAGTCATAAATCTTTGCGGCATATAAGTTTATGTTATATCCTTAGGGCTCGCTCCTGCCGCGAGCTTTTACACTCTAACTGAATTGTATATTAGCCGCCACAACAACAACATTTGCTGTGTGTGTGTGGTTTTTAATATCATAAGTGAGGCTTGCAGCTGGGAACAGGTGGTTGGACTGCAGATGAGATCGGAAATGCGTGCAATGGAAAATACAGGAAATGTTCAAGTAACTTTAAGTTTGACTAAATGCAAACTTTGGGGAAACTAAAAATGAGTTAACTTATAAAAGGGTAAGTCTAGAAAAGAATGACTAATAGAATAAATAATTATAAAAAAAATCTGTCTGTTTAAAATTACTTTTTAAACAAATCAACATACCAGATAATAAACAGATCCCAAAACATAACATAACGCTCGAGTATTCTTGTTTTTAGATTGATTATACTTTTTTGAGTTGTAATAATGGCAATGTTTGCGCAGGGAATATAAAAGATATATTCAATACATTACAAGATGCGATTTCAAAATAAGCAAAATAATATTGAAACGTTTATTATCTGTAGATTTTACATTTTATTTATTTACAATGTCATCCTTAACATTGATGTATAATTTTATTTAAGTGTGAATTTTCATATGTACTTAATGCATGCATTTTAATGTTTATTAAATGATTTTTAGTTGCACTATCTTTCGATATGCGTTTGGCTTCCACAGACGTTTCGCGGCTAAGGCTGAGGTGGAGACTGGGAAGCTTGATGGAGTCGAGTCGAGGCGGCAATGGTGCCAGCAATTTGGTGCCGCCGCCAGCGGCCATCATCATCATTAGAAACTGCGAAAAATCCTCCAAATACTTAAACCGGTGGTGGCCTTAAGTCGTTTTTGATGTACAAACGTTGCTAACGCCAAGGCGACTAGCTGGTCAGAAACACAGAGTGACAGAGGCAATCAACGGATCAAACATCTGCGTAAAGCTTTAGTCAAGTCAACAACAACAAACACAGTTCGAGATAAACATTTAGTATACACGCACTTATGCGGCATCATTCGATGATCTGCAGGTGCCGATTAAGGCAACTCCTCTGCGTTGAGTTCAAAACTTGAGCTACGGCTGCGGCTGTGGCTGTGGCTGTGGCTGGTAATGCAACTTTAATTGTTGATCAGTCGTTAATTGTGGCAAATTATGAGAGAAATTGCACAACACACAGACGAAAGGCTCCAACAACAAAATGACGACGAACGAAAAAAACAGCATTTAATTGGGCTAATTAATGGCAACGCTTTTGTGCGCCACTTATGGGCCTCAGAGCATATTTCGTCTAATCATCATGTGCCAAGTAATTAAGAGGTAAGAAACAAGAAACATATCTATATAGAAAGGAGCAATGTGGGAAGCCATAAATGTTGATTAAATTCTTAAATTTTATTAATAAAGATTTAAAACTTTGCAACACCATGTTGGAGTTTACAGATTACGGTCCGTAAAATTTATAAAAGACTTTGTATATGACGTTTTTAAAGAATTTCTAGAAATTTAAGAAAAATAATTATCTTATTAAATATATGTTTAACTTCCTCCAATAAAATTTCATGTGTATTTTTATAAATTCACAAGATCTTGCTTTTACATTTATTACATTAGTTAGGCTTAAAATATTTGTTTCAAAACTACAGTCAAGCTTCCATATAAGAATCTCAAGTGGACAAGAAAAACATTCGTTATAGAGAGAATTCGTAACATAACATCAAGATTTCAAATTTTTGGAAATTATACGGAAGTTCGTTTCATGCAAGTTCGACTGTATAACGTAATAGAAGCGGGAATTATAAGACCAACAGCCTTCCGAGAAACTAAATAAAGCATTATTTTCGATAAAATTTCATTTTTTAAACCAACACCTTTTGCAAAATTTTACTTATTCTACCTGTTTATCTAAGAACAGACTACAAAAATGGAAATTGAATTTATATATCATTCTTTAGGAAATAAAATCTGCAGTTATCTGTAAAATGCAGTTAAGTAAAATGCATATGATTAAAATAAGAGCAGTTAAATTAGTTCAGATTCGCATAAATGTAGATGCATTAAACCTCATCCCATGTAACACAGTTTTGCTCAATCAATTCGGTTATAAAATAAAAACGTCTTTAGCTTAAAGCATATTTACGAAAAAATTTTGATTACAAGTAAATTCAAGTAAATGCTATCCCAAAACTGTTGCCAACGATCGCTTTCGAATATTCCATGACGATGACCATGACGCACCTGTGCACACTGAAAGCCAGAGAGAGAGAGAGAGAGAGAGAGAAAGAGAGAGACAGACCACCTCAATTATTGATGCGCCCGTTGCTTTAAACTGGGCGTTTGTACGGGACTGCTGCATTTTAAAAGCTCATTAATATTTCAACGCGTATTTAGATTAATGCTAAATTGCTACTGTGTGTATGTGTGTGTGTGTGTGTGTGCTTGACAGTGTGTGTGTGTGTATGATTAACAAGAATGGTGGCAATTACAGGAAATTGCTTCCTTGCACCTTCCATCCGTTCAGGTGTTTGTGTTTGTGTGTATGTGTGTGTGCACTTTTTACTTAATCACAAATTTGATGCATGCAAAATGAAGACATTGAAACAATCAACTTCGTCCGCCCCCTCCCTACCCAAGTCGGTAAAAAGTGCCGCTCATTTTGCAATCACTTTAAAAGCCATAATAAGGGTGAAATTATAATGACTTCATTATAGGGTTTTGCGCCACAGAGCCACAGCTAGCGTCAGAGCCAAATGAACGGCATTGCGGCTGCCCTTTGCTGTTGACATTGCCATTTTTACCCAAGGCTGCCTACTGCCCGTTGACCGCTGCATGGTTTGGTTGCTCCCGGTCCGGGGTACGTTTAGTGCGTGTTGCGCTTAATTCGCATCGAGCGTCTCTCGTGTTTTACAATATAATTATAAGAATTTTCTTTTAAGTGGCAAACAATTTTCGTGCCGCGTTCGTTGACTGTGTTGGCAAGTGCATTAACCTATTTCCAGCCATGTGTGTGCAACGCCATTTTTAAAATGCATCCATAGTTGGGATTGGGATTGGAATCGGGATCGAGCGCACAATCAAAGAAAACAAATTCCTGTTTATCTTGGGTGCCATTAAGGTAGCCTCATCTATTGACAGGTAGAAAATTTATCGACTGCATTCTAGTATGGTTCATTGGTGCTGGTGCGGAGAGGGGACCATAGGTCAAAACTGGTTTTTCACTATGTTCTGTGGTCGCCCATTGTGAGGTCAATGGCTGATTTGGGTTTTTTGTTTTTGGTTGAGTTTAATTACAGCGCTTAGCTCGAATCTGCATGATTTGAATAAATTCTATGTTTGTGTGTGCTTAATTTTTTAACCATCCAAAGAAAAAGTATTTAAATGTTAATTTTTTTTTAGATAAAAAGTGCTACATACATTTTAAAAAAATCTCACGAATACATATGGAAAATATTTTGCCTGTGAAAAAACATTCCATTAAAGTAATTGTTAAGTGAGCAGTAAACTTTTTTTTTGTATCGAATACAGTAGATACGGTTATTAAAATGTTCCCGAACTAATTGAGAGTAATTATAATGGATATAATTAAAATCAAATTAAATTTAAGCACAAGACTCACACTAATGAATATATATTGATAATTACAATAATTATGCAAATGTTCAACATTTTCACGCAACGCGTCGCGATTCAACTCTTATCCCCTTATTGTTGCTATAATTGGGTTTTCGGCCTGGTGCCTCGAAGCTCCAATGCGCTTGGTTGACTGAGTGAATGACTGACAAGTTTTAACTGACAAACTGTTTAACATATATATAAACTGAAAAGGCCATGCAAGCCTTGAGTTAAGTATCTCCTATTTACAAAATTTATATACATACTTAGGTACTGCCCTATTTACCTACTTTAAGCAACTGAGGATTAAGGTATATAAATCAACTGAACTTCAAATAAATACAACATGTGATTTTCACTCAATACTTTAAGGTTCACTTTTATGTTTGTTATCCATTCTCTTTATGTCTTTTCTTCTCGTGTCCTTGACATTTTCCGGATGCGTAACGCTCTTTCGCTCTCCGGTATATGCAAATATTTGCAATACAATTGTTTGGCAATCCTTTGTAATCCTTGCCGTAGGTAGTCCAACGTCTCTGGACACTCAATTTTCATCGATGACCGTCATAAAACTTTGTTTGCCTCTGGCTGCGTGGGTGTCGTTTGTTTGTGTTGTGTTTGTGTGTTTTGACTTTTGACTCCTGATTTTTGACCGTTTATCCTCTTGTATCACTGCTGGTCGGCGTTAGCAGCTCTTGATTTATGACATCCGACTTTGGCGGCCAGTTAAGTCAACCATGTGTATTGAATTTACTCGACAGCAGTTTCAGTTTCGGTTTCCATCTTGACACAATCAGTTCATCATATAAAGCAGAATGCAGCAAAATTTAAAAGTGACGTTGCCAGGGCAAATTAAGAGTGAGTAGAGTTCAAAGTTTATGCACAGAAGAAAAATACGAATTTGTGTATCATATTAAAATATACATTCTTATTAAAAATTATAATTAGTAGAATTTGACTTAGCTCAAAAAGAGTTTTAACTTTTTAAAGTAGGTAAAGTCAGACTTAGCTTAAGACTATCTCCCTGTATACTTATACAATTTGCACATGATTTAAGAATGTTAAATATTATTTATTTTATACTGTAAGCAAAAATGGATAGAATTATTTAATTTGAGATATATTGAACTAAGGTGATCTTTCTTTTTATATTTGATATTCATAGCAAGTATGACAATAATTATTTTTGAAGACTTGGTCCCTGAGAAGTTACTTGTTCAAAAACTGTTATTTTAAATTGTTAGTCAATTTAACTAGTTAAATGAAAAAAATTTGTTTAGGTCTTTTACACAAACACTTCACTTCATTAATTGAATATTGTCCTTTGGAAACTCATTCAATTTATTAAATATTATTAATTAATTTTCTCTATGCGTGTGGTCGTATCTGTAACCTTTTCAATTTCAATGTAATACGCTTCAAATGCATTAGCAGAGTTCAAAAAATGAAGAAAAACCATCAACTATCATATTTAATTATTTTTTCATAGCCATAAACGAACACTGCTAATGGAAGTTTTCGCTCAAGTTTAATTGAGTTTGGTTCGCGCGTGATGATGATCGATCTGCAGCCAAAATGATCACCAGGAGTAGCAGCGGCCACTGACAGGATGATCGCGTTGCAAATGGAGCTTTGGCCAGAGCCAGGGTAGATCCACTGGCACACCTGTTTGCTCCACAAATTAAGGTGACTGCCCCTCGTTCCAATGGATTATTAATGGTTGCCGATCGATCGTGTGGCGATCGCGTGAAATGCGCTTACAAAAATAGCCATATACATGAACACGCACACACACGTACATATGTGTTTAGAGATTTTGTGGTAGCTGGGAGGAGGCGGTGCGGCGTTGCGGGGCGTTTAGCGTTAACGTTAACGTTAACTCAATCGACCTGTCATTTGTGTTTCAGTTGGCTCCTCGCATAATTGCCACCGTCACTTGAAGCTGTTCCTTGGCACATCATTTGTCAAGCGGTTCTCAGCAGCCACAGCGGCGCAACTCCAACTATTTATAGTTGGCTCGTCTCTTTGTTTTTGTGGAGAATAGAGAAATAATAAACTCCCTAACGTATGGAGTTAGTGTTCGTAATAGAGATGGACGCTAAAGAATACAATTTTATTTATAGCTAGTATAACGATCACGAGTTTGACCAAGAGTTCAACAGAAAGCTAAATATTAAAGGGCTACAGCTCCGGAGAGAAAAGGTTTGGATTTGAGCTATAGTTGGTGTCACGGTCGGTTTTATTTTTTATTCGATAGTTAACGAGGTGCTAAGTTGATGTTTAAAATTTAAGTTCTCCTAGATTTCTTCTTATTTATGCAGAAACATTTTTTTGTCTTGAGAGCTAAAATTTTTTATTAATTTTAATTAACTGATATGTGGGAAAAAATATTTTGCTTCTACTTTTTAGATATATAATTATTTTGATTTTCTCAAAAAAACATGAAAGCCGTATTAAGTGTTCCTGTGCTCGTGCAAACGAAAACACGAACCTTTCGCCATCTCTAACTTCGAATACAGTAAACGAAAAACTAAAAGTTGAATTTGCATCAACTGTTCGCAGTCGCCAGCTCAGTGTAGTAGAGTTAATCATTTATCAACACTGACTAGAAATTAATTATCATTCGGCTCGGTCTGTCTTTAATTCGATTTGTATGCGATATCTTTGGGTGTGAAACCACGTTTGAAATCGATTTATCATTGAGCACAGTATAGCTTTAACAAAATCGATCAAACAATCGCAATCGTGAATGTCGACACGAAATCTATTAGTCGCAATATCATGCAGGATACTCTTAGTCTCTGACTCTATAGACTGTTCGGTTCCAGCTCCAAAAAAAACTCTGCCCATGGAAATGTGTGGCCCAATGGGTCTGCCAACGCCTCCTCCCTCCGCGCCCTGCTACTGAGCCAATTCGCTGCCTCTGTCATCGGCACACTTTTCAATTGTTTATGCGTTTTGGCCTGTGTTTTGGTGTTTGGTTTTCGGTTGTGTTTTGTTTTTAATTTGGGCATGCGTTTCAACAAAAACTTCATTAATTTCCCCTAACATGCAGCACCGTTCAGTAACTCAAAAAGTCCAACATGCCCCGTTCACTGGACCTCTGGGTCTGTTCCTTGGGCTGGACGCACGTTTAGCACATCTTTCTCATTGTCTGGGTCTTTTGGGCCAAAAAGTGGCATTCATTAATTCAATACCAGCAATTCCGTCTCCTTGTAGTTTTGTTATTAATGATGTTCAACAAAACGGCGGCTTGTTGCTCTCCGTTCATTTCTGTTGTTGGTTCATGTTTATGTTTATACCCTTAACCCATAAAATGGGTAAATAAGGGTATAATGGTTTTGGAAAGTATGTAACAGGCAGAAGGGAGCTTCTCCGACCCTATAAAGTATATATATTCTTGATCAGCATCAATAGCCGAGTCGATTTAGCCATGTCCGTCTGGTCCGTCTGTCCGTTTCCGTCTGTCCGTCTGTCCGTCTGTCCGTTGTCCGCTTATGAACGCGTGGATCTCAGAGCTACAAGAGAGAGACTTCAGATTTTGGTATAAGTTCTCTACCATGAGCAGAACAAGTTTGCTTCAAATTATCGATAACTATTCTGGTTTCCGATATACACATGTGATCGATAACAAAAATATGGAATTTGGAAAATGTAAAAATGAGGGTTGAAGAATGGGTAACGATAATCTTTTTGAAATTTCATCCAAATCGGTTAAGAAAACCGGAGATATCGAGTTAATCGTTGTTTGTTGCAATGGGTTCGGGTATCTTTAGTGCTTTTCTTTTTTGACTTCGTTTTGTGGCCATCGATGACACTCGGCCCACTGTTGATTTGCAGGGGGAGTTCCTGTTTATATTGTATTTGTTACTCATGATCGTTTTACGCCAGGACTGTTCGTTGTTTATCTCCCTTACACGTTCCGCTCTTCGTTTATTTTATAACAGTTTTTGGTCTGAACTTGGTTAAGTTCTTATCATTACCGAATGTTGAATGATGTCGAGTGTTTGTTTTGACATCGAATGTTCTTAGGTGCTTGTTATTAAACATTTAAACGTTTGATTAATGACTTTTCAATATGCTTTGCTTATGCTCTTAACCTGTGCTCTATAATAATTCAGTTAATGATGCGACTTGAGTATAATCGTTACACGTTATTTGTGAAGGTTAAATTTAAAAATGTTTATATCAAAGGAGTCATTAGGACTTGAATATTGTTGTCTGGTCTACATTGATGAAGAAATTATTTTGGAAAAAAGTTAGATTTTTTTATCGTTTGAGTTAGTTATAAACATAAGATTAATAATTTTCTGTTTCTTTTTGAATTAAAAATTATATACTAAAACAACAACCGTATGCTAACGGATGGGCTTGGTATGAATGCAAATATTTGTGAATCGAAAACACTTAACGCAAACACATTTTGTGATTTCATAGCAGTAAAACTGATTCCCATGCAGTACAAGAATTTATGAGGGGGTGTAAGTGAAAGTGGGGGATAGGCAATATTTGTAGTGCTATGGAATAACCACCCCTTAGGGGGATACGACGCACCCAGAAGCCAATTCTCATTCCGAGAAAATGCTTTTCATAAAAAAAAAATTAGGGAAACAACGAAAATATTTGACATCAAATTCGTCAAACTCATGCGTTTGCCGCCTTCGCCCGCGTGTTGTTTTTTCTGATACTGAAACAGGAGCTGGTGTACTGTGGGCGGTAGGCGGTGGGTTGTGGGCGTTTTGAGGGGGCGAGTGCTGACTTTGTGGGCAAGTGACTTTAAGGCCAACGTCGGTTGTCAGGACATTCTCTTCCTTTTTATTTGCCCAGCGCACTCTCGCTCTATGCCCTTTTTTTGAGGCTGAAATGGAAAACGAAAATGTCTGACATTGACAAATGCCATCCGTCATTGCGAACACAAGATTGATATAGATTGGAATGTGACACAAAAATACGCACAAACTTCCACCACCATCGCTAACACTACCACCAAAACGGAACAGCAGCAGCACCACCGCCATCACCGTCAGCCCCTGCAGTAAAGGCGAAGACACAATGGCGGCACAAGGGCAGCTCTTTCCCTGTACCTTGCCCTTTGTAATAGCGTTCCCATACGACGCACAATTGTGCGTATTAGCTGGCGATGGCACAAGATGACGAGCGTTGATGAAAAACGTCGTCAGCGTCAGCTCCGTCGACGTCTGTCCATCAAGTCACCCTTGTTTTGCTTGCTCGGCGAAAAAAACAAAAAGAAAAAAAAAACACCAAACACAAAAACCAACAATGGATTCCTTTTCGGGGATGAAAAGTTGAATTTTTTCACGCTTCGAATTTCGGGCTGTTTGAAGAGTTAAGAGCAGCTTTGGTATTGGTGAAAAGAATTTTGATTAAATAATCGTTATATGAAGTAAGAAAAGTTATCACAAACACTAAAAGCAAAAAGCTAAAACAGATTTCTTTGTTCTTAACATAAATAAAAGTTCTGATGTTACATAAAAAATCTACTCTATGATCTATCTACTTTATGACCAGTGTTTATATAAAAGGCACTTTATACATTCATATCTAAGAAATGTTATTAAATATCAAATTAGTTTTCGAGAATTGATTATTTAACTTATTTCATTCAGATGAGTAAATATATTTATTTTGTATATTAACAACAAATTAACTAAATAAACAAGAGCAAATTATCTTTAGTTAAATATTAAATTAATTTAATGTATTTTCCCATGAGTTCCTTAATATTCAGTTATTGATTTCTGTAGTAATTCAAGTGGATATGCATAAAGACCTAACCAAAAATATAATGCAGGATCTATTAATTTATTTCAGTAAATTTTTGTATACTGTTGCAATATAAGGAGTTTAAGAAATTGCTTTGGGTAAAAATTTCTAACTCTGAGGTCTACAATCTTTTTAAACCACCCACGCTTATAAATCAACGGAATTCGTAAGTGTGTGTGTTTTCTTTTGTAGCTCAAAGTTTTATGTGCGTGGCACATAATAATGGTGGATTTTCTTTGTTTGACGTTAATTTTTTATTCTTGTTGCTTTTGTCTCAGCTTCTGGCGCTGCGCCGTTGCCCTCTATACGAGCTGCACTTAAGTTTATTAGGAAGGGACAAAAGCGAAAAGAACAAAGGGCAGGGGCCGACTATGGCGCAGGAGAAAAATATATCCTGCTAAGAACGTAAAAATTTTATAAATTAATGTTTGCATTAATCTTGTGCTGCAACTATTTTAACAATTTGCATCCAGGCCGTTTGGCTAACATATTTGCTGCTCCTCCTGCTGCCACTGACAACAACAAAGATCCAAATCTGTTTTCAGATTGCAACGGAATAGTTTAGAAATTAAAGCGATGTTCCCCCCGTTGCCGCTTAAGCGACTAACACAAACCAAGTTTGGCCAAAGTTTCCCATTCGTTGATGCGGCTGCTGAGCGCTCCCCGAATAATAATCAAGTGTTAATTATTTTATGGTTTTCAAAAGTTAAAGTTTCATCAAGCTCACACCGCAAATCATCATTCGAGATACGCATCGATTCAAAGCTAGCTGCTTGCCTGGAAGAAACTTGCTTATTTCCTTCAAGCAACTGTAATGAAACTTCCGCTTTACTGCCTGCACTCTCCTGCTCTTATTGCTGCTTTTGCTTTTCGTCCAGCAGCTGGCTAACTAATGTGTTGCCATCAGTTGACGATGGCATTCAGATTAAGCTGCTGGCAATGAATGAACTCGATGCGGTGATAAAAACATTTATCAAACAAAAAGACGAATAATCATTCGTGGCAAGCCATGCGGCACGAGCTGCTACTGCTACGAACACACATACATCTAAGACAAAACTAAGCTCGGTATCCCAAGGCGGGGCGCATCCTTTACGCAGAGGCTCGAAAGCAGCGAGCGAGCACGTGATTATATAATTTGTACGGCACTTAAATATCAATTAAAATGCTTACGAAATGATCCTATGACAAGAAAAATAGAAAACGGAAATTGAATTTAAAATAATAATCCATACAAAGCAAAAAAAATTAACTGCTTAATGAAGATAAAATTTAGATTATTATTTAAAAAATCTTTCTTTATATAACTCAGATTAACTAAAATCGGTATAATCGAAATCTATTTCAAAATCAATGTTTTCATTGTTTGCAAAAGGCTTCTAGAAATTTAGGAAAACTCTTTGAAAATACATCAATACTCAGATAACGGCATTTATTTAAGGATAGATGATCTTTTAACCTTACTAACCGCAAAACACTATGATAAACAAAGCCTAAAATTTTCTAAAAATGCTTTGTCTAGAAGATTGTAAGTTTAAAAGTTTTAACAAATCGCGTTGTCTCTAAAAATTTTCTTCTCATGAGCACATAAACACATACATACATGTACATACATGCATGTATGACGCGATGAGAAACAATAACAATAGCAAGAGACAACCAAGAATAATCATTCGCAGACCGACACCGAAACTGAGACCTTTTTTGGGGAGAACAAGACAAAATACACAATTCGGAACAAGATCTTCGCCTTGGCTTGTCATCGTAGACGAGAGGAGAAACGAGGGAACGGTGCAATCGGAGCGGTGCCCGGGAATGTGACTCGAGAATGCTGCGTCCCACTGACAATGGTTATTAATCAGTTTCCGATAATGCAGCTGAGCGAGACAAGAGTTTTGAATAAAAAGTAAGAAAAACAAAAATGCTCGCAGACACCTTGCCGCGCCCCCGCATTGCCCACCTCCCTCAGCCGATGATCTCAGAGAGATGCTCGTTTGAGAATGAGTGCGAGTATGAGTACCCATGCGAGTGTCTGAGTGTTTTGCCGGGTATGTGTCATAGTCACACTTTTGTTGTTAATTAAACGTGGCGACTGCACGCTTGTGCAACGGTCTCAGTCCGTTGTGCGATCCCGCTAATGCCGGATTCATGATAAGTGGCATGTTAGAGTGTAGTTGAGATGTCGGTGTGTGAGTATGTGAGTTCAACTATTCATAGAACTGCCGCCATTGGAGCTTACCATAGTTGCCAGCTCTCTTCCGGCAATTGATTAATCGCCCCAAGCGACGCACTTTTGACGCCTAAGTGGCAGGAACTTGAGCAATGTGTTGTTGTTGTTTGCACGTTGGCTGCTTGCAAGACTTAAAACACAGCAAGACAGCTGACCAGAATTCCCAAAAAATCCAAATCAAATTTCAAAAACTCGGCTCAGTGGCTAACAGCGCCAGTGGCAAGTAATCGCCCTTGGTTAAGCTTAGCAAAGTTCATGAAAAACAAGTAAGAAGGCTCTAGTCGGGAGAGCCCGACTAGAAGATACCCTGAACCCAGTTGCAACAAACAATCGATTAAGCTCGATATCTCCGGTGTTTCTTAACCGATTTGGATGAAATTTTCAGAAAAGATTTATCGTTACCCATTCTTTCAACCCTCATTTTTACATTTTCCAAATTCGATATTTTTTGTTATCGATATTATGTGTATATCGGAAACCAGAATAGTTATCGATAATTTTAAGCAAACTTGTTCTGCTCATGGTATAGGAGAACTTATATCCAAAATCTGAAGTCTCTAGCTCTTGTAGTCTCTGAGATCCACGCGTTCATACAGACGGACAGACGGACAGACGGACGGACAGACGGACATGGCTAAATCGACTCGGCTATTGATGCTGATCAAGAATATATATACTTTATAGGGTCGGAGAAGCTTCCTTCTGCCTGTTACATACTTTTGCACAAAACCATTATACCCTTATTTACCCATTTTATGGGTTAAGGGTATAAAAAGAAGAAGAAGCCAGAAGCTGACACGCAAAAGAGACAGATAAAGACAGAGAGAGAGAGAGAAAGAGAGGAGATAACAATGAAAAGGAGATTCACAAAAATTGTTGGCTGGCTGGCTGCTTCTGCTGAATTTTTCGGTTGGTCGTCATGTCCATCGAGTGATTTGATGAATTGCTGTCATTAATCTATGACGTACGCAACTACCAAAGGAAATGCCATCATCATCAAAAGCAGCCCAGGCAATAGCAGCAGCAACAGCAGCAGCAGCCAGGCTCTCTGGGCTCAGATCCCAGGCTCAGGCAGCAGTGGTCCACTGGGAACCGGGGCAACTGAAAGGGGGATGCACACACACACATAGAGGCATTTGGGAAAAACAATGTAAAGCAACAAAATCCGAGCCAGGGGCTTTAGCTGGCGCTGCTGCTCGAGTTTTTGATGGTCTTGCGAAATGTAACATTCGGGAATATACCAAAAGGTTTCGCTTTCATTTTGCAATTTCTAAAAGCTCACAGCTCTCTACTCAAAACTAAACATACTACATAAAAGCCTGGTGCAAAAACTTATCGATCCTTTTCGATAAATCAGAAAGAAAAAAGTGAAATGGCAAACAAAGTGGTTTCTTCTGTTCGTCTTTACTGAATTTATATTTAAAGAAACGATTAGAACAATTTTATGAAAACACACATGTAATAAATTTTTAAAAGTTGTCCATAAATGAATATATTTTTATCTTTTTATAAATACGATATACCTAGAACTTGTCATTATACCCTGAACGAAAATAGTTGGTCTAATATCTGTACAAGAATTTAAATGAATCAATCTTCAGTTGAATCACGCTCCCAGTCGACAATTTCATTTTATGCAACTTTCCATTTGGGTGAATTTTGGGTTGTGCACATACATACATATTTATACATTTCAACATAAATGCATTTCATGTTTACATTTTTCCAGTGACAAGTGTCTGAATCACACAGCAACGGGATGACATATTAAGGCTGGGGCAGCAAGCGACACTCAGCCGACAATCGATTAATCAGCGAAAAATAATAAGAAACATCTTCTACAACCAAGCAACATGGTGCTGCTCCGGAGCAATGGATGTGGATGGAGAACCGAGATGTTGAATCCCGAGGTTGCTCGAATGCGGAACTGGCGGTGGAAAAATGAGCGACTTCAACGATTTGGCAGCCAAATAAATACGAAACATCCAACGACAGACAGCATTTCATATGTTCAACAAAAAACTCAAAAATGTATATGAAATAAAATAAAATAAAGTATATTCCAGTCGCCTTCATTATTTTTTTTTCTTTTTATTTAAATCTCATTTTTAATACAATAATTAACACAATTCTTAATAAGAATATGAGGAAAGCAAAGAGCGAGATAAAAAGTGTATATCAAAATTATAAGGAACGACTCTCGGCATATACATATATAAAGACAACAATGAAATGTCAAAGCCAAATGACTGACCAAAACTCATTACAACAAAACTTCAAATTGCCCAAATTAATCTAACTTTCAGTTTATTGTTGGTTGAAGTTGTTCTTGTTGTCTTTATACAATGTCAATGAGTTTGCTGGCGTTGTCAGTTGTTGTTTCATTCAAATTATTTCTTTCTTTTTTTCTCTCTCTTTCATTGTTTCTCACACAATTCACACATAATAGAAAATTGTGTATATCATTTGTTAGCGTATTTTTTTTTTTTCATTCAAAATGAAAATGTTAGATATGCCGATACGCAGTTAAAAAATATCAGACACATTCGATTATATAAAATCTAATTTAAGGCGCTGTGTCAAATGAAATAAAAATAATATTTAAAAGTAGTTGGAAACAGACTTTGCAAAAGCAATCATTTTATTTTACATACAATTTTTTGATTGCATATGTAGTTTAACTTTATTTGTAGATTGAAGGTAATTTATGTTGTATATTTTTGGTAATAATCAGACACACAATATATGAGATCGTACAAAGTTTAAAAATAGATCAATCAACAGTCTTTAAATATTTAGTTCTTTTGCTTACACAACTTCATTAAAGTATAAATTATTTGATTTGTCTGTCTTATTCTGAGGTCTCTCATCAGAATCAAAATGGTTGAGCTCTAAAGATGTCTCGCCATTGCCCCAAAGTGCCAGTCAAACGAACAGTGAGTTTCTTCTTCTGGTCTCTCTTTGATCTCATCATTCAAAACTGCAACTCTGCATACACTGGCAATAATTGCATATATATGTTTGTCTGTGTATCTTTGTGTGTGTGTGTGTGTTCGTATCTGCATATCTATGCCAGCTTCGAGTCGTCGACATTATTAATTTGTGCCTGCTTGCATTGCATTTCACATGGTGAACATTATGTGTACGCCTTTTTGGTTTTAGCATATGGTGCGGTTTCATGGCGCTGCCACACTGCCTCATTCTGTCTCCCTTTGCCCTGCCACCCCCTGTCGCGATCTTTTATTTTTATTTTACTTTTTGGCATCACGTGCTGCCGTGCTACCGTTGCGCCTGCTGTTATATTTGACATATTGCCGACATTGATATCATAAGACATTGCAATGAAATTTGTTTTGCTCGTCAACAAAACTCGCGGCCATCACTCACACAAAAATCGCAGCCACAACACAAACTCTTATAGCTCTGTCTGAGATGGTACACAAAAGTATATATGTATTCTTAAATTGCCACCCCAATTTACTAAGTACTTTAGAGGTCTATTCTTATTTAGTTGTGATGAGCTTACGTACTCGTTAGTGATCAAGGGAAATGTATACTATAAATAGAGTTAATGCGAGAATGTGTGTAATGTATGAATTCGCTGGAAAGATGGGATGGGGAAAAGTATATATTATAAATAATTAAGTGTTTAGTACAATTTTAAAAGATCCGATGTTGATTTGTTTTGTATTGATTTAAATATATCTTTTAACTTGAATAAGAAGCAACAAAAACAATAATAAAATAATAGGTTTATTTACTATTTTTATTAAATTTATCACTTATTGGCTTGTTGAAACTTCAATTGGCTTTTTTCAAAATTGCTACTAGTGTGATTGCATATGTTATTGAGAAAAATCTTTAAAATGGCAGCTTCAAATTGATTTTATTCTATATGCAAAGCAATTATGCAGCATTTCGGTTTGTTGAAACGATTTTCAAATTTGTAAAAATATAAAAATAAATGTAAGCAATACAAAAAGTTTTGTAGCTATCTCCGAATAATAATAATAATACAATACAATTTCTTTGATTTGAAAAAAAATTATACATATTAATTTTTTTTTGAAGAAAAGTTTTGACTTATATGAAGCAAATTTGTGTTGCAGGCATGACCAATTTTAAACAGGTTAAGGCTTTAAATATTTCCCATCATCAAAAATTCTGTTGCTTAATAACACAAAAATAGAAGCAGCTTGTCAAAATGTACAACATTTATAAAAATTTGTTATATTTATATAGGGCTTAGTATAATGTAGCCTTGTATGGGTTTAATAGTTAGCAATAATAGCCATTTTGTAACATGTGTCCAATTAAACCAATTATTTGGGTGAACGGCGGCAGCATTTTCACTTTTCGATTAACCAAATAAGTGTGTAATTTCCTCATTGCAAGCAGCCACGCATAAAACGCAATTTTTCACTTTCCCTTTTTTTCAACAGCGGCAACTTCAATCGAGGGAGACAAAGAGAGAGAGTGAGAGTGAAAGGGGGTGTTGGCCCATCGAACACTAATTACAAAGCAACATCAAAATAATTATGGCCACTTCGGTCATAATAACTAAAGAATTTATACCTGACCGTGTGGCTGGCTCTTTGACGAGAGGGAAAGAGAGAGATTTGCTCAAATCGCTTTCACATTAAAAACACTGACACACTCATCTCACCCACTAGCACCGCCAACCTGTGAGTGCGGTGGCTATACCATTTCTATCCGGTCATCTGATAAGCCTACCTGGCTGCTGGCGTTAGCAATTAATACCTTTCACTCTGTCGACGTCATCGTCGTCGTCGTCGTCGTTCTCTTTTGATGAGTGCCCTGATGTATCCAGCCTACAACAATGTTCAACTCTCTGCATCAAACTTCTAACTTGCAGGTCTGCCATTGAGCGTTGGTCATTTGTTTGTGTCAACGCCAGTGCGCTTGATGCTGCACGGATTAGAAAGTAATCAGTGCCGATAAGAAGCGTCCAGCGTCTCTGGAGACTCTTTTTCTTTGAGTGTGGGTGGGACTCTTAAAACTGCGTGGACTGCTCCCAATTTAAATTACAGTGGAACTCAACTGTGTCCACTCTCGTCCCACCCAACCACCACCCACACAGAGCATAGCTATGTATATCCAGCTGAGATCCCAGGCATTGGGCATTTTGCAGTTCGGTTACAAATGTCCACTGGGACTTTGCTAATCTGTCATTCGCCATGATGTGCTCCCGAAGGCAGGCCTTTCATTTGGGGGTTGTATATTGCTATCCCGTCATACACATGTGCACACACAACGATAGAAAGAGACACCAACTGGCAATGAAAAAGGACGAGTGTTCATATAAATGACCAAAATGCCACGCATTGACCCACGCCAAAGCCTGAAAAACCTCACTCAACCCTGCCCCATACCACCCCCCCTTGCCACTGCGTCTTCTTCATGCCCGTGGCATCGACGACATGGTAGATAAAATGTTTCAATGTCCAATCGAGCGATTTGTCAAAATACTCGCACCGGATGGACACGGACATGGACATTCATCCGCATGGACATGAGTGTTTTTTGTATTTTATTTTATTTTTTTGCCCGTCAGGATGAAATGTGTAAAGCTTTTTTTGTTTTGTATATTGTCGCTGTTGGTCATAGCACGATTTCATCAGATCTGATCAGACGTAATACAAATCAGCACACATAATCAAGTTATTCTCGCTCAGTTCTCAACTTTAAGCTATATCTTTACATATTGTTACAAAAATGAAGAAATTTTAAAGACTTTTCATTCTAGTGGTGCAATGTTTGGCCATATACGTATGTACATATATATACATATTAATACATTTTAATTACACGCTTCGGTTAATGGGCAAGCTAAATTGGTGGGGGTTTTTTAGATTTGTTCCACGCATCGCTACGTGAATAAAATATAATGAAATTTCAACGCCCGATGATAGCTAACGTCGCACTGACTACTCTGACGGAATGCTGTCAGACAATTAGACAGTCAGACCGTCGAGTAGATCGAAAGGTGGCAAGGGAAGGAAAGCTGACAGAGAAACAGACAGAAACAGGCGCAGCTTGGCTCAAACTGTCGGACTGTCAGACTGTTGTTCTCGTTGATGTTGTTGTTGGCTGCCTGCAGCGTGCACACTCCCGAGTATCCTTTTCGCTTTTTCCAGAGCCTCCCTTATGGGCGTACATGATAAATGGCGACGAATTCGTCAATGTCAAAATCAGACTGTTACAAACAGCGCTGCGACGCTGCTGATGGCAACGATGGCGATGGCAATGGCAATGGCAATGGCAAAGGCAGCGCCAGTGCGCAATGTTGCGTAGAGGTAGAGCTCTGGGATATCTCTGGCTGGGTCGAGGACGCGTATCACGGAACGTGTACCAAACAACAACAGTTAAATTCATATATGAATACAATGAGCCTTCTGCTTTAGGTTTGCTTCTCTTCACACTTTCACAATGACAGAAGCCAAAGTGTCCTAAAGCATCACGAATTGAAGCTGGAACGTTTTAATACTAATGCAAATTCCTAGCTCTAGTTTTAGCATATTTGGCAAATTCGCATATTAAGTGTGCAAATTTAACACGCACCGATTTGACATTATGCGAAATTATTGAGTGGAAATCATGTTGATTAATTATTTGTCATTAATCTCAGAAAAACATAAAAGACATTTCGAGAAATTGACCAGAGTTGCATTGGTACGGTCTATTGGATTTTTCTTGCGGATTATTTAGAACATATTAATTAGTATTTATTTTACAAAAACAAATGTTTTTCTGGATGTATTCTAGCTCGAAATTGTCTAGTTTTTTTTTTAGTATGTTTAGTTTAATAACTAAGAAAGTTAAATACTATTGGAAATATTCGTTTAAAACACACAAATAATAACAATTTCTACGCATTTGAACCTTTAAAACCTGTTAGTTCTGAGGGACTTTGTTATAACTCACATGCAAACGAGCTAAATATTAATTAGCTTGTCAACTTCAATTTTTCCCTTTCATTTCGTGGAGACTTACATTTAACAGCTCAATTAATTTGGAGCCCGTTGTTGCATATGTGAGAGGAGATCGGAGACCCAAAAGACCCGGTCCAGACTCTGATTTGAGTTATGCGATCCATTGACATTATCTGCGCCGCACTCGCATGTGACAAGCGGCAACTGATTCATTCTCCGATTGGGTTCGAGACTCAGCCTGAATCTGAGTCTCAATGCAAAGGAGGAGACTATCGGTATTCGGAGGCGATAAAGATCTCAAAAGGATCTTGCTGACTGTTTTGGTTTGTCGTTTCGGATGGCCGGGAACAAATGGGCGCCATTACAGTGCGACAACTTTTAGTTGTGGTGAAAACGACTTAAAGTCAGTTTTAAGCTGAATAATATTAATTTGCGTGATACAGCGGGTGATCGTGGTCATTAATCAATTAATTAGTTTACCTCTTGTACAAAACAACGGCCGACGTTTTAGGCCGCAATATCTTTGTTTATTGTCGCCATTGCAATAAATGTTGCTGGATATAAAGAGAGAACAAAACAGAGATTGCTAGTCGTGTAACAGAATTATAATTGTCTTAGGAAGGGCGTTAACATAAAATGCAAACACAAACACAAAAACGCAGCAAAACAAATGTAATTAATGATATGAAAAAAAAGAAGGTAGAAAACGTTGCTTTGCGGCACTTTTATAACATTTGTTTTTTGTATTGTTTTATTGTGTGTGTGAGTGTTTTTTTTTTTAATGGCCAGCGAGAACAAATAAAAGAAAAATGTCGTTCTGATTGACGAATTGCGTGCGTATAATTGTATCTTCCAGATACTTTGTTTACTTGCGCCACATTCGCTTGGCGTTCAGAGTGTGGTTTTCGTTTGGTCTGCTCCGTTGTTGGCTCAAACTTTAATTGAGCCACAACTGTAGATACGGGTGCACGAGTGCCGCAAACTCTGCCGCTCACGCGAACCAAAACAAAATGTCGGATTTCTTTGAAGCTATATACAATTATATATATACATATATATATGCTTAGTACATATATATATATATTCATATGTATATGAATGTACTTATGTCGTGTATTGCGTGTGGCTGTTGACATCCATTCATGCATTGTAATTGCGTTTAGTCTTAACATTTTTATAAATGTAATGAATGATGCGTGTAGAGATGACTTATATATGATCTTTAAGAAATTGACTAAAATCATTGAATAAATGATAGCTGAGAATTTTTTAATCTAGCAACTGCTTTTTAATATATATACACTGATCTTTCCATCAATAATATTATACGGACGAAAAGACATGCCTTAATAATGGCCTAAAAAGTTACAAGAATTAATATTTGTCTTAAATCAGCTTTTTATGTCATAAACTTTCGTGTTGTAATCAATTACTTACTACCAAGGCTGTTAAATAGTTAATAGTACATAATCGTGTTCATTAGTAGTTTTTTTGACA
The DNA here is from genome assembly GCA_018904305.1 of Scaptomyza montana. Classification (NCBI taxonomy): domain Eukaryota; kingdom Metazoa; phylum Arthropoda; class Insecta; order Diptera; family Drosophilidae; genus Scaptomyza; species Scaptomyza montana. Next base: position 4,044,873 of record JAEIGR010000001.1, read on the forward strand.
ATATATCAATTGGTTACGATTATTTTGTGAGCTTTCACGACTACTTATTGATTACGATTACAAATAATCAAAATTGACAGGACTATTGAAGATTAAAAAAATATAATCAAAAATAATCTTAAATAATCAAAATACAATCCAACTAGTTTTTATGATTTTTTTTAGTATTGGTTCGATTATTTTCATGGCAGGTCGTCAATATATGCCCTCGAGACGGCAAAAAATAACGTAACGTATGCATACTTTCTACCAAGCAGTGTAAGGCGTCAGCCAAGCAGTAGTTTAGAAAACTGCACTGCTCGCTACGCAAAACATTTCGTTAGCATTCTTATGGTTTCTGTCTTGGCTTAATGGGCACATAAATTCAAAATGGAAAAATTGAAGAGCCGGAAAATTCGTATTCCAATCGGAGTATAAATCCAAATTGCAAAGAAAAAAAATTTGCACGGTTAGACTTGTTTGATGTTTACGGATTCTTACGCCAGCTGGCGTTTAGTGCCATTATTTGCATAGCATATATATATATATATATATGTATATATGTATATATATATACATACATACATACATATATATCGAGTTTTGACTTTTAGATCTGAAAATTTAAGCCAAAACAGAAATAAAAGCATTCAACGTGCCGCTCAATGCCCGGCATATGTTTTTAGCGGCCTCTTTGACGTGCTCTGCCGTCGCGTTGTGGGCTGTGGAACATGGTCCGCTCTTGGTTCTGGCTCTGCCCTTAAATCATTTTATGCTGCGCTGATTTCATGTACATATGTTTGATTAAAAATTAAAATTATCATTTACGGCCCATTTAAACTAAACCGACCAAAGATTTTTCGCATGTCGTTCTCATTTTTGAAATAACAAAATCTTCTGTGCCAACAGCATGAAAACAAAGATAGAGAAAACAACTTGTACATTGTTGTTGAGTGGACTATCTATTGTATGAATGTTTTATATTGTATATGTATACTACTTGAGGCGTTAGTCATAAGCGACTAAAAATGCATTAATATAAGATATGAGCTTGAATGAATACCTAGTAATTAAAATGGATACACGCATATTTAACACATTGAGCAGCATTTTTCAGTGAAAAAAAAAAATAAATGTTTTAATCGAACTATTTCTTAAGTAAGCGCTTGTCATTTTTTAATTGTACCGCATTACTTTGGAAGAATTTTAACTGCCTTTGTTTCCTTCTTTCTGTCAAGTTATTTACGCCACTGGACTTCTAGGCTTATTCTTCGCAGAACCAGCGAAATATCCCAAAAAAAAAAAAAAAAAAACGAATACTGTGACAGTTTTTAAACTCTGGGCCAAGGACCTTGACTACCATAAAGATAGTTTCCACAAAAATCGCTGTAAAATACTGTAGCTGGCTGTAGCCCAAATACGAAACAAACAAAAAATAATGCATACAAAAAATGTTTCAGTTCTAGTTAAGTTTTGAGAAAACCTCTGTGAACAAATGGAAGATGAAAAAAATGGTAACAGTAATATGCGTATACAATAAAAAAAAAAAAAAAAACAGCACAAATATGCAATAAAAATGTTTTAGAGCGAATTCGCTTTGTTTAACGCATTTTTGCTATTGTTAAAAAATTAGGCATTTTTTTCGGCGGCGACCTCATTTTTTCCACTCATTTTCCATTTAAAATGCAGAGCAAACAAAAGTTTTTACGGATTTATGAGTTTATCGTTTTACGACAGTGTCTTAGGCCCAATAAAACTTTATTGTGCTGCCTGTCTTTCACGGCCGTGCTCGAGTTTCCGACCGTAGACCTTATTTGGTAGCAGTGAAAACTGTAGCAGGGCCATGGCTCACATTTTCACATCGATTCCCGATCTTTAAGAGTGCACTCACTGCGAATTCTCAAGGACGTGACTGGTTATGCAAGTCTATGCAACGGATGGACTTGCATAATAAATGCGAATATTGCTTTTAAGCTGCCAGCTCGAACCCAAATTGCTCTACTTTACTCATTGTTCTATTGTTAACCATAGTTCAACCAGCAACGCCCACGGGCTGAGTCAATGGATCGCAGGTTCTCTTACACAATATTTCACAATATGTGCTTAAATCCGGGGATTAGTTGGCTGTCTTCCGCCAACAATTATGCCTGTCGCCTGACGTTGCTCTAGTTTAAATTAGCAGGACACACGCTAGATGCCTCTTTCTGTTTCTCTTTTAAAGGCTGCTTAAACAATTTCTAAAAACTAACCCAGTTTTTGCCGCACACTTTTGTTTATCGAGTTTTGGGCTCAACTTTTCATGTTTATGAGACTGTAGAAAGTTCTTAGAACTTTTATTATCATTCATTTTGCAAGGCATAAATAGTTTGAATCATTTGTGAAAGGATCGCCAACATTAGCAAAATACATAACACTCTGTGGAATTCTGGAAATCATCAAAAAGCGTTGCTTAGTTTGACAACAGTTTTTAATTCTAGGAAACAACTGATCAATACTTAAGACCGTAGAATTTTTCATAATATGAGTAGAAGCAGCTTTGTTCAAAAGTAAGATAAGTTAATCTGGCAATAATTTATATTATTTGCAACATTTTTTTATAAACAAAGTTAAGTTCTTATTCATACAACATGTCTGAATTAAGAAAATATCAGTTTTTTGTTTCAAGTTCCAAAATTTTTTTTCTTTTTAATTTTTACAGGCCATAAATAGGGTAAATAATTTGAAAATCAATTTTTTAAAGAAATTCATTTTTTAATGGAAAATCTGAATAAATTCAATTTTTTAAAAATAGAAAAATAATGCGACTTTTAAGGTCATGCTGATGACGGCTTGCAGGTTCTGATTAACAAGTTAAAAAGTTAATTTTAAAATTATATAATATTTGCATAAAAAAATAAGAAATATTACTGATTTGCCTATATTTTACCTACTATTTCGAAAAAAAATTAATAGTAATTATAAACATCCATTTGGATTTACGTCATCGATCCCACAAAATCTGCACCTCATAAGATTAAACAAATATTGTGGGTGTCGCTCCAAAAATTAAATCTTCAAACAAATATATCCAAACGGTATCCTTAAACACTTAGATGAGGCGGGAGCGGGCGTAAACTTTGTTTAGAGTAAACAGAATTCCTTCGACTGACAAATCAAGGACTACCTGAGTAAGTTGTAAAGACGACGCGTGTGTCTCGCATTAAAATGATGTCTTGTTGACGGACTGCGAAGGTCGCGGCTCGCGCGACTCGACTCGACTGTTTATGGAAAGTAAATTTACCGTGTCATGGGTCCTTAAACGTCTTAATTGCACACGTATCCTTCGCCAGCAAAGCGCAATTGGTTTCCAAGGTGGAAATATTATTGCCACGTCATAAAACTATAAAACTGTCCGCAGGGGGCGAATTGCTGTCCACAACTCCGATGCCCAGAAGAGTCTTCTAGGACAAGTCAGCTCTCCTGCAACGAAAACTTTTGCGATCGCCATCAACGAATTCGCTGAATTCAGACAAGCGCGCGACACCGATTCCCAGTCGTACGACTCGTCAACGAAATCGCATTGAGCTCTTACAACGAACTCGTAGGTGGCCCATAGTTCCATAGTATATTGTTAATGAAATGAGCAATCCTTACTAGCTTTTGATATAGACAGCAAAGCAGAACTTTTTACATTTTATATTCTTACATATTAAATTAAAAGCATACTCTACAATTAGTCAAAAGGTTTTTCCAAATAATACTAAGTACATTAAATATTTATCTAGCAAAAAATTTAATTATCTGATTTAACAGACATGCGTTAGTTAAATTTCCTTTCAGAATACTAACCAGATTTATTTTATAGCTTTTCTCCAGTTTTATGACTTTAATTCCTAGATTTAAAATGTTATAGGGATCTAGTCGGGAAAGCCTAGGTAGGAACAAGATTATATTGCGAAAGGAATAAGCTTATATTCCATATACATATAAAGTCTTTTTGTCTTTTAGTCTCTGAAAACATTGCTAAATAGACTCGGCTGATCATCAGTAAATATATCTTCTGAGTATATTCCTTTTGCTTGTGAAAAATATTTTCACAGTAAATTTTTCTCATTTTCAATGAGTCGCGGAAGAAGTACAAGAAGTAAACTATTTAATTAAGACCGATGGGTTGTTGGCAATCTTAACTAAGAACTCAGCATTCCCTAATTTATTACATGTTTTACTCCCACTTTTCGATTCTTTGCATACTATTAAATCACTACCTAGCAATCAAATGAAAACAACTAAGCTTCTAGTAAAATTTTTTTTCTGATGTCTTCTGGCTAAGTAAAATCAGCTTTTAAATTGTCCACAATTTGAAATTAGTTTTTCTTGTATAATTAAATGAAATGTGACTTAATAGCACATAAAAAGAGAGAGACGGACATGACTATATTGAATAGTTTAAGTACAGTTGTTAACACACGGAAGGTGTTAACATTGTTGATCGGCATTTGTACCCATGGCCATAAACGAGAACAAAACGACAGCTCACTGTAAATGCATAATTCATTCCATTGCAGAAACTTTTACAAGGACCTCATTATGGAGAGTGCAAAACAATGCAAAATAAGTGTGACAAAAACAATTAATGCGCTAAGAAAATGTCAACATACAAACCAAAACACACTCGCATACACACTGAATTTTGTTAGGCAGGATGACATTGAGCGCAAATGTCCTAACGACAGCCAAAGAATGAGAACAGAAGCCGACAATGACATTGACTAGCCAAGGACGAAGGCGACGCGTGACGCATTATGAGAATGTTTGTACACACTGGGCAACAAATAAACATACATAAGGAGCACATCGCATCCTTGGAAGTTGGAAGTTAGAAATTGCCTTGACTTGGATTGGTGCCGAGTTGCTGATCGTGATTATCCAAGGTCAGCTCACCCACGCTGGCTTTTTCGAGGCGCTCATTCAGCAGCACTGATTGCAATGACCTCGAGAAAGACTTTTGCAGCAGGAAACTGTGGATCAAGGACAGTGAAATTGTGAAAACTTCCTGCACACCCATGAGGCATACCAAATGTGGCAGCAACTACGAGCAATGTGAAAATCACTCTATCCAGAAATATAGTATGTATGTTGCCAAGTGGAAAACAGACAACACCTGCAGCGACTCCTCCGAATATGAATGATTTAATATTCAATCCGTTTTAAGTTGTTAAATCAAACAAAAATGTTGAATAAATTTCTTCTCTCTTTTTATAAATTGGCCGTCGATTGCGGCAATAAAATTGATGGCATTTCAACGGTCTAGGATTGGTTCGGAAACTTTCCTAATCGAGAATTACGAATACGAACTGAAAAGTCGTGCTGTGTGTTCAGGTTAGACGCTCTGACGCTAAGACTATATATAAATCTGACAAAAAAGTTTACAACACTTCAACTTGTTTGTATTTTTTGTGCTGCTGCAAAGAGCTTTTTCTTCTTGTTGTTTTTTGATAATTTCTCTCGGCTATTTTCATTTTATACGCAGCTTGGCGCCGCATGTTTCGGTCTGATAATGAGTGGAGATGTTGTCGATTGTTGCGGTTTTTGGTTGCTGTTGTTGCTGCCGCTCATTTAGCATTTGGGGACTGCGTAATTAGCTATCTACGACTCCCAAAGGAGATCCAGCCAACTTCAAAGCCACAGCGTGTGGCCCTCGGTCGAGTAAACGAAGCCAAGCATATAAACAAACAAACAAACGCACGGATTGAAGTGTCTTGAACGATACTTATGTAATGCACGGGGCGAAAAAAATACAATACACAATTTAAATTACAATTAGTAATACCATGTGAAATCCTCAAAGTGAAAATCAAAAAATTGTAGATATTTCTTCATTAACTGAAATATTAGATGATAATTGTTTAATAAATCCCTGCGTGCAGCTGATGATATTAACGGTTCGTCTCTCTGGGCATTATTAACAGATTCGCCTACTTCAGGCGCGTGCCTGGTTTACCTTGCAGCACTTTGATCAACACTCTTATATATATATACGTGCCTAAGTCCGATGTCCAGTTTCCGAAAATCCTTATCTAAAGCTAACCCTCATGAAAGTGCAAGGAAAGGGGATGAGCTGTCACACACAATGGGATGTTCCCGATTCACTGTCAAGGTAATTTATTAATTCGGCAATAAAAACGCACGAAACGAAATCGTCCTCTCTTCCCCCGGCATCAGGGTGTGTTGTGGTTGCAACACTCACATGTGGGCCTTACAACTCAATTATTGAAGCCAAAAAAGTAGTTGACTTTAACTCACACACAATCAGATTTAGCAGTACTTTCAGTGAGATTATATAATCAGTTGAGTGATAAAAGTCAATCGCCCAGAAAGAAAATGTTGATTGACTGCGGTTACTGAAAATTTAAACGGCACCTGACACAAAAATCTGGTAATATTAAGCAAATGAAGTTATTTGGTCAAGCCACTTGACAGACTGACTTATTGCTCAAATAGATTGGCTGCAAACATCTTAAGTAATGTGAAAGGCAGACAGATGTCTAAGATTAGTTTCATTTGAATAAATATTGAATTGAATAAAATAAAGTAAAGAATTTTTGTGATCATTATATTTGTAGTTTAAAGCTTTAATATAATTTACAATAAAAAAAATATATTTATTTAAAAGAAAATCAGAAATATTTGTATTTATTTGAACGATATGGCGAATTCTTTTGAACTTTTTAATTGCTGTCATAGCTTAAGACCGCAGTTAGTGTAAACATTTTTCAAGTTAAATAAATTGATTATTTAATATCTGTTCAATAACCATTTTGGATTCCCTTAACTCTCAGCAAGGCATCGTATAAGGACAATTTGATTTTAGACAAGTAATATAACCTCTTTTTTTATTGCACTTTCACAAAAAAATAAAATATTTGTTACCAACATCGATACCCTATCTACAGAAACTTATGAACCTTTACAACAATCTCTCGGAACGGCAGAAAGTGGGTTGTCGTGGGTCATGAATCGTCGTCAGCCGGGCGGCGAACTGCGGCCTGTCAAACTGAAAAACGCCATAAATTTTGGGCCGGCTGTCGCCGACCGTGCGCTCTGCAACACCAACAATAACAATGGGAGAGGTAAGCGCAAACTATTTGGAGTTGGGGCAGTGAGAGGGAGAAAAATAAGGAACAGGGGCTAGAGGTAGCCGTACAATTCGCACATGCACGAAAACTGCACACATATGCCAGATCTATACAATCTATAGATATCGGATGATAAGGGTGCAGAGAGGGTGGGCTTTAGATCAATAACGGGGGTGGCTGGCTAAGCGGATAACCCAAGTCGTGTAAACATTCAGAAAGTTGGCCATTTGTCTCTGTATGTATGTTAGTTCGCCTTTTGGCCAGTCAATTTACTTGAGCCGGCTTACGGGTCAGCTATGCAAATACTATGCACAAGAGTCTTAAGGCACTTGCCCCGGTCACAGAGAAACTCTCGCGAGCAAACAAAAAGCGCAACACGCGACGCAACAAAGAGCCACTGAAGATGACACAATGAGAATGAGAATAGAAATGGGACTGCGAATGGATAAGAAGCACGCGCAATGTTATCCTTTCGCAGCCTTTTGCGCGATATTTATGCCAGTCTAAGTCTAATATCAAACCCATTTTCCCGAGCCGAAGCGAATACCTTTGCGATTCCTGGAACATCTAGCAGCAGCTATGTTTTCTACGATTCAGACCGGAGAAATTTTTACGAATACGACAATAAACCCGGGACCCGGGAGGAAAAGCCTTTTGTGTCAACCGTTTTAGCAACAACATTTACAGTTTACAGTTCTGTTTATGTCTTTATGATTATTGCAATTAGAGGATAGCAGAAAAGCGCTAGCTATCCCGCTTGCACAAACATGCGCATTCGACTTAATTACGCGCCTGTGGGACGTCCTGCGCACGTCTTAAAGGCAGCTCAAGGACGCAGGGGAAATTAGCCGGACGGATAAGTTTCTGCAACTCGCGATGATAATGGGCGCGATGGGTAGGTAAGAAGGTAATAAGCAGCGCAGCAGGTAAGCAAGGTATGAGAACGACTTTCTCTCTCTCGCTCTCTCTATTTCTTTCTTTTTCCTTTCCACCTACCGGATAAATAGACTTGCGGATAAAACGTTCCTGTAACGCTCTACCCCTGTACAACAATAAATCTGACAACGTCCTGGAGGGGTAGTGTACGCTCGGTCGCAGCATGTGTCAAAGTGTCATGCGCAGGGATATTTATGCGCTATGACGAGCAAGCGTGTGCCGTACATCAGTTCGCTCAGGCTATATTAAGGCAGGATCAGAGCATAGAGCAGCACATTCGCAAACGCACCAGCGTCGCGCACACATCGTTCATTTCTGTTTCGTTCGTTTAGCTTAAGGACTTGCAAAACAGACGCAATGGCAGCCACGAATACGCACAGTCACAGCTACTATGCCGACAGCATGTACAACATGTATCATCACGCCCTGCCACCCACCTACTACGAGAACAGCAACAGTTACTACCAGCACAGCAATAGCTCCTCCAGTACCTGGACACCTGCAAGCTACCAGCCCAGCAGCTATGCACAGTATGGACAGGAGAGCTATAGCGAGAGTTGCTATTACTCCAACTATCAACAGCAGCAGATACAGACGATGCCAATGCCAGCTCCAGATGCCCTGCCTCATTACCAGGCCACAACTACAGTTACACCGCCATCTACAGTCACCTCACCCGCTCCTCCCAAGAACCGTAAGCGCAAGGCGGAAGAGAGTGCCGCAGACATCATTGCAGCCGTGGAGGAGCGTCCGAGCACACTTCGTGCTCTGCTCACGAATCCCGTCAAGAAACTCAAATACACACCCGACTACTTCTACACGACATTCGAGCAGGTCAAGAGGCCCAACAAGAGCAGCTCCGCCGGAGAGTTGTCGCCCTGCTACGAGCAGGACTATGCCGTACCCACACCCTCCACACAACAGACGCACATGTCGCCACAGCGCAGCAGCAGCGAGGATGTCGACTATCTGGACGTCTACTCACCATGCAAGCAGGTTAAGCATGGCGACTTTGTCACCCCGCCTCCGGCAGCTACAACGCCTGCCACGCCCACTACCAGCACACCCGCCTCCCTAGTGGATGGTATTGGCATAAGTACGCCACCCCAATCGCCGGCCGAGAAGAAGAATGAAATCAATCATCGAATTGTGACAGCTGGGTCTAGCAACAGCAACGAATTCAATTGGTCGCACATCGAGGAGACTCTCGCATCAGGTAGGCATCCCAAATATTTTCCTCTCTTTTAAAAACTCCCTTTCTTAAACAAACTCTCTTTGAACTGTTACTGACTTGCAAATTTATATTCTATTCACTTACAGATTGCAAAGACTCCAAAAGAACAAGACAAACCTACTCCCGCTACCAGACGCTCGAGTTAGAGAAGGAGTTCCATTTCAATCGCTATATCACTCGACGTCGTCGCATCGATATTGCTCATGCATTAAGTTTGAGTGAACGTCAGATCAAGATCTGGTTCCAGAACCGACGCATGAAGTCCAAAAAGGATCGCACGCTAGACAACTCACCCGAACACTGCAACAGCTCCAGTTATGCTTCCCTATTGCCGCCCCTAGATGTCATACCCGTGCCACAGTCTCAGTCGCAGTTGCAGTCACAACCACATTCTCAAGCTCAATCTCAGTTACCCTATGCTGCGTATCCCGCTTTTCTGCCCAGCACACAGCAGAGCTATGATTACCCGCAGCAGTCGCCGCCGTTGCCACCGCCACACTTTGGCCAACAGTACGAGGCACAGTACACACCGCAATATCATCAACAACAGCAGTGCAACTACCAGCAACAGCAACAACAACAGCAGGAGCTGAGCACCTCCAACCAGGCGCTCTATCATCTGCCGCTGCCCTAAACACATACACCGAACCATAACGAACGCGCCACAAATATTCTCGACCATTTGCCGGTGACACGCAAATGTCAAACGAGATGCTGAGCAGTCGCAGTATTAGTCGAATTCGGCACACAAGCACTCCCTACGGTGCCCAGGACACCAGCATAGGACGAGTGCGCATGTGCATAGACAAGCTCAAAGGCGACTACCTTCGAACAACCTTAAAACCCAGTGGCTGGCCATGGGTTAACCATTGCCCGCTCCCTCTGTTTGCCTGTTAACTGTTTACTGTTGCCTGTTTTCTGTTGCCTGGAGCGCTCGATAATCATTGAGTCTCCTGCATGGTCTGTGGCCAGGCATCGATAATGCACAACAAACACACACACACGCACACACACAAACATCTTGGAGACTGAAAATCAAAAGTGTATAGTTAGATTTTAAGTCGATAATACATACTATTAATATTTATTACAACAAATATATTTAAATACATATACGAAGTCATTGTACTTGAACTGAATTAATCAACACAAGTTTGTTTTATTATGAACTCAAATGCTAATATTTAAAGACTCGGGAATAATAGCGGAAAACTTTAGATGATTAAAAAATTAATTTAAAAACTGTTTGACTTCTCACAAAACTATTGTTAATCAATCTTTCTTAACGGACAGTATAGCAAAAATGTCAAAAATTGTATGAGAAGCTTACAAAACATTTAAAAGAAATAAAATAATGAAGAATACATTTAACTGAAAGCTCAATAATCAGGTAACTTACTTCTTAGTTTTTTAATGCACTGTTTTTAGTCAATCCGCTTATTTCCTTACTATTTCCTAGAATGTCTATTCTTCATTACATCTGTGGGATCATTAGGAAACCTTTGCACAACGCAACTACCCGAAACCTTTCACGCTAAAGCCAAAAGACAAACGGTTTTGATATCAACTCTTAATTTGAGCAGCTGCAATTTGCCGCTCCCCTCACGTCATATCGTCGGATTTTCTATAAAATGTACCATTTTTGCAATGGAAAAATGTCACATTACGGTCGGTTTTGGGTGTTTTTCAGCTAGGAATCGACTGCTGTCCCACCACCACTACTGCAAGCAACAGGAACGGCATTCTTTTCGCCTTTCCGCCTTTCGCTGTTTGCTCATCTATTGAAGTGAGACATTGATTGGTCATTTTTCATTGCGCTCCATGACAGTTATCGGCAACGCAACACAAGAACCATGCGCCATCCCATTTTGCCAAGCGGCATATATTTGACTCATTAGATCAAAGCGGACGCTGGGCATTATCTTTGGGTAGTTGAAGCCACGGCTAGATAAGTTTTTCAGAATTACAAAAGCTAATATAGCTGAAAAATATAATCAATCTCTTTGACAAACCCTATCACAACTATTCTAAAAAAAAAGTGATGCCTATTTGAAAACATTTTAAACAAATATGTATAATGCATATATTTGCAAACACCATTATACAAACGATTTGAATTAAATTCAAGATTAGACCAAATATATTTCAACATGTTTTATAGATCTTTCTATAACCATAGCAAAAACATAGTCAATATAATTTTTCGCGTTATTGCTTTGTTTAGCAATTTTCTAAGAAGTGTCAAAATAATTATACCTTTTACCTAGATTCTTGGCTAACATTAAGTACAAAATTTTTAAGAATCGCCCCTCAAGTCAGTTTTTTACAACTTCTTGGTGAGTGGTAAAAGGCTTACGTGCAAAGTTGCGAAAGAGTTACGTTAACTCTTCGACGTACTTCGCAGAAGTGTCATTCCTTTATTTGCGAACAGTTTTATTGAAAGCCCAAAGGTCGTTTTTAACTCATTCGCGAACCATAAAACCCACAGTCGGGCGGATTGCCAAAGGAGACGTACTACCAAAGATTCGCGGAATGCTTCATTGTAGGCGTTTGCGTTTGACGATGCAGACGGATTGAATGCTGGCAGTCAAGGTTGCAAAGTCAATCCTTTAGCGTAATCCTTTAAATAGTCAAAATAAGGAACGCCTTTGTCAATACAATTGTGCAGAACTTCTTTCACTCCTTTTCGTGCATCGGATTCGCAGAGCGAATAGGGCGTTCTATTGTGTCCACTTAGCCCGACACGGTACCTGCCTCTACCTTAGCCTTCGCCTTCAATTCTCTGCTTGTGCGAATAACGATCGTAAAATTATCCTTTCGCAAACACGAGCACAAGCACAACCGACTCAGAATGGCGACGAAGACCGTCTTCTAGGCGAAGGAGTTAGAAAGTCATAAAAACAAAACACCTTTGTCTCTCTGCATTGTCGTTTGGCGAATTATCCTTTTTGCACCGCTGCCGTATCCTTAATCCGCATCCGCAGTTCCTCTACCAAGACAGATTCGCAAATGACTTTAGTACGGACCGACAGAAAGAGAGGATTGAGTGTTTAAAGCGTAAGCCTGTTAACTGGAAGGGATTATATTACATTATCCTTATGTCTAAGATAAACATAAACAGCAGAGCTCACTATAATCTCAGATGTGTCATGGCTTAAAATTAACTTTCGAGATTAGTTCAAAATTGAGGGGTGTAACAAAGTCAAATTTAATGGACCAACATGTGTAAATGTATCTATCAATATAATATCCGATCTCCTCGAAGTAAGTCCAAGTAATTTAAATATATTGCACCATTAAAAGTGCAAATATTTCTATGCTATTTTGACATTTCGTTTTTGTATACAATATTATTAATTTTATTTTTTAATTCACAGTAATACACTATTTCCATTTAATTAGTGCCCTTTAGTTCAGGGTTTGGCAAGGCTTTTGAGCCACATGTGACCACCGTAGCCCTAAACTTCTTGAGAATATAGTTTTAGTCATACGTTGATGCAATTGGTTACTAAACATGTACTTCCCACTGACAATGCATACTTTCGTTAAAGCAACAAGCTTCATAGGGTATCATAGAGAGAGCACTTGCATGAATTAGGGCGATATGATAATTATCAACACACCCGTTAGAATAAAGCGTGTGCTATGTAGGGAAGGTCACCGCTGCTGCTCTGTGCCCTTTGTTGTGATTACCACTTTTGGTGCAGTATTTATGGCGCTTGACAAAACGCAATTAATTGTGACCCAAATCAAAAACACAGCATTCGAATGGTTGGCAACACCAACACAAGCACCTCGTCTCGGCCTGATCTAATGGCCCGGCAAATGTGTCCGATTGCCACTGGAGCAAAGCAGAGCGTGTGAGCTATGAGCTAGTCAAGGTACAGGCGCTGAATGCTCGAGATGCTACATACTACACATGAATTATGGCCACAACCGACAAATGTCGCTTTAAATGCTCCATTGGCATGCATAAATTTTAAGTTTACAAGCCCCGCGTCGTTCTATAGAATCTCCCTGGCGGCTCATCCCGAGCGCCAAATGAAATCAGCGCCAAAAGCCGCCGATCTCGCATATGAATCTATGAGTCTAATGACCGCGTTGGCGGCTAGATCAGTGCGCCAAGCCCAGAGCCTCCAACAACCGACTCGATCCCCCGAATAGCCAAAACATTAATATGTTAATGCGCGGATCAGTCTGTGGCAGGAGGTTAGCGGTGTGTTGGTGCGGTGGCGGGACGGTGGCTGACAACGACAACAGCCACCGTCTTGTGGGGATTTATGGGTTCAGCGAATGCTTTATGGCGTGTCGCTTTGACTAATTTATTTATTTATGTGGACTCTGCGTGTGTGTGGAGAAAGAGGAGGCCGTCTGTGTTGGCCACAAATTAATTGTGAATATATGATTAAAACTGATTGTGCTTTGAAAAGGTTTCTGGGTTTGCCTTTTGTTAAATATTCTGCGTCTTTGCTATCATTTCATAGACTATGCAATAAAAATAATATTTGGAGTCGTCATTTGATTGTGTTTTTGCTTGTTTGGCAACAAATCTTGTCTTTTCATTGTCTCAACATTGGCATGATTTTGATATTACAGAACCCTAAAAAAATGCTGAGCATTCTAAACAGTATGTTAAGTAAAAACTTAAACTACTTTTGTACACATTTGAATGCCAATATCTATTTTGGTCGATACATTTGGTATACACTTCCTTAAATCCTAACTTTAGTTTTGGTTTGTCTTTGGCATTAAAGTCTTCAAGTATTTTTTGATTAATAAACGCGGACGCTATAGAAACCATTTATTTGATAGTTTCGCATTTATTGCTGTGCTTTTGTTCTTCGTCTTTTAGACACCACATGCAATGTGCGCTTTTTACTTTTTTGAGCTGCGCTGTCGGTTATTAAAAGGCATAATTGAATTTCTTGCAAACAGTTGTTTGTTTGTAAAAGATGTGGCCCGAACATGCAAAACGTTCGACCCCAGCTCCACTGAAAAGGGGATCCGGCTGGCGCTGAAATTTCGAAAGTATGAAAAAAGCAATTAAAACTGAAATAAAGCATTCTTTCTTTACAGTTTGCCATGTTTCTGTCAGATGTCCCGTGTCTACTGCCTAAAGCCCTAGCTTTTAGCCGGGCGAGAGGGCTGGCTTTCTGTTTTTTTAGAGCGCGCGCTGGTTGGCTGCCTCGTTGGGTGAAGGGATCGACAATGGAATCGACCTCGACGAGCGTAGTAACTGCTTGGGCTGATTAGCATGAGCCGTAACAGTTTTTAATTGCAGCCACATTTGACGTCGCGTCGCAATATGCAAAAAACGAGCACACTTATCTCTAAATCAGAAAGTTTAAAAACTTTTTCTCCCTTCAAATCATTTTTGTTATTTTTTTTTCTGATTTTAATAACAATCATAAAAGTTATTGCACAAATGTTTTCCAGTTTGCTTGTCGCTCGTTGATATTCTGAAGAAGAAAAAACTTAAATAAAAGCTAAGGCCTTTTTAAGATTTTTTCAGGGTGTGAACTAATTATTTTATGATAGAAAGGCAAGCAAAGTATAAATGTTCAATATTTTACTATAGTAAAATGTTTTTGATTTTTTAAATGACTTAATGATTTTAAAACCTTTAACAACTTCCATCTTAAAATCGAAATGCTTAAAAAGGACATTTCTGACATACACATTTTAGAATGGTTTCTTTGATACAATTTGAATAAAAATATCACTTCAATCAGAATGTATTTGACCTATTTTCCAGCATGTTTCTTTAAATTATGCACACATACACAAACATTACAATATGCTTGCAGTTTTGGGCATATTGAGGTGTGTGTTTGAGCGCCGGGTCATTAATTTAGATCATGCCCAAATACGTGTCAGCCAGTCAGTCTGGCATTCAGTCTGTTTTTCGGGCAAACTTGCCAACCAGCCGGTCGCCAGTCCTCGTCAAAATTTCCATTTACAATCAACCCGGCGTACAAAAACACAAACTCAACAACAACACACGCACGCCTTTTCTGGATGCATACTATATTCAAATTAGGCAAGGCACCATCGCCAACCCCAACCAGTCATCTCCGTCCCCATATCCATCCCTTTCCCATTTGCCATTTTCCATTGCTTTTGACTTACCCGGAACCAGATGCTACTTTTTGGCTGCACATGTGCCATAGAGTGTGTGTGTGGTGGAATTTTCTAATTTATTTTTTAGCAAATGTTTCAAGGCCTTTCATGTTATTTGGGGACGACGTTTCAAGTTCGAGCTTGCCGCCGCCAAAACAAATTGTTAATGGCAATTCACGCGTTTCGAATTATTGATTTTTAGGGCGCTGCGAAAACAGAAACTTTCTCTCACACAATTGACATTTGAATTGTACATACATATTTGACGTGAATGAGACGATGACGATTAATGGCCAAGGTCGATGTTGAGTTTGACAGCTCGTTATTTGAGAGGGGCCAAAAATTTTGCTTAGTTTAAGTTGATTTGGGTACGTTCTTATATTAAACGAAAATTTTCCTTTGACTTTAAAGGACGTAAAAATTTAATTTTTAGTAGCTGCAGCAGCGACCTCTGGAAGGATGCATGTGGCATACATAAAAATCAGTTTGCAACGAGATTACCAATTTGATAACATTACTAATTGAATTTTGCCAATTTCCCGATTAGATCGAATTCTAATGGGAAGTGCAATCTTCTCGGGACACAAACCAGAACGATGCAGTTTTCCCAGCTGGTAGGTAATGCAGTGCATGCTACACTGCTTGCTTGAAGATATTTACGTATATGCACTGCTTGGCATATCTAGGAGAAGCTGACATATTTTTTGCCTTAAAACATTTTAATAATTAATGCAAATATAACTTAATAAGCTTAAGTCTTTATCGAGTTCGAGTTTCATCTACCGAAATCACTCTGTTATTTTTATAAAGAACTAGCAGTCCCGTGCGCGCGTTGCTACGCCACCCACTAAATTTGAAGGAAAAACATTATTGAGTTATTTTATTGATTTTTTTCAATTAAGACTTTGCTGCGTTTTGTTTCAATTCAATATTTATTGAAGTGCTGTGGGATATACAATGTTTCTTGTTTTTCCATCTGATGCGTAAGCGAATAAATCGGAAGGTTTTCCAACGCGTGAGCAGCCCACTTGGCCAGCTTGGAATCTCCAAATTTATTCCCATTCCAAACATAAAAATACGCACACGGATGGAAAATTTTAAGTAAAAAAAATCAGCATTCGAGAATTTTTGAAATCGATTTCGACTACTCCCGAGCAACTGGCTAGACTGAATGTGAAAATTTCTAGCTTCACTTTCCATAGTAAGTAATACCACATTGAAAAATAATTCAACTCACAATGAAATGCACAAATGCCACGGCAAAGCTGAAAGAAATATTTGGGTATGGCATATTTATTTTTACTTATACATTTTAAAAATGCAAATAACTTAATAAGCTTAATTTATCGAGTTCGAGTTTCATCTACCGAAAGCACTCTGTTTTTTTTTATAAATAATTAATAACAGATGAATAAGCTGCAGATCTAAGTAAGCTTTTAAAAATAATAGCTGAAAACTCGAAGTCATTTCAATTAGTTTAAATGCAAGGTTGATGCAACGAACCACTCCTATTATTGAGCTTAAATCTATAAAACAAAAGTCCCATTAACTTTAATAAATTTAAATTGTGGTAAATAGATTCTCATACATAATTTATCGCTTTGAATTTACTGCTCGTATCCAAAGGGAAAATTTTTTGTCTTTTATAAATACAATGCCAAACAACCATACAAATAAGTGGAAATTTTAAGCTACTTTAACGAAATTTTATATTCTTCTTTTATTTTTTGAACATAATATATTGTATTCTGCAATTCTCAGGCTTGAATTTCGATTTTGAAAGTGCTAGAATAACAATTATGTCTTAGAAGCTGAGTTGACAATATTTAAGCGAACCTGTTCTACACCTGTTTCCACCGAGCGTGACTAAAGTATTTTGAGTAAAATGTGTTCTCATTGAAGTACTGATTTAAATCTTAGCGTCACATTCGCATTCGCATTTAATGTGGCCTTGATGAGGTAAACTAATTAAAGCCGCACTGATAAGCAACAGCGGGAACTACAGCTACAACTACAACTATATGAACCAAGTACAATCAACTGGGAACATCCCAAGTAGAGGCACATGTAGAGCTAATCCATATACAAGTGAATGCCACATTGTTCACACGAATAATGTGGGCTAAAGGATTTGTCGGCGCGCCGCAGGACGATAATGAACACAAATGAGCCGAGCGAAAAGAGTTTTTGCGAAAGCGTTTACGAAATGGCAAACATTTGCCAAAAACCAAACACACACACTCACACACACATATGGAACAATTGCCGTTGGACCTGTTGGTCCTGTTTTTAAACAGTTTCCTACTGCTGTTCGGCTGTTACAGAAGGACACGACCTTGGCGCAATGGCTCAAGAGCAGACAGTCAAGTCAGACATTTATAAAAATTTGGCTGTGTGTGAAGAATATCTATTGTTGCAATCTGATTGATTGCTGTCAAACGGATGGGAAAGAATGAAAGAAAAGAACCCTCTCTAAGCAAACGTGTACAGATATGGAGGTTCATGGCCTGGCATAGCAGCTGCCAAATGCACTCGATGTGACGCCATTTTAAAGAGTATCTTGCATTTGTTTCAAAATTTTAAAGCATTCGTATTGACTGCAGCAATTTGTGGAAGGTGGAGCCACTTTCCATTTTGCCTCCCTCACCAACAAATTAATAACGTTCATAAGTACGGAAAAAAAACAGGACATGCGCAACAGTCGCCTGCTCGCAGTTTCCAGCAGCCAAAGCGAGAGGCAAACAGCAAAGAGCTTTTAAACAGCAAAAGCTTCCGTTATCTGTCTAGCTGTCCATGTACATAAGGCAAAGCAGCCAGCGTACAGCAAAAACCAATTCAAAATGGCGCTACAGCTGCCAGAGCATAAATATGTATATAAATATATGTATATAGTATATTTTTCGAATGTTTTGCCCGCAAACTAATGATGAATTTAGTAGCTCGCGTGTCGCTTTAGCTCAGCTGTTGTCCCTACAACAACAACAACAACACCAAGAAAAACAAACAACATCAACTGCTCCTAATGGCCTTCCAAGTTTGAGCTCCATCAGCGGACGCCATCTTGGCGGTCTTAGTAGCTCATCGCCTGACAGCTGAGACGCGTTTATCATAATCAAATATGTGGATGGACTGACACTGACACTGACACTGACTTCAACTATAAAATAAAAACAAAAATGCTTGTGAAATTAATTTAAATTGCCTTTTGATGTAAATGCATTCCCCAATGCTGCAGCTACTCCATTTAGCAATGATGTGTGCTCCAGATTTGTCTGATTGCATTTATTGCTCTCTCTCTCTCTCTCTCTCTGCCTCTCTCTTTGTAAGTAGTTGCAACATTTACGTTGTGTGTTTGTCCTAAATGGCGCATATTTATCAACTGACAGAAGCAGGCAACAGATTCTCCTTTCTCATCTCCGCTTCTAAGCACAGTTTTCAGTCAGCTGCAGTGCGTGAAGAACTCAAATGGCAAGGTATTAACGAATTGTCGTGTGTTGCTTCCGTACCTCCTGTGCTTTCAACTCCTCCTTCTGGTGCTGACCATTTTTCTTTGGGTCGATGGCATTGCGTTTAATTGAAAACTTGCAACAGTTCCGTTCCAACGTTGCACAAGTTCTCTCTACTCTATGCCCACATTTAATTTGAAAATTCCTCTAGTTTTTTGTTGCATTGGCAGCCAGGCAAAAATAAAACTACAAACGCTGCTGATTGTTTCATATTAAAAGCGTGTGTGTAACAGCAACAACACCAACAACACCAACAACAGCAACAACATCAATATTAACAACATGCGAGCGATGATGAAAAATCGACTGCAACATGTTGGATGCTGCTGAGAGGCAGAGTCGGTGGCAGAGGGAATGCCAGCTTCCATCTCCATCCCCGGCTCCGACTTCAGCTCCGACTGCAACAATTTTACTGCCCGCTGGCAGCTCCGACATCAACTCCAATTACAGAAGTACACGCAGGCGTCTCTCTTATGATTCCTAGTTTACTTTTTTTTTCTTCGTCTCGTTTTGTTTTTTAACATTTTTAATATGTGTGTTCCCTCATGTCGTGCGGGCAAGCTAGAAAAAAATAAAATAAAACCAAACGAAACGAAAGCAAACGAAACGGTTGCACGTCGTTAAGGAATTGGTAACCATCTGGAAACCAAGTGATTGCAATGACAACGCAACATATACATTTTGATAATACCAAGATGATAAATAACAATCTTATATCAATTTGTATCCTTGCATAAGGGAAGTGATAATATTTTCTAACATTTTTATCTAAAACTTAATAAAAGATAGGAAGATCAACATAATAATCCAAGATTATTATTTTCAATATCCTGTCACAATTTTAAGAGCTCCATTTTAAATACTTAAATAAAAGTTTGAAAATTTCAATAATCATATGCAAAGACTACTATTGAAAAGCTGAGATTATCTTGGATTATACGCCTATGTTTTATAAAATTGGAACCACATCTTTTTCTTTCTTCATATTTCATATTGTTCAAATTGATGATGCAAGTGCACTATCCACTGTTTCTTATACTTAGTATGTGGGTAATTGTATTATATTCATATTTAGCAGTAAAAAGAAGAGTTATAAATTAAATTCAATTAATCAAATACATTTTTAAATGCTCCCAAATTTGCTCATATTTTGAGTTAAGAATAATATTCTGTATTCTGCTTATTTTAAGTATGTTAATTAATAAAAACATAGAATATAGACATGATTAGAGTTATGTCAAATAGAATTCAAATATAAGCTTGCATATTTGGTGGTATTAAGTTTTGTCACTTGACATTAACAATTTGTCTATTGAAAACTCAAATGCAAATAAAAATACTTGTTTTTCCAATTTCGCTTGCTTGGAATTTGGTAGCCCATCCAAAATTGGTTTTTAATTAAGGCATTTAGCAAAACCTGTAGCTTAAAACCCAGCCTCAAAATCCGTAGCCGGAGCTCGTACCGCGTAACCTGAAACCGTATGAATCATAAGAATCCCAAAACATCTTCAGACAGTGTGGTCAATAAATTTAAATTCCGATACCGATTGAAATTCATAGCTTGAGTGAAAACGAGCTCATTTTAAAGAGATGCAAACAATACACAAAAACTTTAAGCAACGTAGAAAAAACAACAACAAAAAACTCATTTGTCGACTTGTGCCTTGGACTTTTTTGTTGTTTACCGGAGTGCGCTGTAAAATTTCGAACGCAGCCAATAAAAATGGAAATGATGGCGCACAGAACGAAACGTTTATAAAATAATAATGCGAAATAATAATGTGACGGTGATTTAGCGGAACAGCGCCACGATTGAATACAAATAAAGTGCCTGGGCGACGGATGGGGTGTTATAGGGATGCACTAATCTAGGATGATTTCAGCCTAATCTGGAGCAAAACAAAAACAACAAAGCTGCTGCTTCTGATTGTGTGAGTGCGAGAGAAAGAGAGAGAGAAAGAACGATAGAGAGAGGGGTACACACACTGAAGTTGACGTTGACGTTGAGTGGCAGGCAATCAACTGCCTCGTCCAGCGTCCAACTACCTGTTTCAGTGCCGTTTCTGTTTGCCAGCTGTGGCTGCCGTGGAGCTGCAGCCGCCGCCGCCACCGTCGCTGCTCCGCCATAGGCCGTTGGTCCAGGCCATGCGGCACCCCCGAAGCATAAATCAAAGCAAGAGGCGTGGCCTGCTGCTAGTGCGAGCGAACCAGACTGATTTTCGAACATGCGCACACTGCTTGCGGCTCGCTCGCACTCACTGCGCGCAGCCCAAATGATTTACAGTTTTCGAAACACTCACACAGACGCAGCGCTTAGTTGGACTCGGTCCCCACTGCGGCATACAGCGAAAGGCTCTATCAAACGTGAATCGAACGTGGCGCACTCAAGTACGCCAGCTGCGCGCTCGGTACCCGGTTAGCTCTAAATCTCAATTCTCATTTACTTACTGAAAATAGTCGTATGTAACGCGAAGAACTGCACGTCCAACTGGGTAACTTATAGCTGCCAGCCCCAAAAACGGAGGAGCTTTCAGGCGACGGCATAAGGGTTATTGGAATATTTACTATAAGCACTAACGGATAATCGAACGGAACTCAGTCCTCAGGATATGTATCATAAGCAAGTGCAAATATTTTAATGGGCTGCAAAGCTATAAAATGCCAATGAAATTGGAGAATGTCACAACAATTGCGTAAAACTAATCAAGTTGAGTGTTTAAATGTATTCAATACATAAATATTGTTGAGTGTACTACAAAAAAAATATTAAATACAATACATACAATACAAGTGAAGTGCTTAAAATAATAAAAGTTCTTGAAGAAACCCATTGGATTTTGAATCTGTTAAATTAAAGGTAAGCTTCTTACAAACTTTATTGAAAAAGGTAAAAAAATCATTGATTCTGCTGAGAGATGCTATGATATATCTATAAATTATTTAAAACGCTGACAGAGACAATAATAGAATAAAATGGTTTGTAAAATAAAAAATCAATCAAATATTTACGAGCAAAGAAAAATACTTGTAAACAAACAAAAAGAAATTTCTGCGAAACTTTATAAATCAATTCTTAAATTTCGAATCAACCGAAGAAATAAACTAAACTTTGCCATCAACGCCTACAAATAAGTTTTTGTTTGGCTGCTTAAACTTTAAAACTAACTTAAACTTTCTTGCTGTTATCAAACTTTTCGAATGCATGAAGCCTTGTTACCGAATTCGAAATTCGAATATTTACTATATCTCACTAACGATCCCAGCTCATCGGGTACGTGCGACACACGGATAGTGTACGTGTGATCAATAAGAATATACGTGAGAAATTCGAAATAGAGTACATTCGAGCTCGAAGAGCGTAAGCATTCGAACACGCTCTCTTTCGAACTCACACACACACGCACAAACACATGCATTCACATTCTGTCTTGTTTGCGGCTACAAATTTCAGCGTCCGCAAAGGTAACAAAAGCTGAACAACTCGTCTCAGTGCAAGGGAGATAGCAGGTAACCGCATTTAGTGCTGTCTGACTGCTCTAACATGCATGACTTGTTCGAATTTAGTTTTTTTTTTACGCGAGTGTTTAATGAATGCACTCGGTTGAATGTATGTTTGCCATAGCAATAACTGTATGTGTGCGTGTGTGTGTGTGAGTCTACTTGCTCTTACTAAAGTACTCGCAGCTACAATTGGCGGCGCTGGCGCTGCGCGTTGCATGAGTTTTTTATTGATGCTCAGATATTTGAATTATGCCCGAGCAGTCAAAGTGAGACATTGGCGCTTCGAGCACGTATTCGCGGATACATTCATTGAAATAGAACACAGTATAACCGAACAACTTTTTGGCCCTGGCTAAACAATCCGTCAATCCGTCAAAGCACATCGCTTACTCCACGAACTGTGCGGCTCTCTGCCTGCCTGCCTGCCAAACAAAAATAAAACACAATAACACAAAAAACGAGCATCCGTTGAATACAGATACATAGATTCAATGCACGACGCTCTGTGCTGACTTTGAGCGATAATAACGAAAGATGGATGGGCAGCTAAGTGTTTTCAGTGCCAGTGTTTTCATCGATGACGTTTAAAATACATTCGCGTTGATGGATACCATAAATTCGGCGTGAACATTCTCGCAGAAAAGAACATCGCGAATCGGTGCAACTCAATGAGATCCATTGTCACCACATTTCAACTAGAACTGTGACAAATCGAGTGTCTGCCCGTTGTGGCTTATTACGGTTTAAAATCCACCAGAACGTCAAGTGCATTAAATATATAAACAAACAAACGCACACTGCAAACTGCAGGTAAATTAAAAACCCTGTTTAGCTTCGGGTTGCAAACGGATTAATTTGAAAAGATGCGGGCTCAAATGGCACTCGGCAATTAGCTGGCGGCCTTCCTTTCCTTCAAGTGATCGCACTTAACGTTAACGGCTTATAACAACAAACTTGACAACAACTCTTCTTAATTTGTGCAGTGAATAAACTACAACAAACAAAACATCGTTTGCACTTGTTATATGCTATATGAGAAACTCCGACGGCTAAACATATTTCTTAAAGTGGAGCGAACTATTTGAAAATAAATAAATATTTTGTTTCTGACAGAGGTAAAAATGCACATTCAATATTTTGGGAAATCAATTCTAAAAAGCTCATAATTTTAAAAGCTTAATAACATTTTATATTAGTTTTTCTTTATGTTTTACTATTTCAAAATCATAGTACGACTTGTGTATGTATTGTGTTTTACGTTTGGCATATCTCAATTCTTTATAAACTCGTGCACAATGAAAAATTTATAGCAAATAGCTCGAACAATATGAACGTTATACAAGGAAGTGAAAAACAAAATTTTAAAACCAAAATTTTAAACTTAACGAATACAAAATCTATAAATTTGAAATTTTATGAAACATTTAATTTAAAACGAGCCGTAACTTATAACCAATTTCCTTAATAACTTGACAGGCATGAACAAAGCATTTTCAAAAATCGTTGTTTGGCCCTTAATATGGAATCTTCAAATTGAATTGTTAAATTCAAGGGATATCCCATAGAAACCTTCAATTAAATGCCACTGAATGTTATATTGTAGCATAGCAAAACAAAATTTTTCTCCCTATGAGTTCTTGAGCATTTCCAATTTGCTTTCGTTGTGTTCCATTTTAGTTCAAGTTATCGTTGCTT
Source organism: Scaptomyza montana (assembly GCA_018904305.1). Taxonomy (NCBI): domain Eukaryota; kingdom Metazoa; phylum Arthropoda; class Insecta; order Diptera; family Drosophilidae; genus Scaptomyza; species Scaptomyza montana. The sequence continues at coordinate 4,068,959 of JAEIGR010000001.1, forward strand.
TTGTTTTTGGGCTTGCGTGCGCGATATCAACGCAAAGAATTTTCACTTCATTAAAACGAATGCAGCCGTTTTTGAAATAATTAAGAGCCACAATGGCGAAATGTCACATAGCGAATGAAAAATGCCTAACAAGCAGCCACAATCTACCTTCTATACATAATACGTAGTAAGTAATAAGTTGTATATATGCACATATACAGTTTTATGTATACATCTGAAATGTAAATAGTTTTTTTTGGAAAAAACACAGTCGTTGTACATAGAAATTGCGTGCCTTGGTTAGTTTGCTCGGTGCCATCATATGGCAAGGAAGTCATGCTGACCAGACCAGAAACTCAAACTATATTAAGCTGAACTGACTCTGAACTGCGCCCAAAAAACTTCTTCCTAGCCAGGGGCATTGATATGGAACAACAACGTAAGAAGAGATACCTTTAAGAGGGTTCACTACACTCACAAAAAAATACGCCAAAGATATGCGAATCTACTTAGCTAAGCAGATAAAAATACTTTCTAGAAAATTTATACTTTAAAAGCAATTTAGAATAGTTATCGATGAATTTTAAGCAAATTTCTCTCAATTAAATCTTTTAAGAAGATAATATTTTTGAAACAAATTATGTTTACGAGTTTTGAAATTATTTAAAATTTTTTGATATTTCTTATTATTACACATACATGTGAGATCCCTACTTCACACATAGCAAAGATACATAATAATTAATTAGTTATTTCTGGCTTGATTACAATTTATTGTTGGCAGTAAGGTTGAGAAAAAATTCTAAAACGTTAAAAAAATTCGACAGAAATTATGAAAAATGAGACGTAATAGTTTTTATGACAGTAATTTTCTTATTTTTGTCGTCGAAAAAAAGTTAAAAGTTTAATTTATCAGAAATTGTTCAGAAAGAACAACATAATAAAAGTGTTTGTGGCTAACAGGGCGATTTAATAAGAAAGAGTCGGAACGGAATGGACCTATTTACTAACGAATCTCTTTTGTTTTGGACTATGTAACAAACTTAATGACTAAACTGGACTTACTATATGACCCAGTCATAAAAATCAACTACTGAACGTATTCCTTCAATTGAACTATAAAAAGCACCTCTACTGCTGTAACAATTTTTCTCAGTGTAGCCAACAATGGATGCCCATGGTGTGCCTGGGTTAACTTCACTGCATGTTCATTTCGCTCTCTCTCTCTCTCGATCCCAGCCTGGTATCGTGGCACATATGGCATTGGGCTAGTAGTGAGAGTGTGCTAAGATCGAAACGCCGCCACTTGATGTAGGTCACTTTCATTTGCATGCGCCCTTTCTCTCTGTTTCTCTCGCAGGGTGGTCGACTTAGATCAAACACAGCCCTCAATGGGCAAGCCTATTGCATAATGTGGACACACAAAGACTGCTGCTGCTGCTTGTGCTGTTTCTGTTGGCTACCCATCGAGCTAATTGGCCTCCTAGTAATTCACACACACATATGGAAAGTCCCAGTGTGGCTTTAGATGCGCTGCAGTTTGGCTGTTTGGCTTGTCAGCAGCTATAGAATTTATAATAACAACATTTTCGCATTTTCGGGCTGCGCCTGGAGCAGACATTCATCATTTGACAGCGGTCTGAAATGCTACGATGATATTTCAGCATAACTTATTTATATTTATAAATCAAAATACTAAAAAGCAAGAACGAAAAACGTTTGAAACACGCAAACTTTACCAAGCGACAACAGCCATAACAATAACAAAAAACAAGAACAATATATATTGTTGTGGAGTCGTTGATCTATTGGAGCGACGGCAGCCATTTGCCTGAACTTTGTGTATTTTTTAATGTGTAGGTACAATAAGTGCCGGGACACATTTATTTTCGACGGTCACCCCCTCCGAACGAAGGCAGACGCCAAGTTTTTATCCTGGCGTGATGTTTTGTGCCGTGCACCTTTGATAACAACTAAATGTGATTTATATAACTTTGTGTGCATTTTCTAATCGATGATATTTTTGTGTTGTCACATGTTGAAATTGGGCGTGCCATTACTCTGTGTTAACTAACACAAAAAATAGAGTTCTCTAATGAAAATTGACGCTCAATTTTAAAAAAAGTCACTCGGCAAAGCTTTCTTATAAAGAAATAAAAACCCTTATATGAATACAATCATGGCTTTTTTATTTCCGACCTCCACCAATAGAAGGCTTTTTTCCAATTTCCACAAAGTACTTACAGTAGCCAACCAAAACATATTGTACAATTGCAAAGTCCTTCGCTCTCAAGCATGGACATTATTATCACACAGTCATTATTACATAACAGATCATAAATTATGTATTTTTGAAAAATGAAGAAGTTAGCACACAAAAGGAAACAAACCGCAAACACGTGACCTCGACTTGCATTTTTGAGTACGTGTCAAAAGGTCAACAATGGCCGCTTGCAGTGAAAAGAGGATCGACAAGTCGAGAAAACAAATCAAAAACTCATAAAAATTATGAGAGCCGAAACCGCAAGACGAGGGTTGTGCGAGGACAGAGAAACTGTAACAGCAACAGATGAGTGTGTGTGAGAAAGAGGCAGTGAGAATGGAGACAATGGAGAGTGGATGAATAAGAAATAAAAAAACAAATAATAATATTTATGACTACTTTTATGAGGTGCTTACAAATTTTTATGAGTTTTTAATGGGCCCACTTGCGTTTGTGTGCGTTTGTCGTGCCTTTTTGGCTCATTGTTATATATATGTGAGAGAGAGAAGAGAGAGTGCGAGTAAGGAAGAGGGAAAGAGAGATCGAGGCATGCCAATGAATGTGACTGCGCGTGCGCAAATACCTTTTTAGAATTGTGCGAGTACGAGGCCTTGTCTCGTCTCTCAACTCTCGGCTTGGCTCCGTCTCCCTGTTTTTGTTTCTCTGGCGTGTAGCTGTTTTTAGATGCGGCATGTTTACATATACACGCGATACGCCCATGTTGACAACAAATATTAAAAATTATGATTTATGACCAGACCCGGTACCCCTACGACAACAACAAACAACGAACACACAACAATGAACAAGGCACGCTCGAAATCTGTAATGGTGACGACAACAACAACAACAACTACAATATTAGCAAGAATGGGCGACATTTGTAAAACAAAATTACTTTCAAGGTTTTTTTTTTTTTTTTTTGTTAATTTCATAATGAAGAGATGGTTTGGAATTTGATTTGGTTAGGTTGGTTGTTGATGATGATGAAGTTGCCAAACGCCTGCAAAGTGCTTAGAAATGGATGACAGTCCAATATTTTATACAGAGTAAAGAGTAATTAAAGTTAGGCTTTTGAAGTGATGTTGAGATATAAAAGCAGACCGATATAATCAAGTCATTATTATAAATATAATGCTTTTGAAGGCATTTAAAGTAAACTTAATATAACATGGAAGAAAAACTAGAACTGCATTATTTTTAATGATATCTAAAAACCACTTCTAAGTAAGAGTCTGTAGAGATCTTTATTATAAGATTAAAAATAAATGCGTGTCAATTTTGATTTAAGGTTTGGAAAGTCTGTTTGAAGTATGAAGTCAAATATCTTATAAATAATCAACCACCGTTTCACATTCGATATGACCTTACTTTCATTCCTGCCATTCAAGATTAAGTATCGATTATGCAAAAGTTAATCATCTTAATTACAATACGCAACCCCAAGTTATAAGAAGAATTTTGATAAACGTGTGGTATCGTCCTGAAGTTTTTGTAAGAACTTCCTTTAAACAGGAAACCCTTTTCAGCTGTCGCATTTTGGTCACAATTTGATTTATGGTGACATGGAGTTTGGTCTAAGGTTTTCCCCTCTACAGTTGCGCATGTGCAACTCAATTGTTGTTTATTTACTTTCTAACCTTCCATATATGTTTGTACATATAAACATTATTATTTACCTGTGGCAAACATTTTGAGTTAGGGAAATTCGTTATGCAGTTTAAGAAATTTCACTCTCGTTTTTGGTAGGCATATTAAAAACTGTTTATACAAAAGGAGGCCCCGAAGGCAAAGACCAAAGAGAGAATATAAAAGAAAATGCTTGATCCGCCACGCAGTCGCCTGATACAAAAGAAAGTCGCTCAGTTTTGTTTTATTCGCTCCCTCTCAGCTCAAAGATATGTCGCTGCCCATAATTTATGGCTTTCTTATGAGGCGACAATCAGCCAAGCGACCAACGAAGCCAACCAGCGCCAATCTATACAATATTTGTACATATTTTGATACTCTTTGGAAAGCGCTGAGCGAACCCGCAAATTTGGTTTTGCGTTTTTATTATTCATGGATTTAATTAACACCAATTGAACCGCTTGTCGACTCGCACACTCTTTGGAAAACAATTTTCAAAATGCGTATAATTTATTGCTTTTATTTTTCTGAATTTAAAATTTGCCGTTAAGTGATCGACATTTAGAATAATAAACAACAACAGGCGCCGCCAGTTTTTGGGTTCAACAGGCATTCAATTAATTGTTGACTAACATATATGCAATTCCGTCTTATGATAAAACATACAACATTTTTTTTTATCAAATCTAAAATTATATCAATTAATATTTGACATCTACGATATCATTTACTCATCAGAAAATTGGAAGTCTTGGCCTGAAATTAAAAATCAAATATATATTTATTTTTCTTTAAACATTGTTTCAAGATTATTATACTTTGTAGTTTAAAGAACAAACTTTATTAACTTTCAATTTGAAATTGCATCAATCTAAAAAGTTATCCTCTTCTAATCAACAGCTACTAAATAAAACTTGATCTCTTGCCCTATTCTATACACAAATGATTAACCAAGTCGTAGGGTCAGTGTCTACTAGAATAAGTGTATAATTTCGATAATCAAACTGTTTGTATGTCGTTTGGTTAACTTACAGCTCGTTCTGTTGCTGGGTTTTTTTTTTTCTTCTGGCCATGGGGCTAATGCACAAAATCGAAAAACTTTAACCGTTACAATTGCTTTAAACTCCATAATCGCCAAAATAGCCAGGGACGAGCTTGAGAGTTTACAGCGTTGCTTGCTTGCTTTGCTCATCAAATAAATCTCTGTCGAGCTCTTGGCCCATACCACTGCCACTGGCAGCACCTCGTGCCCTGTCCATGATATTTTGGCCAGTTTTAACTGAGAAAACACGCTTGGTGCAGGGCCAGGGACAGAGGTTCAAGTCGAGGCCCGTACGCCGATTTAATTTAAAGCTTCAACTCCTTTCATTTGGACAACATGCTAAAGGGTTAAATTGCCCACTGATTCAAAATTATTGGTTTCATACGAAGCACCAAAGTAAAGAAAGAACAATTTAAAAACCAAGAAATAAGAGAGCAAAACATTTTTGCAGAGGTCGATGCATTGTTTTTGGGCAACTCTTTGCTGTTTTTTCGGCCATATTCATGTCCTCTGTTGATTTGGCATTGGCTTCCTCATTGCCTGCTGCTTGAAACAAAAACAGCCACAACAACTTGGCCTGGTCTTTCTTTCTTGGCCATTGCGTTTTACACTTTTTTTTTTGGCTTTACGGCTATTTTGAGGCCAAGTCAAGTTGTTGCAATCGTGGCTGCCTTTTGTTGCTATCTCCGCTGCAGCCGAAATACAAGTTTTCTTTCCTTCATGCAAACAAACACGGTATCAGCGATGGTGTCCAAACTCCTCCAAAGCTCTGGCCTTTGTGTTTTTTACTGCTGCTGCCTGGTCGCAAGTGCAGCCAACAACAAAAATACTCGCTCGCAAGTGTCCAAGTCAGCATCAAGAGTGGGCGGGTCCAAGCATTGCATTCCAATACAGTCCCGTGCACCGCACCCCATGCACCGTGCACCATCCTACCTAACCGTGCCACACCACAAATTGCATGCACGTAATGCCAATGCTTAGCCATATCCGAGCTTGCCCATCGGCTCAAGTGAAATCCAAACAGTTTTGAGCACCACCTCCTCCCCCACTTCCCCCCATGCCTATCCGAAAACAGGCTTAGCACCGAATGGTTTTTTTTACAGAGGGAAATTGGGTTCTTAGCCGCTTCGAAATATAATTGTAATAATAATGTTCAGCAAAAAATATACTCCATTGAAATAACAGCGAAAAAACGCACAAAAAATCACTGAAGGAAAAGAAGCATAAGATTTGGTAACAGTTGAAATGACCGAGACTAGGTAATAAAAAATTTAAGAACAGGGTATTAAACTTAGCATATTATTGCCCATTGAATTTCTGTAGTATTAAAATAATATATTATTTAGCAGTATAAAAAAAAAAAATAAAGACGATTTAGGACAAAATAAAATATTCTTCAATAAAATTGCTATAACATCTTAGATATATATCATCACTTCAGAATAAAGATAATTTAAAAATATATATCTGTTTTCAGTTCTGACTACAAATTTATGTTTTTGATTAATATTGAAAGCTGTTAAAAGATTTGAATAAATAACTGAAAGACAAACTGCAACATTTTTTCATTAAGTTTGCTTGACTTATAAAAAATCTCGAACAAAATGTTGAAAATTCCATACAAGTCATCTCTTATACTATTTTGTAGAACCTTACAAACCACTGTGCACCAAAATAAATATGTATACACATATTTTAACTTAATTCAATACAAAGCGATTTAAAGATTATGCAAAATTATAAGTCTACTTTTATCGGCAGCTAATGCAAATGTTTACGCAGAGAGTGAACACAGAAGCTCCCTCTGAGCTGAGGACGTGATCTTGTTCAAATGGGATCTCTACTGGGCGGGGATTAGTAGACTACACCTAGAGCCAATTTCGGTTATCTATTGTATGCATCTTTCTGAGTTTTACCTGAAACTTATACTTCATTCCAACTGCATTTCATTTCAGATACCAATCTTAGTGTAGCGGCCACAATATGGATCCCGACTGCTTTGCCATGTCCTCGTACCAGTTTGTCAACTCGCTGGCATCCTGCTATCCACAGCAAATGAATCCACAACAGAGTCATCCGGGTGCGAATGCTAGCACGGGGAACAGCAACGGGGGAGCGGGTGGGGCAAATGGCGGTCAGGGCAACGCTGGTGCGGCGACGCCGGGCAGCAACGATTACTTTCCAGCAGCGGCGGCCTACACGCCCAACCTGTACCCGAACACCCCACAGGCGCACTATGCCAACCAGGCGGCTTATGGACTGGGCGGCGGCGGTGGTGGTGCTCCAGTTGGTGGACAGGCCAACCCCGATATGGTGGACTACACACAGCTGCAACCGCAAAGACTGCTTTTGCAACAACAACAGCAGCAACAGCAACAGCATGCACACGCAACGGCAGCAGTTGTCGCCCAGCAGCAACAGTTGCCGCAACAGCAGCAGCAACCACACCCGCAACAACAACAGCAGCAACAGCAGGCAAGCATTAGTTGTAAATATGCAAATGATCCATCGACGCCCGTTGGCAGCAGCATCAACAACAACAACAACAACAATAGCAGCAACAGCAATAACAATAACAACAATCAATCGTTGGCCAGTCCGCAGGATCTCTCCACGCGCGACATCTCCCCAAAGCTATCGCCCAGCTCCGTGGTGGAGAGCGTAGCGCGTTCCCTCAACAAAGGTGTCCTCGGTGGCAGTCTGGCCGCCGCTGCTGCTGCCGTGAGTCTCAACAACAATCACAGTAGCAGTGGTGCTGGTGCTGGACCAGGAGCTGTCAACCTGCCCATGCATAGTCCGGGTGGAGGAGACTCGGACTCGGAGAGCGACAGCGGAAACGAGGCGGGCAGCAGTCAGAACAGCGGCAATGGCAAGAAAAATCCGCCACAGATCTATCCATGGATGAAGCGAGTACATCTCGGAACGAGTAAGTTCTTGATATCTATAAATAGTTGCTATATGTCCCATTTATATATCTTTAAATATTTGAATACAAAGGAAGATTTTCTTAAAATATCTAAAAGTCTGAAAATATAAATACATTTTCGAGTGTATCGAGAAAATTTTTTTTTTTACACATATATTTATCAACAAAAAAAAAAACAACAATATAAAGGAATCATTGAGTTTGTAAATAGGATTTGTAAGTTCCTTGTATCCAAATCTTATGTTTTCTAAGAGTAAAAAAATACTAAAGTTGCGGGATATTAATTAATCAAAAACATTTTCTGGTTAGTTTCAGTTTGTGTCTTCAGTATCAGAAAACTTTAAATAAAATTTGTTAGACTTTTCATATCATTATTAACTATATCTTATATTTTATTACAATAATAATAATATACTAAGTTAGTTCAATGAAAAGGGCTGATGTTCGATTAAACATTTAGCTTGCATTAAAAAGTATTGATGTTATGACACTATCTGTCTATTTTGTAACAGCTGAAAACTTTAATTTGCTTATAATAGTTTTAAAAGATATTTATCGTTTGCTGCTCAGCCGTTTTATTCTCACACAATTGATAGTTTCTACTAAATCTTTTTATTGTTTAGCTGTATAATTAATTCAAGTAGTTTGCTATTGGTAAGAATCTAATGTTTAAACAAAACTAATTGCCAAGATAACAATCAGAATCTGCACTTTTTTAATGCGCGTTGTTAACGATGAGTAGTAGGAGTAAACAGATCTTTTCCAGCACCAAGTTGTCTGGAAAGGTGAGCACGCGGTGGCAACTTGTCAAAATACATAAACAATAACAAAAAGACCTCGCTCACACTAACAGTATCCCATTTTTTTCACTCGGCGCTGCGTGTAAAACTCGACCGCGAAAATCGCAGCGCGTAAAATTGTAAACAAAAGTGTGCCTTGCCCCCTGCCCCTGCCCACACATTCCACTGCAGCCGGCACCCGCGGCGCATTGCCGACAGACTCCCACAATAACTCATAAAAGCGAATACCTAATACAGATACATACCTAGATAGATACTGAGATACATTTTGGGGGCAAAGATACTGCTTCGTTTGACTTGATATAAATCTCGCACCTCTCTCTCCGTTTATATTTAAATTCTCCAAATTTTCATGAAAAATTGTTGCGCCTAGAAAAAAACTATACAGTCTTTAGATATTCTGTGAGTCTAAAAAATGTTAAGCGATTTTTCATCATGTCAATAGACGCGCAAAGAGATTTCTCTTTAACACCCCCAAACACAAAATTTCCCTTCTCACGACGAAAACTTCGTTGGGCTTTAGCTTAATCAAATTATTGACTGCTGGTAATTACTTTTTTTTTAGCTATTTGTTCACTTATCAGGTGTAAAATGTCTTTTGGTTGGATCGTGAGACTCTTTTTTTTGGCTCAAATGATAATTAATAAATTCTGTTAACGATTTTCTGTATTCTTGTAGTTGTGATTTATTCACTTGTTAAACGCCTGCCATCGATCAAATGCCTGACTGAGCTTATTAGCTTCGGTGGCTCATACCTGATTTGCAGCCAGTTGGCATGCTTTACTAATTGCAACTAGTTGGCATGCTCGGTATTAATAAACAATTAGCTTAAAAAATATCTATAACAATTTTTACAGTATTTTAGTATTAAAACGGTATAGCAACCAATACGTAATGACTTTATATAATCTGGGAATCGTTAACAACACACAAATAGGCATCAATGATAATTGCCAGTTGCCAGCTGAATATTGCAATTCGAACGTTACTTGACAACCCAAAATCACAACATGTCAGCCAATTAAAGAGTCGTTGAAAAGCGCCATAAAATGCATTTGCATTCATAAATACTCAAGCAAATAAGAGCAAGAGCAAGAACAACAACAGTTGTATATACATATTGATTGAACGGAGGGGAGAGAAAATAAAAAAAAACCTTTTGCGGATTTTCCATTTAAACACGAGCAAAACTCGTTTTATGCTGTTCAAGTCCAATCAATGGGGCATATTGTTGTTATTATTTATGTATCTGTAACTCATGGCAGCCAAACTAGCAACAACGGCAGCCAGAAGAACAAACAACGACTGGAACTTGAGAACAAGTGCAAAAAATAATTACAAAGCAGATAAGTAAAACAAATTTGCCAAGATGCGTATTTCTCGTGTGTCTGGTAATTGAAGAACATGAATGAAGTCAAAACGAAGTGAACAAACACACACACACAAACATATAGTCTGCCATTTTTAGATTCATCCGCGAATACACTGAGATACATTTGCATATACAAGACTGTGCATGTGTGTGTGTGTGTTATAGTATATATCTAATTTATGTATCTGTTTTTATGCATCGATGAGGTTTAATTAGATTCTATCATCTGATGTTAAGAGACCAATGTGAAATGCGTTCACCATATAAGTTTGAGGATGTGTGAATATTCGCTTTGAGTATCCATGAATAGTCAGTGCTGCCAGTGCTGCCGTTGTTGCCAGCGTTGCCAGTGGTAATAAGGCAACCCTCAGTGTATTATACTTATGAAAGAAGTGTGCTTTCCTTTTTTTTTTTTTATTAATTTCATATAATACAATCAATGTTATCATTATTTAAATTATTACATTATGTTTCAAATTAATAAGTGAATGTACATATATTCTTATAAATTTTTAAGAATTTTTTAATTCTGCGAAAGGGTTCATAAACTTATTCCAAAAAGGATTTTAAAACTTGAAAAGTTTTGTTAAATTCTACTGTTTTGAGTAAAGTCAATTAACTATTCACAGAACTTGTGTAATTTATAATTTTAATTAGATTTCGAAACCATTATACCTTTATAGTTAATATTATATGTATGTATGTATGGATACATGTGTGTACCTAAGCGAAAAGTCAACAACCTTTTGACATTTTACAAATGTTAAGGCCCAATTAAAAGCTGGTGTTTTTAATGTCGCTTGTTGCTAGTTGCTGGTTGTTTGCTCTCTATCGTGTACAACTTAATTTTCGATGGCAAAATGTCTTCATTAAGTGCCAATGCACAGGCTCTATATATAAATTATGATTTGAGTGGTCACATTAAAAATACAACAAAACACACCCAAATCAACCCACCCAACAAAAAATATATTAAACAACAAAAAGTGCACTTGAGAAATGCTAATAGAACGGCCTCTAGGTGCCAAGCAGCTCAAATATTAACAATAATAAACCGAATGGCGGGAAGTGAGGAGGGGGTTTGCAGCTGCATGTTGCTGAGGCAAGAACCGGCGCTGATTAAAATCCAGCAGCAGTAGAAACAACAACAACAACAACAAGAACATGAAACAGCAGCACGACAATTACAACAACAGCATGTTAACAATTATGCAAATTTGTGTGTGTGCATGTTGCGAGTGGCGAGTGAAAGAAGGTGCAACTGGATAAAAACAACAACAACAAAAGTACACATCAACAACAAGAACAACAAGAGCAAAAACGTTGATTGCATATAATCACGTCAAGTTTTTTTTTTTTTTTTAGTTTTATTTTTTGCTTTAGCCACCATATTAAAATAAAGCTAAACGCCATCTTCGAGACGCGCCTCAATTAGCTGTTGCACACGAGAGAACAAGAGGGACGAAAAACGGGGAAGATGGTTTCAGGCGAGAACGAGGGAATTGTGTGAAACACCTTCGAGTCTGAGATTGATTAAAAGTTTGGGCTTACACATTTTGCATCTAGTTATGAAATGATTTTTAACATTAATGTGCACATTATTTTTGATGCATGTTAGCCAAATAAAAGATAAAGATACGTTTAAATATCGCATGCAGTCTTGTGAAGTTGTTGTTGTTGCTGTAGTTGCTGTTGTCTGCTGTGTATGCATTTCTCTAATTGACAAGACCAAAACTGGCGGCGTTCCAAGCAAATTTTCGTAGCAGATCATCAAAGATCTTTGCCTTTTATCGTTCGCCCACAAATTGAAAGCTTTAACGCATCTATAAGATATATTCATATGCCTTACGAAATGTCAAACGCTTATTAAATGCAACAGGCCGGTCCCCTCGACCCTGTTGTTGCGATTGCCACCACATACCCTGAGAACCCAACCCAGCAAACAAATCATCAAACTATTAAATTTATGTCAAGAGAGCGCCAGAGATGCTGGCAAATGCAGGGTAAAGGGAGACAACTGCAGTGGCTCACTCGACTGCAGTGGCTCACTCGACTGCACCCTAATTAGTGGGGTTTTATTTATATGCAAATGCAAATAACCAAATATTTTAAGCAATATTGTATATGTGTTGAGGAAACAACAACTTCTTCAAATAAAAGACCCTTGGGGACTGTGCATAAATTAAATTTCAAACAGAAAATATTTTGTTCCTTCGGTGCAATAATACATATACATGTTAAAGACATTGGTGGACTAGTAGGCAATACTTGTTTAAGCCAATAAAAAAGATAAACTTATTAAACTTAAGACAAAAAACTCAAATTTATAGGAGCTTTTCTAAATTGGATAAAAACAAAGATGAATGAATTATCTTAAATCAATATTGTTGAAAAATTGGATGCTCAGGACAAATATAACATATTTTAGCAAGTGATATTTTATTTATGAGTTACGAATCAAACTTGAACAGCAAGAAGTAAACGAAGTATAAATAAATCTTTCACATATGTTTCAAAAAAAAAAGTGAAATTTCAACTATAAAGTATCATAATAGAACACTTTTTTCCGGAAAATATAATATGTCTCAACTTTTCACATTTTAAATATTTCGCATCCAAAGAAATCGAAAAAGATAGTTTCATCTATAACATACAAATTATATTATATTGGCTAAATGCTTTGTTAGTAAGTACAAGTTGTTAGCTTTTTGAGGTGTTTGACTGTTTTCGGCAAAAACTATTTATCAAAATACAGAATAATTTAATCGGACAACAAATAATTTTGATATTTTCAATTAATTATTTATAACAATTACTATGTACGTTTCGTAATTTTTATATCAAAAATACAATTGGCTACTTGAAAACCGATTTGAAATTTCGTTTAACTTGTTTTTGTTGCGCTCCAACTTCAACCCGAAGGCCACATTGAGATGCAGGATGTTATACAAAATTAATAGTTTGCAAACGAGTTGAACGCCAGATATTTACAAGATATGGCAACGATGGCTACAAAGCAACAACAACAATGTTTAGTATTTTGCCGTGAGTCTTCTTTCGATACAAGTTTGTGTCTGTGAATCTTAGTGTTTCTGCTGCTTCTGCTGTTGCTACTCCAGTTACTGTCCCTTTACCTTGCGCTCTCGCTATGTCTGGCCCAATGCTACTCGTCTATGCGGCGACGTCGGCTTCTGCTAGCGATCGTCTCCACGCAAGAGAAGCCGCATGCCGCATACCCCATGCAGCAACACCAAAACTTAGAACTCAGAACAGAGCGCAATAGCCAAGTGCCAGGAACAAGACCCAGTTGCATTCGCTGGTCAATTACATTTTCATTAACTTGGGACACGACTTTTAAAATAGCTACGTTTAATCATAATGATTGTTATTATTATTATTATTTTTTATTTTTATTTCTTTGGTTCCCGATCCAAGCAACTACTTTCTAAGTCCCGTTTCCCTTCACTCCTCCATTATCATTTTTTTTTATGCTCCTCAGCGAGGGGTTTAATGCATTAAAAAACAAGTGGAAACGTTGCAGTCGGACGCAACCGACTGCGGCATACTCGATACCAGTATTAAAACCGGTAAAAAAAGGCCTGATTGCAGGGTGACGGATGCGGCAGGGGTGTACGCTGCCTTAAGATTCTCCGATGCAGATGGGGATGCCACCAGCTATATTCCTTCCAAATTTGGTGACTCTAGCTCAAGTTTGTAAAATGTAGGGAAAGGGGAGGGGAGGGGGCTGGGGGCGGTATGGGTGGGCGAGGCATCCAAATTTTTGATGCAGATCTATGTGGAATCTCAATTGCTATCTACATACCAAATTTGGTGAATCTAGCTCAAAGTTTGTAAATTGGGGAAAGGGGGCTGGGGGCGGTATGGGTGGGCGTGGCATCCAAATTTGTGATGCAGATCTTTGTGGAATGTCAATTGCTATCTACATACCAAATTTGGTGAATCTAGCTGGAAGTTTGTAAAAAGTGGGGCAAGGGGGGCTGTGGGTGGTATGGGTGGGCGTGGCATCCAAATTTGTGATGCAGATCTTTGTGGAATGTCAATTGCTATCTTCATACCAAATTTGGTGACTCTAGCTAGAAAATTGTAAAAGTGGGGAAGGGGGGCGAAATGGGGGCGTGGCTCCAAAACTTTGATGCAGTTTTTTGGGGGTCGTTAACAGCTATCTTCCCACCAAATTTGGAGTCTCTAGCTCCACAACTCTGGAAGATACACGCATTCCCGTTTTTGACGAAGCGTTGGGGCGGATGGGGGCGGCTAGGGCCGTATTGGTGGGCGTGGCATCCAAACTTTTGGTGCAGTTTTTAGAGGGTCTCATCACCTATCTTGGCACCAAATTTGGTGGCTATAGCTCAAAAATGTGGGAGATATAGCCATTTCTGATTTCAAAATGCGGGGGGCTGGGGGCGTAATGGGTGGGCGTGGCTCCAAACTTTGATGCAGTTTTTTGGGAGTCGTTAGCAGCTATCTTCCTTCCAATTTGGAGGCTCTAGCTCCACAACTCTGGAAGATACACGCATTCCCGTTTTTGACGAAGCGTTGGGGTGGATGGGGGCGGCTAGGGCAGTATCAGTGGGCGTGGCATCCAAACTTTTGGTGCAGTTTTTAGGGGGTCATCATCACCTATCTTGGCACCAAATTTGGTGGCTCTAGCTCAAAACTGTGGGAGATATAGTCTTTTTGACTTTAAAATGCGGGGGGCTGGGGGCGGAATAGGGGGCGTGGCTCCAAAATTTTTGATGCAGTTTTTTGGGGGTTGCTAATAGCTATCTTTTTACCAAATTTGGTACTTCTAGCTGTAGGATGTGCGAAATATGTGGTTTATCGGTATTGGGTTATCGAATTTATCGATTTGCCAGCCCCCAGTTATCGTAGAACCCCATCTTGACACTTTAATTTACTATCCCATAGATAAAGAGAATTGGAAGTTTCAGTCTCTGCTTGAAGGGTGTGGAAAAACTTGCTACATACGGACGGACAGACGGACAGCGGACGACGGACAGACGGACAGACACCATGACGGACATTGCACAAAACCAATATACTCTTTACCTTCGGTATCGAGTATAAAAGGAACCGGCGCAAGGTGCTGAAAACCGATGCGGAATACATATAAATTAATTTATCTGCACGAGGTGTTGCAAGCCAATTTACCTGCTATTAAAGAACACCAAATGCATATTTATATACTGTATATTATTGAATGCTACATATGTGTGTACAAAGGAGAAGTTTTTGTTATATATTTGATGCCGCTTCGTTAGGAATTTCTTGCTCTTAAGTATTTCTAACAAAGCGTATAACTTTTGGCAGCATACAATAAGATATTTATATATATGCATATATAGTATACTATATGCATATACGTTTTTATATACTTTTTGAGCTGCCTGCTTGTCACATCTGATTGTTCTTAATGAATTCTGATCCCATTCATTTCTGCGGCTCGCAGAGCATGAAGAAAATATATTTTCTGTCGGATGTGTAACTTATCACTTTGCTTGAATTAAAATTCATTTGCTGCGAATGCAACACATAAGGGGTATGCGTGAATAAAAATATAAAAAAACATACATACATATATACCTTTTTTTTTTTTTTTTGCTTAAAGCACTTTTATCTCACATTGTTTGTTTGTAGGTCAAACTAAGAAATATAATTGATTTAATTATAGTTGAAATTTAAAAAAAGTATCATTCATCATATTGCCCAAATCAGTAACACTTTTAAAGTATCATTCTGAACATTTACGCCGTATACTTTTTTCACTCAAATGTTTAAGTTTTTGTAGCAAAGATGAATGATTACTTGAATTGTTTATACGAGCAGCATACAAAAGCTTCTTCGATGCTGTCGATGATGATGCTCTCCTCTCAAGTGGCTGCTGCCGACAATTTTAGCTAAAGCTAATAAAAGCGCATAAAAAAGTGCGAGACACTAACAATGGGCCGCCAAAAAGTAAGAATGAAAGCAGCCAAGCAAAGAAACAAAGACACAACAACAATGGCGCCACTTTAATGACTGATGATGTGGCAGCGCTGATAGATGCAAGTGCAGCCATATTCTCAGATTTGGATTTAGATATATATGTAGATCTGGACGCCTGCAGTTAAGAAAATACGCAAAATCAGTATTGCATTAGTTCATTAGGCCCACTCAGTAAGTATATCGAATGTTTTTTTGTTTATACAGCCTTTGTTTAGAGTGCAAACAGCTCAAGCGGTGTGTATCTTATAAAAAGATATGTACTTCGATTGCAGCTAGGTTGGTGGGGGAAAACTAAATTGCAAATAAAGCAAAGTAATTGCGATTTGAATGGTGAAAAAGTGCGAGCCATTAATTCAACTGAATGTCACGCCAGGCACTGCATGGGAATTTATCAAATTCAGGCGCAAATTGGCGCACATCTGCAAATTGGCATTGCCCGGTTCAGTTCAACTCCCAGATTCCCCTGGTTACCTTCCCTTACTCACTTGTCTGATATCGCCGAGATACGCATAGAATATTAATCTCTTGGCGCATTAACTAAAACGAAATGACGCAATGGAGATAAACGCAAAAGCCGCACAGTGGATTGCATATAGAGTAAAACCTATTTCTTAATATGAACACAAGTGTACAAAACCGAATCGTTAACAAGTAAAAGCAGTTTTTAAGTTAACTTTGGCCTGAATTTACTCTTGAATTTTTAACATGATGTTTTTAGACACTTTTCATATCTTACTTACTGGGGTCAAATACAAACGGAAATATGTTACGCCCTCTACTTTTTCTCTTAGTGCATTTGATTATCATTGAACTTATCTGGATATATTTTTTCAAATTAAAATTTTTAAATTCTAAACTTCTCTCAACAAAAAATTAAAATTGTATATTTATTATTTGTATAACATTTTCACCAACTTGTCCCACTGTTCCATAGTACGCCTCTCTCTTAAAAAAAAAGGTGCAAGAAAAAAAGATTAAAAAAGAAGAAAAACCGCAACAAAAAAAAGCAACAGGCGGCAATGGAGAGCTCTAGGGGAGCCACAAAAAAAAAAAAAAACAAGGTGAAACCAGCCAGCCAGCCAGCCAGAGCTAAGCGAAAACCATCACAAATCGCATACAATTCCAGATGAAATTGTGAATTATTAATGCACAGGCGGCAAAACTATTTGACTGAGTAGACAAACCCACGACGACCGACCCGTTCCCCCTTCAACCATATCCCGTAGTACGTGAGCGTTGTGTCTCTCCTATTTCCCACTTCCCCCTTAACCCACTTTGCTCTTTGTCGAGCTGCTTGTCCACCATTGAAAATTGAGTTACACGCGTGGCCTCCAGTCCTTTCTATGTGTGTGTGTGTACTTGTCGGCTGCCCCCGCTTAACAGATACTTTTGGCCGGTATTTGTAACTGACGGCTGTATGTAGTACGTGCAGCACGGGCTTACATTTTGCAGATTAAAACTATGCACAACAAACACACACACACACACACACATGTATAGAGGCGCTGCCAGCTCAAGCCAATTCGATTTTAAATGTCTGGCATTTCCACTTTGCTTTTCCTGGCCATAATTTTTCGCCAGTCTTTTGCTTGTTTTTTAACTCTATGCCAGTGTATTAGCCATGGCTTGCAAATGAAATGAAAGGATTGTTGTTGTTGTTGCTTTTCTGCTGTTTATGGTGTGTTAAACGAGCCAGAGTTCAGGGGGTCAACGGCTAAAAACTGCAATGAAGACATGCAGCCACGAGGCCATACATACAGCAAATAAAAACTAAGCCGCCAATCCGAAAGAGAGACAGAGAGAGGGTGAAAAAAACAACAACAAGCATGCCAGTTTTAAATGTACGTGTGTGTGTGTTTAAGTGTGCCTTGGTCTTGTGGTCTTGGGGTCTGGGCCCGGGCCACAAATGACAGCGCCAATGCAATGGCAACAATTGCAATTTGTTCGCAGCTTGCCAGCCTGCCCTTGGGCCCTGACGACTGGAGGAGTGGAGCATGAACATGAACTGGTACTAGTGTGGAGTGTTTACTGTACAGTGGGACGCATTTGGGTTATTTTACTTTCAATTTTGCCCTCTTTCACATTCGCTGCACTTCGCGCTTCATTAAAAGGCGGGCGGATGCAACCAACAGCAGCAGAAGTTTCCCTTCACACTCAGCCCTTTGAATCTCAGGCTGTTGCTGACGACAGCAAATTTGCAGCTCAGCGAAATCATAAAAAAAATTATTTAAAAAACCCAAAGCGATGCGAGCAAAAAGTCGAAATTAAAAGATTTTTAAAGACACCTTTGTAGCAAGTCTTGAAACTTGTTCCGCGCCTGACTTCACCATCTTCATCTTCATCTTCATCATCGTCGCAGCTTTTCAGTCTCTTCAGCTTCAATGTTGTTGTTGTTGATGCTGTTAAAGTTGTTTGTGCTGGCAGCCATGTTGAATACTTTTGTTTTCTTTAAAAAAAGTCGCTGCAAAGTCTTTTCAAGTTAATTTTGTTCGTTCTCCGAATACAATTCTGTACACGTATCTGTTTCTATTTAAATATCTATATTTCAATACGAGTAAGTTGTTGCAGTAGTAAAATAAACCGGTAGATATTCAATTAGCTTGAGAAGAAGGCATAATTAACATATAAATTGCATAACAAAGCAACAAATTAAATATATGCAAATCAATATATAAAATCTGTATTTGTCTAATAACCAACAACTCTTTATTCATATTTGGTTAGTTAGTTGTTCAAACGCAACTACCCTGAGTTATGTCAGCTTGTGTTGTTGTGTAAAGCACAGAGATGCTTGTCAGCAGAGTGGCGCAGCGGAAGCGTGCTGGGCCCATAACCCAGAGGTCCGAGGATCGAAACCTTGCTCTGCTATAAGCTATATTATTTTATTTTAAATTTTCTCTATTAAAGTGAAGTTGAGTTGAAATGAGTTAATTGTTTAGAAAATACTCTTTTCTTAGCTCAATAATAAATCTTTTTTTTTTATACTCGATACCGAAGGTAAAGAGTATATTGAGTTTGTGCAATGCACGTCATGGTGTCTGTCCGTCTGTCCGTCTATATGAACGCTACTTTTTTCCACACCCTTCAAGCTAGAGACTTTTATCTATGGGATAGTAAATTAAAGTGTCGAGATGGGGGTTCTACGATAACTGGGGGGCTGGCAAACCGATAAATTCGATAACTCAAAACCGATAAATCCACATATTTCGCACATCCTTACAGCTAGAAGTACCAAATTTGGTAAGAAGATAGCTACTAGCAACCCGCAAAAAACTGCATCAAAAATTTTGGAGCCACGCCCACGCATTCCGCCCCCAGCCCCCCCGCATTTTGAAATCAGAAATGGCTATATCTCCCACAGTTTTTGAGCTAGAGCCACCAAATTTGGTGCCAAGATAGGTGATGATGACTACCTGAAAACTGCATCAAAAATTTGAATGCCCCCCCCCCCAAAACCCCCCCACCCCCCCCAACCCCCCCCACCCCCCCAAAAAAAAAAAGAAATGTATTTTCCAAAAATGTGGAAAAAAAAAAAAAAAAAAAATTAAAAAAAAATCTACCAAAATATTTTCCATTTCGCCCTCTTTCCCCACTTTTTACAATTTTCGAGCTAGAGTCACCAAATTTGGTATGAAGATAGCAATTGACATTTCAGAAAGATCTGCATCAAAAATTTTGATGCCACAACTACCCATACCGCCCCAGCCCCCCCTCTTTCCACACCTTTTACAAACTTTGAGCTAGAGTCACCAAATTTGGTATGAAGATAGCCGGTGGCATCCCCATCTGCATCGGAGAATCTTTAAGGCAGCGTAAACCTCTGCCGCAGCCGTACCCGTTTGCATTCAGGCCTCTTTTTACCGGTTTTAATTCTGGTATCGAGTATGCCGCAGTCGGTTGCGTCCGACTGCAAAGTTTCCACTTGTTAATTTTTCTAATAGGCATTAATTTTAAACACATTTAAATAGTGTTAAACTAATCACCTAGACTTTCCATCCGCTCAATCAGATTGCAATTATTCAAACAAAATGTATCAATAATATTCTTAACTGTTAAATCAATATTGTTAAGTAGACGGACTGCATTCATTGTTAGGCTTGGCCAAGTTTAATTGACCAAACGCAAGTT
The DNA here is from genome assembly GCA_018904305.1 of Scaptomyza montana. Classification (NCBI taxonomy): domain Eukaryota; kingdom Metazoa; phylum Arthropoda; class Insecta; order Diptera; family Drosophilidae; genus Scaptomyza; species Scaptomyza montana. The sequence continues at coordinate 4,089,104 of JAEIGR010000001.1, forward strand.
TGGCTTTGAGGCACGTCTAATATACTTGTTATGCAATCTATTCTCATTGGCCGGCGAGATAATTGCGTTTAAATGCATCATCAAAATCATTTTAGCTGGCAGAGTACTAAAGAGCCATCGTTCAAGCGCCAATTGAGCAGAGTCAATGATGGATGGCTAATGAATTGTTGGCAGTGAGGAAATTAAGGTGGCTATCTGCAAGATACATAATTGAAGCTAACGTCATTGCCACTGACGTTTAGTGGGGACAGTAACTGGGTAGGCGAAGGGAGATAGGAGAGGCAAATGTGCATTAATAAAGAATTCATCACAATTACAACAATTGCCACAGGATGCAATTTACAAAGGAAATTATTAATGGAAAGTCAATGAATTCTTTTTAAAAATTCTGTTTTGTGCCTTTGATTGATTACACGGTGCTCGGCTTCTGTCCGGCTTCTGGGCACTGTCCGTTCTTCTTGTTCTTCTCTTTTTGTTGTCGTCCAGCGCCAGTCAAAGACCTCGCACTTAATCATGGACATGGCGAAAATAAGTCCAGAAGCCACAAGTCCAGACAACGATGATGATGATGATGACGACGATGGCAGCGGCGGCGTTCATTCAACTGCAGACGACAGGACACTCATTAAAAATGGGTGCACTGGTGTTCAGGTACTCGAATGGTGGGTTGCCGACTCTTTAAGCGCTCTTTACATGCCACTAAAACAGCAGATGCGGGGAAACTTTCCTCTGAGCAGGGGGCTTAGAACAGGTTTTCTGTTTTGTTCAATTCTGGCGCGTCAGCTAAATTATGTGCGCATGCGCGACGCTTGCTCCCTACTCGGGAGCCCCATAATTAACTGAGGTAGTCATTTTGAATTCGAACATGCACACAGAATAAAAGCGAGAGAGAAAGAAAGAGAGAGAGAGAGAGAGAAAGAGAAACAATCAGGGAAGGCGCTTTTGAAGAGGTCCTCTCCTTAAATCAAAGATAAACGATAATTATCTGAGCGAAAATGCGCGCATAAATAATTTGCAAGAAGCCACATTAAAATTGTATCTAAAAGATACGCATCGCTTGATAACAACCACAACAGAACATCCAGTTCTGGACAAGCTCTTTAAGTTTGTTCTGCTTTGAGTTTGGTTTGGTTTGGTTCAAGTTCTTGGGACCCAAAGAATAACGAGTACAAGACTTGAAAACAAACTTTCTGTGGTATTCGTCTGTTGCGCCATTAAAAATTAAAAGCTCATTAATTAAGCAGATAATTCATTTATTATATTTTCAACACAACGAGCCACAGTCACAGTCTTACAATTTGTTACCCAGCTCATTATAGCCAGACGTGTCTCGGGATTTTGGCCAGGATGTTGAGACTAAAAGAGCCGCCATGCGATTTGGTGGCAACTGTTTCAAATTGAAAACAATTATTGCTGATTTCAAGTTTTGCATGTTTTGAAAGGGTGGTTTTTTGTCTGCTCACCTTGGGCGGCGGTTTTGGTGGTAGTGGTAAGAGTTAGATGTCGGCACGTGCCTATCTCCTGGGGCACTTTCGTCTCTTTTTAATCCCCTAAAAAGCACTTAAGTTTCAAGTGGCAAAAAGTCAACCTGTTGATTTTGACTTGGGGATTAGACAATTAAATTATTCCTATTAAGTTTATATTTAAAAAAACATAACAACATGAAATTTAAGGAATTTTTGAAAAGAACGCTATTAAGACACTATTTAATATGCTCTGAAAAAATAAAAATAAATCCTTTATTGAAGAAAATGTGAATGTTAATAATATTGAATCCTTTTCAATAATATCTTTTATAAAATAGACTTTCACACTGATTTCAAGGGCATTTACAATTATTACAGCACTTTAAAAAAAAACAGGATTTCATATTTCAGAAAATATTTTTACAATTATATTTAAGCAAAGCTATTAAGCTTTCTATAGATTTTACTTTGTTCTTCTTTCGTATGTATTTCTATCACATTTCGACAGCTCCTTGAGCTATTGCATAACCACAGTCAATGAATTTTTTTTCACATACCGAACTAAAAACCTAATATAGACTTCCTTACTTCCTCTGAGCCAAATGCTTTGTACCGGAAACCATATGCTGCCAATTGGCCGAGGGCAACTTTTGAGGGTTCAGATCATTTCATTTGCTACGGCATCAGCTGTTTGAGCTTAGCGCTTTAAACTTGCTCATGATGTCATTTCAGTTGAGTGGCTTTTTTTAAGAAAAAAAATTTTTTTATATAAATAAAAATAAAAATAAAAAAATCAGCAGCCGACATGCAAAAAAAGCAACTATGTATTGTGAATATTGTTGGTGTTGCTGTTGTTTGGTTTTGTTGTAACTGACGAAACTGAATGTGTTCGTGTTGACAACGAACACGGAATATAAATTGAGAAATGCTTTAAAGCGAAATAATCAATTTACTTCTTGACATAATTTCCATTTTTCACGAAAACCAAAAGGCAGCCACGCGAACCAGCTACAGAAAAAAAATGCCAATAGACGCAAAATGAATGAAGCGAAGAAGAAGCCACGCACAACATTAAAAAAAACAGAGCGTGGCCGTAGAACAATACAACAAACCCGAAGAGGTCCAAAATGTGGCTTCATAAATTGTTTATTGCAAATAGGCAAATGTGGGCAGCCGTGAAGGGGGGTAAGGCAAGTTTAAAGGGTGGGAAAGCAACTGCTACCGTTTTTTATTTTTTAGTGTTTTTATTTTTTAATATATATTGAACATTTTTTATGATGCTGACCACACCGACTCGGACGGCAAGCGTCTCTCTTTATTGGGACTGTGATTAATGATGGCAAATAGACATACATACTACGGTCACACTTGCAGATACAGATACAAATACAGATGCTTGAGGTTTTCCGTCCGTCTGTCTGTCTGTCAGACAGACGTCTGTTGTGACAATTGGAGTTGTAACTACGATTTAATAGCATTTTAATGGTGTGTGAACAACAAAAACCGATAAACACAAAAAAAAAACACCTGTTGTAGTAAAAGACACTTCCACGCATACTCCTTTTTTCTATCTCCCTCTTACTCTCTCCCCAGCCATATATCATTCGGTTGGTATCTATTTGTAGCTCGTGCTGGCCGCTGCCGCTGCTGCTGCTGCAACACTTTCATTATCAAAAATGTCACATCATTTGTCGCATTGCACAAAACTGCCCAGCTCATCATTTATCACCGAAAGGAATGTGAAAGAACTCACACACACACACACACACACACACACACACACACACACACAGACAAACACTCTATAATAGCGGGTACATATTTTGATTAATTTCCTTTTTCCGAAAGAAATTAACCCGCTGCACATGTCGACCTCAAAACGCGGCCCCTTTGACGCGCCCCTCGATCGCAGCCGCCGCCGCCAGTCTTAAGATTTATCTCTTCCAGCATTGCTCGAGCATGGCCAACAGAGAGGCGCCCGATTCCCGATTCCCGATTCTTGTACCACATTTAACGTTCCTGTTTCCCCACTCCATTCGAGTCTGCTCCCTTTCTTTTGTGGCTATTGTCCGTCGGTATTGTCGCCGTCTCGCTCGTTTCTATATAGTTGATTTATTTATTTATACTTTTTAAGAAATTAAATATTTTTTTAAAACATGTCTAAACATATTTTCTGTTATTGCGATAGAAATCAGATTCAAGTATGTTAATGGCTTTTTATTGAAATATTGTTTTTGTGACAAAATCATCATATTCACCTTTGCAGCTCTTAAAAACATGTTGTTTACGCATTGCGTTGGTTAAAAATCTAACAATTACAAATAATTTGATAAATAATTGAGATTATTCAAATGCCTTTCAGATACTATTTGTATGCATTTATTATCAGCTTACAAACATTTTAATGCAGTTAGAAACAAGAATAATGATATTATGACAGAATTTCTAACACTTGCTTGCACAATATATATTTTTTTGATCTGCCCCTGCATCGACCTCATCCCCTAGATCTTCGAATGAGCCTTCGCTTATGACTAATGATCATTGGGCTGCATTTTGACACTGATAATCGGTTTTTGGGTAAACGACTCATTAGCTGAGCCACTGCCACACTAAGTAGCTGCGTTGCAACAAGTATCGTGCCACTTAACCACTTACCAATTAGCCAGTTGAGGTGTTTTTTTTTTGCGTAATCGGAAATACTTTAATTTATGAACTTTTCGCTGCGATCTCTAGAGCAAATTTCTGTTGCTTTTAATACTTTTATTGTTGAAGCATTTCGCCGTAACAACAACAACAACAACAACAAGAGCAACATAGTACGCTTACAATGTTGCTGTTTTTTTTTTTTTTTTTTTTGATAAGATCAACTCCTTCGAAACATCGAGACAGATGCAAAGAGATGAACTTCGTCTGTAAGGCTGACACTGAATGTTCCGAACACGGTGAGCTTCATGCCGCACACGTTGCTACGGCTGATTACGATGACGATGCTCAGTTCTCTTTAGGTTTTTTTATATATGTATACTTATTTATACCTCAACTGACTCCAGACGCCGGCCGTTGACAAATGACCACTACAAGTGTTTGTGACAAGCCGCAAGCGTTTTTTATTTATTTCTATTTGCGCCTCAAAGAAGACAACGACGATGACGACGATGATGATGATGATGATAGTAATAATGATGATGAAGAAAAGGCCGACATAGTAAAAAACAATTAAACTTAAAGCCGCGTTGCAACTTTAACTGTGTCCATCTATGTCTCCCTTGACCTAGGCCAAGGGTTTTGAGCTTAACTTTGAACCTGTATTCGTATGCTAATTTTGCGTCAATCACAACATGATCTGTTGCATGCCCCTTCTTACAACCCCTCGAGTCGGAGTATGCAAAACGTTGCATGAACGAAACAATGGCAATTTGAATTGCAGAATTGAATTCAGTGATATGCGAAGTCTTGGGCATGCTTCTTCTTTCACGTTCCTTGTGTCCTTCTGTCTCTGTCTGTCTGTGTGTGTCACTTAATAAATTCTGTTGCAGATATTTTTGCATGCACCAAATTTCAAATATCAACTGATATGTTAAGCGGCTGTCAGCGTTTGACTTTGACGTCATCTTACATGAAAATTAAATGCAAAAGATCAAAACAAAAGAACAAAAATAAAAAAATAAAACACCAAAAAAAAAGCACACAAACATACATATACAAAATTCCTTCTCATTCACAGCGCTTCGCAGCATGCTAAAAGTATTTCAAATAACAACACAAGCATAAAGATAAAGTATATATACGCATATGTATGCAAATCCAATATGTCCATATAGTATTTCACGAGATGACTAGACAGACGGCCCAAGTGGAAATGGGCACAAAGTTGTAAAACGCTTCGAATGTTCGCTCATTGGCGCTGTCAAGAGACAAGACATGCCCTATGCTCATATGTTTATACCCATGCCCCATGCCCCATGGCCCCCTCAAGACGATAAGTGATATGACATGCCAGGTGCCAGTGATTCTGCCACTGATGTTGCCTGTTCTCTGTGTGTGTGTGAGTGTGTTTCAGTGCCTTTACCCAACTTCTGTCAACTTATAGGGGGCTTTGCGCCTGGCCATGACGACAAGCGACAACAACAACAACAACAAGATGCTCTATCTAGTATGTGTTGTATAGTAAATCGCAGTCCCACTCTTACTTCACATCAGAGTTGCAACCACATTGGTGACATTTAGTTGAGCCCTGAACGGGTTAATTTTTTTTTTCAGATTGCTTTGGTTGTTGTGTGTTGGTTGATCTTTAGCTGGAAATCAAATCGAGCGACTGAAGGCTGATTTAGACATAAATAATGCTGTTTATTAAATGGAACAAGCAACCAGGTCTGCAAAGTACTTCCAATTCTTACATATACATATATACATATCTATATGATGTATGTCAAACTTAGCGATTAGTGGTACATATATTAACTATTTATTCAATTTGTTGCCAAATATAGATTTCAAATAAGCAAGAGAAGACATTATTTCTATATTTAAAGGAGTTTTTTTTTTTTAAAGTACATAAAGATAAATTCATATAAAGATATTTCATGTTTATAGATTTTATCAAATATTTCTCTCTGCTTTAATCTTGTGCACTATGAGATCTATAAATTAACTATTTATTTAATAATAAAATAATATATGTAATTTGTTTGTTAAAACACCGCAAAAACTTGATATTATTATTTAAATTTCAAAGTTCTAAAGTTAAAGATTTTATATATATGCAATCCCCCAGATACTTTATCCACAAGCACGCACTTTTCGAGATACTTTTAGCGCTTTTTAATACTCACACGATGCTAGATGTCGACTGCGGTTGCAGCTGTGAGTGTGTGCTGCATGTGTAAACAAATTGCAACATCATATGACAGCAACATTTGACAATTGTAAATGGCTGGCGGCAGTACAAGCAAGTGTTGTTTCCCCTGAACAATGTCCCCCCATGCTATTACAAACATATCTGCCAACTGCCCCAAAACAACAACAGTTCTACTATTGATTTTCCTTGGACAATACGAGTCTTTTGTTTGTTGTTGCCATTTTGTAGTGAACTGTGCAAGGTCAAAAACAAATATGAATAGGAACAATCGTAAGTGCAACCTGAAGTTGCGTCTGCACTTCATGTATCAAATGTTGCGGCCACTAAATGTTGCATGACATGTTCTGTTGGCCGAGTAGCCATTGTCTGCAAAGTTTTTTTTTTTTTTGGCATATGCGGTCTGAAGTCTAATGGCTTGCTAGAGATATTAGTTTTGAAATCATTTTTGATGCTTGATAAGCTGACTGACAGCGCTGCTAACTGACCTAAAATGGGTCAGAGCTAACACTCAAGGATGATTCTATGCAATTTCATTTCTCATGCTCTAACACTCTCTTTTTCTCTCTCTCTCTCTCTCTTCGTCTTTCGCTCTCTGTCTCTCTACATTGTTGATTCGCATGAGTGATGGAGCTGGTGTCGTTGTCTGGTTACTGTCTGCTCGATGTTTACGTGGTCATTAGTTTAAAGCCGTTCAGTATGGTACCAAACGGCACCCAACTACTACAACGAATGGTGGCTTAACAGGGACGTAGACTTTTAGACATTACTGTGTGAATAGAGCGCAAAAGTGCTTTTGATGTCGTCTGTATGTGCGTGTGGGTGTAAATGTGTGTGTTTTGGTTTTTTGGCGAACGGCGTTTCGGCATTTGCCACACTCAAATTCACTTTAATTAAATGAGCGGTAATTAATTTCAACTTTAATCAGAAATTCCATTTAGATTTCCTACTGATTGATGTGACCCGACATCTTCACGACAGCGCCACAGTCGACCACTAAACTAAAAAACAAAAATCTTTTGTGTGGCGCATCCTTAGAATAGGGGGAAACAAACACGGGCAACGAAAGTATAAATAATAAAATAAATAAAGACACTTTTCTAAACTCAACACAACTATATAAGAGACGGTTGGTTCTAGAAAAGCTAGCTTAAAGTTATTTTAGTATTAATTTAATATTTCAACTGTTTGTTACTTATTTAAAATGTAAATAATTAATTTATCCCTAGAATGGCATTGAATTGCAAAATTTATGATTATCTCAATGCTCATCTGCTGTGTTAAATGCGGCATTTTTGAGAGGCATGCGAGCCATGCATATATTCTTGGGATGCAGTTCTTTTTACTTTGTGGAGCCCATTGCCGTTTAGCAATGGGCCGTGACCCATATATGCTCAATGGTGCGCTGCAGAATGTTTTGGCGACCAAGGGGTCTCCACAAAACAAAAAACAAAGGAAAAGAAGAACATTTGTCGGCTTTCCCAAAGTGCTGACAGAATGAAGCGTTTTCTTAGTCTCTCAGTTGGCCCGTCTATCACATTGACTGACTGCCACACATTTCACAAACTCAGAAACTAACTGATTGTATGTGTGTGTGTGGCATTGTATCATTTTTTTTTATTTATTTTATTTTTTAAGTTGAATACCGGGCGGGCCAATTGACTTGGCCATAATAACACGCCATGGTAAATGGCTTTTAAAAGTCTACTTTGCCACAGTCCGCCCCCTCATTATGAACGACGCATTGCAAACGCCCTCGCCCAAGACCAAAAGATGACAATACTCGATGGGAGAAGGCAGCGTGATTGTAGGGTATGGGAAATTGTCATTATCTTTTAGATCGAGCGTAGTGGGAGTAGAAGAAAGACAGTTAAATCGAGCAGCAACAGCAGCTACATTTGGGTCTAGTTATACTTCCCCAAAGAACCCCTAAACCTTATTGTTTATTCCTCGTTTTTTGTACAAAAACAATAAAATAAGAAAACATTCAAATTGCACTTTGACACGTCATATTTTTTTATATGAAATGCGCAACGTTGCAGAATACAATCACAATAATATAAACAAGAAAATTAACTAAGGTAAAAAGTGCCTTGTCCACTTCAAGGTTTGTCGATTGCCTAGAAACGCCTTAAAATAAGTTTATAAAAGTTAGAATTGGTAAGAAGGAATTTGAATGAGGAATGCAATAAACGATAAAAAGTTGACCTTAGACTTAAATCAAAGAGAATGGCTCTAGGACAACAGCATTTAATCATAATTTTTCGCTCAACAATAAATATTTATTTAAGTTTTTTTTTTTTTTGCTTGAAGTAAAATTGTCCAAAAATGATTCTACGTTCAAATTAAATGTTTTGATTTTTAAGTCGGACAGTTGTCTCCGAATTCTGACGTAGAAATCAAAGGAAATTAAGGTTCACTTTGCGATTCATATATTTTCGATTCCGTTAATTTTTGTGGTATTTCAACTTAAATATGATCCTACATTATTATTTTTTTAAATAAAAAGCTTAAGCGGTTAAGTCGATAAGTTAATATAGAGTTTTATATTTTCTAGCTGATTTTTCTGTGTTTTCCATATTGAAGTTACCGGATATCGTAGAATTATGCCTAATCTAAATCAAAATTTAAGACAAAGAGTTGATTTGAAAGAGCGAAAGTTCATTAGAATTATTGGGGTTTCTAATAAATGATCCAATTTTGCTATATTTATAATCTTTTCGGGATTACAAGATTTCTGGTTTCTCTCACCTTTCATTTGCTTCTGTATTATCGTTTAGTGTCTTAACTTTAACGCATTTAAATTATTTTTCAATTCGAGAAAGAATTGATTTCTGGTTCTGTAAGATGACATATAACTACATGCATATATATTAACTTTAGATGTCTTTCGATAAATTAAAAGAATCTGTCTTGTATTTAATTATTCCTGATTTTATAACTTCTGTGCCATAAATATCTCTTCTCTTAACTTTCATTTTAATATAGTAATAGAGTTATTAGACTTCATTGTACTAATGTTGAAATGTTGGTCGACTTTACTTTGCAGGTACTGTGAATGCCAATGGCGAGACGAAACGACAACGGACCTCATACACCCGCTACCAGACACTGGAGCTAGAGAAGGAATTCCACTTCAATCGCTACCTGACGCGCCGGCGACGCATCGAGATCGCGCATGCGCTCTGTTTAACGGAGCGGCAGATTAAGATCTGGTTTCAGAATCGTCGCATGAAGTGGAAGAAGGAGCACAAGATGGCATCGATGAACATTGTGCCGTATCATATGGGCCCCTATGGCCATCCTTATCACCAGTTCGATATCCATCCGTCGCAATTTGCGCATCTGAGCGCATAGGACGCGTGGCACTTTTCGGGTACTGGTTAGAGACTCAATCAGTTGTATCAGGAACCATATCAGGCGGCGGCAGCGGCCAGTGTGGCCGGCGGCGGCTATCAGTCACAGGGCTCTCAGGATGCTACAGCGGCGGCCTCGGTGCTGGGTGGCACTGGCAGCGCCAACGGTGGAGTTGGCAGCAATCTTGGGGCCGGAAATGCCGGCTCCAATTCGCTGTTCAGTTCCGCTGCGGCGGTGGCCAATGCCAGCAATGCCAATGTCAATGCCGACTGTATTAAATATCCGCAAGAGTTCTGATCTCAGGTTATCATCAGGCAGCAGCATCAGCAGCAGCAGCAGCAACAACAACAACAACATAATCAACATTTTGGTCAGCTACTGGACTCGGACTGTGAGCCCGAGCCAGAGCTGGGCCAAGAGCTGGAGCTGGAGCTGGAGTACAAAGCGGATATTGTGGACTGCAATCTGTTCTGCTGCTGAGGTGCCATTTGCATCCGCATTTGCATTCGAAACCGCAACCGCCGCCGCCGTCGATCGCAACAACATCAAAGACGATGATGCTTCTTGTTTGCAACTGATTCGTGTTAAGCTGAGAAACGAGCCGTTGCTGGAGTGCGGCTCGTTTAGGTTTATGATACTGGAGGTGGAACAGTTGAATCTCCTTCTGCTTCAGAGCCTTGCTGCACATACAAACACGAACATACACACACACACACACATTCACATCAACTGACACAACCTTTTAAGCCTTGGGCTTGAAGCTTGAGGCAAGGATCTGCAGTTTGGGTTTGTTTGCCGTTGGACATCCAGTATGATAAACCTCTTTCTCTAAGCAGTATTCGAAAAGCTATTAGATGTAAGACTAACATTAATTTAATATCTAAGCACAGACGAACAAACAAACAAAAACCCAAGCAAAAACTCACGTTATATTTGCAATAATTTCAAAGTGATTTCTATTAAAATTAGTTTTCGTTTAAAACCTAATTCTAATTCTAATAAAAAACAAACCATCCTCTAATGTGTACTTAAAATTTAACAATCGTACAATATAGATAGTATACATGTGTGTAAATATATGTATGCATGTATGTATGTACTATTCTTATAAGGCTTTGTTTAGTTTTGTATATAACTTATTATGTTTGTGTTTCTTTTTAATGAAAATAATAATATAAATTGTTTTGCTCGACAGCTACTTAAAAAAAAAATAATAATAGTATTGAAATTCCGTTTAATTTTGTGTTGTTGAAAAGTGCTCGAGCTTTACTAATTTTACCCAAAATTTCAAATAAAATAACTAATATTTGTTTGCACAACCAACTAATGAACAAATTCGGAGGCGACACAGGAAATTTGGCAAAGCAACCAATTTGTGGCTCTATTAAGCAAAAATGTAGCACAATTTCTATAGTAAAGCCATTGAGAATTATTTAAAGCTCTCTCTATCTCGCTCTTTTTTCTCTCTCTCTCTCTCTGTCTTAATGCTATCATTTCGAGTCGAATCAAATGTTTTATGTCTGTTAATTCGAAATATTATAACAAATCCTACACATATTGTCTCGTAGCATGTAAGTGTGTGCATTCAAATTGAGAATAGTATAAAGCAATGCGCAATTTGTTAAACTCTATATATTAAAAGAACAAGAAAACAAAAACAAAACCTTTTTAAGTAAATGTAATGTAGTTATTTATGTTGTACTCTTCACTAAGCTAAGGTTAGTGCATTCTAGAACCTATCCGCCGTAGTCTATTTGAACTTAGCTTATAAGCCTAACTTATATGTATTGAATTAGCAAGACAAATTTTAGTGAAAAGTAATATTTAAAAAAAAAAAAACAAACAAAAAATATTAAGAACTCGAAGCAACAACAAAAACTACTTAGCACAAATTAATTGATTGTTTTTGTTCAATTTATGTATAGTTCTTTTGCAATTTTCCGAGTTTGATTTCTCAAATAAAATGCAATATAATGTTTGTAGTTTTGGCATAGGAGCAAAGAGTTAAACTGCATTCCATGTAAAAATAATAATAATATTACATAACTAATTTTTAAATGAGATCCATATTTATATAATGATATTGGTTCTATTGCGTCTGCAACACTTATAAAATGAAACATTCAAATATAAAACCCATCAAACCATACAAATATAAATAAAACTCAAAACATATGTAAACATGTATGAATATGGCATTAAAATAAAACTATTTTAAATTGTAATACATATGTTTATTCTCCGGTTTTTTTTTTTTTATTGACTGTATCACAACGGCTGCTTGGCAAGCAGTGTTATATGCCCGGGTAGCTCAGTCGGTAGAGCATTGGACTTTTAATCCAAGGGTCCAGGGTTCAAGTCCCTGCTCGGGCGATTTTAATTATTTATTGATTAATTTGATTATTGATTGTGTCAGTCAACATTATAATTTATTGAATTATAATGCTGTACATGTAATGATGTCAAACGAAAGCAACTTTACATAAAGCAGTTTACTCAAAGGTTGGTAAAAAGCAATACCCGAATAGAAAGCAGTACACTGTTTGCTGGGCAAGCAGTGTTTGAACCATTTTGCTCGTAGCAATTTGCTTTAGTACACTGTTTGCTGGGCAAGCAGTGTTTGAACCATTTTGCTCGTAGCAATTTGCTTTTGTGGACTACCGTTATCAGCCTTGCCAATTTTAAATAGAAAGAAATAAATATTTTTCTGTTTTTTCTAGACGAAAAAAAAAACAAGATTTCTCTAGTCTTTTTCTACTTTGTAAAGTAATTTTGTATTATTTGTAACCACAATCTATTCATAAGCTACATTTAATTATATTATGTTTTAAATATAAATATCATTTATTCTGGACAGCAAGCTTTCATTAACCACAGGCATACCAATTTGCGAGCTTATGATAACAATAAGGTTAAGAGGGTAGTTAAGGTCAGCCAATAGTTTTTTATAACGAATCATGATGGCTTGCTTTTGCGAATTATTTGATGTGAGCGGTATGATTGCAGGCTGGAATACTATTTGGTCGGTTAGTTCACAAACTGCCCCCGAATGCGAATAGCCCCTATGATTTTTGTAAAAGTATTGAATCAATACTTTATTATAGCTCCACTGCAGACCTTATTTAATACAGATCGGTCAGTCATACTGCTTAGTTTACTTTAAAACTTGAAACGAATAGCACTGGATATTTAATACTTGTGTAGGGCGATTTTTATCCGGTTAAACCACAAAATGAGACATTCACTTAATGTTCTCTTCATACTCAGTGCTTTAACTGCTGAGCTGACAGCAGATATTCCCGGATGTGATTACTTTGATACAATTGAGCTGTTCAATATCGATTCCTTTCCAAATGGATCCTATAAACACAATAATATTTTGATCCCAAAAGAAAAAGTTGGAATTTTTAACTACCGCAAACGTTTTATGGATGAAGAAAAAATTGTTCTAGACTACCCAAGAGGGTGTATTTGCCAAAACAAATTGTGCCTACACTTGTGTTGTAACACATATGACTTCTTCGTTGATGACGTTTTCAATTTAACACTAGAAAATGGCACAAATAGGACTGTTAATGTGCTGCAGGATGTTGTTGTATTACCCGCCTTTGACAAATCGTGTGACACATTTGATTATAATAAGAAAGTAGTCGAAAACTGGACTTTGTTTGAGGTTTGACATAACCAAATGAACTATAAATATTTGAGATATTCTTTCAATATTTTCTTACAGAATGGATTACTTTATTCAAAAAAAAACGACAATTTACATAAACTTGATTATTGTATATGGCCAAAAAAGATTACAAATAACCGTTCCGAGCTTGTGGCAATCGATTTAAGAAGTGAACCTAATCCATGTAAGTTAGATATGTGATTCTCATTTAAATATCATAAGCTTTTTTAATGTTTTTACCATTCCTAGTTTCTGTAGAAAATGCAATGCGGGCAATTTCAATATTTTGCATGATTCTTACCATTGGCACGTTTTTGTATTTGCCCAAGGTTTCAGTAAACAACAAGTGTTGCATATGCTACTTTATTTGCCTTTTGACCAGCTTCTCATCAATTTGGATCAAATCGCTACATCGCTCATATTTTTCAGAAATTTGGTGCAACTTGATAGGTAAGATCGACTTTTATTAAATTTTATGATATGAAATTGTGTTTTACAGGCTACATTGGCTATTTTGCTGTTATGGCTATGTTTCTTTGGCTTTTAATGATTAACATTATTCATTGGATGGCATTTATGAGACCTGATGTTCAGTATAAACATATCTTCAAGAAATTAAACTATTGTGTCTGGAGCATAGCAGGTGGATTACTTCTGATCTCAATATTGGCTGATAGCTTTATTGAAACAACGGCTTTGAGACCAGGGTTTGCAAAATATTCTTGCTGGGTCAATAGTAAGATAACTATTCAATTTTAACAATTAAAGTTTTTGCATAAACAACTTTTTTTTTTATTATCAGCTACCGATACTTGGTCGGCAATGATATACTATTATGGTCCCATATTAGTGGCCATGATTATCAACCTTGTGATCTCGATTGCAACGGCAATGACTATATATAAAAGCCGTCAATATATAAACAGACAATGGAATAGTCCCGAAAGCTCGAGAAATGCTAAAAACATATCAAAGTAAATGAAGACTACAACTGTAAATAGTGATTTTAATATTTCTCGTATCAATTATCTTATAGTTTCCTAATGTTTTTCCGATTATTCGCTGTGACTGGAGTTGTGTGGATTTTAGATATTGTTGATTATACTTTGCCTTCTAAATTGATCTTTTCATTTTATTCTGATTTATTTATATCATCTCAAGGAGTTTTTCTTTTTTTCGTTACCATCTTGAAATATGACATCCTTAAAGCTCTTACGGAACGGTAGTATTTTTTGCAAGATTTAAATATAAATCAGATAAAATCAAACATATACTTAATTTTTTTCTAGCATGAAATCAGCAAAGAAGAAATCAATGGACCACAACCTTATGCCCACAACCAGTTGTCGAAAACGCTAAGATATTTGCTACCACCTAGTACTACTACTACTAGGTTCTCTTTGGTAAAACAAAAAAAAAAAACAAAAAAAAATAAATAGCAAATAATAATTTAAATGCGTTTTTTAAGAATGTCTCTAACTTGTTCATAATTGACAAATCATATAAGTTGAGGCAGGTCAATAAATGATATACAATTGCCACGCACACATTTAAAACTGCTGCTTATGCACACACACATGCAAATGCAGGCCACAGAAAAGAACAATTATCAAAAATCTGGACTATCTCGCCCAGAAAGAAATGAAACAACCGCTGTATATCGATTTAACCGAAAAATTTTATACTCAAAGGTCGGTAAAAAGCAGAATGCGAATAGAAAGCAGTACACTGTTTGCTAGGCAAGCAGTGTTTGAACCATTTTGCTCGTAGCAATTTGCTACTTAAAAGCAGTTTGTCGGCGAGGCAGCATAAAAAAAATTTATAAGAAAGTAACGTGAGTAACCGGTTGTGAAACTTGTGCTAGCAACACTGACTGGAAGGTTGGCAGCTTCTGTAATCACGCTTCTGTGAGGTCTGATTGTGGAATGGCCTGAGGCTGGGGATCACTGTGTAGTGGACCAGCCATGTTGACGGAACGTCCGCACTAAGCTTGCCATCAATATGGGTGCCGAGGAGGAGTCCACGGCATTCAGGTTGGCTAAGGAGGGATGAACCGGGCCAGGGGTGAAAACCAGCAGCCAAGAGTTCCCGTGGTAGGCAGTAGTGGGATAGCGTACCGGAGTGGACTGCCATTATCAGCCTTGCCAATTGTTGGACCGCAATCTTTTTTATTTTTAATTAGAAACAAATGAATATTTTTCTGTTTTCTAGACGAAAAAAAAAATAAAATTTCTCTAGTCTATTTCTACTTTGTAAAGTAATTTTGTATTATTTGTAGCCACAATCTATTCATAAGCTACATTTAATTATATTTTTTTTAAATATCAGCATATACATTTATTTTGGAAAGCAAGCTTTCATTAACCACCAATTTGCGAGCTTATGATAACAATTAGGTTACGAGGGTAGTTTAGGTCAGCCAATAGTTTTTTATTTGATGTGAGCGGTATGATTGCAGGCTGAAATACTATTTGGTCGGTTAGTTCACAAACTGCCCCCGAATGCAAATAGCCCCTATGATTTTTGTAAAAGTATTGAATCAATACTTTATTATAGCTCCACTGCAGACCTTATTTAATACAGATCGGTCAGTCATACTGCTTAGTTTACTTTAAAACTTGAAACGAAAAGCACTGGATATTTAATACTTGTGTAGGGCGATTTTTATCCGGTTAAACCACAAAATGAGACATTCACTTAATGTTCTCTTCATACTCATTGCTTTAACTGCTGAGCTGACAGCAGATATTCCCGGATGTGATTACTTTGATACAATTGAGCTGTTCAATATAGATTCCTTTCCAAATGGATCCTATAAACATAATAATATTTTGATCCCAAAAGAAAAAGTTGGAATTTTTAACTACCGCAAACGTTTTATGGATAAAGGAGAAATTGTTCTAGACTACCCAAGAGGGTGTATTTGCCAAAACAAATTGTGCCTACACTTGTGTTGTAACACATATGACTTCTTTGTTGATGACGTTTTCAATTTAACACTAGACAATGGCACAAATAGGACTGTTAATGTTCTGCAGGATGTTGTTGTATTACCCGCCTTTGACAAATCGTGTGACACATTTGATTATAATGAGAAAGTAATCGAAAACTGGACTGTGTTTGAGGTTTGAAATAACCAAATGAACTATACATAAATATTTGAGATATTTTTTCAATATTTTCTTACAGAATGGATTACTTTATTCAACAAAAAACAATCTGAATTTACGTAAACTTGATTACTGTATATGGCCAAAAAAGATTACAAATAACCGTTCCGAGCTTGTGGCAATCGATTTAAGAAGTAAACCCAATCCAAGTAAGTTAGATATGTGATTCTCATTTAAATATCATAAGCTTTTTAAATGTTTTTACAATTCCTAGTTTCTCTAGAAAATGCCATGCGGGCTATTTCAATATTTTGCATGATTCTTACCATTGGCACGTTTTTGTATTTGCAAAAGCTTCGTTTAGTAAGCAACAAGTGTTGCATATGCTACTTTATTTGCCTTTTGACCAGCTTCTCATTAATTTGGATGGAATCGGTATTCCACAGTGGTATTTCTTTGAGTTGGTGCTATTTGATAGGTAAGATCGACTTTTATTTCCTAGTCTTAAATGTTATATGTAGTATGAAATTGTGTTTTACAGGCTACATTGGCTATTTTATTGTTATGGCCATGTTTCTGTGGCTTTTAATGATTAACATTTGTTATTGGATGGCATTTGTGAGACCTAGTGCTGAGTATAAACATATCTTCAAGAAATTTAGCTATTGTGTCTGGAGCATAGCAGGTGGATTGCTTCTGATCTCAATATTGGCTGATAGCTTTATTGAAGAAAAAGCTTTAAGACCAGGGGTTGCAACTCATAATTGTTGGGTCAACAGTAAGATTAACACTAATCAATTTAACAAACAATTTAACTCTTTGCATTAACCACTTTTTTTTATAATCAGCTAACGATACATGGTCGGCAATGATATACTATTATGGTCCCATATTAGTGGCCATGATTATCAACCTTGTGATCTCGATTGCAACGGCAATGACTATATATAAAAGCCGTCAATATATAAACAGACAATGGAATAGTCCCGAAAGCTCGAGAAATGCTAAAAACATATCAAAGTAAATGAAGACTACAACTGTAAATAGTGATTTTAATATTTCTCGTATCAATTATCTTATAGTTTCCTAATGTTTTTCCGATTATTCGCTGTGACTGGAGTTGTGTGGATTTTAGATATTGTTGATTATACTTTGCCTTCTAAATTGATCTTTTCATTTTATTCTGATTTATTTATATCATCTCAAGGAGTTTTTCTTTTTTTCGTTACCATTTTGAAATATGACATCCTTAAAGCTCTTACGGAACGGTAGTATTTTTTGCAAGATTTAAATATAAATCAGATAAAATCAAACATATACTTAATTTTTTTCTAGCATGAAATCAGCAAAGAAGAAATCAATGGACCACAACCTTATGCCCACAACCAGTTGTCGAAAAAGCTAAGATATTTGCTACCACCTAGTACTACTACTACTAGGTTCTCTTTGGTAAAACAAAAAAAAACGAAAAAAAAATTAATAAATAATAATTTAAGCGTATTTTTTATGAATGTCTCTCTAACTTGTTCATAAATTATCAAATCATAATAGTTGAGGCAGGTCAATAAATGACACACAATTGCCACGCACACATTTAAAACTGCTGCTTATGCCAAAGAGTATATAATCTTGTGGTGTTTTCAAATGGTATAGACCAAGATATATTTAACAAGGTAGCCACATTCGCTCTCTCGATCACCTTACATAAGAACGAAAGAGAGCGATAGCGAGAGCAAGAGAGTAAGGAATTTCACAAGGCAAAACGCAAAAAATTCGTCCGCGGAGATGTATCGCTCACTATGTTGGACAGGAGACTGAAATATAGGGCGAAAGTAAGAGAGCGATATAAAGAGTGCGACTACCTTGTTAAGTATACCTTGGTATAGACAAATATATAGTAATATACATATATGTAATATATATAACAAAAGCAGTGAGCAATAAGTATGAGCAAAAGCGATAGTAGATAGCATGTACAAATGGTTTTGTTTCAGTTGCCCTAGCACTCAGCGGCCCGTATCTTGTAAGACAAACGGCGGGCCAGCGACAACCATGAACGGTCAAAATTTTTTAGTATTTGTGTGCATGTGAATTGTGCTTTTAGAGATCTTACCGAAGGTAAAGAGTATATTGGGTTTGTGCAATGTCCGTCATGGTGTCTGTCCGTCTGACCGTCTGACCGTCTGTCCGTCTGTATGAACGCAACTTTTTTCCACACTCTCCAAGCTAGAGACTTGAAACTTTCCGATTCTCTGTCTAAAATCTTCAAAAATTGTGTTACGTAATACTTGAATGCTCCCTTACACACTTTTCAAACATTCTTGATTTATTTTATTTTTAGCCAAAGCTAAAAGTTCATTTCGATCAGAAGACTGCTGCTTTTAATCTTCCTTCCTTTCCGCTTTGCCAACGTCATTGCATTATTTCCATTTCATTTTCAATTACATTTTACAATTAAAACCGTTTTCCGCTCTATGAAATGCCAGTGACTGGGCGAGAGGTACTTGAATGTTATGACAACGCCCAAAAATAATTAGTAGTTAATTTAGTTCGGAAAATTACTTTCAACATGCATTTCAAATAGTCAATGAATTTTGTAAAATGATAGTTTGATGAGAATAATAATAATAATAATTGTTCTTGTCTGCACTTAGTAAAAACATACAAAACTACTACCAAACAGATTTCGATCATGAAAATATTTGAGAAGTTTAAACTAAGCAAAATTCTTATCTTTTGAAAGTGTATTGAAGCGTTAAAAAATCAATTTTTATACATTGCAGCAATTTATCTTTTTTCTATAACTGTATGCAATCTAATTATAATAAAAAAAAGTTGTTTGTAAACAGGGTGATCAATATAATATAGAATATGCAGAATGCACTCACCGGTAGCAGCAACAACACAGTTACAGTTCAATGCAAGTGCTCTCTTTCTCTCTCTTTTCTCTGAGAACTTTCACAAAAACAAAAAGCTCACACCAACACACAACAATAATTAAGTGAGATGCTTCTCATCTTTCTTTTCTATATACATATGTATGTACTATGAATATTATTTTATTTTATTTGCACTGCATTTCACACACAAGAAAAAAAAAAAAAAAAATAAATGCTTCGCTTATTGTGGAGATTTTCAGCGCGCGAAACATTACAACAACACACTCGTATGGGCGCGATTATCCTCTCTCTTTAGTTTTTTCGCGACCCGGCAAAGCAGCAACAACATGGCGTGATTTTAATTTGCTTAAAAACACTTTAAAAAGCAAATACACGGCGATTCTATAATGTTATTAACACTTTGCGTTAGTTCAGTGCGTAATATAAACACAATTTGACTATTTATATAGTGCGCATTAATTTTAATTAAATATATAAACGGACGATAAGCTTCCAGCGATGTACATACGCGCAAAGTTCCAGGCTCACTGCCTTTGTGCATAAAATGGAACAAGTCGAATTCGTGGACTTGTGGAAGGCAACGATCGCTCTCTGCAATTAGAGCAGGACAATTCGTTTTATATTTCTATTCACGAAGTTTATGGACATTCGTGTGCAGCAACAACTCAATAGACAAGCGTTTTTGTTTTTACATGTAAATATGTATTTTACTCTTGCCTGTGTTCTTACTTTTAATATGTATTATGTTCAAAGGATAACAAATACAAATAAAAATCAATGAGTGTTGGAACTCACGGGCGATGTGTTAACACCTGTTTGTTGGTGTGTTTGTAACTGTATTATTGCTATGAGCACGTTTTCTTGAACAAAAATTATATATTATTGAATTTGGGTTTACTTTTTGAATTTGGGTTCATCATTCGTCAGTTCATTCTCTTATTAAAGAAGTCCGATATGTTAGTCTGTTAGTGTGTGTGTGTGTGTGTGTAAACAGTCGACTGTCTCAGTTCGCTGCATCTGTGACGCTTAGCACAAACAAAACAAAGCGAATTCAAAGCACAAACAAAACAAAGCGAATTCAAACCAACAGACAGCGTTCGTTAATTCACGAGCGATAATTCGTCTTTTACGACCACTTTTCTCTGCCGCAACACCAATACCATCATATTCGTTTACAAGCGGAGACAATTGTTGTACAACAACCACACACTATTTCAATTTTTGATAAATTAAATGAAGTTATTTATCGAACAAACATATACTGTGAGAAGAGCTGAGAGTCTCAGCCTGAGACTGATTTAAGATTGCAGAGAGAAGCTTTCAGTCCCGTTATGAAGTTCATGCCGTGGAAAGGTAAAGGAAAAACAAAATTTGTTACAGTAAAAGCAACAATGACATTCTTGTTGTTTTCCCATGTGCTTTGAGTCATGCCAAAGTTGCTTTTCAAATAGTAAACAAAGCAGACGAAAAAGAGAGAAAGACTTATTTTGTGTTGTTCTCCGTGTACTCACATACATATGTACATACATATCTCGCTCGCGTTCAGAAACTCGTCTTGTGCGTGGCATCAATTCTAACTCTAAAGAAACGCTATATGAGAGCAGAGTAAACGAACTACATATTACCATCGCAAATAAATTGCATTACAGTTATTTTTGATGAAGTCTGCTCAATCTCTTCACAGTTTTTTTGGTGAGACAGCTGGAACTTGTTGTTGGTTTGTCTTCAGCGATAGCACAAGCCCAGCTAGAGACTTGATACTTTGCATATACTACATACATATGTATCTTTTTATTGGCCGGGACAGATAAAGGGTCAAGATTGGGATTCTGCGCCTACTGGGGGGCTGGCAAATCGATAAATTTGATATACCGCAGTCGATTGCTTCCACTTGTTCGTTTTTAGCTTCTGTTCTTTTGTTCGAGATATTGCGCTTTGTCTCCGTATTGCTTATTTAAGCAGCTCTGAGAGAGCGAGTAAGGCTACCTTCTAAGTATATCGTGATTTATGCTACACGAGACACAGTCAAGATAAGTCAATTTAACAAGTTAGCATCGTTCGTTAACTCACCGCCCTATTTGCAAGCTGCTTAAATTTCAGTCTCCGCGGACGTTTTTGTACTCGATACCGAAGGTAAAGAGTATATTGAGTTTGTGCAATGTCCGTCATGGTGTCCGTCCGTCTGTCCGTCTGTATGTTCGCAACTTTTTTCCACACCCTTCAAGCTAGAGACTTGAAACTTTCCAATTCTCTTTATATATGGGATAGTAAATTAAAGTGTCAAGATGGGGGTTCTACGATAACTGGGGGCTGGCAAATCGATAAATTCGATAACTCAAAACCGATAAATCCACATATTTCGCACATCCTTACAGCTAGAACTACCAAATTTGGTAAGAAGAAAGCTAAAAACAACCCCCAAAAAAAAAAAAAAAAAATTTCCGCCCCACCCCCCCCCCCCCCCCCCCCCCCCCCCCATTTTTAAAAAAAAAAAAACCAAATCTCCAAAATTTTTTTAAAAAAAAAAAAAAAAAAAAAGAAAAAAAAAAAAAAAAAAAAAAAAAAAAAAATTTAAAACCACCACCAAAAAAAACCCCCCCCCCCCCCCCCCCCCCCAACGCTTCGTCAAAAACGGGAATGCGTGTATCTTCCAGAGTTGTGGAGCTAGAGTCACCAAATTTGGTATGAAGGTAGCAATTGACATTTTACAAAGATCTGCATCAAAAGTTTGGATGCCATGCCCACCCATAAGGCCCCAGCACCCCCTTTCCCCACCTTTTACAAACTTTGAGCTAGAGTCACCAAATTTGGTATGAAGATAGCAATTAACATTCCACAAAGATCTGCAGCAAAAATTTGGATGCCACGCCCACCCATACCGCCCCCTTTTCCCCACTTTTTACAAATTTCGAGATAGAGTCATCAAATTTCGTATGAAGATAGCAATTGACATTCCACAAAGATCTGCATCACAAATTTGGATGCCACGCCCACCCATATCGCCCCCAGCCCCCCTTTCCCAACAAACTTACAAACTTTGAGCTAGAGTCACCAAATTTGTAAGGAAGATAGCTTGTGGCATCCCCATCTGCATCGGAAAATCTTTTAGGCAGCGTTCACCCCTGCCGCATCAGTACCCCTCAGCAGTCAGGCCTCTTTTTACCGGTTTTAATACTGGTATCGAGTATGCCGCAGTCGGTTGCGTCCGACTGCAACGTTTCCACTTGTTTTTTTTTTTTTTGTTTTGCCTTGAGCTTTCGCTTAACGTAGCTCTAAGAGAGCGAAAGCGGCTCTTAGCTTTAAACCAGAGTTTGTATAGAGCAGTAAATGCAGACACTGCACAGCCTAACGAAGTTTTAAATAATTTCCTAAAACATATTATACATACATACATTAAAAACAAATTCTAAAGTACAATAATTTATTCTCAATATTTTAAAAATTTTTAAATTAAACCGAAATTAATATTAGGTCAATTTTCTTTACATTTCATAGTTTACTTTCATTTGTTCATATGTATAAATATACATATATATTTTTTTTGAAAAACATTGTCTTCTGATAGTTTCTCAACATCTCTCCATCAGTTTGAAAACATATAGCGCTTATAATTGATATGTAGCCTCCTGTGTTTGAATGCCCGGGTAGCTCAGTCGGTAGAGCATTGGACTTTTAATCCAAGGGTCCAGGGTTCAAGTCCCTGCTCGGGCGATATATTTTTTATTTGGCTTAAATACTTTTTATTGCGTGTTTTTTAATTTAAATGCTCAGAATAAATCTTTATGTTTTTTTTCAAGCATATTCGCTTTTATAAACTTTAATTATTGCAATTTATAAAAACCATCTGATTTACCAAGCAGTTAAAAACTGTCAAAGAAGCAGTACAACGGTAAGCAGTTTAACAAGCAGTTTTTCATGAGCAACTAAGTGATATAAATAAATCAGTTAGACCAGATACTTTCGACTGGAAGGTTGGCAGCTTCTGTAATCACGCTTCTGTGAGGTCTGATTGTGGAATGGCCTGAGGCTGGGGATCACTGTGTAGTGGACCAGCCATGTTGACGGAACGTCCGCACTAAGCTTGCCATCAATATGGGTGCCGAGGAGGAGTCCACGGCATTCAGGTTGGCTAAGGAGGGATGAACCGGGCCAGGGGTGAAAACCAGCAGCCAAGAGTTCCCGTGGTAGGCAGTAGTGGGATAGCGTACCGGAGTGGACTGCCATTATCAGCCTTGCCAATTGTTGGACCGCAATCTTTTTATTTTAATTTAGAATAAATATTTTTCTGTTTTCTAGACGAAAAAAAATAATATTTCTCTAGTCTATTCCCACTTTCTATATTAGAAAATTTTGTAATGCCCACAATGCATAACTCGTATCATTGGGTGTAATGGAAGCACGAAATGAACTTGCCATACCTACTCATGAAGAGGTAATGGATTACGTGAGGAAGTATTTCTCCGCTGGATTAGCTATTTTACCCATATAAAAATTAAGTTGATTTTATACCATTTTATTTTTTGCTTTTAAGCAATTCCGAAAGATTTTTGTTTAGCAATGACTTGAATGATTTTTGGCATGCAAGCAGCATGTGCCCGGGTAGCTCAGTCGGTAGAGCATTGGACTTTTAATCCAAGGGTCCAGGGTTCAAGTCCCTGCTCGGGCGAAATAATTTTTTTCCCAATAACATATTAATTTTTGTATCAGATCATAAAATATGAAATAAAATGATATAAATAAGAAATAGTAGTTGCGGAAAAAGTGTAATAATTTTTCAACTAGTCCCATCGACTGACAATAAAAAATTAAATTCGAATAGAAATCTGACGTCTAATTGAACTCTCATGAAATTAGCACCTTTTATTTACTTTTTCATTTACGCTTACATCATGGATATATCCAAATTGTGTGAATTGTACTCGAAAAGCGCTTTCTAAGCTGTATCTAAGCATTCATGTTATGTGTGCTGCTTCCTATCTTGTATGCTTATGCGTTTGTGTTCGTATCTTTTTGTTAAATAACAGCAATAGCAGCATGTGAGTAAGGTTTTGTTCATGGTTACGCCTAAGAATTTTGACACACACATTGTTACCCTGGCTAGCCAGAACGATCAACTTGTACGAATGTAAAAAGGGAGAATTTGTTGCTTTGCTTGGCCTGAAATCGTGGATGCTGCTGGTGCTGCTAGCTTGAGTTGTGGGCCTGCCAAATGAACTAGAAAACGAATGTGTTTAATTAGCATTCATTACGACACATCATCAAATTGAGTCCGCTCTAGCGATGCAACAATAAACCGAACGAACGAACGAACCAACCAACACAACCAACAGCCATCCCCAGATAACGCACAATACGGTCGTGTTAATTTACAAAATCAACGCAAATATATTTAAGTGATAAACCATAGCTAAAATATTTTCAAAACTGTTCCATGACGACTAACTGAGAAAAGAGAAATCGACCAGTTGCATTTTGAAGTACTTTAAAATAATGAAAATAAACCCAAAAACTAACTAGACATGACCTCAGCAGGCGTTTGACAATGGCACAAATACTTTAGGCAGAACTGCCAAATAACTTGCAGGAAATATGGGTCATAAAAAAAAAATACTAAACAATGGATAAAATATTTTCCTTTGCTCGAAGCAGCTTTCTTCATTTTTTGTGTGGTACCTAGAAATGTCAAAAGGTTTGTTTTATATATAGAGACGTATTGGCTTAAGGTTGCAAGAAATTATAAACACTCAAGTAAGTAGCCTCTTGTTTATTTGTTAATATGTACATATCTTAAGAGTAAAACAATCTATCTAATCATGTAATTATCAATGAAACAAATTCGAACTTAATGAGCACATTAACGCTCTTAAGTTAAGATGATTTGAGTTGTGGCCCACTCGACACCTTATTCTCATCGTCTGGGATCCTGGTCTTGTTACTTGTGGCAAGCAGCCGTCTGATTAATGAGGCTTTAAATATCCCACTTTGATTTCATTTTGAAAGACGGGGAGCGTGCAACAAACAAGTTTCATTGACTCCAGTTGGTTAAAGAGAGAGAGAGTGAGTGAGAGAGAGAGAGAGAGAGAGAGAGAGAGAGTAAAAGAGCAGGGATACGCGTACTCACAAATAGCCTCGCTCCTGTACTGAGTTAAGCGTGAAGTCCTTGCACAAGCACGCACACGAAAATGTATTGGGCAATTCAATTTGGAAACAATATCCACAAAACTCTACACTCGCTTAACTCAGCTCTGGGTGCTCTCCCAGGCATGCACACACATACATACATATTTACAAAACATGCATGTCCTGGAAAATGAATGAAATTTCAGTGCACTTTGAAAAATATCTGACTAACAAGAATGAAACGGAACGAGACAAAAAGTTTATTTAATTGTACTTAACTTTTTTTTTAGATACAATATGATCAGAGCTATAAATACATTTATAGTGTATAAAAATTCAAAGGTATCAACATAAATGTTTAACTAAAAATCGGTTTATTTTAATTGCTGTTAAATGTGTATTATGCGTAGCGTGAACAATTAAAATACTTATGTTCCATAGCTAACTTTAAATGTGAACGTGATTTCATCTGTGTATTTTTCTTAGAGTGTATTCATTCTCTCGCTCTCTTACTCGCACCCGCTGTGTACGCTGGCTCTCTGACGTTAGGTGCTAGGTGGTTGTATTGCTCACACACAACACACAAACACACACACACACGCACATAAGTCACGCACACAATGACAGCAATATGGCTGTTATCAACTTTAGCAAAAAGCACCGTTTGCCTGTGAGACTGTTTGTTGTTGTTCTTGTTATTGTTGCTTAACATCGCGCGTACCTAGCGGGAAAAATAAGCAAGTCAAATGTACAGAAAACTAACATGATAAAGCTGTGAATTGTGTGCATGAAATGTATGTAGACTACAAACTTTTTTCGTAGAGTCACATAATATACATATTAATAAGCTGGTTTTCTTATTAGTTTGCCTAAAATTATTATTAATTTCAAGTCTTTGGTTTGTACTGTTTATTGCAGCAAGTTTATATTCTAACCAACTTTATAGGTGTTTCCTGTACTAAGAAATAATCTCTTGACTTATTATATAATTTAGTAAACAACATCTCAATTACCACACTCAATACATACGAGCTAAGAGCGCAATACTAATTCACACCAAGCATAAAAAACCGTCCAGCTGGGTAACTTCGAAACTGGGAGGGTCGCATTCGCATTGAGTTTTAGCTGCTGCAATGCCGGGCAAACTGACTTTAGTTTGAAATTTGACGCCGAGCGCAGCAGTTCGTTGAAAACGAAAGCGCGGCCATTTGCCAACGGACAGTTGTCGCTATCACCGTCACCGTCAGCTTCAGCGTCGCCGTCGACGTTATATATAGACACATAACACACAAATATATATGTCCTGCAGCCAGAGGTTGCAAAAGATGCTACGATTCATTGCTGCTGCTAATGCTGCCATCAAATTAAAGCCTCAAATTGTAACAGTGTGCAAAGTGCTAACGTTCCAACAACTAAAAATGAGTTTTTATTGTGCACACTGGAAAAAAAGGAGCTAGTACGATGGTCAACATTTATTTGCTTACACCAGGTATAAACGTTTAATGTCACAGGTGAGTTCGTATTAAATTGCTCGACTGCAACTAAAAACGCACAAATAAACGGTGTAGCCAACATTTTCGTTTTGGCCATTTGTTTAGTGCTTGCTGTACGCATGTGCCAGAATTGGGGCTCAGCCGTAGGTAGTCCTGCTGCTGCACCCTCCTCACATTGGCTCGTCGTAGATGTGTGTGTGTGTGTGTGTGCGCTGGTGTTGTAGTTGTGCGCGCCCGGAAATGTTGAAAGCAGCCAACACGCCATTGCCTTTCATCCACTTTTCGTTTGCGCAGAAACCTAGCGGCCATCCCACACTCTTCCTCCCCTCGTTCTACAACAACAACAAGCAGCAAGCATCAGCAAAGGTTTTGCGCGTTGCTGTATTTTGCGCTATAAAGCACTTGTCCCGCCATTTAATGCATGGGTTAAGTAGTATACCGAAGTATTAGTGGCAATTGCGAAACGGCGACAGCTGCCAACACCCTGATCCCAGCAACACCCACACCACCCACTGACAACCACTCGCAAGCCATGTGCTAAGCCTGAACGCTGTTCAAAGCAAAAGTTGCAGAGATGACGATGACCCAACCCGAAATTGCAACCCTGCGCTAGCAACGCATTGCAACGGCTGCATTTAATGCGTGTGTGTGTGTAGGTGTGCGTAAGGTGCGTTTCTTAATGTGTGTGATGGCAATATTGCGCGACGCCTGAAACCCACATTTGAGTAAGGTCAAAGCAGGACTCTGCTACAGGAGGTCGAAGGCAATGGCTTAAAAGTCGCATTTTGTGGCAGCTGCGGCAGGACACTTAACTTTTGCTCCCCCCGTCTATGAGCAAGTTTCTCTCTGTGGATGTGTGTGAGTGTGTGTGTTTATGTGTGTCTTGGCAATCTGGGCTCCTTATCCTTGTGTGCATCTTCAACAATTACGAGGTACTTGGCACTAGACTTTTAAACAAACAGCTTAATGTGTGGAAAATTATACACTATTATTTTCTATATTTTGTAAAAACTAATTTGCTACTGGGCCCAATCGCTTTTATTGTTTTTTTATGCATTTGCTCATCTGTAATTAAAATGTTAAAATCTTTCAGTCATACAGGTTTCATTTTTTGTTATGACAAATTTGGTCTAGATGCTCAAGTTGATGCCGTCTTAATATTCAAAGCTCAAAGCTTCACCCTCTTACCAAAAACAGACTCTGTTTGTTGACCTGAATTCGGTATGTGTTTTTGTGTGTGTGTGTTTGTGTGTGTGTCCACATACATAGTTATGTGTAGCGTTATCATTATTGTTAACTATTCAAATATTAACATAGAACACAAAATGCATGCAATTCCTTTGAATATGACCCAAATTCTTTGTGCTTATTAAAAATACAAATAAAAAAAAAGAAACAGTTGGTACTAAAGTATGTGCCCTGCTTTTATTGGTTTGCTACATGCAAAAGCATTTAAGACAAATTTATGAATAACTTTTGGTTTCAGTGACTTGAAAGCTTATGAGTCATACAACAATAGAAACAGTTTTAAGAAAGCAAACCAATTTAAAATAAAGCTATTCAATTTATTACTTGTTTTTCGAAAAAATATTTGTATGTTAATTAAAACATTTTAATGCAAATTACGGTCATTAAATGGGATTGAAATAAAGATTTGATATTTGGTAAGAAGTACAGATAAACAAACAAAATGAGGTTGATAATATAGACAGCAGAACTTCCATATGATGAACTTCCGTGCAACGAAGATTTCTTTATTACGAATTAATTTCAAAAAACCTGCAATTTGGTTTACCTATATCCAAACATTACTTACAATATCATTTGAAGTAAGTCTTAAGTCTTTCTGTGAATAGGTTCAATGTCCAGTGTGATTCAGAAGAAAAAACCCTGTTTCAAGACTTTAAAATTATTTTTCTAATCTTTTTAAAAATCCAGCAACAATCGTACAATATGCATTGACTTAATGGGGTTGAAAAAGTCATTCTCAGCCAGTGTTTAAAAAATCCCATTGAAACATTTTTGAAATCAAATGCCTAGATTATTTTCCATTCACACGGAGTGTGAACCACATCCCTGGTCCATGGCGCTATAACCCCCTACTACAGAAGTGGCAAATTGTAATTTTTAGCCCCTTCGGAGAGCAATGGTAACTGAATGCATTTTTGGTTGAACTTCTGGCAGACAGCACCGCCATGACATATTTATTTGAATTTCATGCAAATTTTCTTTGAGCTCAACTGCAGCTGCTTCGGCGAGCTTGCAACTTGGGTTATACATACAAACATATATTTTATCTGTACTGTTGTTCGCGTTCATTTTCATTAAGAACATTGTGATAAGACTACTAACATAAATATATATGTATGTACAGGCAAACCTGGATGGTGTGAACAGGAAGAAAATCAAAATTTGAATTTTTTTACACAATCCAGTTTGTTAATGAATACTACATAGTTATGATTTAATTTGTAGGTTTTATTCAAATTCACTTTAAAAAAATAAAAATAAAGTCAATTTCCATAAAAATGTATTAAAATAACTATGTAATAACTGTTTTTGGATGGTGTGAACAAAATATTTTGGTCACACTATCCAGGTTTGCCTGTATCTTAAAGGAAGACGCGTATTTTGTAAACAACAAACAGGAACCTTGGCAAAGATACCGCCCGAGCAACCAGCGTAAAGAGCAAAAATACCGGGCACACAAAATGCCGCAACTTGCAGGTTAAAAGCAAAAAAAATTAAAAATACATATTGCTATAGCTCTCATAAACACACACTTACATTTGTATGTTTGTGTGTATAGGTAGAGCTAAAAGGTGAGCGCGAACCGTTTTAAAATTCTTTTATTTCTCTTTTGATTCTACCTGCACCCATTTTTTTCCGACTTCTCGCGTACATTAAGAACAACAGTGAAATATTTCGCGATCTGAAACCGAAACTGAAATTGGAAGCAGTAACAATAACAACAGCAGCCACAACCTTGGCCTCAAGTTCTCTCTCTATATTTCTCTCTCTCTCTCTCTCTCCTCTCACTAGCTTTCAGATCCAATCGTTAAGATGCCAACAAACAAATGTGGTAGAAAAGGTCGCAAACTTACTGTGCTAAGCACAGTGAGGCAAACCTTTTGAAAATGTTCATTAGTTTGCACTTTGAGAGTTATATGTCCGACTCACTGCATAGTCGGATAAATGATTCCCGTTCCACGTTTTGATTTATGTTTGAGTGTGTCTGTGTGTGCAAAGTTGTCTTCGCAGTGTCGGTGAATTCGCCAGTCATTGCCCCGTTTTTTTTTTATTTTGCGAGTGAAACTAGGGAGGAAGGCATTGCGCGTATTTTTTTTTTTTTTTTTTTTTTGACTTACCTTTTGTGCACTTCCGTTCGTAACGATTTGAGGCTTTCCCTCAAACTGCAAAACTAAGAATGCACAATGAGCAGCTCACATTCCCATATCAAATCGTTAAAATACATACATATGTATGTACATTTGTAAGTCACCAAATTTGTTGAGTCACTGATAAGAACAATAATTATCAACGCAATTCCCAAGTGGATCTCCACATTTATTTGGTTAATTTCATAAGATAAGAAACAACATAGTAACTTAAGGTACATCACCAGCTCTTAACGGTTTCATACAATGTGTAATTACTTTTGTTTTTCAGGTGTATTTGTTATTTGTGATCAATCAATCGATCATTGATTTGTCAACATGATTCTATATGATTTAACAAAGAAGAATATATGTATATCATTTGTGTTAATCCTGTGTAGTTTTTGTAGCATGAAAACAGTTTCGCTTAGGATTTTAATTAAGTTATTTATAACTTAGGAAAAGAATGTCCTAAATAAATATTTGAAAAACAAAAAATTTATAAATATATAATTTGAAAACAAATTTTTAAGCTTTTAAGTGAAAAGTTTGTTGTTAGATAGACAGATAGTTGAAAATCAAAAGATATCTTTTCATGAATGTAAAATAGTTACTTAAATCGTATTGCAACAATATAGAAATAATTCATGTAGTTCTTTAGTAGTACTTCATGAATTAGTACTAATTATGTACTTAGTTGAATTTTTGTTTAGTTCATTGTTCACAATCCATTGCTTTTGGCATTTAAGTGACGATTAGTTGCATTGAAATTTTTCACAAAATGCTGACAACAAATTCACATACATACATAAATGTATATTGTCTGGCTAACCGAAATGGGAATCGCAACTGCTTAGCAGTAAGTTAGTATTGTCAAGAGTCGAATGGTGCTAATAACGCTTTCCACGTGAAATCAATTAGCATATTAAATGGCAATGGGCCTGCGGTCGACGTTCCACTTGGATCTATTCGTTCACTTCGAACTGTTTAGTTGGGATAATGAAATGCATAGTTATTTTCGCAAACTTTAGTTTTGGCAAATATGCGTTAATTTTGCCAAGGTTACTTAATTATTTGTTATTTGGAGCAGTTTTCTAGCCAGCTACTCAGCGAGCTAGTGCGGCAGCATTACGAATTGGTTTTCGGTCCGTCTGTGGTATTCACCACCACATTGAGCTCAGCAGGACGAAAGGCATTAATGGCAGCAGCCCTGCACATAAAATCCCTCCAGCTGCCTTTCACCCTGTTTTTTGTGTTTTTAAACTGTTTTCTCGCTCGCTCTCTCTTTGGCCTGTTTTTGTGGATTGTGTGTATACAGAGTTTGAATATATATTGTACACACAAAGAGGGAAGGAGAGAGAGCACGTGAGAGTTCAGCCATTGAGGCTGCCAAAAGGACAAATGCCACCACCATAAACTGAAACAGACTAAATAAGTATCTGTGCGAGCGAAAGGGAGATAGGGACAAAGAGAGTGCGTGATGAGAGTGTGCGAGTGTGCGAGGGTTTGCAGGGTGTTTAGCTAGTCTCACTCAATTTTGCCTGCCTTTTGTTTACGCAAGATTTGTTGCCATTACAGGACTTAATCCGGGGACTCAGTTGTATTGCCTACGAAAGGCGAAAAGGTTTTTGACTTTGCTGGCTTGACTTTAGGGTCTCGCGGGGCGCGCCAACTTCTCGCTCTCGCCCTTTTAGCAGCTTAGGAGCGGCTTATTTAAGTTTAGTCCTTGGCGATTAGCGCTAATGAATAACGCTAAAAAGTCATTAATTAACTGACTCTAAACACAAAGGATACACTCGCACACACACGCACACAACGTTAGATAGAATCTTTTGTATTACAATGCCCAACGACCTTGCAAAATGCCAATGATTTGTTCCATATTTCAGAATCATCCTGCTGCTGACTGCTGTTGATGTCCTTTCTCATGTGTGTGTTCGCCATTATTCAGCAGTATTCCGAACGCTTATGCTGAATCATCACCAACAAAAATGAGGGAAGCAATGGTTCTAACTTAGTGGCAAGTGGCGCACTGGGGGCTTACAGAAGGCTTAACCACATGGCGCCAAGCGCCGTTGCTGTCGTCGCTGTCGTCGGCGTCTGCCTAATCGACATCTTTACAATGCAAACAAATTTGGCTGAGTGTTGCAACTGTAAACTGGAATTGGAATTCGAATTGGCAGAGAAATAACCTGATTGATTCGTGGCCCCAAAAAATATATAATAATAAACAAATACACACAAACTATCAGTCATTTAATGTGATTTCCTTTCTTATCGACAGGCAACGACAACTGTTAAACGATGTCTTTGACTGCGATTGCGACACGATATCGTTATGAAGGAAGTGCTCTCTAATCCATGCGCAATCAATTAGATACATATGTGAAACGCTAAGACGTTTCGTTATCTTATCGCAAATGTTCACAAATAGATTTTTCGGGCACGGCCGTCTAATCTTGTGGCTCCACCTCGCCAGCACTGGAAGTGAAGCGTCTTCAGTGCTTGCCTTGATACCCAGCCGAAGACAACGCAACACAACTTGGAGCTGCTGTTCTACCAGGACTCACCGACAGGTGTGGGAAGACGAAGTGACTGGGCGCCACAAGTTGGCGGTGACGACGTGTTTAAATATAATTACCGGCACACACACACACACTTGTGAGCAGTGTAATCATGTTTTTTTTTATGGGTCATTTCATAATTTGGCATCACGTGTGGCACGATACACAAATTATAGTTGCAAACTCTATTCAAATTGTTCATGCAAACTACAATTCACTTTGTACAGGTTTCACAACTAACCAAAGTGATTTCACTTTAGTATAGAAAATACATCTGCATTTCACTTTGTTCCACGTCTACCCTGTAGATCCGAATTTGTTGTACACTAGCTTTAAGGACAAATTCGGTTCTAGAGAGGTTTGTGTGGCTCACTGACCTGCGAAATGAGAAAATGTATAATAAATGGTGACTAGTGAATAAAGTGTTTGTAAAAAAAGTGTTTTAAATGTGATATTAAATAGTTTAAATAACTTCATAGCTTTACATCAATATTTTTAAAAAAATATCTTACAATATTCATTTACGCTACAAGTTACAATTTGTTATTATGTTATGTATATTCATGGTGAATTCAATCATTTGAAAATCCTAGATACTAATTTTGTATACGTGTATTACCTATATCTAAACATATTTGTAAGCAAAGATGCATTTTGAGTCTCTCTTAAAATAATCCTGTATCTCGGCATTTGCAACCTTATCAATATGATATCATATACTGTATAATATAGTTTGCTTTTGTTTATTGTTTATAGTTTATTTTTGTTCTTGCTTGTCAAAAGGTTTATTGTCTATACAATAATATATTGTTCAATATAGTATAATAACGCATAGTTGATTACATTAATCATCTTCATTGAAATCAACCAAAAACATCAAACTCAAATAACAAAAAAAATGTCCTTCAAGCGGTGCATATAAAATGTATTTTAAATTTACTTGGAGCGCCTTGCAAGTTTTTCAGCTCTTGTGCTGACTGCAAATTTATTCGTTGTGCCACATGCATTTACATATAAAAATTTTGCATACAAATTGCCATTACGGCTCGCTTACAGAAGGCGGAGAAGCGGCATTTAGGTCAATCGTCTGGCGATTTTGTGGCTCGTAGTTTGGAATTTGCAGAGCTTGTGCAAATGGCCGTGCACTTATTGCCATTTGCATATGCCGCTAGAGCGACTGGTGCCATCTGCTATGTCAGGACTGTCATATTGGGGATGGTCAATGGTCACCAAAGACATAAAACAGATTCTATTTACTCATATCCACTTAAAAACGTTAACATTTTGAAGGCGATGACTGTACATTTTGTCAGGTAATTTAGATATTGATAGAGCTCTAAATATTTAATTGTAGATAGCAGACTTACCCAATGAGCCTCCGTTCTGATGATATGTACATGGATCGCTTAATTTATTTGTACACATATTGTTGATAAAAACTGAAATGATAGATAAATAAACTGTGTAAATTATTTTCAATAAAATAACAACGACTTTTGCATAGCAACGAAAGTAAATAATATTTGCAATTACGTAATATTGTATTATTTCATTTAATATGCTAATTAACAAATATTTATTAATAATATATATAAGATTAATGTAAATTTGAGCATTTATTTAATAAGATATTGCCATTTTGGCTTCGGCTATTAATCAAAGCAATAAAGCATATATTTTATTTATATTTTTTTGCGCTAATTAATGCTCAAATATTTTTGTGCACTTTGGGTGTGGATTAAGCTTGTCCCACACGCTGTGCTTATTAAAATTGACACAATAAAAAAGTGTTTGTTTGAATTTGAGGCATTTACAATTTATATGCTGAAAACTGTATATATTTATTTATATCGATTAAATAAATAATAAATTTTTGATGAAAATGAGTCTGTTTGGATTTTTAATAATTATATACGCATGTAATTATCAAAACCATTCTTCTTTGCCTTAAGATTTGTTTTGAGCTTTTAAATTATAAATATTCCTACGATTAAATAAAAATAAATCAATGGCTTAGATTTCAACTCAACTTTTAATTAAGCACACAAAAACTATGAAACAATATTGTGGAATAATTTAAAATAGGTTTTGACTCTTATTAGAAATTAAAAAAATACAGGAGCTTTGTTTCCCAAATGTTAAAAGTTTTGCATAGATAATAAAAATTAAATTAAATCCTACTTTATGGTTTTATTGAGGTTAACTACTTTTTTAGTACTACTTTTTGAAATATAATCGTTTAGTATGTTGTCTTGACTATCGATAAGAGAGAAGGAGACAAATACTGTCCGCAAAGCAGTGCAGCTATACAGTACGCATGGTTGTTGTCCATATTATTTTCTGTGTATATTGTGGATCACGTTGCTTCTGACCAACAGATGGCGCTGACAAATGTTATGCACTTAAGCGGCAAAACCAGTTCGAATGTTTTTTGGTGCTTTTAACAAAAATGGCTACAAATATGTATTTAAAATATTTGTTTTATTTTAAAAATCTGTAATTCTTATTACAATAAAAATACATACTAGCCGAAGTAAAAATGTAACACATTTGCTTTAAAGTTATCTTAGCTTCTTCACATTATTTGTGAACATATTAAAAATTCAAGTTGACCCCAGCCGAAAACAACGGTTGGTATTTTACAAATACTCTGTGAGTGACGTTGGCCATTTTGGATGGCAATACAATTTAAAGAAATGGAGTTTGGGGAGAGAGAGAAACAGTTGGTTGCTAGTGCGAACATCTTGAAAACCTGTCTGTCAAATTTGATGAAGGTTTCTTACGCATTTCGCCTTTTAAATGTTTTCGTGTTGTTGTTTGCTGGTTTTGTTCTGTTTTTGGGCCAACCTACGTTTCACGGGCTTAAACGCATTTTAAAACGGGCAACGGGCGCGACTGAAGGTAAATTGCTGAGATAGCAAAATAATTTTTCTAGTTTTAAGACGCAAACTCGACACTTTAAACACCAAGTTCTACCCTCGAAAAAAAAAACATGGCCTTGTGTCTCCCAATGTTTTATTGTGTAAGGGATGTTGACCCTCTAGTTGGCATTGGATGCTAGGATGGATGTCAGGCATTTGTGTTGTTATTCAACCGAAATGGTCACTGCTGGCTTCTGGAATGTGAATGTGATTTGCGCGTCCAGTCCAAGTGTCGACATATGTCACGTTCACCCACACCCACATACCCACCCCTTCGTCAGGCCACCCTCAGTTTCAGCTCCAACATCATTCCACACATATAGAGGACCAGCAATCATTTGCTGCATGCTCTCAGCAACTGCTTAAGTGCTAATAACGAATGGACATTGGTCAAAACTTAACTGGTGCTGAAATTAGTCAAGTTCTGGATCCAAGTTTAATTACTTCCAACTTCTGTACATCAACACTTTGTCAAAGTGCCTGCTATGATCAAGGTGTGGGTATTTTGGGTGTAAGCCCAATGCGTGTCGCACCCACAAAATTCTCGTCCTTGTTTTAATTGTCATCGTCATCGAGATGGGGTGGAGGTAAAAAGTGTGGATGCCTCGTGTGAAATGGCCAATGATAATTACTTTCCTACTGTTCTTTTATTCATGAGCTGTGCTTGTGCCAGTAAGCGTTTGTTTTCGTTTAATGGATTTCATTTGATAAGTCAAAGAGCAGTTCGGAGTAAGGAAGGGAGAAGAGTTCTGTTGTCTTTTATACAATGTTGCACTAATTATTTTAGTGGCCGACTCAAACTAAAACTATTTCAGCTTGAAATTCACTTTAAGTTTCTATATTCCCATTGAAACTTTTTATTTGATAATTCTCTACAGTTGCCATTAAGCTTGAATTAACTTAAATTAGTTTAAACATATTTTAATCTGTAAAATTGCATAAATCTTTTTAAAGTTTAAAATATTTCTTAAAAGTATTGCATCGATTTTCGATACTTAGCTTTCTTGTAAAATACGACAAGCTTAAAGCAAATTATTTAAATTCATAGTTAATCCGAGATGTTTACAATTCTAAGACATCTGTCGATTCATATAAATACTATGTAAATATATTAAAACAATTCATGGACTCTTCTTCTATACACATATTCTCAAGTTGAGTAAACTTTTACTTTTTTGAATACGCTTAATTTACATCTTCCTTAATCTGAAAGAAATTCTCAAGCTCAATGAAATGCGTATATCAAATGGAAACTTATTTTTGGTCAAACTCGCCAATGCTGACAATGCATTCAGAAATCCAGTGAGGCATTGTTTTCTCTTGAAAACTTACTTTATTTTACTTTACGCAAAATGGGACTGGGTTGTTGTTTGGTGCCTGCTGGCGCAGAAATGGAAATGGAAAACGCTGGAGACGAGGCGGATTATGTGCCCAAGTGTAACTAAAGAGAATAAGGGCGAAAATCAACGAATCATTAATCAATCCTTTCATGATGTGACGCGGTGCGTGTCCTTTTATGTGTCAAAAAAGAAAACCCCGAGAAAAGAAAAACAGAACAAAAAATAAGAAAGAAAAAACAGTGGGGAAAACGAAAACACGCTTCGCACATCGCACTCACACTTTCAGTTTGCACAGTCAAGAAGAAAGCGAAAAGCAAGACTTACAAACAAAAAAAAATAATAATAAAAATAAACTCAAAATGTACACACACAAAAAGAAAAGTATCTTTTTGCATGAGTTTGACAGACTGAGCGACAGATAGAAAGAGAGAGGGAGGGAAAGATTGGTAAAGAGAGACGAGAAAAGTGGATGAACATTGGCAGGGATGACTGGTGTTGGGAGGAGGCACAAGAAGTGTAAAAAAAATGGCGACAATATTTGCTAAAAGCCTGAGCCCATTTACATTTTGAGGCCGTGTTGATTAGCTGAGTGCGAGTGGAGCCCAACCACAACCCCAACTCCAAATCATCACAAAGAGACACACAGCATCTCAGCGGACAACGGCGTACGCAAGTGACAGCGCGGGCGGTCGATAAGAAATGGAATTATGTGTGTTACGGAAGGGGATTGGATAACCAAGGGAACCCGTCAGGCCAAAACGTGGGCTGTCAGCTTGCTGTCTGTCAACTTTGGTGGCTTAAGGTGGCCCTACGAACCGGGTGGCGGGATGAGTTATGGTTATGGTGGAAGATGGTGAGCTGCTGGCAGATGCAACTCTGAACTCTGTGTGCACTCTCTGTTGCAAGATGTCTTGAGCTCACATATCCCAGGCAACGCTTATCACAGTGCTCAGTGCGTCGTTGTCTGTCCAACATGGAAAGTCTTTCTTTCTTTCACATCACGTGGCCAGGCAAAGAGAGAGAGAGAGAGAGAGAGAGAAAGATAGAAAAGTGACAGTTGCCAGGCATATAAGAAATGGTTAAATCTCGAATCTTAACTCAGGCAGCAGCCCACGGATATGCAGACATGCAGGCGTAGAAACAACAGCCGGACAGACACTAACGAAAAAAAGAGACACAGTCGGAGACGAAGACCTACACCAATGCGTGAATCTGGAGCAGATCATTAATTATGCGCAAGACGAGAAGACAGTAAAGTTGTGCCCAAGACAGAGGGCGAACCGATTTATCTGACAGCTTCGTATTGAAAAGTTTTTTTTACTTGCTCTTCCTGTGGATTTCTGTAAAAGTAAAAGAAGAACTGCACAACTGGCCATTTTTTGTTTTTTGTGTGATTCCCTCGACCAGAGATCATTTGTTTTCTTCCTTATGCACACATGTACTTTGTTGTTTTCTGAAAATGCACTTAGCCAAGCTAACACCTCCCAAAGTGTACTCAATTGAGAGAAAAGCCGAATAAAACAATTCGTTTTGGTATTGTAGTGCTGATTTGTAATTGTAACGATCACAGATAATTATGTTGTATTGCGTTCCAACGATTTTTTTACAGATGACTTAATTTTTTCAATGGGTTTGCTTAAAGATATTAGGAATAAAGTTGTTGCAAATTTAATGTTAACTACGGTTGTACTCTTTAAGCATCTGAGGAAAAATTTTTACTGAAGCGGGTCAATTTGTTAGATGAAAACAAAAGTAAAAAAACGTCAACGATAATTGGATTCTACATAGTATTCTATGATATTTTCACAAGGAAACTAACTGTCTAGAAAAAGTTCCTAGCTCCTGCTTAGAAGCATAAATATTGTTAGTTAGTTGTATTAAAAGTATTACGTTTTATAAGCATCCTAATTTAAGTTTAAAGAGATGTGTGAAATCTTTATGCTCCTCACCGCGCAGTTTCTTGGTATAATAGAATTGAACTTTAATGAACATATCTTATATATTATCTAATATTGAAAATTGCAATATAATTACAAAAGCATTAAATATCTGATGAACCATGCACAATTTTAATTTTAATTTGCAATAAAAATTCAAGCAATTTCCGTTGATGATTAGTTGATGAGCTACACAAAGCTTTTGTTAATATTTTTGGAGTGGATTTAGTTAAGAGCTGTGGAGATAAAATTAGTGAAAATTCCGAGGTAATTTGTATGGCTAGACGACTGTCTTAAAAATACGCTTCAGTTGATTCAATGGCAAGGTGCAAATTTCAGGTGAAAAAAATTATAAAAATCATCATCAACGCTTCAAGTTCATGACTTATGGCAGCAAAAAGTGCAAC
This sequence comes from Scaptomyza montana, assembly GCA_018904305.1. Classification (NCBI taxonomy): domain Eukaryota; kingdom Metazoa; phylum Arthropoda; class Insecta; order Diptera; family Drosophilidae; genus Scaptomyza; species Scaptomyza montana. The sequence continues at coordinate 4,128,630 of JAEIGR010000001.1, forward strand.
TTGGCCAGAAAGCGATTAGTTTTTTTGTTCATTAATTAAGTGGCAAGTTGCGGGAATTAACAAAAGCGACACATGTAACTCGTACTTACTGGCATCATTATGACAAACACCAAAACATCAAAACATTCAAATGCATCGGGCAAATTAATTGCTCAATTGTCGGCTTAATGATAATGACTGGACGAAGAGGGGTAGAGAGGTGTTAAACTAAGTTAATGTTGTTTACGCAATTGCAGCAAAGAGTCGAGAGGTTTTTTATTTTTAAGAGAAACTGAAGCTAAAACTGAACAAGGCAACAGATCGCATGCCTGGGGAAGGGGCAGAGAGTGGGAGCTCATGCACACATGCAGTCAATTAAAATAACATTTATTAGCCAAGCCACTGCACAAAGCTGTTAACAATTCCATTTGGCCATTCCAATGGCCACCACAATGAGAACGTTCCCTTTTCTCCCCTGTTCTTCAAAAAAGGTGTCTAGGCCTCAAAAACAAGCACCCAAAAGCGGCTCAGCTTGTTGGTGGACCAGAAAAGCTATAATTGATGATAGTACTCCCAGGATACAAACAAACACACATACACATATGAAATAGTGTAGCTTGTAGCTGCTGGACAGCATGGAGCCCACATGCAACTCGATTTTGTCTTCGCTCTAGCCTCTATCCATGGGCAACGTTGTTGATTTCACGCATGGAACACAGTCGGCGGCCAGTCTGGTCCACAAAAGCGGCCCAGACTCAGACTCAGATTCAGTCCGAGACCCACTCACAGTTCCCAGTGTGTTCCATGTTTCCATGCTTCGAGTCCCTCCCGGGCTATACACAGTAAATTCGAATTGAATTTTGGCGCTGCGTTCATTAATCATTATTTCAATCATGATCATGAAACAAATGTGCTCTTGGTGCTGAATGGTTGTTGTTGTTGTTTTTGTTCTTGTTGCCAGTCAGTCAGTATTGGCTTTGTTTTGCTTGTCTTGTGAAATGTTGTGTCGAAGCGTATCGATACTCTTGCCTCGCCTCGCCCCGCCCCACCTTCTGCTTCTCCTTCTCGGCCATTAACTCGCAACTGGACTCTGATGGCGATGTCGATGGCGATGCGCTTCAAAGATTGATAATCTCTTGGATATCTTTAAATTTAATTAGTCACATTCATAACAGACCGCCAGCAAGCTACATCTGTACATACATACATACATACTATATACTATACTCTGGGTGCTTGTTGCTGGTTGCTGTTTCGGGAAACCGGGGCTGAACCGTACCGCATCTGATGCCATCCCAAATTACATGTTACAACAAACTGTGTATGCTGTGCCGCTCTTGGCCATGCCAGTTCTTCTCTTTCTTTGCTTCTTCACTTGCCGTCTCTTTCTTGCGCCGCATGGGTTGGCTGTGGCTTTAACTGAGACTCTAGCTCTGGCTTGTAAAAATACTACAAAATATACCCTAACATAGGGTGAGAGTAAAGTAAACGGGACATAAAGTTTAAGTTAAGTTAAGAGTGAATTTACTTTTAGTTCAAGAGCTAAAGGTTAGACTACAGCTTGAATAATAACATAAAATTTTAAGTTTTATATATCATGTGGGTATCTACTTTCTACAAATATCATTTATTAACTTTCAATGTTTTATATTCCAGTAGTCTGTTATTAGAATTTATATTTATATTAACATGTTCTCTACCAATTTCGTTTTTTCCTTAAGTTTTCAAGAATTCAATTCGTTTCTACCATTCTGTCTTTCTATTAAATTTCTAATTTACCTATTTCTTTTTTGTCTCTCAAAACACCTCAGACTCTGTAAGTTTGTAATGATTTATGATTTACTATTCAATTATGTTTTTTACACTAGTTTCCTAAAAGATATTTTTTTAAGAGTATCCAATCTTCGTCATATACTCATTTTAAACAGTTTTCGTTGTAAAACTGGTAAGAAAACTAGATGTTGCCGTTGGATGCCAAATGGAGCTCCCGAGCCACGCACATGTGTGAGAAAGTTGGTTCTGTTGCTTTGATGTTGTTTTGTTTTTTGGTGTTGTTGTCGTTTATGTTACGTTTAGGTTCAATTTTAGAGGCCCTTCAATGAAAAATCGACGTTGTTACTAATTATGATTGACATAGACGTAATTGGAAATTTGAGCAGAGCTTTGGGGCCCGATTGGCATCAAAACAATGGTGTTGGAAACAAGGGGAAGGGAGAGCAAAATGTCGGCATCGGCTTCGGCGGTCTTCAAAAGTTTTCACTAAATTATAGGGTTAGCTTAAATACCTTACCTTAACTTTCTTTGATGGATAAGCGCAAGAGGCGTTAGGCTCTCAAGTTCTCTCTTTCGGTTAAAACGCACATTCAGGAGTTAAGTTTGGTGTGAAAATTTTAAAGAAAGTTTTGTTAATCAATAGGGTTTGTAAGATTTATCAGCCACGGTTTGAAATTGCATTGGTGAAACATATACATATATGCATATATGATTGAGCCAGTTTATAATATTTATGTTTATTGAACCTATTTATCTAATTTTTCTTAAAAATTGTCTTACTAACATATTACTGCATGGAAGAGAACCGTTTACAAGTTGTAAATATTTGTTCATATATCAATTTTACAACTATACAAAACAATTTTTCTAGTATAGCTTCAAATAGTTTGTGGATGTAAAATTGATTTGAACATCATGTAAAAACATAAAATGTTGTTCTTATTGAAAAAAAGGTACACGGTGGAGGGATCATTAAACATAATTTTAACAGTTTCTTAAATTTCGGCTAATTTGAGGCAATTATGGACCCATCTTTCGAAACGTGAGCACATTTAACATTTAACCAATTGGCGGCAAAAGGCGATCCAAACCATAGTCAAAGCCAAGAAAAATATACTAAAAACGTAGCATTTTGGCCCCAAGCCATCTTGAATTTTGTTTTTTTGTCCATACAGATGTGCAGCCGCAGCCTTCATTATGTGTGTGAGTGTGTGTACAGGGGCTAAAAATTAAATCAATCAGACATAATCTGTCATGGATAATGGGTACCTGTGCACCTTGTCCCACTCCAGAGCTGGACAGCTCCGAGCGCTGGCTCCAGCTTATTTAAGACGTTCGTGTAATTATTTTCAAAATACAGACGGAGTGTAAATTTTTGGTTAAACACTCATCTCGCTCTCAATACATGTATGTATCCATCTATATCTGTGACTGTATCTGTATCTGTATCTGTTTGTGCTTGGGTTGCCGATTTAAACATAATATGACAGCAAACAGTTGAGCCAGTTGATAAATGGACATAAAACGTTTATCCCATTGGCAACCAAATGGATCACAGTTAATTGGTCTTTGGTTTTTAGTTTGTGTTTCAACTCAGTAAGCCATTGGGGACATAAATGGTCGAATCGTTAGTCTAGAACCTACCCAATTTGCCAACTTTCGAATCATCTTTGAAATTTCAATTTAAAGCCAATAAAAGTCAGATTGTGCAAAGTTCCAGGTTGCTTTATTCTTTAATTGTGTCGTCGGTGATTGACGCAAATTCAGTTCAGTTAATCATTAATCACTCAATCTATCATTTCAATGCGCCACAGCCTCCTTTGGAGTCCTCTCCTTAACTCTCACCTAGTTGTCTCTACAAGCTCATCTCCTTGAAAATTCAAAATGCCTGCTAATTCAGCATTCAATTCCCATACTTGTCACTCTACGCTCAATCTCACTTGTCAACATGTCGTTAACACAATTTCCATACCAAAAGAGATATTGCTGCGAATTTGAGAGACAAATGAAGCGAAGGGTGGCAAGCAAAGTATTTTTTAACTTACATAACTACTAAATCATTACTGAACACTTTGATTAACTCGATAGATGAAAGTAGAGTTTTCTGACCTTATTTTAATGGAACCAAAACAAAATATTATGTGTCTCCATTTTGTTTTAAGCAATTTTAAATTGTGTTTTAATATCTTTTTAAGCAAGTATTTACTTTTTAGTAAGTATGTATTTATTAAAAGCAGACTTAAAACATGATTATAAACCGAAATCTTTTAAATGTAGCTTAGCATTTCTTATTTAAACATTGCAGTGAGACTATTGAGACCTTGGTTTGAGATAAAGATAAAGCATATCTAAAATATCGAAACTAACATTAAAACATAATATGTACTATATTATTTTCCAAGCCTGACATCAAAACATAGGAGCTCACACATAACACAGGTGATAAGATATTTTTCGGCAACTTACTTATTCTGCAGAAAATAACGCATAAAATTTAGATCTGAAATATAAAATTATATTTGATGGGTAGCTTTAAGGTGAGTGGGGTGAAAAAATCTGAGAAACAACAAAGAAACGCAATACGAGTACGAATACGAATGCGAAGACCAAGACCAACAGTGCTTCACAACAGGGCACACATAATGTGCCCGGCATAGAACCATTAATCACATTTGCCTTGTGCAGCAAGTGAACTTCCTTTGCCGCCTGACAGTCGCAACTGATTGCCGGCTCTGAATTGGGATTTGAGACTCAAATGCTGTGCAAACAGCAGCCCACTCTTTTACTCTTCTTTTAATGTCATCCTCCCTCTTCCACGGCTTTGGATCATCTCGGACACAAAGCTCTCAGTAAACCACCCACCCTTTCACAATCCTCCTGCCTGCCTTTCATTGTCTTACCTCTCTCGGCCGCATATCATATCGGGAAGCCTCATGACATAGAGTAAACTCAACTACAAGCGGTTACACTCCTTCAAAACTTTGCGAATGCAGTGGAACATTCTTAAGAGCTTGTCAACCAGAAAGAGACTTGTAATGTGTTTTCACTTTTGCTGACATTTGCACAAATGCTAACCACGTTTCAAGAAGTGAGTCAACTAATGTTTTTCAATTGTATGACAGTGAAAATGCTTTAAAATCAGCTTTAAGATTGCTAATTATTATCGATAGTTTCACAAAATCCTTTTATCTTTTTCTGGCTCGAGGTCCAATGAAATATAAAGATAGCTAGATGAATATATATAACATATATATTATACATTAAAAACAAATAAACTAAATAAATTAATATATGTATAAATTTTCCTTACACGTCAGCTCCGTTCTAAGTGGAGTAATTAATTAGTTTTGAGTAAATTTTTCTATAGTACGTGGTTTTGTATTTTAGTGAAGCATTTCGAGTGTAAGGCGTTTGTTATAATGTTGTTCTTACTGCAGTTTCTATAAAGTTTGGTTGGGTGTCCACTTCCTGCACAGAGAGAGTTTGAGTTTTTGATTTGATATCGGTATAAACAAACATTCAATTGCTTTAATTTCTGATCCCTAAGGGAACTCATATAAATATATAGTAATCCTTAAAAGTTGATTACTTTTAACACTTATTGTTATGTATGTATACATATATATGTACACAAATCAAGTGTAACAATCATATTTACATTAACAAGTCAAATAAGTTGACTTTTAACTCTTGGACACAAACTGTTGTCTGCCATACAAATTTAAGTTTTATGCACTTAACTGTCCTAATGAACTTTTGATAGTCACCATCAAAATCGAATCAGTTGGAAGTCGATTAATTAGTATTCTTCCACTCCCACACTCACAATCGTAATTCTCATACGGACTGGAGTGGCAGTGTATATGTATGTCTGTAAATAGCACGTGTGTTATGTTGGAATGAGTTCAATTATTCGGCAATTAGACGGCCTCAGCACTCACACCCACTCAACCCACACACGAATCGAAGGCACATGGCAAAAGTGTGACTACGATTTAAAAATTTAGGAGGAATTCAAGACTCATATAAGACTATTAATACTGGCTCTGTGCTCATTTTGCTATTGTGGGACGTGTTAAGAAAGAGTCTAAATATTTTGGTGTACAGATATTAAAGCGTTTAATGTGCGACCTTCTTTATATGCATTATACAACAATCATTCTATCGATTTTCCATGTGTTTGCCCGCCTCATTTGAATATTTGCCAGTCATGGTCATCATTTCATCAACATTTTCAGCAAACAATACAAATCACGGTAGTAATGATAACAACAACAAAAGCAGCAACAACAACTGCGACGACGACGACAACAATAAACAGCAGCACCATCCATCCCCCCTTCGAACACAAACCACAATAAATATGAAGCATTGCGCCAAGTGCGGTGATATTCATTCAACTTTCAATGGCAATGAGCAAATACTGCAAGTCAGCCGGGGCCTTTCGAGCTCTATATGTATATATGAACTCGGTAGCCATATCAAAAACACCTTAAACATATTCACTGCCAACGATCGATACGAGTTGAAGAGAACTCGCTGCATCTGTTTGTTAGTTCTGGAAAATAAATGGTCTCGGTCTGCTATATTCGCATGCGGGATCGATGAAAGGCATAGTGAAAAGTGGGCGTTGCTTATTGGGCCACGCACGACCATCGTCTGTCGACGATGAGGGCAGTTTCTTTTTTCTCGAATTTGAGCGTGCGCCATGGCCGAAGACCACAAAACCAACACTCACACTCGACTCTCACTTACACTCACACATACGCTCGCTCAGACAGCAACAGAGTATTTTTGATTCGGAACTGGAAACAGTCAAGTCCTCTGTATTGGGTACATCTAAAATAACAGTAGACTCTCTCAAATATTGTTATGCATGAATAGTATTAAAGATTTGCTGACGAATAATTTAACAATATTTATTTTAACGGTTAGTTAAGGCCAGTTACTTATGACAGTAAAAAATTATGGTAAAATTAAAAGTTTATTCATTAAATAATCTCAGAAATCATCGTGAACTAGATATCAAATCGCATGTAGTGTTAATTTTGTAATAAAAATAATTTTTATGAATCTTATTTGTTTTTGGATCTCAAAAACATTATCTCAGAACTATTGAAAGCATTATAGATGGCCAATAAGTAATATTAATCAATTTTTACAATTGAAATTTATATTTGAGTATAAGAATTTGGTTAACAATTAAGCTTTGTTAATTTTGGAGGCTTACATATTATTTTGACCGCACCTGTAGAAAGAGCAAGCCAAGCAGCAGCAACGTCAAATGGGTGTGACTAAAGCACGACCTATCTCGCTTACTCAATAGCGTTTCGCACTCTTCACGCTCCAACACAGCCTGGTGGTTAAAAATGGCGTACAGCCATGGCCACAATGTTCTCACTGCATGTGGGCTGTCCTTTGAGCATTGTTGTTGCTGCTCTTTGTAGTACATAAACAAAAACAAAACTTGTAAATCGAGTTTCGAAACTCTAACGTCGACGTCATCGCTTGACTGTCAATGGCAATGGCGATTTGTACGCTGCGTTTCGGAGCAAGAGAGTGTGAGAGAGAAGGAGAGAGAGAGAGCGACAGAGCCGTTGAAAAGCAGTCAAAAGCAAACTGTGAACAAGGAAAACAGAAAAAACAGGTTCGCTCGCGCTCAGAGCATTCGTTCGTATTCATAACAAAAGAACGGCTCGAATCGAACGGATCGTATTCGCACTCGTGTTTTAGACGCGTTGTTGATTTTTTCTTAAATTTTTGAATGTTTTCAAAACGTCGCTGTAAAATTGTTTGGCATTTTTGTTGCTTACGCCGCTTGTTTTCAACGTTTTTCACGCGCCGGTTGCGCGGCGTTCGCGCTGTGTTTAATAAACAAATAAAGCACCCCACAACACGATAATAATAATAATAATAATGCTGGCCACGCAATCCACACAGAAATTGTGATCAAATAGTGCAAAAGTGAGTGCCAATAAGTGTATATTTGAATGAAATATGTGCTCTGCGTGTAAAAGTCAAAGAGCCAGGGCCTAGCACAAGTTTAATTTAACTACGATAGCAATACAGTAACTACGATGAGCTCATTCCTCATGGGTTATCCACATGCGCCACACCATGTCCAGAGTCCCATGTCCATGGGCAATGGCCTGGATCCCAAGTTCCCGCCGGTTGCCGATGACTATCATCACTACAATGGCCACTATTCCATGACGGCCTCGACGGGGCACATGGGTGCAGTTGGCGGTGGTGGAGTTGGTGGGGGAGTTGGCGGCGTTGGCGGTGGCCCGGGCATGTCTGGTCACCCGCACGCAACGCATCCGGCGGAAATGGTCAATGATTATATGGCCGCTGCCGCACACCACCACAATCACAGCCACAACCCGCTCCCTCATTCCCACTCGCACCACCACACCAATAGTGCGCTCTCTGGCCACCATCATCAAAACGGCGGCTACTCAGCAAACTATGCCACAACGCCGCCAACTCATCACTCGCATCCACATCCGCATCCGCACCAGAGCTTAGGCTATTATGGACACCATGCAGCAGCGGCGGCAGCAGCAGCCGTGCATCACGCGCCCGAGTACATATCTGCCGGAATGGTGCACTCGGAGACGGGCTACGGGCCGCCGCCGTCGGTAAATGTGCCAAACGCGCCAAGCAGCGGGGCCAACGTCTCAAATGGATACTACGGTGGCTACTATGGCACCACTAACGGCAGTGTCGGCAGCAACCACTCTCAAGGTCACTCGCCGCTCTCCTCACAAATCATGGACCTGCCACTGCAATGCTCCTCAACGGAGCCACCAACAAACACCTCTCTCGGACTGCAGGAACTAGGTAAGTCGTACAGAAATCTATTCTACGTAATATGCAATATAGAAAATAAAAATATGAAAATATTATGGTTCAAGTATGTTATTTATTGCATTATTCCCAAACATTATATGGTTATAGTACTGTAAACGTTCTAACTTTTAATTAACCATTGTTTAACAAATAACATGAACAATCCTGATCAATTATTGTGAGGATACTTATCGACAATAGATTAATCTATCAAAAGCTTGCATTTTCAATTTAATACATTTTTGGAACTTCACATAGTATGTATTTTAATACATAATAGTAAAAAATAAAAATAAAACATTGTCTTAAATTAAACAAAACAATATGGTCTATGAAATATTTTTTGATTACCTGGAAACTAAATATAAGGCATTAAGTTACAGATGAAATGCATTTTGTAGAAAGTATGGTAGCTACAAATTTGAGGTTCATTATACTAAATGACCTAAGAAAAATCTGAAAATATATAAAAATAATATATTATGATATTTTTTGTTTATTTTCATTTTTTATTTTTTTTTAATATATCGTAAATTGTAACTTTATTGCCTTTCGACTATATCTATAAACATTTTACTGCAGGCTTAAAATTAGAGAAGCGCCTTGAAGAAGCCGCACCAACTGGTCAACAACTGCAAGAAGTTTTACACTGTGATGATATGGGATCAGAAAACGTAAATAAATTCTCTAGTTTGGTTAGTCGAAATATAGAAATGTTATATCGATATCACTTATCTAGGATATGTCTGAGGAGGATCGCCTTATGCTCGATCGATCCCCAGACGAGTTGGCGTCCAACGACAACGATGATGATCTGGGTGATTCAGACAGCGATGATGATGTGATGGCGGAAACAACCGACGGGGAGCGCATCATTTACCCTTGGATGAAGAAGATTCATGTAGCTGGCGTTGGTAAGTACATACACTCATACATACCTACACAAAGATGCACCCAAAAATGCACAGAGTGTGCCCCATTTTTGTATGCTAATTAAATTACTTAGCTGCCAACACCCACATGATCCACTGACAGACTTTGTAATGCTCGACTTTGGCAAAAACAAAAAACTAAAAGACACCAAAAAACCCAACTCTGCTCATTTTGCTCATTAATCAAAATCAAGAATGGCGCGCCTTCTGCTGAGGGCAAAAATTTATTTGGAGAGCGACGTATTCCAATACGACTACTACTATATACTATTTACATATACATATGTTTGTATGTATCTGCATGCAACTGCCACTCGACTATAATAAAGCCTCTTCAGTGCTCTTTCAACACTTGGAGTGTCTTTAAGTGGATTTGTCAAACGTAATACTTCTGTGTAGGCCACAGTTGTGAAACTTAAAAATATATTTTGTAATCGATAAAATAGATTAATAACTTAATAACAATTCAATTTGATAAAATATTTTGTAGGAAATACAAAAGTGTTTAACATTTGTTTATCAAAAAGGAACTGTTTATGGTAGAAATTAGTTTGTATTCGATTTTTTTTTCTTGGTCTTTCACATTTATGCAAGTTAAGAATTTTTTCGAATTCACAACATTTTTTGCATGTTAATGGAGCTATATTATATGGTCTTGGAAACTTTGTACTGGCAGCTAAGTCCTTTAAAGTAAAACGTCTTAATTCTATATTTAAACTTATTTTGCTTCTTTTCTTAACGTTAAATTTTAATTTCCGTGTGTCCGATATTTTTTAAATAATTTCTCACCGAACACCGCACAGCACGAATGTGGGTTGCCAAAACAGGTTCCCATTCACTGAACTTCCAACTTCCAAAGCCCATGTGGCTGAGTGTGCTATCGAATTCGAATGTTAGCTGCGATAGATAATTACCATTAATTGTCGCAGCGAAACATTATAATGCCTAAAACCAAATTCATTGAGCCATTTGTTGAAAAAAGCGTCGCAACGTTTGTCAGCGCTTATTGTTATAATTCTATACCAAAACTGGCTACCACATATTTTCAAACGAAACGACAAACTGGACTGAGCCCCGAGGAACCGACATAGACCAACAACAGCTGACAATAGATTGACAGGTTCAGGTGGCGAGTGCATAATAATCATAATCATATTCATAATCATGTGTAAGTGCGACTGCATAAGACTTTGGGATGGGTTCTAGGTCATCAACAGCTGTGTTGGCTGATAAATTGTTTTTTAATTAGCATAATTCTCGTTATACTTGTTTAGTTGAAGCGACTATGCAGCCCAGTGATGCACTCTAATTAAACATAGCCTTGACCCTAATGGCCAATTATATCATTAGATTTTGCCACGCGGCTACACTCGCACTCGCACTCCAGAGACAAAGACTCAGGGACAATCTTGTCTTTAGGGATTAGTTATGCTGATGAGCATCAAATCGAAGTAGTTCGAATGACAGAAAGAAGACCTATAGACAGACAGACATGAGATCGCTCAGGGGCACAAAATCCACAAAACTCCGACTGAGTGACGGATGGTTCGTGTCATTTGATGTTAATGTTGTGACATTTATCATGAGCGCTCGACGACTACAAACTACGAAAACAAGACGAAACTTGATTATCGCCAGTGCATCATCTCTCATTAACCGGAATGTGGCTGTCCCCAGCCCCAGTCACTGTTTTATTTGCCGTGTTCTCAGTTCTCAGGTTTTGTTTCAATCTCTGCTGCCTGTTGCTGCTGTTGCCCTCTTCACTCTTGTTCTGTTGTTGTTGTTGTTGTTCCCAGGTCTTTTACAAATGACTTACACTCGGTTAGCACTCGCGTAGACCCAACATGCTGCATGGTGTTTGTTGGCGTGCGTATCAGGTGGCGTGTGGTCCGAGAACTAACCCATCCAATTTGTTTAATACGCCTTCAGGCACCAGCAATAATAACTTCTTAAGCTAAGAGCTACAATTTGTTTAAGCTTAAGTATTTAGGGAACAATTTGGCATAAATATATAATTGTAAAGTGACGACAAAACTTAATAGTTACAATCAAATAGTTAAGACATGAAAAACATATATTTTTTATTCATTACGGTAATAAATACATATAGATGTTGATTCTAAAAGGTTTATTAAATCATTGCAGTATTATAAAAAGTATGACTATCACGACTTACAAATATTGAAAACTGTTCTTTCAGTTTCAATATATGTATTACGTTCCCATGCCACGCTAATCAAATTAATGCACTTGTATAGTCACTTTGAATATAATATATTCTTAAGAGTGCAAAAAATATTGATTTTATGCACGAGAGCTTTAAAAACACTGCTAACCCACACTCGTACGACGAGTCTCCATGCAGATAGATGATCATCGAGTTCACCACGTTCCACATAACATTCAATAATATTCAACAACAGTATCGCAAATTCATACTCACGCTCAGATTCGCATTCATATTTATGCTTATAGTAAAAACAAGCACACTGAATACGTGGTCAGCCTTGTAACTGAATTTCAATGGCAAGTCCACGATTATGTTTCCAATGTGCCGGCAGAGGCCTGGCTCATGGCTCACGGCTCACGGCTCATGGCTTACTGGCAGTCACAGTTACCCGATGACTTGCGAAAATCCTCATCAGCATCACAACTCACCTCTCCGCTTAGTCGGCAAAAAATAACTGCAAGCCCATACCGACTCACAGACCCAGACTCGTAACGAGACCCAGATGCGACAGAGACCAACTTAAACTGAGCACAAACCTTTGCTAAATGCAAAGAGACAGAGAGTTAGAGAGACTCCAGTGGAGTCTCTGGGCCCGCGGCATGACAATGATGAAAATGACGCAGTAAAAATTAAGAAGTTCGCCTTTTATGACAGATGAGGCACGAACAGCTGAGGCTGAGGCAGGCACACCATCTGGAATCTGTTGTATATGTGTATCTGTATCTGTTTCTTTATCTGTGGCATGCGAGTATCTGCCGGCAAACAAAGTGTAATTAGCGTCTCAATGCAAAATAACAAAACAAAACAAAAATATGAATGGATCCAATGCTTGGATCTGTAGTTTGAGTCCCGACACAACAGCCTCTGCTCAATTTGCGCCAATAAAACTCTAGATGCTCTCCGAATTGCGCGGAATTATTGAAATTGGCTTTAATTAGCGATGCTTTTATTGGTGCGACTTGGCATCGAGAATACTGCTCGTGAAACTTCGTGAGTTATATTTTTGTTTTTGTTTTGTTTTTTTTTTTTTTATAATTATTATTTGTTTTTCATTTTTATATTTTAGACAAAGGAAACGTTTCTTCAAGGTCGCGACTATTGTTAAAAGACTTCAAAATCGTGAGCTTCTTAACTTGTTACTGTTTGTCTTTCAGCTTTTGGCCATAGCACTTTTTCGTAGTATCATTTGCAAGCTTAGAAAAACAATCAAAAACAATCTCCTAAAATGGCTTCAATAGCAGTTTTAAGACTGTTTCAGTTTCGCTGAGCGGCAACTTTTGCTCATTAGGTTCGCTTCTGGCTGTTCTAATGCTATGAAAAGTGAAAATCTATTGTGAATGTCTTGCGATTGCTGTTGTTATGAACGGAAGAATGAAAAGGTACATAGCACAACACACAATATATGACAGTTTCATTCTTTATTTAATACTATTTATTAACATTTGCATAAGATGAGGTCATTATTAAACTAAAACCAAAAGTAGCATTCATAAAACACAGTTGAAATTCTCATAATGCTTTTCAAAATTATCGTTTCCAAAGTTGTTTAAAGCTGATTCGATACCAGGTATTTGAATTCATCACATCTTATCTTCGTAATCAATGTAAGCAACATTTTAGTAATATATTCTTGGGTACTGCCCAGAGCGTTGAAAAACTATCATTCAGGTCCAACTACTTCATATATGCAGAGAAAAACAGTGGAATTATTAGTAAAAAGATTCGATAGTTGAATTGCTAAATAAAACTTCGATTATTGTGGGACTAAACATTCACAGCTACATTTTAGTTTTGAAATTTGATATAATACCTTAGCGTTATCAATCAAGATTTGTACATGATTTAAATAAATTGTATTTTATGCGACATCAATCAATCATTTTTATTGATTTTTATATTTGTTAGTGAGCTCCAAAACAAAACGAAATTTTGTTAATTTTTGCTTCAAATTTGATGAAGTACCTTTTTGAATTTGATGTTTGTTTTTATTAACTTGCGTTTTGTGTTGTCGTTTTTATTTTGTTTTGTTGAATGCAACGACAATGTTATTAAATTGCCACTGGCAAATTAACAATTCGAGTTGTGCTAAAGTTTCTCTCTCAGGCAAGCTACAAGTTCAATTGCTGCGGGTGCTTCAGTTGGATCTTTAAATGTATCTTTATGTGAGACATGTGAGATACATATAAAGTATATATGTATACAATTGTGTTGTAAGTACATGAGATTTGCAGTACGCATGCTAGGGGCTCTGCTTTTGTTTGTACGTGTGTGTGTGTGTGTGTGTATTTGTGTGTGTAAGTAGCATGAGCTCATGTTTATTTTTATTTGCTTGCCACAAATTGCAAGTCACTTGACAAGCTGCTGATGCAGCTCCCGCTGTTGTTGAAATGCTGATGTTGACTTGCCTTTTTTCCATGAGCTCATAAAACACACACACACACTCGCATGCAAACCATACTCGTCGACAATTCACAATTGTTGGCAACATCAATGCTTAGAACTTATCACAAGTTGTCGCTGGCCAATGCGTCGTATGCGCAATATGTAATTTGCACTCACTTCGGGCATTCATTAGGGCCAAGCAGCACTTGAGTTAAAATGAATATTAATTTGTTGCCATTTGTTAAAGTAAATGTTGTGTGTACATCAAGTTTGATATCCCCCACACACAAACTCATTGTTTCTAATAAATTTAAAGCGCCAGCTGAAAAGGGAGAGATTGTTTTTGTTTATTGAAAACGAGTTTTGCGTTTGATGGATGAGCAGCGCAATCGAAGTTGACAGACGTAAAAATTACTTACTTCTCTTCGCTTGGCACGAGTCAAATTTCTCGATTGCAGGTCGTGCCCCAAACCAAGTCTCCAAATATTTACACACTCTCGCACAATCGCAGCAATTAATCAAGTGCCTCATTGGGAGCAGCGAAGATTGTTGCCAATGAGTCGAGAATCGAGTCATGAGCTAAAGCCCGGAAGTTGCCTTATGACCACACCTCAAACAAAGGTCTGGCGATCAGTTTTTGTGGATTAAAATGACATGGACCATATCGCCTGGCATTAAATATCAAGAGAGTTTTAACCTACAAACGCTGCCGCCACCGACACAAAAGATTATGATTATTAAGTAACGTCTGACATAGTTTTTTTTTCCTTACCCGCTTCTCTAGCTTTGTTTTGTTTTTTTTTTTTTTGGAACAGACTTGTTACACGTCCCATAAATGAATGAAAGTGTAGAGTCACAAATGCATGATAAATCATATGATGGGACAAACATGCCGACAGCCATCCATGAGGCAGGGCCAATTATTCCCAACACACATGATATACATAAATGAAAGGAGATAGACATAAAGAGAGAGAGAGAGAGAGAGAGAGAGAGCGATTGCATGATACAATCTACCTACGCACTAACATGTTTAACAGTCTCCTGTTAATTCCCCAGAGAGCGCCAATTTTCAAAAAACAACATAACATGCAGCTCGCTCTTTAGCAGTTTCACGCTACGTTCCTGCAACATTGTTCGACTCGACCCCACCTCTGTCTCTCTTCCCCTGTTGTAGCTTGTGCAATCTTGATTTCCTTGGCCTTGTATGATTTGGCATTTTCATAAATTGGCTGCCAAGCCAAGCAATTGCAATTGGCACTCGTTTGTTGGTTTTTTTTTTTTTGGCTACGCGCTTCTCAAAATGACGCTGCGATTTTTGAACGCCGGCGAGACTTTGACTTTGACTTGGACTTGGGACCAGGGCACAACTTGAAGGCCTCTCTTCCTTTACACGAACATATCGCCTCTCTAATCCCCTCTCCCTATCTCTGTCTGTGTTGAAATGAAATGATAAGCACATATTAAAAACGAATTAACGCCGACGCAGCAGCTGACGTTGCGTCAATGGTTTCATTTTCATTGTTGTTTCGTCTTGTTCTTTATTTGAGCCGGCTTGTTCCTTTGGGGCTTTGTAATTGATATTGTTAAATTTTTATGTTTTTATTTTCGATGAAATTTTGTTGTTGCTTCTTTTATTTTGTTTTTATTGCCTCTTTTTATCGTACCAAATCAATAAAGCATTGAAAAATTTGTATGGAAGTTTCTTTAAGAGCTAACAGCAGACTTGAAAAATCTTTGCTAAAATGACACGGTTAAGGAATTCTCAAAAAACTGTCCAAAAAAGTCTTAATCAACGTTTACCATTACTTTAAGTTGCTTAATTTAGTATTTATTTAAATAAATTCAAAGCTGCTTGTCAATTTCCAAAAACATAAAGCTAAGACTTAATAAATGAAACATTTACTGAGCTTGTCAACAGCTCTTTATGGCCTACGCCCATTGATTTGAAAGATTTTTAGCAAAGTCTAAAGAAAGATGGGAGGGAAAAAGAAAGAAAAACCCTTGGCCCACCCCACCCCTTTTCATTCAACCTGCATCTGTCAGCGGCCAGTGGACAACATCATTAATCTAGTGGCTGAGAAGAAAAATTCGGGCAGCAGTTGGGATTGAAATATTTATATCAAATCGAAAGCTGTCTGTCACAGTGCAATGAAATTTTTATAAATTATATCTTGATGTGCGCTCCGGATATGATTGGTCAAGGCTCCATCAGTCAACAGCAAATGTTGTTGTTGTTTTCGAATAGAAACATCAACTCCAACAACTCCAAGCCCAAACTTGAATGGCATTGCAACACAGTCTGGCCAAATTGAAATTGATGGTGCGAATATAAATTTGATGAGCTGTCTGTCTGTCCGCCCGGACGCTATACTATTTGATCAGTGCTGTAGGCCCGAGGCAGCAGGTGTGGCGCATAAAAAACAGGAACAGGAAAAGGATAACAGTGACTGGTGGTTAAGAAGGAGAGTGGAATGGAGTGGAGAGGGGTATGACTGCCGGGAAATGTTTAATTTCAAGGAAAAACTTAAATGCAAACGCGTAATGTTGTCCTTTTTTCCAAGTAGCGACCGATAGGCAGACGGACAGGCAGTTGTTACATTTTGATTTTGATTAATTATCCTGCGCTCTCTTTTATCTTCCCGCTTCTTTTTAAATACTTCTTATTGTTTTTGTTTTAAGCTACCCTTCTGGTTGCAGCCCTGGGGTTCAAGGTGTTGTCTAAAGTTTGTTTGACGCGCGCTTTTTTGGGGTTGTCAACTTATCTGGCGAGATTTATTGAGCCTCTTCCTTCTTGTTCTTTTACATACTACTACTACTACTTATTATGAAACTCAATTTGAAGTGTATTAATTGTGGCGCGTTGCGACTTAATCGGCGTGCCCCAGCCCGCATATTGCCAATCATTAATTATGCATCTTCTTCATACTCACAATCGCAAACTGTCTCTTATTCTGTCCCTCTCTCTCTTTCTCTGTTCGTTTTGCAGCGAATGGCTCGTATCAGCCGGGCATGGAGCCGAAACGCCAACGCACCGCCTACACACGCCACCAGATACTGGAACTGGAGAAGGAGTTCCACTACAATCGTTACCTGACCCGACGGCGGCGCATCGAAATCGCGCACACGCTGGTTCTGTCGGAGCGCCAGATCAAGATCTGGTTCCAGAATCGACGCATGAAGTGGAAGAAGGACAACAAGTTGCCAAACACGAAGAATGTGCGCAAGAAAACTGTCGATGCCAATGGCAATCCAACACCGGTAGCCAAGAAGTCCACAAAGCGCTCCAGTGCCAAGAAACAGGCGCAACAACAACAACAACAACAGCAGCAGCAACAGCAGCAACAACAGCAACAAACGCCAGTGATGAATGAGGTGAGTTTTGGTTGCATGCACGTTTGCTGTGCAACAGTCAACGGCGAATAATGCTACTTAAAAGCATAAAATTATATTTAAACCAAATGGAAAATAATTACAAATATGAGTAATAAAACTTGTTTGATATGCAAAGAAAGGGATATTGAGATAATGAGAGTGTGAGAGACATAGACAAAGTTATATGCCCAATATGTTAAACGCTTGATCGAGAATGAAATAAGTATAGCCATATAAACCTCGGCAGTCCAAAGCAAGCAACAGTTGTTGAAATTATCCATTTAAGTCCTTAGATAAATATTGTCCATGTGAGACAAAACCAGAATGCTACAGACGAAGCATTTACATGCTGTGAAGTTATTCTCTCTTAACCTATACTTTACAGCCGGGTTTTGCTGTTCAACTGAGAACTATTTAAGGATTGAAAAATAGATTTTCTTATACAAATATTTATACTCCATTCTTAATTTATCTTATTATAGTGCATACGCTCTGACAGCTTGGAGAGCATTGGCGATGTCAGCTCCTCGCTTGGAAATCCGCCGTATATTCCAGCTGTAACGGACACGGCGAATCTGACGTCTTGTGGCAATGGTAGTAGTGGCAATGGCTATGCGGGATCTCAGCAGCATCAAGTGCATCACAACAATAACAACAACACTAATAACAACAACAATAACAATAACAACAACAATAACAACAGCAGCAACCTCAACAACAATCAAATGCATACGGGTCTGCATCTCCATCAGCAACAGCAACAATCCGATCTCATGACCAATCTGCAGCAACACATCAAACAGGACTATGATCTAACGGCGCTTTAGGAGGCCGCCAACACTCCCCTAAGCTGTCCACAGTTCAACCTTGTATATTGAATCCTTTAGTTAGCCCTGCATTTTTTTCGTTTTGTAAAACTTATTTGTTGTTTTTAAGTCAGCAATGTACATTGTTATATAATTGTAATCGGAAAGCCCTTATTAATTTGTACACCCAGTGACATTTCAAGGTCACCGGCTTAATTCGGAGTATACAGTGAACAACAAAATATAACGTACTAGTAGTTAGTTAGTTAAGTGCAGAAACACAGAACAACTGTGCATCAAATCTGGTTTTCGAAACGCGCATGTATAATTTTTCAGCCTGCTCCCAACAAAATACAACTTGTAAATTAGCGGTACTTAATTAGTTGTTACACTTTTTGTATAAAGCATAGCAAATTAAATATTAAACACAAGCCCAATTTGTCATAGTCATAAGTGGATAGTATATAAGTGGTATGCATACACATATAAAATTTATGATTAAATGTATAATTATTATTATTATTATAATTGTATTAAACTAGTTGCATCTGTTGTGCGTAGATATGTATGTAAGTCCAAACGTATATTTTATGGAAACAACAAACAAACCAACCAACAAACAAACAAACAAACATGCATAGTACGAGCATATAAATATACCTAGACAATATAAAAACCAAATAAACCGAACAATTTTACTTGGAAACATTAAAAGTTGTTTGCAATTATTTTATAGGAGCTGGCTTTTACATAAAACTAGGAGCTTATTCAAATAAATAATAAAATATTCAATGAATAATTTACCTAAAAATGTTTACAAGTGAATAAATTTCATTTTTTTTTTAGTAATTTTAGACATATTTGAAATCCTGTTTGTAAAATGCTTATTCGAATTTGTGTATAACATTTTGTACTCTCAAACATTTTCAGTAGTTAAAGCTATTTCATTAAGTTATGCGAGAGGAACAATTTTACTAAACGCTGATTCATCGTTCATTGTCATCTAATTAGGACAAATTTAAATATCATGAAACCGCGTTGCTGCCTATGTGGCAGGCGGTAAGAGGTATGTGGCAAAGCTGCCAGACAGGGCAATCCTGCTTGCTTGCAGCCTTTGTTGCTTGGCACGGAAGAATTCAACAAGCCTTTGTTAGCAATCAACGTCGCTCATGTGGAATGTCAGGAGGGAGTAAAGTTTTTGGAGATTGGGACTCTGGCAAGGCGAGGCGAGGCGAAGTGAGATGCGCTTGCCGCGATAGTTGTGCAAATGCTAACAAGAGTTCTTAATTAAACATCGATTCGCAATGATTGATCACAAGCCATTGGCACCTGTTGGCTTCTGGAAATATGTTAAACAAGGCATCATCTTTCAAAGTGGCACACCAGCCAACCTACCTACCTGCCTACACTGTCGATTCCTGAGTAAGAAAGAGAGTGTCATAAACTGGTCTTAGTCAACTTGAACGGAGTTGAAGAGCTGAAGTCCTATTGCAAATTGTCGCTGGTTATTCAGGCAGACATTGCGTTGACAGTGTGGCCAAAAAGCCACAAGGTAAACATCACACACACACATACACGAACACATGTGACAAGCTTGAGTTGGAGTTGGAGCTGCAGGCTCAGAAGCTTGGCACAATCAATCTCCCCCGGGTTTGACAGTGGATTGTCTTGCTGGAACATGGAAACACTCTTAGCGCTTAATTTATCATTGCGAAATGATCTACGCGCATTCAGCTCTTAGTTCTACCACCAGGCCAGCAATTCCAGCCACAGTCGATTCCAGTCCTGTTTCATGCATTGCCTGCATTTCTCCCCCGGACTTCTAGTACGCGGCTCGGGCAACTGGATACTGCGCGCACTCGCCCAAAGCGATAAAACTAAAGGATTAGGACCTACTTATAGCCTTGAAGGGTCGAAACGAGCTGCACGAAATGATTATGAGTGCAGAAGCACGTGTTAACGAAATAACTTAGCACAAAAGACGAGACTCCCCTCAACGGTAGCTCCGCTTGTCAGTTGCTTTCGAGTGGTTATGTGACGGCTTTGAGGACACCTACGAAGAAACTGACATCGATAGCAATAATATAATATAAATAAGTGTATGACGGTTTGCAAGAAAGTTTTTAAAAGCGTTTCAATACGTTCAAGGTTCAACGGAAGTAATTTGAAAATACAAAATCATACAAAGCGCACGTTAAAACATTCTATTGCTTTATATACATACATATAAAAAGTTTCTTTTGTATTCCTTTGAAAATCGTTATTAAAAAGCTGTGAAAACGTATGTAACAGGCATAAACAGCATCTACGACCCCACAAAGTACATAAAATTATTTGGCATACCGTAAATATTTAACTTTAGAAACACCTATTAGATATGCTAAAAAGTACAATTTATATAACTAAATTGTCATCAGGAAGTAGAAAAAATTCTAAATCGATTTGAAATAGATTACGTGTGAGAAATTCTTTTTCAAATTGAACATGTCTCCCAATAAAATTTTCTATAAATTATGCGGGAAACTAGCTTTGGGCCTTAAAACAATTTGCAAGATGAAACAGTGTGCATTACTTATTGCGATACTTGTTGTTATTGAAGGGGAATACCATAGCGTACCAAAGAAATAATAAATTTTATTTTTAAATGTCATAATAAATAAAATAAATAAAAAAAACTGTGTAAACCGAATAAATGATTTTTCATTTTACTTTTAGGCTGGCTGTAAAGAATTTATAGTATATTCTCTAAACGGAGTTATAGTCAGTTAAAAGTTCAGTTCGATGTCCAAATACAGACATCTGTATGAATTGATATTTGACTTTTGAAATGTTTGTAAACTATTGTATTTGTCTTATCGTAAATGTTGGTGCTGGGCATGCATTAGGGCAACTCCTTACCCCCGTAACATCTTCTTTCATCTTGGCTAAGAAGAAGTTACTGACTCGCAGTCGGAATCAAGTCAATTGCATAGTTTCTTACAATGGTTCTTGTATAGCTTGCGGTATAAAAACATATTTTTTAACATTGAATTTTATTTAGATATATAATTTTTGTTCCCTGAACCAATTGAAAATGTGTAAAAAGGGTATTATAATGTTTTGAAAAGGTATATAACAGGCATTAAGCTGGACATCCAAATTCCAAGGGAAAAAGGAAAAACTTTCAATTGAAATCTTCGTTGTACGCAAGATTGTTATACAAAAGTTCGACTGTGCAATATCTTAATTATATAATGCTTGTGTCGAACTTTCATCTGGCTTACCGTCAATTTTAAACTTAGAAGCACCTATTAGATATGCTTAGAAGTTTAATGCTGATTAACGTAATTAAATCAAATGAATCGATTTGAAAAAGATTACATGTGAGAAATATAATTTCAAATTTAGCATCTCACCCAAAAAAATTTTCTATAAATTATGCGGGAAACTAGCTTTGGGCTTTAAAACAATTTGCAAGATGAAACTGTGGGCATTACTTATTGCGATAATTCTCACACCATATCGTACAAAAAAACAATAATAATTGTTTTAAAATGTCAATATAAATAAATGTCTGCCTAAAAAATTGGTGTAAACTGAATTAATGAATTTTCATTTTCCTTTTGGGCTGGTTGTTAAGCATTTACTGTCTACTACCTAAACGGGTTTATATTCAGTTAAAAGTGCAGTTCGATGTCCAGATACTGATATCTATATGAATTGATATTTGACTTTTGGAATGTAAGTTAACTATTTATTTGTCTTTCCGTAAGCGCTTTATTTAATTGTCGGTTCTGGGCATGCATTAGGGCAAGTCCTTAACCCCGTACCATAAAATGGGTTTTCAATTGAATCAAATTGCAGTGTTCTGGAAATTAAATCGTAGTGTAGAAATCTTCGATGTACGCAAGATTGTTATATAAAAGTTCGACTGTGCAATATTTCAATTATACATATAATGCTTGTGTCGAACTTTCATCTGGCATACCGTCAATTTTGAACTTAGAAGCACCTATTAGGTATGCTTAGAAGTTTAATGCTGATTCACGTAATGAAATCAAATGAATCGATTTGAAAAAGATTACGTGTGAGAAATATAATTTCAAATTTAGCATTTCAGCTACAAAGTTATCTATAAATTATGCGGGACACTAGCTTTGGGCTTTAAAACAATTTGCAAGATGAAACTGTGTGCACTACTAATTGCGATACTTGTTATCATGGATTACAATTTCGGACTAGGACGCAAAAAATAATAATAATTTCAAAATGTCAATATAAATAAATGTCTGCCTAATGATTTGTCACTTTACTTTTGGGCTGGTTTAAGAGAATGCATTGTTTATTCTCTAAACGAATTTATAGGCAGATTGATAAAGGTGGAGTTCGCTGTCCAGATCAGATACGAACATCTTTATGAATTGACTTTTGACTTTCGGTATGTTTAGTCATCTGAGACGCTTGCCGGTACCGCCTTTTTTAAGTGTCGGTGTTTGGCAAGCATGAGGGCAGTTCTTTAATCCTGTCTCATCCTCTTTCATCTTGGCTAATCTCAGCAGAAGTCACCGGCCATGGCTCAGCCTCCTGGCTCGCAGTCGGCATCAAGTCGTTTTTATTTTTTTTATTTTTGCAAAAGAAAACAATTAACCCGTCTACTGTTGCTAATTTCATAGGATCTTCGGGTTGCCGTGTCTTGTTTTGCATGTTTGCCATGTAGTCACGGGGACACGCCCACTCGCACACCCTCGCGACTCACGGCGGCACCAGCAAAGGGTGAAGCTGTAGGGATTAAGTAGAAGCAGATATCTTTGGATTGACTCTTGCTGAGCACCGCATGCCGTATTTTCTTTACCCCTTTCTTTCGACATCGTATGTATTCCGATGACTTTTGTAATGCGTCTCCTTGCTCTTGCCGTTTGTCGGTAAATTTTTTGCTACCGTTCTGCAAACGGCCCTTAGTCTAGGCGTATTTTCCGGGAAATGCATTGCACGTAGCTCTTACCTGCTAATTGGCCTAGCTATATTTGTAGCAAATACAAACACGAATCATCCGTTTGTCAAAATATATGTAAGCAATCAATTCTCATTAGGTGTATGAATTGGAAACAAATTTGGTCGGTAAACGGCATAAATCAAAGTGCAGCCAAGGCCAAGTGTCTTTGAGCCGATCTTCTTCAAGCTGCATTTGCCCACTTACAATTATGGCAACAATGGACAACAAACACTCTTTTCAAGTGTGTGGCCTCAGGAATCAATCAAGGCTCATCATTCACACAGCACACACACACACATGCACTCAAAAAGCATCGACAAACCCTTCAAGTCCGAAGTTCGCCGCTGCGTGTGTGTTGCTTTAATTAATGTGTGGCCATTTATTAAATTGGCAGTTTAGTCTTGGCATCTCATTTGGCCAGTGAGAAAAAGGCAGAGCGAGAGAGAAGCGCCTGCGGTTGGCCATTTATACACATGGCTCCCTCCTGCTCCTGCTCCTGCTTCTGCTCTCTACATACGCTGTATATGTATGTGTACGTGTGTAAGTGTGCGTGCGTGCGGCCGATCAGCCTAATTTGTAACCATTAACCAAGGTATTATGTTTGGTCAGGCGAATGCATGCTGTTACCGATGCTATAAACGGGAATGAGATTGCCTGGATATTTTTAAGAATGCTTGGATGGATGGATGGATGTCAGCGGTGTTTTTTTGTCAATAAAAAACTATTTAATTATCCATTTGTACTATGCTCATCCTTTGTGATTCTCGATAGATGTGCTTATTTTGTTCAAATAACATAAATAATGAACAAAACAAAAAGTTTTTAAGATTTGGTAATTAATTGGCAAATAACAGAAATAATGCGTAGCTTAATTGCAGATTATTTTTCAACACTGCTCAGTAACAGATAACGACATTAAATCGATAATGTATATAAGATGAAATATTTGGCAAGATGAAATATTTGGTACTACTTGTTGCACTTTAAATGGACTTCTTATCCCATTGTTTGTACTATTTGTTGCTTACCTATTAGACAGGTTTATAACTTAAGCTTAATTAAGTTAAAGAAAACGAATTGCATGAAGTGTGGTATCGCAAATAAAACCATGAAAGAAGACTTAAGTCGACAATGCTCAACTAGGAGATACCCTGAACCCTTGAATTTACTCGTTGTCTAAAATATATGCGGTGTTGATCAACCGATTTCGATAAAAGCTTAACAAATAAAAATAATATACCCTTCTTTCTCATTTCATGGGTTCAGCGTATAAAATCAATATATAAGCAATGCCCTCGCAATAACATTCCAGAGTCTCGACAATTGGCAAAATGAAATATTTACTACTTCTTTGTGCACTTGTTCTCGTATTTGGTGATACTGTGTATAATCCACCCAATCAGTGGGAGGATAAAAAATAGTTAGCAAATCCCGCAAAATAAAGATGAACACCAAATGATGATTTGGTGCTATAAATTTAATTAAATGTGTTTTAATCCTAATTTTCATAATGTTGAAATGTTCAATCACATAAGCATCAGCATCCACTTTTCGTGTTTTTACTCAGTTATGAGTATTAAGTTTTGCTTTGTAGTTGTTATCAGATATAACTGAAATAAGGAAGTTGTTATTTTGGCAGTAATGGACTAAGCCCAGATTCTTAAGATATATATGAACAAAGTTTGGCAACTGCTATTGAATATTGTCGCAAGTTCTGTTGAAGTCCCAAATGCATCCTACAATGGAATCGCCATTAGCTGCCGCCGCCTGCATTGTTTTTTTTTTTTTTTATCTCTGGCGCATCCGCATTTGGTTCGTGTTCGCCACGGGAATTGGGACTGTGCTATATACGTATGTATGTGTGTGTGGGGTGTCTGAACATTCAAACATATATATATGTATATATACATATATTTTGTATTCTATATGCGGTAATTGACATTCAATCATTAATCAAAGTGCACAATGCAGACATTTCGTTTCGTATTTTATTTAGTTTTGTATTGCTGTTGGCTGCGTTTTGCTTTTTTCCGTCAGCGATTTTTGGCACAGCCGCCGAAGTTGCCCGCTGCGCTAGGGTTTGTATGTATTTGGCTTGAATCCCAGTCCCAAAAACAGACGGCAGCGATGCGAGGCAGATCTACTTACTAGTCAAGGGCTGGGCATATACAATTTTACAAATTCACAATTGCGAGCAAGTGTAACGGCCTTCAACACCTACACTTTCGGTGTGTGCATGTGTGAGTGTAATTTGGCGAGGTGTACTCAAGAGTTTTAACTGCCACCACTGGGCGCAGCTCTGGTCGCCTGGCGCTACTGAGTGCTTTGTTCTTTGGCTGACAGCTCTTGACATGGCGCGTCGGTTTTGCCTTGGCTGAAGAGCTCTTGCAAATCCTCACATACTTTTCAGTATGCTGTGATGTGAGTATATGTGTTTCTTTTCTACCGCTTGATACTCACCCTCTTTCTAAGCTGAAAGCATACTCCATACAATTCCCACCACCAGCAACAGTGAAAGTTCTCCATGCGTGTAAAAGGACCAAGATGAAAGTAGCAATTTCGTCCATTTGCAATTTTTCCCCATTTCAACCGCTAAGAGACTGGGTGTTTTTCTGACTTTGACAGTCGCATTTTGATGAAATTTTATTCTGTTCACATACACGTCAATGTCATTTCTGCCGCTCGCTTAGTCTTAGTTTTTTATGCCATGTCCTTTTGTTGATTATTTCGTTGACGTGCTGGAAAAAACAACAACAACACAATATAAAAGAGAAGAAGAAAAGTGGCTTTCTTATTGCTTTGTCTTATGTTTCTTTATTTGTTTAACAAATTCTGCCTGTTGGATGCTTACTAAAGTATGTGGGTACGGTAAAGTTGGTCTTAAATTTATAAAGGTGTGTGTTATATATCTATCTATCACTATTCACTCAAATTCGATTTACATAATCTCATAACAGAGACCAATTATTAATTTCTTAGCTTATATGCATAACGAATATCATTAAGTGTTGCAAATATCATTAAGTTTTTGCACTTATTAGACATGCATCAAATTTTTACGCTGATTACCAATTTGAAGTATCTATATTGTTGACAAAATTCTGAATCGATTTTGAATAAATTGTAGTGCTGATAAGTTAATTTAAAAAAATTAACAACACGCTCTTAACCAGTTTACAAGATAAAGCTTAACAAACATTGAACTATTTTAACAATTGACATTGTTGTGCGCCATCTGTCGGAGAGTAGCAGTTTGTGTGTGTTCCACATTTGGTTTGAAACTCTGACTATTCATTGAGTCTACTGCTATCTCACTTAGCAAGACAGGGATGTCAATAGGTGACTTAGTTGAGAAACTTACCAGGTGGTAGGTGTCTCTGATATTGTAACAGAGACTTAAATTACAGCGAAAAACAAAATTTATATGAAGTTGAGGAAAATATCAAATGTCCAATTGCGCCTGCTGCTGAACTTACCTAACTGGTAGGCCAGTTTAATTAAACAATAATTAATTTGTTGAAAATTATTAAGTCATTAAGCTGATTTCGATTTAAAGGCTTGTTAAAGTTTGAATTGATTGAACCCAAAACTGACCCAAGAAATTATCAGGAAAAAGGGGCAAGCACTTGCTGTGGGACAAAGGCAATAAGTACGGCATTCAGTTTATGTAAATCCAATAAATATTATTTGACTCAAATGCTGTTGCACAGTGTGCAATCAATTTTATTTGGAAAACAATTTGTATTTGTTGTTTGCTGGCTATCGTTATCGTGCTGTCCTATCCTGTTCTCTCCTGTCCCATCCTGACATTTGGTTCTGCGGCAGTTGCTGGTATTGGTGTTGGTGCCACATCAGCGTGCAACAAATTTAAAAGCTCAATTTGTCCATTTATGTCAACTTGTCACGCGAAGTAAAATAAAACGAATTAATAAAATGCGCCGGGGACAAGGACTTGGCACAACAGCAAACCAAAGGATACATGGAGCAGAGAATGGGGGTAAAGAGTGTAAGAAGGGAGAGGTGGTTCAACTAAACGCGTAAAATATATTCAGCAATTGTGTTGCCGCTGTTGCTGCTGTAGCTGATACTATTTCTGCTGCTCTTCCGCAGCTGCAGATACAAAGATACTTTAGTGGCAAGATACGGATACACCATCATTCATCGCTTATGTTTTGCCACATCCCTTCTGTCCTGCTGTTTTGGGTTGCCTTCGTCCCTCGCTCCGCCAGCTCCTCCAATTGCTCAATCTGTCCCACCTCCTTCTTGCTTTTGTTGTTGTTGTTGTTGTCCTTGTCCTTGTTGGCGGCGTCGTTGCAAACAAATGGCAAAAACTGTCGCTCATTCGCATAAATCCTGACGAATGATTTCAACGCGCGGCCAAAACTCTACCACCAGAAGAGACGTCAAGCTGCGGGCGGGGGAGTATATAGTAAATTTGGGCGTGTGGGCGTGCCAGTGTGGGGGCGCACAACAAAAGCAATTATATGTGCGAATCATTTTACGAGCGAGCGGAAAAAGAAAACAGAAAAACAGACAGCAGGAACTGCGCTGCTGCTGACTGTGGCTGTGGCTACTAGCATCCTTTTCAATGCGAGCGAGTTTTGGTGGCCGGGTGTCACATAAAAAATAAGGAAAGCAGGCAGGGAGTGAAATAGAGCGATATAGCAGGAGAGAGAGAGAGAGATAGAGAGGAGGCGAGCTGAATGAAATGGAATGGAGTAAAACAAAGGCTGCTGCAATAGTAGCAGTCAACAAACAAGCGACGACAAGCAACAACAATTCAAATGGCAAAGAAATTGCAAACTCAATGAAAGCGACAAGACCTCCCACACACACACACACAAATGTGTCCCACAGCACCAGTGGGCCATTGTGCACCACTCTGGTGCCCCACCGTAAAAATCAACAGCGGAAAAAAAGCGCACGACAAAAATCAAACGATTGTCAATGCGAAAATAAATCGCATTCTTTCATTTTAGATGTGTGGCAGGAGAGAAATACCAACCATCCACCTCCTCTCACCAGTCGCTCTTCTTGACAACCAGCCCCTTTCCTGTTGCTGTTGCTCCCCAATGACGACAGCTGCCATAAAAAGTTTAGTTCGGCATCGTTGGATAAAACGTGCAGCAATTTTTTATTCTTGTGAAGAGCTTCGAGTGTCCTGAATTGAGCCAAGCCAAAATCGCACTCAATTTGCACTTTACTTCACTATTAATTCGATCACGAAAAATTGACAGATATTTATAAAAATCGAACTTTCTACTACTATGAGCATCTATATACCTCATAAAGTTTTTAAGCAATGTTGTAAAAATATATTTTAAAAACTTACCAATTCATAATAAATGTTTCAATCTAAACTTCGAGTTTCTTAAAATCATGTTTTACTTTTTAAATTTATGTTCTGACTATTTAAAGACTTCCAATAAAAACAATGTAGCTTAGCTTGTTAAATTTATTTAAAATAACTTAATTTTTTTTTATATTGACATTTAAATATACATCTTAAACATTTTGCATCATCAAACATCAATGCTATCTCATGGGTGCTATGCATATCACCTTTCATCAATTTACATATGACTTAAACGGCAAAGGATAAAAAGAAATCAGATCAAACATCATAAATTCTACAACGTGTAGCCATAATAAAGTGTTTGGGCCCCGAAAGCAAATGCGGAATACTAATGATTTGGCTCATAAATGCCAGCAGAAGAGATACCAATTTCGACAGATTTTTGTTTGTTCAGAACAGACGTCATTTGAGTTACATATATGTATTTCATCTTACTTCTTTCTTTTTTTTTTATCAGTAGACAAGTTGTGGCTGCATGCGGCGTATACTTAATGTCAGGCACACACAAATATAATATATAAAAACGTCATCATAACAGGCCTCTGGCACAAACAGCAAACGGCCTTCCAAAATCGTTATTTATGTATGGAAACGTGCCAAGCGGGTTTTTGTTTCGCATACCTACAGTTCCACACTCCACCTCACAACACCCACTTCAGGCAGCTGATTCGCGTCTGCAGCTGAGCTCAGTGTTTATGTGAGTTGCCAGCTACTGCTGCTGCTGTTGCCTGTTGTGATTTTCTCCAGATTTCCTCTAAGCTATTGTTGTTTGTTTTCCTCTGCTGTGCTTTGTTGTTGTTTTCTTTCACTTCACTCTGCCTGGCGCCAAGTACCGCAGTGCCCTGTCCCTTCTCGCTTTCTCGACTCCCTCGCTCGTTCAGTAAGTGACGCCGACTTTTACGGGAGCCTGAATTATTAATACACGTTAAAAGGCACCGCCAATTGTTGGCGCCTGGACACCATTGCCATCGTTTCAGCTACTGCTCGTGCTTCTGCGTTGTGGCTTTCCTCTCGGCTTCTGCATCATAGTTGAGTTGATGTTTTATGTGCTAAGTAGTTGTTAAGTCACCTGCGACATGTTGGATGAAATCATATTTCTCTTTGCTGCGTGATTCAGTGTTCTGTTCTTGACTAAAATTTAAGGTTTGATTAAAACATTTAGTAAAATAAGACTTGAAAGCAAATTAGTTAGAAAGCTCAAGTTTAATCATTAATGTCATGAGGAGAAGATATTAAGACAGAGAGTTTTTGATTTTCAATTTAGACACACAACAAAAATGAAATCATAACAAAAAAGTATTCTGTATAAAGTTTATTATGTCCCAATGAGAGTGTTTTTTTCGGACAGTCTGAAAGTCTCGAGAGTTTCTTGCGAGCTCTGGTATAAACCCTTTCAAGCATTCAATTTAATATCGATATGTCTTCCACGAAATCAAATAATCTTAAATAAAAGGCATACTTTTAGGCAAAAAAAATCACTGATATTACTTTTCTTTGGGACTTATATATTTAAGTTATAGGTTGAAACAAGTCGCCGAAATTCTGCCAAGTTCCTACACCTTTTCAAAGTGCGTATTATTGCAATGACTAGCACAACTAATCTATATTGAAAGAATATACTAACAAGATCCTTGAGCTGTACTTTTAAGACTCTCCAACTGTCCGAATAAATTAGATACTCTTCGGTAAATTATTAAATCGCAAACGCTTGAGAATAAACTAATTGTTACACAATAATTTAAACTTAAGAATTGTAGTTCACTTTTATGATTTCAGTAAAATTTCTACCGGCTATTTTTTAAATCACTTAATTTTCAAGTCGTTGTTTCTTTCTACCCTGTGAGATACCTGTAGAGACGAGCTTCTGATAATTGACAACTGCATTTAAATGCACCATAAACAAAAGCCCGGAACTACAGGGTAGGTCACGGGAGCGTTTCTGCATTTCACTTCAATTCACCACCCTTCACCCGGCCGCTTATTCGACTTTGCAGTGCTGCACTTTAAAGACATAAAACAAAATTATCGGGCAAGTGTCCAAAGTGTGCAATATCGCTACCTAACAATTCATGGAGCCAGAACGAAAAACTCAGACTTGGTTTCTAGACTGGAAACACTTTTCTGTTTGCGGTTTGCTATTTGCGGTCCTGTGGTTTTTAGTTAAGTTTATAAATGCCACGCACTTTGCGAACTGGCGCTGAGTACAGAAAAACAGCAGCAGCAGCAACAATAGCAACTGCCATAAATACTACTACAAGGTAAAGTTTGTTTGTGGCCAGTATCTGCCTAGAGCGCTTGAAAATTTCAAAAGTAAAATAACAATTTGAAAAACAAGGTGAACTTTCAAAAGAGAAAACAAAAGCTACAAAGCAACAGCAAAAAACTGTAGCATCGAATACTTGACGCAAAACTTTATCCATAGCCAACGAAATTGCGACAGGCGAGCAGATGTCCTGCTGGGCAATCCACCCAAAGTAGCAATCTCTCCTTTTTCCTTCCTCTGCCAACTTACCGTTTGCCTCTGACCTCTGGTTGGCTTGTGTTCGTTGGCAACGCATTTAATATTAAAATTGTATGCATCCTTAACGCAGCACAGGAAATGGAAGCTCAACTCTGCTTTCGGTACTGTGTACACCACGCCTTCTGAAATGTTTATTACGTTTCTAAAACTGAAATCATAATTTGAAAATGGAATATGCATAATCCACAACATTATAAATACTTATTTGCACTCGGAGCAGCAGCAAATTGCATTAGCAAATGTGCAATTAAATCAAAATGAACTTGTTATTTATATCCCCCCAAAAAACAAAAACAAACGCACAGAAACAACAACAACTATCGGCATCCACTTTCCAAACTTGCAGCTTGTTTTGGGCCATACATCCGCATCCATGTCCGCATCTGTATCCGTATCCGTATCCATGTCCGTATGCGTGGTTGTCGTGTTCTTGCCACATGCTGCGCCCAGCTGCATTTCAGTTGCAGTATTATAATCTGTAATTTACAACAGAGTTCTGTTTATTTATGACACTCGCAAAACGTGCGTAATGAGATTTTCTCCACAAACGCACAAATGTTTAACTTGATAAATACCCAAACCTCAATTCACTAATTTACAATTGCATTAACATTTTGCAAAGGATTTTAGGTCAACAATGTCTGCTTACATTATAATTATATCATATTTTATGTACATATCGCGGCTTTGTAACAACTTAGAAGTTTTGTAAGTGCTAAAAATAACTGTTTTGCTGTCAAAATAAAATGATTAAATGTTATTTTCCAATAGAGTACAGCAATAAATAACACATTTTTGTTCTTTACTTGTTTATGAATGTACAAAAAAATTACAGTTAAAGATCGTTGATATTATATTAATAAACTTTGATTCTGAGAGTTGTATTAGTTATTTAAGTTTAATATTACTTTTAAAAGTCATTGGAAAAACAGTTCAAACTTTCTTTTAATTCAACTACAAAAACATAAAAATTTTAAATCAAGTCTTTTGTATGAAAATTTCTCTGTTCAATGAATTTTTTTAAGACTTATTTTAGACTTGGCTGAATTGGCTATTAAACTTTATTAGTTTGCAAGTTATCTTTGCAGCATATTTTATTTTACTACTTTTTCTTCTTCTCATTTTTTATGTACAGCTGCATCTTGCACCTGGGAATTCAACGCAATATCATAATAATTTGTATAAACTTAATTGGATCTTTTATCTGTGCAGGTTTTTGTGTGACTATCATACTGGATTCTACGGCAGCAGTGCAACTTTGCTTCCGGCTCACGATTCTCTCAACTCTCGCCCAGACTCTTTTTGGCCAACTGCAGTGTATGTGCACAGAGCACATAAATTCGGCAAGTCATGTGGACAAGGATAAGAAAATGGAACAGCAGCCAAAGAGGAGGTTGAATGCTTGCCGTAAAGTTTAATTAAATTAGTCCTACGATTTATCTTGGCTTGGCAATCGCTTAAAAGGCCCAGTCGCAAAACGAGAAAATGCTTAAAAGTCAGCCCTGTCCTGTCCAGAACTATGTACTGCCCCGTGTTGCAGCCTTGTCGACGAATTAAAAGGTCTGCCAACACCACCACACACACACACACATTTTTTTCACTCATTCTCTTTACTTTTTCCCTGTGTTTCTTTTTTGCAGTCCTTTTATTTGGACTGCGCCAGAAGGTCATTCGCTGTGAGTTATGGGCTCACTGTTACTGGCCACGTACTCTAATGGGCTGCATAAAAAGGCTGGTCAGACCTAAAGGTTGGTGTGGTACGATGTCTGGCCAGCGCCAAGAATCTAAATGAAAGAGCCAAACGAGCCAAATTGTAAAAATTATTTAAGCCTTCTACTTTTCAATTTTTTCTGTTTGTTTTTGTTGTTTTTCTTTTTCGGGTTTGCCGAAAAAAGCCTTTGCGTCATTTGTTTTCAATTTGCGCGCAACGCTGAAAATTCCATTTGATGTTTGCCAAGCAACCCGCCCACTAACCAACCACCCACTTCAATTTAGAGAGGATTGGGAAAACTAGCTGACTTCCGCACGCTCTCATATTTTCACTTAGCTAACGCTGGCGAAATGGCTTCATTGGGGAACGGAAGACGACTGTAAAAGATGCCATGAAACTCACGCCTTGAGCTCTTGCTAAAGAGGACCACGTGGAGCGATTCATGCCGAGAACTACAGAGAAAGAGCGAAAGAGAGCGAGGAAAAGTGGTAAAGTGGTAAGAGGATGCACCGGATGCACAAGTAATTTTCAGCTGCCACAGACACTATTCGCTAGCTAGTTTGCTGTGCCATGTCCTGCCCGAGAGTTTTCAACCAATTTTATGTTTTGCCAGCAAATGCTGTATGTGTGTGTGTTAAAGTCCACATAAATTCAGAGCGGCCATGGCCAACTTTACTTTATCCGCGGATGCAATCTACTGGCGCTGTTGTTATTGTAGTAGTTGCTGTTGTTGTTTTGGGCATTGTACATAAATTTGGTTTAAATTAAACAAGCATAATTGCATGCCAGCTTGACTGCTGCACTTTGTATCACACACAGATACATTAACAGATACGTACGTACATATGCAGATACAGCAACAGCAACAGAAAGATACGCGAACAACATTGGTTACAGCTGCGCCAGTTATTATACACTTACACTTACATACTCAATTATGAATTAGCATTCATTTAAAGTGTAATTAAAATCTCCAAATGGTGCCCAACCATCTAACTGCTGTCCAAAACCAAACCAGATAATCCACCAACACCATTATAGCCACAGTATATGTATAAGTATCTAGGGATTGGCTTCTGTGCTGCATCGTTTCTCGCTGAATTTATGTAAATGCCCATTTCAGGGGCACACATGCACACACATGCATAAATATATCCACTGTGCAACGCGTGCAACATTAATGCAAACGACACATCCAAAGTGCATTAAAGAATTAATTAGTTCCGCATGCGGATAATAGTACATAAAAATATTTAATGGGTTTGGCACTTGCAATACATGTAAGTAGTCAAAGATACAGATGGAAATTTAAGGGCAGTTAAGAATCAGAGCATTAATTTAAACATCTGTTTAAGTTCAGCTTTATTGGTTTTATAAGTAGAAATGGCATTCTGACAACTATCTTTTATCTGCCAAATAAACAAGTTCTCTTACAAATTGTAGACAATGTTAATTTTATAAACTTATTTGAATAATGGAATAGAAGCTCGCCTAAATTATAGACAAACTGTCCTGCTCCATTTAAACTCAGTAACGAAACTAGTTAAACTAGTTAACTTTAAAAGTACTTTGATTGCTTGGTAAAGTTAACATTTATTCCACTTCTCCTTACAAGCTATGAGCTTTGTAATGACGTCAACTATAGTTTTCTTTCATACATAATTTTGTTCATACTGTTCCATACTCACTTAATTAAAGTCGTCAATTCACCAACTACTTGTCCAGTCTTAAACAACCTTACGCAACTCTCCGGCTCAATATTGAGCAACAGCAAAAATGGACAAGTGGGCGTTGACACGCCCAACATAAATGCTAAAGAGCAAAAGTGGGGGGTGGATGGATAGAATAGAATAAAATAAACGCAAATTATATGCAAATTGTATGCTGCCGTCCGCAGCCTGAGGGGAGTTGGCACAGCAACGACTAGGACGGCAAGAAGCAAAAATGGAAAGTCCAGACACACCTCTAACCCCAAGTCCAAGCAGGCAGTGGATGCCACATCGGCATTAGCATCAGACACAAACATAAAAACAGACGCAGACAACTCCTCCATTTTCCATATCCCGGCATCAGCTACAGTTCTAAGGATACGCAATGGCAGAGATGCGACGATGAAGCCGGCGATTGCGTTAGTTTATTTGTATACGGGTGCACACAGTAGGAGCATAACTGTGTGTGTGTGTGAGAGTGAGGATTGAGATTGGCTTCCAACTCTCTTACACTCTTCCCACCCGCATAGCAATGGCAACATTTTAATGTAGCCCAGCACACGGCCATGAATCTTATGGCATGATGCGGGCTATCCAAATGACAGAGTCGCAGTACGCAGGACACACGGACACAAGGACGCATGGCGTGGCGCATTTTGATGTTGATAGATACAACAGCAGCGACAACAACTTCCAGGCTCCAAATACATTCAGCTCCAGAGCTTGCGATGTGCGCAGCGATAAAGAAAAGCGTGCAATGCATGTTATAATGAAACTCTTAAAGCAAATAATGTCCTTTCATCTAGCATACCTACACCCTACTAAAGCGTTCACTTCAGTTTCGCGAGCTTATAAACGCGCGTACAAGGATATCAGAAACATTCATTACACAGCAGATTTTGCTAGATTTTGTGTAGATAAATTGCATATCATTTGGCATCGGATTTTGGCATTTGGCTTACACAAGCTTCAACGCAAAAGAAACCAGCTTCGGCGCCACTAACACTAACTAAATACTATGTATAAATAAAATTTATATAGCTTAGCTTAACAAACATCCAACAACAAATTTTTGATCATAATGTAAATTTATTTGATTTATGTGAGCTTAAATACAATAAATCTAGCAGAAAAAATCAAACTAATTTCATTAAGCTAAGTGCAAATTAATGTAATATTCAAGAATTTTCTGAGTTAAGTGTCAAAAATTTCTTTAAAAAAATTAATGAATTTTCCTTACAAAAAACTATTGTTTATTTTTAATAAATTATGTAGTTTTTTTAAATTCTTTTCAACTTAATGTTTATTTAATCGATTAACTAAGTTTACTCAATTTTTTTAACTCTTACATCAACCGCGCAAATAAGTCCTTGTTGTCAGCAAATGGGAAGCTAATGAGTAACACATTTCACATTTCAGACTCGAGCGTTTTTCAAAAGGGATATGGGGCTCATTAGGAGAGCATTTAAATGACTTTTTATAGTTTTTGCAAAGCGCCCAACGCACAAGTGTCAAGTCAATGGTAAATTACACTTAACACGAATGTTCAACGTAAAGACCTCGTTCATATTTGTGTTTATTTGTTAAATGTCTGAGAAACGAAATGTAATGTCTACTACTTTGGCAGCTCACTTTGACTGCCACTATTCCCGGAGTGGCGATGGAGAGGGAAGGGGCAAGAGTAGAGGCATCCTGCGATCCTTTTTCGCAATACGCAGTACACAAAAATGGCGGTTGCACACAACTTCCGCCGTTGCCACACAGAAAGAAATGGGCAACATACCACAGAAACAGACCCAGAACCAAACCACAAACAAAAAAAAAACCCCCACTTCCGCAAAATGCTAACAAAAGGCGTGGCAAGAGAGGTAAGCGGAAAAGGGAAGAAGGGGCGGCAAAACGAACGATGAAAAATAAAATGCGCACAGTGCGAAACTCTTAACATGCAAATGCGTTGGCAAACGCGGCATTTGCACTACCTCCCTGCCCGTTCCATTTCATTCCTTCTCACAGCATTTTATTTCCTTTTTAATTTGGCACACAAAAATAAGAAAAAAAAAAAACTATATAGCAGAGGCAGTGAACGTGAACGTGATATTGAGGCATGCAGTGCAGATAAGTGCGCCCAGTTGCGCTGATAGCCACGCCCATTTGGCCGTCAAGGAAAAGTTTTAATTTCAGTTGGGTACAGTTGGACAGTTTTACGGCCCTCAGCAGCTATCAGCCAACAGCGAACAACACCGAACAACGGCAACAACTGAAACTGCGAATGCATCTGCATTTTAATTGCAAATGGAAACAGTTATCTAAATTGGTTAAAATATTAAAAACGATACATGGCGCATTTTTATACATTGCAATCTGTAATGGACAAATTGCAGCTGCTACAAGTTTGGTTTTCGGTTTCAGCTCTATGTGGCTTTTTACAAAGTTGGTGGCGCCACATGCGACCAAGGCAAAAAAACAACAGCTCTGTATAACAAGTAAAAAGTTTTATATTTCAGTGGATTTGACTTTAGAGCACCCTAAATCATAAAGTACAACAGCTTTATATAAAATTTGTACAATCCCATTAACAAAGAAAAGAATTAGTTTTGATTAAAATAAGTATTTCTCAACTTAACAATCGCGTATTGTATGAAACTTAAGGATTTCACTTTAAATTCGCGTTTAATTTAATTAAATATATAGGGCTAATAAAAAAACTGTGTTTTAAGCTTTATTTTCCTTATTAATTTAAAAATTAATCAATAGAACCTGATATTTTTTAATGGAAACCATAGAATTAATCTTTGCAAATGAATACTGAAATATAATTCAAGCAACAGAATCTGAACTCAAGCTATAAAGAACTTGTTTGGACTTCTCATAGTATTTTTGTATTTGTAAATCAAAATCTAGAACATTTAAATACAATTTTTAAACAGTGAAAAATCAATTTATCTCTCTTATCTTTTTTATTGTTTTCTGTGTTTTAAGTTTCCTGTCTACTTTTGTCTTCTCTGGGTTTTCTCATATTCAATTTGTTGGCATAGTAGTATTAAAGTATAAAAAAGCGTTTTAAATTTTTTTTTTGGTACGTTGCCAAAAATGTGTCCTCATTCGCGCTCTCATTCACAATCCCGCTCAAGTGCATTCAGAGCCGCATTTTATTCTTTTCATGCTTCTGCTTCATGCAACTGGCATTGCCTACGCCCCTTAAAGAATCTGAAATTGAAGTCAAATGCAGATGCATATGCCTGGATAAAGTTTTTTATTTAAATGGGGAGACAAGTTTTGACTGTCTGAATGCTGGTGATGTTCTCCAAAAGCTGCTGTCGCTGTTGTCTTTGTTTGCCAATCGGCATGGCAATTAGTTAAATTTATTATTTGAGCACGCACCGCAACCGCAGCACCAGCACCAGCAGCAGCAGCACCAGCAGAGACCGCCAAATCCAAAAGCCAATGTCAAAACCAACCCAAAAACCCCCCTTAAACCAGAAGCGATGTGTCAACGGCAAAGCAGTTTCCATTTGTCTCCACGCGCTGGGATTAATGACAGGCAGCCAGCCAGCTAGCCGAGCGAGCCACAAGAGACAAAGCCTTAACTTGCCAGGACATGCATGAAAATTGTCAATGTTCAAGCAAACCACCCCACCACCCAATGCAAGCAACCATGCAAATATTTGGCTTTAAGGCAGCGGCTAATTCGCTTTTGTGCGAAAGCATAATAAATAAAGAAAAATGTATTTTAATTATTATTTATTGGTGCATTTTTCAGGCAGCTCAATTTGCTGTTGGTTTATTTATTTATTTTTTTATCATTTGCAGCTTTTCCTCTGCACATTTAACCGGAACTTTTCTGGCTTTGTATGGCTGTGTGTGTTTCGGATATTGGCGAATGCATTCATCTATAAATTGTGCATCATAAATCAAAAGGCGAGACTTCAATTAATGCTCCACTAGACCCATCGATAATTCATTACTAATTTATCTTTCTCCAACATACAAACATAACTCTGCATTAATTACAATGCAATTACTTATACACACATTGCATTATTGTATATATATATGACCATAATTAGTTGGTCACTCTTTCTGTATGCGTGTATGTGTGGGTGGGCGGAAGGTAGGCGTGGCAATTAACATTTACATGTGCTACTTATCAAAGCAAAACAAAAGGCCACACAGATCTGATAATTAATAGCCACATAAAAGGCAAGGTGAAAAGTCATTGTGGTGGAAGTTGGAATTGCAATTTGGGGGTTGAAAATGCTATAATTTACTAGCTGTAATATGCAAAGGACTTATTGTCATAAAGACAACAATCGTTATAGACCCAATTTATGACTCAAGACAAGGCAAAAGTAACAAAGGTTACTTCAACTTATAACTAAAATAGCAAGAAAAAGTTATTGGTCTAACTAAATTATAAGTTAAACAGTATTTAAAAAGAATGATATGTACAATAAACAAATAAATAGTCAATAACATTAATGTTGTATTTATCTATCCATCTATAACGATTTTAATCAAATAAAATTTAAAGCAAAATAACACATTTAGTTATTTGTTGAAGTTTGTCAGAGCAATTAAAGATTATCCCTTTAATAACAAGTTTAATGTTATAACCTACTCGTAGATTTACTTTACTATCATAAATTTGTAAGCAGCACGCTAAGCAAGCCATAATTGTCATTTAAAGCAATTAATCTATTAGTTAGAAAGCAAAAAAGATTTACTCGTGGTTGCAATATTTCCCTTTCACCAACAAAGTTGCGGCTTTGTAGTTCTTAATGTTTAAGCAGTATGTCTTCAATACATATATTATAAATTTATGCATACTTATTTGACACATATCCTTGAAATTTTAATAAAAATCTCATTCAATAGACATATTTACATAGAACATTTTATCAATATTCTTAGCACAGTTAAAATTGTAAGCAATTTAAGCACTGTTTAAACAAAATAACATTAAACAGTTTTATTGTACATACATAAATAAGCAAGTGTTAAATAAACATATGCCATGCAGAGTTATCGTGTCATCAATCACAAAACCAATTTCAACTTAAGTATTTTCATTAACACACAAAACTTTTGGGAAACAACAAACAACTTTTACTCACCCAATGAAATTCACACATTCGGTTGCCGGCCGTTGTACGTTGTTTTATTGTGATGACTTATCAGTGTGGCACTCTCTGGCACTCTGGCAGCTGGCAGGAATTAGACATCAGATGTTGCCAGGCGAAAGAGACAACAGACAGCATCGTCAAAAGCCAAAGAAGCACAACTTTTGTTTACAACTAGAAATTGAGCGACTATCATAGTCATCACAACTGAGTATTAACCAAGGTGCTAGCAGATCGTAAAAGCCGGAGAAGAGCACACGATAAAAACAAAAACCCCAGCACCAGCACCAGAAGCAGAAGCAGCTGCATCAGCGGTGCCAGGTCCAAGTTGAATGAGCGCCATCGAGGCGCGCATCTGTATGTGGAGGCGTTCAAGCCAGGAGGACAACTTCGAACACACGTTTCACTAGACGCTGGAAACCATTTGGATTGCATTTCCACGTTCCCCCCAATGGAACCCAAACAGACAGTGAGACAGAGAGAGAGAGAGAGAGAGAGAGAGAGAGAGAGAGAGAGAGAGAGAGAGAGGGAGAGATAGAGAGCAAGAGAGCGAAACCAAGAGATACAGCATCCCAAGTTGCAAAAGGTAAACAAAAATGTGATATGCGCATGCGCCTGGATGCTGCATCCAGGATGCTGGCCAGCATTGCAGTTAATATCAGCTACAACGGATAGTACACTGAGGAACGTGTTCAACAAAGGTAAAATTGCAGCGCATTTGCCATTTTCTATGGCAGGGTTGAAAACACACACGAAACACACAATTCAACCCCCAAATAGTACACGCGAGAGAGCGCAATGATGATGCTCAGCTTACGTTCCAATCGACTTTTTACGTGGTGGGTTGATATTGTGCGAGCCCGCAAAAAAATCAATAATCTCGACGTCCATGTTGGGCAGCAACCACCCCACCACCACAAACCCACCAACTAGGCAGACAATGAAATGATGAAGCCCAACGCCGTCAACGCCTGTAACAGCGCACGTGTTGTCTCTGTTCCCGGTGCCCAGACACCAACCCAACCCAGCCAACTTCATCACCGACTCCAATTGGGGTGTGTGTGTGCGTAGCAGCAACAACGCCAATTACAATATAGACAGACATTTAGTGTAGGATTGCATTTAGGAATTACGGCTGCTGCTGGTCCCAAGGATAAAACACATGTGCGCAAAAAATAACAAAAAAAAAACAAAAACAAACTTATACGGACTATGAAAAATTGTCGACATGTATTTAGCAACGAGTTTCTAATGGAAACAATTAAGTCATTAGCAAGTGTTGATTTTGATGACTGTCCAGCGGTTGTGGGAGTGGTGGGAGATGGGAGGGGGGACGTCTACTAAAACTAATGCGCCTGGTCATAATAGAGTTTGTCGTCCACAGAGACATTGCTTTTGTTGTTAAATTTGGCACATGACACCCACATGAGCCACATGCTTAGTACGCATAGTAAAATCTTACATATACGTATATAGTATGTGTATGATATCCATACTCCAGAGTGGCTATATAGTTTAGCTCCCAAGCGACAATGTGCTTCTTTTGGGCTCTCTGCCTTTAACAAATGCCTCGCATTTTTCTCAATTACAATGAATGTATGTGTTTGTGTGTGTTTTTGTAAATGTGTAGGTGTCATGAGGTGAACTGAAGTCCATTTTTAACCATGATTGAAGAGTTAAATGTTGTGGCAGTTTGAACAGCTTCAGTCAGCTTAACATAACTGCCAGGCATTTTCTCCTCTTGGCTCTCTCTCTTTCTCATTTGTGGATACCTTTTTGGTAAGTCATTGGGTAGTTGGGAATTTTAAGCATTCAAATAAATATTTTTACAGTTCTATTGAAATTGATGTTTTAGGTAATATTTTTAAATTTGCAAGAAATCTTTTGCAGATTCATGTAAAAAGTTTACGATTCAAGCTTTCAATGTTTCAATCAGAAACTTCGCAACTAAAATTAACTTGTTTGAGTGAACGACAAACAGATTCGACTCTGTAGGATTAAGTAAACTACATTAAGTAAACTACTCATAATTTATAATATCTTACAAATTGAGAGATTTCCAATAGCCCATTTTGTAGTTAAGTAAATATTTGATCTTAACACAAACACATTGATAAATAACACCTTCTGTTTACTATTTAACTTACCATTTTTTCCCCAAGTATCCAAATAAGGGTCTTTGCTTATCTTTATGTCGACTGTGTAAACATCCCTCAAAACACATCCCAAAAGTGCTCATGTACTTATCTACATACTCATATACATATATATAAGTATTAATTATCTCGAAATGAGAAGGAAACACATATAAGTATGATATTTATACATTGTATATATATAGTATATATGGTGTGTATATTTATTGATGTATATGGTAGAAAACGCTACTTCTTACTTGCAAGGCAAGGCATGGGATGGGAAGAAGCGAGTTCTCAAGGCACAAACATTCTCAAACGCTTCAAGTAAATCGAAATCAAAGTTAATTGAATGAATCATTAATAATAAGAAATACAGACCGCATCCGAGTGGAAACTACGGCCAGACGGATACAACAATTGCCGAAAAATTTTAAATATTAATTCAAGTCTTTTGTCTGTGTGTGTGTGTGTGTGTGTGTGTGTGTGTGTGTGTGTGTGTGTGTGTGTGTGTGTGTGTGTGTGTATGTGGAGGTGGGTAAACAGCTACAACAATCCTCTAAGATGATGAGGGTACCGGAATGACGGGCTGAAAAAGATGCAGGCGAGCATCGGCGTGTCCCAGCTTGTTGGTGGCATTGCAGTAATAATCCCCAAAGTCCTCCTCCGAGACGCTGGCAATGCGCAACACGGACGTGGTCGTCTCCGAGGATGAGGCTGTGTTGGAGATCTCGTAATGACGACTCGATTGCAGCTGCACTCCATTCCTGAACCATACAACAGTTGGCGCTGGGTAGCCCTGGACGCTGCACTCGAGATCAGCGGAATGGGACAACATCTGTGCCACCTTGGGTCGCTGCACAGCTATTTGGGGCCGAAACTCGACCTCGATACGGATCAGACGTTTGTCCGGCTGACCCTCGCCATTCTGGGCAATGCAGTAATAGCCACCACGGTCCACACGATGTACCGTCCTGATCCTTAGAGTTGGTTCGTTCAGCAGATGGCCACCTGCTGGCATTATTGCGTGCTCCTCACGTGCCCAGGATATGGTTGGTGCGGGAAATCCGTTGGCATGACAGGTTACCTCTACATTCTGTCCCTCCGTCACCAGAGTGCTCTTTGGCGTCTGCTCCGAGATCACCGGTGGCGTTTTAATCAGCAGATTCAATTTCTTGGTCACCTTGCCGGTGGCAGAGACAATCACCTGGCACTCGTACGGACCCATATCACTAGCCTCAATCTGACGTATGCGGAAGCTATAGACGGCACTATCCTTACCAGAATTCTCATGAACATTGATATTGTAGCGCTGATCGGGCAGACTGAGCATATTGCGCATGCTGAGCACCACGGCTGAATTTGGATCCGTTTTGGCCCAGCTAACGGTTAATTGCCCCACATGTTCCACAGTGCAATTGAATTCCACACTGTCGCCCACACTGGCCACCACATCCTGGCTGATATGACTGATAACTGGTGCCGTGGCAGTCGCTAGCGAGACAGCGATGCACAGCAGCAACCATAAATATGCAAGCTGGAAGTCACTCTTCTTCATTCTCCTATGGGGCTTTGCTGATAATTTGACAAATGTGATTCGAAGAGTTCAATGAGCTTCTTGTTGCTGTTTACTGTTTAATGCTCTGTTTGTGCTGTTCCGTTTTTGGTGTGTAACACGAGTTGTACGCTGCACGTTCGATGCGCGACTGACACGTCTTCGGCTCTCACTTCGGCTTCGAACTTTAAACAACGCTCAAAAATGTAGACGTCGACGTCGCTGTCAGCGTTAACGTTGACGTTCCACGTTGACGATGAGCGATCGCTTGTTATTGTCGTTATCTGTTGAAGCAACAACAAATGCACCGAAAATCATACCGAGTTCACGATCATATCTCTCTCGGCTTTGGCTTTTATTTACTTTTACGCTTTTGTATATGTTTGTTTGTGAATAGTTGTTGCTGTTGCTGCGGCTCACTTATCAATGACTTAAACTTTGCTGCACTCTTCGTCTTTTAAATTGATTTCTTTTGCTCGACGCGTCGAGAACAAAAACGCGGGCAAAACGTCTCGTGAAGTCGCGACTTGCGAGCGGCAACTGGACAAAACTGATGGCAAATTTTAAATTTGTGTCGCCATTTGCCCCTGAAAAACCGTTTAGAAGTTCGT
This sequence comes from Scaptomyza montana, assembly GCA_018904305.1. Lineage (NCBI taxonomy): Eukaryota > Metazoa > Arthropoda > Insecta > Diptera > Drosophilidae > Scaptomyza > Scaptomyza montana. The sequence continues at coordinate 4,172,649 of JAEIGR010000001.1, forward strand.
GGAAAGGTGCTGCACGCACACACACACACAAACATACACATTAATACTCATACATAGGATGATTTATGACATGGCGCTGAGAACAAAAGGACGGCGACGTCGCCGTCTGTTGGAAAGACCTTTCGCCTGTGGAAATGCCAATGCTAGGTCGCGATCCTGCATGGCCACCACATGAGTGCCATCTCTTTCGCGCTAGCTGTCAACATTCCCGCTTGCAGAGGCGCGTGCGTCGAATCAACGTAAAAGGGGGTGAAATATTTTAGAAGCCAAGCAATCGAATTGTTAGTAAAAATAAAATTATAAAAAATTATTTATATTGAATAAATACCGTTTTTGTTTAATTAATGATTTATATAAAATAAATAAAATAATTCATGTAAATTTTATACCAACTCCTCTCCAAATTATATAAAACTCTAAACAGATAATTCTCTAGACCTTAAAGTTTCTTTAACTTCCAAAAGTGTACAAAAACGTTCATCTGCTCCTTGGCAGGCTATCAATTTGTGGTCTTCCAATATTTCATGGATTATGCACTCAAACTGGGCTCACTTGTGGTTGAAGCCAAGTTGAGGCAGAAACTCTGTACAAAAATAATTCCGTAAAAACCAAAAAAAAACAACAAGAAATACTACTGGCACTGGCAACGCAGCAAATTAAATCAGTCCTTAAAACGTGACTGTGACTTCTGTCGAAATGCGGCGGATATAACAAAGGCAAAGGAGGTAACGAAGGCGGAAACGCAGTCGGGTGTCGGAATTGGGATGCTTTTTGGATGCACGAAGAAATCAGAGTGTGGCATGCAGCAGATGAAACTACATCCGATGTTCAGTTCCCAGTGTGTGCAATGTTCAGTGCTTCTCACAGTGCACATTTGAATCAGATAATTGTGAATTGTGTAAAATAATAAATTTCAAGTTAACTATCTGTGGACCGCATAGGGTGCTTTTCTATTCATTTTATTTACCCAGTGCCCCCGTCGGGCATAAGGCAAGAAAAGAGAGAGAGAGAGAGCAAAAGACCGAGAGAGAGAGAGAGAGAGTAAGAGAAGAGTAGAAGGTCTCAGGGATTCTTGTGGCTTATCCAAAGAATCGTTGCAGTTGCAGTTTGCAGTTGTGGTCCAGCATTTTTAGCTCATCATCGATGGATGGTCCTTTTTCTCGACAAACTTGCATTGCCCGCATTCAAACATGCAAGCATACATACATTTATATATATGTATGTGTGTATATTGAAAAAGAGCTGGGAATGCGACTGGAACGGCTAGCTGGCTGCTGGCTGCTGGCGTTGCTAACGTTCACGAGCTCAAGCGGATCTGAAACAGAAAATGTCAAATTTTGTAATTTATTACCCGAATCCTGTTTCTGTCAGTGACTCTTTCGGGTGTCTCGCATCGGCAGGGCGAACGGGGCTTTGCCATAGAGTCCTTTGTCACACACACTGCGTGTGAATTTGTACAACGCTGTGTACGTATGTGTGCATGCGTGTGTGTGTTTGTATCATTTACGAACTGTTTTGTTTGTTTTTGGCTTGCTGCCTGGCTGAACTGTGAATTGACTTTGGCTGCCAGTTGGCAGCAGCAGCACCAACAACAACAACGTCAATAACAACAAGCAGCTTTTCCCATCCAAAGTCAACACAACAATGATCGGTTACATATTTGGTAAACGGTATTAGCACATTTCACACAGTTTCATAAAATCGAAAAAAAAAAATGAAATAAAATAAGCACTAAATTTAAAACATGAACACATGTTACATATTTCAAATACCTGAATTTTACATACACATATATATTTATTAGCATTTAAAAACCGTGAAAGAATACCAATACTTTGGCTGACATAACTAAGAAATCTACTAATATTTATTGCAACTGTTTAGAAAGAAAGAAATTAGAAATATCTCATAATTTTAAATATTTCCGCCACTTTTTTGCAAGCGCCATCTACCGAATCAAACATTCAATAAACATTCAAGCCTCAAACAATCTGGTAGCACCAGCGCCACCTAGCGGCATTTCTACGGAACTATTTTTAGAATGCAACAGTGCTGCCAGATGCGCCCATTAAGCTACTTTTCCTAATAGTCTGGCACTGTTGTCATATTCTGTTTTGAATTGTTGTTCTTTCGCTCCAAATAACGGCGCTTTGCGGACGCGATGTAAATGAAAGAAAAAATGTGGAAATAAATAATTTGCAATTTTCGAATGTAACCGGTTACAATACATATGCAAATGAAAAGTTAGTTTTATTAGTTGAACGCGGAAAACAAAAGAATCAAATAAAATAGTGCGCGGTGGAGCTAACTGTGGAAAATGGCGCAACCGCCGCCGGATCAAAACTTTTACCACCACACACTGCCGCATCCGCACCCACACCCGCATTCACACACTCACACGCACTCTCAGCATCCACAGCTGCAGTTGCCGCCACAGTTTCGTAATCCGTTCGATTTAGTAAGTTCGATTACAAACAACAACTAAATTGTAAAAACCACCACAACAATTTTGTTTTTTTGCTCATTATTCCCAAAAGCTTTTTGATGAACGTACGGGCGCCATCAACTATAATTATATACGTCCCTATCTGCCAAATCAGATGCCAAAACCAGGCAAGTAATTATGTGCATATAAAAATACATTGCAGCACCAAAGAGTAATATGTTTAATAATAAAAAGGGTTCCTCAATTGCTTTCTTCTATTCTCTCTACTACTATCCCTTTATCTCTTTCCTTCTTTTCGGTTTTTATAAAAATAAATTTATTTTTACAAATCAGATGAGCTGTCTGACTCGCTGGTAATGCGACGACCACGTCGCACTCGCACAACATTCACAAGCTCCCAGATAGCCGAGCTGGAGCAGCACTTTTTGCAAGGACGGTACCTGACAGCACCCCGTCTGGCCGATCTATCTGCTAAGTTGGCGCTAGGCACGGCGCAGGTGAAGATCTGGTTTAAGAATCGCCGTCGCCGCCATAAAATACAATCGGACCAGCACAAGGATCAATCGTTCGATGGCATGCCGCTATCCCCTGCCTTGCCCAATGCACCAACCAAAACAGCGGATGCAGACCCACCGAACTTGCAAGCACTGAGCCTGGGAGGTGGTGGTGCTGCAACGCCAAACGCTTTAACGCCATCGCCCACACCATCAACGCCCACAGCACACCTTGTCGAGCATTACGGCGAGTCTTTTAACGCCTACTACAACTACAACAACCATCACCCACAGGTCACGAGCCAGCAGCGGCACGTGGCGCAGGTCCATGCCCAGTATTCAAGTGCAACGCCTTCCAATGCTGCTGCCCAGTTCTTTCCTGGAGCTGGAGCCATGCACCAACAAGGCAATTCCCATGCACAGCAACAGCTTCACCATCAGCAGCCACGTCAACTGCATCATCACCATGTGATGGCACAGCAGCAACAGCAACAACATCAACATCAACAGCAGCAACAACAACATCAACAGCATCACCAACAACAACAACAACAGCAGCAGCATCAACAACAACATTATCATCAGTTTGATTTTCAACAAAAACCAGCAAATGCCTGTCGGTTGCCAATAATCAAATGCGAAAACGAGGACGACTACAATTTCAACGGTTCGTATTATATGAGGTCAACTGCACTGCCGTTGCCTGGCGTCACTGCTGCCAGCAGCATGCCAGCTGTCGAGGCCGTTACCTCGGCGCTCTCGCCTGGCTCCGAAGTCTACGAGCCATTAACACCAAAGAATGACGAAAGTCCTAGTCTGTGTGGCGGTGGCGCTGGCGGGCCTACTGGCGGCGGCGGTGTCGGTGTCATTGGCGGCCCATGTGCTACTGCTGTCGGCGCCGCCGATGTCGACGACGATATGGACAATGGATCGAATAAGAAGACGACGACGCTACAGGTGCCATATATTAAAATTTGCCTAGAGTTTGTTTTTTTCTGGCACCTTTCTCATGCTTTTTCATATTTAACAGAACTTGGAGCCACTAAAGAGCAACAATAACAACAATGTGGTTGCAGACAAACCCTGTGACAATGGCAACAATATCTTGAGCGCAGGATTACTAGCCGTGGCACGCGGCAACCTCATCGGGTGTGGCAGCAACGGCAGCAGCGCTTTTGGAAAGTTCGGCAAACTCACAATACCATCTACGCAGCCGCCACCGCATCCTGGTGGTTCAATAGAAATGATGCATGAGTCAAATCAATATCAGTGTACGATGGATACGATAATGCAAGCGTATAATCCACATCGTAATGCCGGTGGCAACACACAGTTCGCCTACTGTTTTAATTAGATGAGAAAATAAGGCGCTCCATAAAAATAAGAATGATTGTAAAAAAAAAAACCACAAATTTAAATGTACGTGAAGTTTATAGCATTAGGTTCAACGTTGTTTCCTGATTGTACAAAGATCCAATAATTGTAGATATCAAAACGTAGTATTTAAGTCAAATTTAAAATTGGTCGTAGCTGACTTTTTTTCAATTAATTTCCTATAGCTATATACTTAAGTTAAAATACCTGTAAACTTTATTTGTAAAGCGTTCCTTGATCTCAACTCTGTCTGGTTCGGCATTTGTTAAAGCCCAACAATGCCCAGCCAGACAGCGTTGAGTCGAATATGGGCTTTAACTGAACTTTTTGCAGAATAAGTTTGCTTAAATGAATTTTATTTCTATAACTCTGGACAATTGGCATAGCTTAAAAAACTGTACTGATCCAAATGAAAAACGCTTCTCCTCTTGATAATTGTTTGCCTTATTCTTAGGCCTGCTATTATCACCTGAAGATCGAACGTTAAACAATAATAGTCGTCAGAATATTTTAAAAATTTGTTATGCCAAAGTGCATGTCGCAATTAGATATTCTACACGTGAGAAATATTTACAAATTGTCTCTTAAAACATGTTACCTACAGCCCACAGTTATCAAAACGAAATTCATATTAACCATAATAAGTATAATAGGAGTTGGAAATTTTTTGAAAATAAGTCACAGAGCTACTCTTAAATGGTGCACTATAAACTTATCACTTAAAACATAACTAAAAGCCTTGAAAAAAAAAAAAAAATTATTTTTGGTTCTCATATTTTTAAAATTCATCTTACTAACTTCAATATATTTTAAAGAAGATACTCTGTTTTTCTTGATCATCTTGTATTAAGTTAATACATATTGTTAGATATGTAAATGCATTAAGTTTAGTAAGATCTTATCAAATATATTATCTATAGTACTTAGAACCAACAAACTTAACTGTTTTAACATTTAAAGATGGAATTGAAAAATAGTATTTAATTTTGGGAAACATGCAAGAACAACTAAGTCATTTAATGTATGTATAATATAAATTGTATATATGTACATACATTTAAGTGTTATCAACATTTGTAGGCAAATTCAGCATGTTAACAAACTTGTGATGAAAGAAAACTGTAGCTGGTTTTTCCGTAAATCTTATGAATTTACAAATGAAAACTTTTACAGCACGCAGCCAGGCAAGCACATGTGTATTATAAAATCCGATCCGCGAATTTTCTAAGAAATGTGTATTATAAAATTCGCGCTCTATTTAGGTTCCTACCACCAGGTGCCTGCCTGTGTGTGTGTGAGTGTTTACATCCATCTACCTAACTTGAACCATTTAGGTAGGCTCGCAGCAACGCCTGACCAGCTCCCGACCGGGTGTGCACATGCTGCTACTTGAGGCGCTGCAATCGGCGCATCGAGCAGGCAACTTGTTGCAGCACTTTTCTTTGATATAAAATATGGAAAATCCAACATTTGCATGAACGGATGAAACTTGGGTTTATCCCATATGCAATTTTATTGCCACATTCGTACATTACTCATTTTGTATATTTGGATGAACTGTTAGAGGCGCGTAAAAATTTTCTTAAAACAAATAATAAAATTATTAATAAAGTGTAATTTTTTGAAATCTTAATTAAATTTATCTAGATAACAAAATCAATTGAATGTTAACACCAAAATAATTGGTCAAAAGGAATTATTTTTAAATAATTTTATGCTTGCATTATATTAATGTTTTTCAGTTTTATGAAATGAGATATTGCTTTTATACCAAAATAATAACCAAATATTTATCAATTTAATTATTCAAGCATCAAAAAGTTAAACAATATATCAAAAAACTATTTAAAGAAAATTGTTATCCAAAAGAAATTTTTTTAAAACTTATGATAACTTTGAGATTATTCTTAGTAATACAAATACAAGCACAAAACTCTACATACATATGCATACCTTATTTTTGTACGACCATTTGTCCTATGGCCACATCCCACCCAAAACTGTACAGAAATTTGTATGTTTTGACTTTGCCTTTGTTCTGACGTATTTTTAGTAATTTCTAAGAACTTACAAATCATATAGCGCCAGTAATAAAATTCTGCGATCTCGACGGATTCGCAGCGCTGGCGACAGGGGCAGGCACAGAGACAGAGACAAAGCGCAAGGGACAATGGCAGAGACAGAAGAAGAGTGAGACAGTGAGCGACAGTGTGAAACACAAATAAAGTCATAAACTGTTAAATCAAGCATAAAACCCTCGAAATATCCTTCTTCGCAGCGTTGCTTGCATTGCATTATCCAGATAATTGTGCGCGGGCCACGAAGCGACCAAAAGCCGCTACACAAATGTCGCCGCATGTCCTTGGGATCGACATCACTTTCGTCGGTGTCGCGTTCAAACAGGTGCTACAAGTTCGACAACACAACAACTGATCAGTATATCAGTTTTGGATAGTCGCCAGTTTACCTGGCTGCCAAGCCAGATTCGACTTGATCTGGAAACTGGACGAATTCACGTAACGTCAAGTCCTAGGCTAGCCGGATTTTGATTAAAACAAGCCCCTAGATCGTCCATGCCCTGGACTTGGCTAGTCTAGCCGGAGCCAGGCGCCGTATCGTGGAAAAGAAAGGGACAGCAACGGCGGACGGCGGACGCTATACAAAAGGATTTATGGCACTGTGAGCGAGTTTAGGCAAATTTTGTATTCTCGTCGCCTGAATTATTGGCAAACCTACTGACTGACTACCTAGCCAGGGTATATATTGTGCGAGTGCGGCCAGGGAGAACGTCACTATTGATTTGGACAGCCGAACAGTAACACGCACGCGCACACGAGAGCTTACTCGATATGTCATCCGTCATGCATTACTATCCAGTACACCAGTCCAAGATGAACGCGTATCCAGCGCCAGTGGTTAAATACAGCAATGTAAGTACAGCACATCGGAACTCATCTACCGAACTGTTAACTAATAACTCTTTTTCCTCTTGATAGCTGCTGTATAACCATCATCACAGCACTCCACCATCTATTCAGCAATCACAGCACACAACACCACTTCATCCAGTTGTTGCTATGCCGAATTACCAGCCACCAGCAACATTACCTCTTTCCCTTGTGGAGCAACATGGACAGCAGCTATCTTCCGATGAGAATATTACCCTGCAGCCGACGCAGGAACAACGGGTCAAGCTGAAACGTTCCCGGACAGCATTCACCAGTAAGCAATTAGTGGAGTTGGAAAGTGAATTCAAGAGCAACATGTATTTGTTCAGGACGCGTCGCATAGAGATTGCTCAGCGTCTGTCGTTGTGCGAACGTCAGGTTAAGATCTGGTTCCAGAATCGTCGCATGAAGTTCAAGAAGGACATTCAGGGTCATCGTCAACGCGACTCAAAACCTAATGCCAAACTGACACAGCCACAAACGGAGCAGAGTGCACATCGTGGAATTGTACAGCGTCTAATGTCCTACTCCCAGGATCCCAGTGCCGAGAAACGTTCCACGAATCCACCTGTTATACCCAATTCAGTTCAAGAGTTTTATGGACAAGTCAAGTCCAAGCCCAAGCCCAAGACTCAGGTGGCACCCAACAATGCTTCGGATCTTAGTGAAATTCTTGAACATCTTGCTCAGTCGACAGCACCACCTGCATCCAATGCAGCACCACCCGCCATCTCCGCAACAACTGGTCACTATTCGTACAATGTCGATCTAGTGTTGCAGAGCATCAAACAGGATCTGGAGGCAGCGGCTCAGGCCTGGTCCAAGTCCAACTCATCACAGACGCTGCACCATAATGCCGAACCACTTGCAATGCATCCCACCTCATCGCTATCAATGAATCTGTCCTGGGGTGAACCTGTAGCCAAGTCAAGAAAATTGAGCGTCTCGCATTTGAATCCCTGCACTGCTTCTTTTGACTACCAGAACTGATGAGACTTTCTATCTATTTATATAAGCATTTATGATATAAAAAAAAAATGTTGTATGTTAAGCTTTAGCTTAAACTAAGATTTAAGTATTCGTCACCGTTAAAAACAAAAAACGCCGACGTAAAAGTTACAACTCAGTGAAACATTTAAATAATACAATAGTAAGTAAATTTAAGACAGTCCATTTACTTAGTAAATATATGATTAAAGAGTTGACATAAGATTGAATAACAATAAAGCAAATATTGCAAAAGAAATGACTTTAATGAGCACTTATGGTAACTAACAAGTCCGAGCATGATAAATGATAACAAAACAAGCCTTCTTCGTTTATTATATCATGAATTATTTTATACTTTAAGAAGCTTGAAGATAGAGGAAAAACTCGTTGAATGGCATGCTTGTTTTCTAATCCATTTTAAGAATGAAGTAAGAATTATTAACAAAAAAATCTTTTTTATAAAAGATAATCTATTCGTGAATTAAGCGAAACTCTACTTGAATTAAGATCGACTTTGTTGAGTTTTCAATTTCAATTTTAGTGTTAAATCTTTTTTGAAAAATGTTTTTAACTTGTTTTTTTTTTCGCTCTGTGTATAAACTTCAATATCAATAAAAAATTTATTCTACCCAATTCCTAAATTTCTTAAAGATTTTAGAAATTTTCCTACAATGTAAGGAGCCCCTTACAAGTCTTTAACAACTACATACACATGTACGCTATTTTAATCTTAACTGAAACATTCTTAGCAAATACAAATCCAAATCCATCATTGCTTATGTCAAACGGGGCGTTTAAATGAGCAAAGAGTTCATTTTTGTGGCATACTTAAGCAGTAGAAAAATGTACTCCGCCCCACTTGCCAAGAGTTTTCACTTTTGCATTTAATGTCCTCTTGAGGCTTGAGGGTCAAGTCAAGGAATTCCATGGAAAAGTCAAATGTTTGACCATCTATTAATGCGACAGAGAAAAGTGTCAACCGCATTTGCCTTGTATGCAGCCTTTAACAGGATCTGGCCCAGGTCCAGTGGTCATCTTAAAATGCCGCAGAGAGCTCAAAAGTAGGAAGGAGAGTAAAATAGAAGTGCTACGATTTGATTTATGGATATTTAACCACACGCATTACTAGTACAATTGTGTTGGGTATGTTTTGGGACACTTGTTTTTGGGCGGCAGCTGGACGACATCTTTGCAGCGTGGAAATACGATTCGACTGCCCCAAGGAATGTGTACGAGTGCAAGAACAACATACAAACGCACACACACATGCCACAAAACACGTTTAGTTACTCCGGCTTGAAGTGACTTTTGGGGTTATGCCAGTGGGTTAGGGTTAGGCAGAGTGTGTGTGTGTGTGGCAAATTGCTTCCCCTGGGAGGAAATTGTCGGTGCGGAAATAGTGTGCCAAGGAGAACTGTGTGACAGCCAAAAACGGGGAGGGACCTTGGAATTTTCATGCGCATTGTTGACATTTCCGAGCATGTGTCAGACGGCGTTTTGTGGTAGCCTTAGCCGCGGGCGGGCAGCAAGTCCTTGACATCACATGTCCTTCGCCTTACCACAACGCACACACGCCAATACATATTTGCTGCCATAATGAATATGAATGTGATTTGGTTTTGAAGGCGGCATTTCGTGGGTGTGGCTAATCGTTTGGCTATAAACGCAGCTAATCAAAGCCGCATAAAAACCAACAAAGACAAAGATAGCGAGAATGAGATACAATTACGCGAAATGCTAGTGTAATAAACATGTCCAACAGATTGTTTCAATTGTTGCCCACACGCAGCTCAATCATTTTGCAGTCGAGCTCCACTTTATTTCCAGCACGCGGAATATTGCCATTTTATTGGGGTTTTTGCGGCCGCGCCTTTCTGTGCCGTTGATGACAACAAGACTTCTTCTTTCACTTCTTTGGCCTGGTCATAACAATAAATTTCAAAAACCGCACTTGCTGCCTAACTGCCCCCCACTTCTGCTTTATCAACTCTATCCAGCGACAAGCCAAATGGTTTTCTTGTTAATTAAATTAAATATTCAAGAAGGTACGTTTTGAAAGGCCCAAAACAACAACAACAACAGCAAGAACAACTGGAACAGCAACAGCAACTGCGACATTTTCTAATTAGATTGAATCTATAATTTTTATAGCTAATCGCCGAGCGCATTTTGCAGTGTTGAATTTTGAATTTGCGGCTTACAGAGATTTCACGGCTTTTTGCCAATTATTTCTTCATTGCCCCTCCAAATGACCAAATAAGTTGCAAATGTATTTCGTGTGCAAATGAAAGGGAATCGTCTTGCAACATAAATTAATTGAAGTTTTGTGGTTAAGACAAAATGAAAGGATTAATATGAAAGTTTGGAATACAAAAAACAAAACGTATGGGTTTCAAAAACAAATTTATGTTTAGCTATATACTATTGCTGTTACAAACTTTGGTTTTTAAATCTTCTTTAAGGTAATAATTCATTAATTTCTCTAGTTCACTAACCAAATGTTCAAGTGCTCTCTCTATGCTTGCATATTTGAAATTTTGTTTTGTATTTTTTTTTTTTTTGGCTTGATTTCCGTATTTTCAGCACGTTTAAACGTTATGACATTTCACAGACGTGTTAGTCCCTCAACGCTACCAATATGGCAACACCTGTCGTATAAACAGGCTAAACTCTACCCTCTCTCCTTGAACTTTACCATATGCCAACGCAAAAAAGATTTTTTAGCTCACAAAAATTGCACGTGGCAACATATAGAAATCCCTATGTGTGTGTACAATCTATCCCTTTGTGGGGCATGAGTTAGGTTGTCTCGCATTCTGTACCTTACGGAGCAAAAAATAGTGCGCCGAACATTGTTCCATGTGCTGCATCTGTAGCAAAGAAACAGCTACTTTTAACTAAGGAGTGGGCGAAACTCTGGTGTTTTATATTCCGCAGAGGTTTATTTTTTTTTGTCCAAATGAGCGCGTGAAAAAAAATCACTTTAACATTTGAATGCCAATTGTTAGGAAAGGATGGTGGAAGAGAGAGAGTATGAGTGGGGTTGCAAGCGAAGGCAGCACACCTTTGTCGATGTGTGCAATACAACGGTATTATTGTTGTGCCTTTCCCACAGCCTTGAATCATGGCCAAGAGCCGTGAGGTTGTTGTAAGCATCTGTTGCTGGCTTTTGGAATCTACTCGGCTCCTGGTACAAAAGTTGGGCACGATTGTGTGTGTGTGTTTGTATTCAATGCGGCTAAAACAATGTGCGACACAATTTGAATATTTGATTATTTTCCTAAAGTACGCACTCGTTTAGCAAACAGCACTTCAACTGATTGTTTGTAATTTGGAATATTAAAATAAAATTTCAATCTAAACAATAAAGAACTTAGACATTTTTGGGTTGTCTTTAAAGTTAATACAGCACTTTAATTAATATGCTTCTTTCTTAACTACTTATCGACTTATTAACTTTTCATACTTGACCTCCCCTCAAGCACACGTATTCATATTATAAGTACCTAAAGATATTAACAATTGATATTCGAAATGTCAGTAAGGCTTAAGAAATCGCTGTTAATTTCGTAAAAAAAAGACGTTCAAGCCAATTAATCATTCTAAAGTCAAAGTCACATTTAACATTCAGCAGCTACTACTTGCTGCATGAAACATTGTTGTTGACCTCCCAATAAGGATACGTATCTTTATCTGCATCTACGTATTTATATGTTTATATAAATATATACATAAATATGTACATCTATAAATGGGTACGTGCCGGCTCAGTGGTACTACTTTGTATATTTATGAGCAAATGTCTGGTATATTTTTCATGATGTAAAACCCACAATTAAATTACATAAAATCCATTTGTAACAATTACGCCGAATGGCAATCTATGCTGATGACGCCGCAACGCTCGTCATATGGGCAATGAACAACAACTACAAAACAACAGCAGCAGCAGCAGGAAGCAGAAGGAGTTGAAAATAACAACAACTCTTGAAAACGCTTCGCCAAAGCGCAATTCGTATAAAAATGCGATGCGTCATGTGAACAGTTGGCTTGAAAGGGGTGGAAAGTGGCAGGGATAGGATGTGCCACAATGGTGCCACAACCAGTTCACCGGCATCGCTTTGAGCTGCAATTATTTATTCCAGCATGTTGGCACTTGCGTGAACGGAACGAGCGAACTGCCACAGCCAAAGTTGCAACAAGCAATTCGCTGGCGCTTAAGCATGTCCATGTCCGGCCTGATGGTAAACGCTCTTGCCATCGTCATAACTATTAAGATTGTGTGCGTGTGTGTGTGCTCCTAAATGCAATGTGCACACGAGAAACATATCCACGAGCTCTCTTTTAGTGTGTGTGTGTGTGGCTGAAACCCCAGGACCAGGGACCAGGTAATGTCGAGCGACATGCACAACCATTGCCAATGAGCCAAAGCCAGTTTTAGCTTGGTTCGGGCCATTGGCTTTGAGGCCAGATTGCGGCTCTATTATTAGATGCCATTATGTTTTATAGTCTATAATTGATTCTGTGAGCTTTGGGCATACATGCATTTCTTTTTATCTAACAAATTGTATGAGATTAAAATGAAAAGTAATGTGGGCAAACATTGTAGCAAAAAAAAAACGCACTTAATGCTTAAGGAGTTTAACGTATCCTCATAATGTTAGTTAATAGACTCTATTCAACTAATATGCAATGTAAAAACAGATTATAAAATTTGAGCTTGTTTAGTAATAAAGTCATGAAAGGGATTTGGCAACTTTCATTAAAGTCTTTAAAACAAACTTAACTTAAGAGTTATGTTTTGTTTTGTTGCTAAGCAAGAACACTTTAAAGGGTTGCCAAGCCAACCTATCGTTAAGGTTATGAAGGCATAAACAAACTTGAAGAAAGCATTAACAAAAAGTCACAGAAATTCACAGCGCAAAAATATCTTATAATAAATTAAATAATTTAATAAATAAGTAATTCCGTTATGTACTCTTTACATCACCCTCAAACAAATGAAAGCTTCCTGCAACAAGACTCCAAGGTCGATGAAGTTATGACGCTTTTAAAAACCATACAAAAGCCGAATGAGTAACAACGCAATACTCTCAAAAACATATAAATTTAACAATAATAACAAATTATCCTTATAGAGAAGAGGTTGTAGCAGAGCCAATGCAGGGATCAGAAACTGTTACCGAAGACAATTTTATAATCACTGTGCGAAAACAACAAACTGAATCAATGGGAAATACAAAGACCGAAAATAAAGATCGATTTACATTCATGAGACAAGTGGAAGTGGATCAAGCGGAGCGCTCCAAGGCGCGTCTAGAGCGAGAACGCATTGCACAAAAGTTCAGAAAGTAAGTTGGTAAACCTTTAAAATAAGTTCACTTTCTTATTGAATCCACTTTTCCCTTTTACAGACTTGGCAACTCTGATTATCGCAAGGGAGACTATGAAAATGCCATCAAAATGTACAGTCACGGCATTAAGCTTATCAATGACAGTCCTATATTATATATAAATCGTTCGCTATGTTTTATCAAGTGAGTTTTCCAATAATTGTAACAATCGATATTAATTTCTTATTTTTTTCTTAAAGATTGTGTCATTTTAAACGTGCCATTATTGATTGTGACTTTGTGTTGAATAAGTTGGATGAGAAGAACTTGAGAGCTTGGCTTTATCGCGCTTTGGCCTACAAAAGTATGAATGATGAAACCAGTTTTGACAACTGCATTAAATATGTGCGCAAATATCATTCTAAGCAATTGGAATTTATAGACAACTTTGTTGAGAAAGTAAAAAGTTTTGTATAAGTGAAATATAAATGGATTTATTTATGGAAATTATAATGGGAGACTTTAGTTTTTAAAAACTAACTGGAAACTAAGCCCAATGTTGTTTATCTGCAAATATTTGACAATGATTTTAGTCTTAATTTACATTCGGTGTAAACCATATTTAAAGTAATATTTACAGAGCAAACTCTAAAATATAAATATAATTCAAAGCAATGTTAGTTATTAAGCTCATTAAAAGTTTTAAGTTTAAACAGAAACCGAAAGCCCCAAGGGTACAAACAAAACATACGCAAAACTCAAGTGTTGTTTACATATGACAGCAGGAATTTTCATGTTGATGTCAACGTTGTGTCAGAGTGTCAAAGAGGCAGATGTAGAAGGCTGCAGTAGAGTGAACCAGGCGAATAACTCTTTCGATTCTAATACCATCCAATCGAACCCCGTCCACTTCCACTTCTACTACGACCCCATAACATGCAACCCAGCCACCCTGTTAAGGCAAACAATTCGATGGCGGTAATCAATCTTCCTCCACTCTGTGCGAGCTGACAGCTCCGTGGTGTAGAGTCAAATTGCGATCTTTGTTTGTCCCGGTCCCGGCCAGAATTGGATGCACAAGCCCCCCAACCCGTTTATACCCACGTATGCTACACACACACATACATATATAAGCAGGGGCAAGTTTGGGGGCGCGCCTGTTCCTGTTCTATTTATGCGTGTCAAAGGTTGCGTCGCAGGGCGACAGATTGAAGCAAGGCAGTGGCAGTGGCTGAGGCAGGCGACACAAATGTTGTACTTGTCACGGTTGCTGCGGTAGTTGCATCTTTTACTTGAAGTTCCGCACGAGTATGTTTCTGTGTGTGTGTGAGCATATACATTAGTATATATATATACTAGTATACATATACACTAGCAAGTATCTTAGGGCTTAAAATCACACATGATAAATAATCAATAAATACTTATATCTGTTTTTATCTTACTGCAAATGAGACGTAAAATATTTGTTCCTTATTCATTTCTTTTGTCATTAATCCTTTTTATAAATTGCTGCACGACATAGCTCATTATTAACAGTTATTATTATTATTTACAAATCGAGTGAAAAAAAAAAACTAATCATCAATCACCCAAAACTGATATCCTAGAAATAAATGTCTTGTTTTGATATTTATTTATTTCGAATCATGCTTGAACATAACCCATCTTTCAGATAAATGTAAGTATCTAAAAACACATTAATAGTTTTGAAATGTCATAATCGAAAAGACAGAAAATGCTATGAGAATGTATTTTGTTTGATTTTAGGTTAATTGGGATTTGTAAGAGTAATATTTTTTTATACATATTTTTTAAAGAATAAAGAAAGATTTTTTCTTATCTTAGAACTTTCTTCTTTAATATATTATGTACATAAACACTATATACATCTCTATACAACTTTTCTAATCATTATCAAACTTTATCGATAATGAAATTCAATGCATTAATGTTATTGAAATAATAAAAACTAATATGTGCGGCACAGCAGCTGCTGATGAAATATTGTCCACAGAACAATCTGTTTCAGGGAGACAGTAATATTCAGGCTGCATACAAACTCAGTGTATCAAGTTATAAGCATCTTTATCGTGGCCTTGTAGTGTGTGTGTGTGGGTGAGTGTAAGTATCCGCCTTCTTTGTTGAATGTACAAAAATTTCAATATGTGGAAATTACTTTATGATGTGATGACACCAATTTATCTAAGTTAGTAGTTACCAACAGCCGGCAAGCTTGCAAATATGCGTAAAAAGCACCGAATTCTCTTATGTATAACAGTTGGCAGATAGTTTTGATAGATCTTTTGGCTAGTTATTGTTTTTGATATTCATTCAAAAATTGAAAAATTGCTTTTACTAAAACATTATTTAATTTAACATAATTTATTTTTAAACTTTTAAATAAGATAAATTAAGTTTAGTACATTAAATTAAGCCTAATTAAGAATCTAATAAATGCTGTAAATAATCATAGTCAACATCTATCGGCTCAAAAGAATCACACGAAGCAGTTGAATTTGAGCCAAAGCTACTTGAATCCCAACCAAATTGTTTATCTAAAGTTTGGTCTACATAAAGTTGATCAATGTTTTCAAAGTCTTGTGCAGCAAACGTTCCAAAGGACTCAAAAGAATCCAATGAGGCATTAGATATGGATGTTGATGTTGCCAACGAGCTATTAGTCTGTGAATTCATATATTGCTCAGCGGCATTCAAATTGAATTCCTCTCCGTTTGAAGCAACCCATTGTTCTGTATTAAACCAACTGTGTTGCCACGTGTCCACATCCGTAAACTCGGGAATTTCACTGGAAAGACGATCCTCACTCGTTTCAAAACACATCTCAGTGTTTAACTGATTCCGTTCCAAAATACAATTCTTGTTATTTTGTTCCGTGGTAACATATTGCAAGAGGCGTTCAACAAGCAACTCATCATCAGTTACTTGTGGATCAAAGTGATCCTCATTTTGCATAAGACCACAATCCTGCAACAGTTTGGATCCTTTGTGACCCAGCTTCCTATTGGCCTGTTTCTTAGATTTCATGCGTCGATTTTGGAACCAAATCTTAACTTGCATTTCAGTTAGCTGAAGACGTTGGGCGATACCAATGCGACGTGATCTCTCCAAATACTTATCATCCTTGAACTCTCGCTCCAACTCTAGCAGTTGATGAGTTGTGAACGCGGTGCGAGAACGTTTGCACTTAATGGGGCTGGGAGTACTGTGGCAACCAGATAATTTAACCTCATATTGTCCTAAAGATGGGTTCATCTGGTAGTGTAGAAATTAAACATTAGGTATACTGTTTAGTTTAAATTTTACCACTTCAAACATACCATAACGTTGCGGTTTTCATTAAACATTTCACTTGTGGCGCAGTTATTGTAGTACATTTTCGTTAGAGATTTTTAAGCTTCTGCTCTGTGACACATTTGTTTTTTAACTAGTTGCACTTTCATGCATTCAGTTTACTTTTATACCATTCAGGTAAATATTTACGTATGCTTGCAGCCGCGAATCAGAGAGCTCTTCCTATGGTGCTACCTGTTACCTTTTGAACGGCGTCAAGGTCTGACCAGCCGGCTGGTGCAATGTGTCGCGTCTATTGTCGAGTCCAGTTTCTGGCTGCGATGAATTTTCGACACACTTTTAGATTGTGGCGTGAGTGTTGATGCGAAACGACTGTCCGGCTTTTTAATGCATCATTTAATTGACTTTGGGCAGACATTATAAGTAATCTCAAAAATCCGTGACAAAATTTCAGCCCAACACAATATTAAAACATCGTTTAGATAATATGGCCAATTATCCCTTGAAAAAAAAAACCAAAAATACCTTGTGCTATAGCACAAATATTTAAATTTGTGCATTGATACCTGAGTTTTAGCTAAGATAGCTACTATATGTAAATCCATCTCTGCTCACGAAAATATGAAAGAAAATTCGTCGGTTTTTCCACGGGTTTTCCAAAAGTGCATTGAGTACATGACCCTGAGCTACCTGGTTAATCTGTTCAACACCCCGAAGCGGGTCATAAAGCACCCTGCAACGGGTAAACTTGATCTACGTCAATAAAATTAGAGCTGCTACCCTGTTCATGTGTTTTCCACCTATGAGATTTATGGCTTGGAGATAACGGGAAAATAGCGACCAGGCTTATGTAAACTCACGTCAAATCAGGGCTTGAAAGTACATACGTGAAATTTTTCTACACACATGCTTATTCCTATATATTTTTATAAGTGTACTTTTGCGTAGATTTTATGTTCTGTTGTGGTTTGAAGTAAAAGCCTAAGGAAACCACTCTTACTAAGAATTGCAGCCCAAGAAGCATTATTTAAGAGTTCAAAACATGGTTACATTTATAAAGATTAAGGCTTAGTAAAGTTTTGTCATCAGCTGCAAAAGAACACTGAAATCAAATCCATGATCGGGGTTTTATTTTATTTATTTTTAAATTAATATTTAAACCCAATTTTTCGGAATTCGAGTTTTTACTATAATAATATTGTGTAATACTTCATTTAAAATAAATATTTAATTACAGTCGAACCTTTAAATAACAATCTTCCGTTTAACGATGTTTTTTATTTAACGAATTCATTTCCAGAACACTGCAATTTGCTTCAATCAAAAACCAATTGTATACTACGCTTTTAATCGTTAACGAAGTTTTGTCTTGTCCCCTTGAGATTCGTTTTATGGAAGTTCGCCTGTATTTGATAGGTGCGGTAAATATGTACATAAGATTCAAATATGCGCTATCAAAATATATTTTTTCAAATTAACTGCTCATTGCATATTTAATTTAGTTTAATTTAATTTTAAATCCTGGATTTAACTTAATATTAAGACAGCTTTTAAAACACAATTTTTTCATCTTAAAATATGGCTATGTCGACTAAATTATAATGCCTTATAGCAAAATTAAAATTTCCGTACGCTCTTAAAGACATTTTATATGAACTTTCCATTATAAACATACATATGTATGTATGTAGATATATGTATTGATTTATGTATACAAAATTGTACAATTGTACTGTGTTCATAAACTTATGTCGTTGACTGTGCAGCGAAACTGAATCAAGCCACAATGCTATGCGATGCGATTGCCAATAAAAACAGAATGTAAAAAAGTGTGGCAGCATAAAAACAATGCCACCAGGATTGACAACATGATGGTAAGACAAGAAGAGACGCTCAAAACAAAAAGAAAGACGCGCAGCTCACAAAACGAAATGTCAAAAATACGCAACGCTTCACAGCAACAGCGGAGAGACAGCAGCAGCAACAAAAAATAAATGAAACTAGTCGCTGCCGCTGCCGCTGCGGCGACGGAATGTGTAAATAACAAAAAAGCAAATAAATTCCGTCACAAGCAACACGTTCACAAAGTGCAGAGTAGTAAAAACAGCAGCGCAGCGAAGCTGAACTGACAGCTGAAGCGACACAGCTACAAGGCGACAGAGCGACAAAAGCAACAGCAACAGCAATTGACCAATCAGCACAACGGAGAGCATGCAGCCTGCGCCAGTGTGTGAGAGTGAGTGCGAAACATGCGCACATGTGTGCGTGAGTGTTTTACTACCTGTATGCAGACTGGCTCAACTCCACCCCCGTCGAATGTCTCGTCCATCGCTATTGCGCATGTACTCGGCACAGCTCTCTGCTCTACTTTGAACGGTTTGTGAAGATTTGGCGATGGAAAGAACAGTATCAAATATGTTAAATATATTGTCAGACATTAATAGGTGAACGGAATTAAAATCTTTAGAGAGTAACAAATTTATTTATTGCTTATCATAATTTTCGTGAGTTAATAATTTATTATTTATAAATAATTCGAAGCTTAACAACTAAACGCTATAATTTCAATTAGAAATGCACTCACGAAAAGTCACAACATATCGTAAAACACGTCTTTTGCGCTCACGAACACGCTAAATGCACATCTCTTGCTAACAATACAAACAACCCCAAACGTTTCGCTCTGACTCTGACAACACCACAACACATTCATATGTATGAACAGCACCATGCGATTTGGACACGCCCCCCTGATTGGTGGTTGTGGCGCTCATCTTTGAAACTAGTCGTAAACAATGCTTATTCTTGGCCACTCCTTGCTGCGACAAGTGCGGACAAGTTTCAGTGCGTTCGGTGCTATTGGATGAAATGGTTGCTTAAGAGTCGTGCCCGCACGAATCGACGTCGTATTGCTAAACGGAGGGAGAGTTGCGAGTCTGAATAACTGAACAAAATGCAAGGAAAAACATTTTTAACTATTTTACCAACTTGTTGTCTTTACTAAGTTTAAAAATGTGCAATAAAATAGTGAATAATAGTTAGTTGAATCTAGTTACAAACCACAACGGTCACAGCCACCATTCAGACAACAACAGCTGAAACCGGTTCTGCGCACCGATACGCGAAGCTCAACCTATGCCGCAAGCCAGACAGAGACAGCTACAGACAGCAGCTATATAGTGGCGCAAATGTGTAGAAAAGTGTAACTTGTAACTACAAATTGCAGTGCAACTGTATATGTGTTTGTGTGTGTGGCCATTGCAAGATCAGCTTCGGTTTCTTGTCACTTTGCCAGGCCCTTTACTTAGAGCTCAAAAGTCCAACTCGAACACAACTTCTTGTTTCGCATACGCACCGTTGTACCGGGTCTTTTATTGCTTACCTTATCGTGGTTGTGTCGTGTTTGTGTGTGTTTTTGTGTTTTATTGTGTCGTGTTGTGTTGCTGTGCTCCCATTGTTTTGGCCGGTCGCTTTGCCATGGGTGCAAAGGTGTGTAAAACTGTAACTGGCAGCTCGACATGATGGAAGTGGAACTGTGCCGCTCGAGTAAACATCGCCCGCCATCGCCATCTTCATCCACATCGCTATCGCCATATTCGTAGTTTCGCGCCGCGGTCGATGACAACTTTGTGCCTGCTTTGCGGGCTTATCAGACCCTATTCGTAAAAACATCTTAAAAATACATAATAATAATAATAAACAAACAGTACTTCCTCGGAGAGTACTCAATTCACATAGTTTAAATGTGGTGTTATTGCACTGCAACACCAACATAAAAGTAAATGTATTAAAAACCCGCATTGTGCGTAAGTGCTTAAAAAAAAAATGTGAAAAATAAAAACAAAATGAAAACAAATTGAACAAACAACGCTGCTCATGGAAAAAAACACAGTGATCTCTTAGAATGGTGGGTGAAAAGTCTCCTTAATATTTAAGATTTTGTTTGTTTGTGTTATTGTTAAAATAACAATTTGGCGGAATACTAAGATGCACGTATAAACTACTAAAAAATTGCTTATGCGTAAAAATAGATAATCAATTACAGCAATGTAAATTTTAAATTCTCTCAAATATATATTAATTGAGCTATATTGTATGGAGTGTATATCATACTAAATATATATAGTACATATATTTTAATTACATATTATATACATATTATCTTGTGGACAACTCAGTTTTATTTGTTTAAACTTTTCTTTGTGTGTAGTTTATTTATGTTTATTCATGAACAGAAATTTTTATTTATAATAATAAAGTGAACTTTAACCTAGTAATTATTTGGCCAACACAATAATTTGGCGTATGTAAAAATAAAACTTTTTTTAGGCATTCGAATTATATGTTTCTATTGAAATTTATGTATACAAACATACTATTATTATGCGACGGCTATTAATTGCCCAATAATCAAGACAACTTTTGTTTTAATAAATGTATAAAATAAATAAAACAAATCAAAGTTTTTTATAAGCTCCCAGGCAAAATGAATACAATTTAGTCGAAAAGAAAATTGATTAATTTTGTACTAAAGTCAAGTTTTGTTTGTTTAATAATTAAATATGTTAATCTATTCGATTTAGGCTTGAAAGCCTGATATTATCGGCGTGCCCATTTATTTGTGAATGTTTTTCAATAGAATACATGCATGTGTTGGGAAAATCTAATCAAACTACATTTATATAGATTTTTTGCAGTCATAGAACGAAATATAAGACTATGTTGTCATATAAACTTGTTAACTTGTTTATCGAAAGTTGAACGAAGTAAAATTTAATTTAAACTAAGGCTGCCGTGCTTGTATTGAGTATTGTGTATTTTTTTTAATTTTTCTTAATGCCAATTAAATAAAAATAAAAACTAATACATATAACAATACATTTTTAACCAACTTTCAAAAGAGTGAGGAAAGAAAAGATTATTATTTTATTCAGTCAATTAGAAAGCTCATGATTCTCAAGGGGTTCCATATAAATTTGATCACTTATGTGATCCCAACACAATAGATTTTATATATTTTTGTTATATTTTAAGTATTTCCATACTATTTTTCGCAGAATTTATAAATAACTCTTAATCTTTCTAATTACTCTTTTCAGGTGCACGATTAAATTGGAAAGCTTAAGTGAACTATACAAAAATAGACAAAACCAGTTATTAAATTACAATGCAAGAGGTGTGCAGTACATTAGACACTACCCAAATGGGCGCTCAAATTAAATCCGAGTCGCCACTTAATCCGCTCCAGGTGCAAACTGGTCAGACGACGGTGTTACCCGTTGGTAATGGACCACAGGGGCCGCAGGGACCGCCGCCAGCGGTGATGCTTGTCAACAAAATGGCACCGAACTGTGATAAACGAGCGGCCGACACTGCCTACTGGATGGCCTCCGAGGGGGGTTTTATCAACTCTCAGCCCTCGATGGCTGAGTTTCTCAATCACCTGAGTCCAGAGAGCCCAAAAATTGGCACACCTGTTGGTGGTGGCGGTGTTGTAAGCGGATATCCGGTCGGTGTTGGTGGCGTACCACAGACACCGGATGGTATGGACTCGGTGCCCGAGTATCCCTGGATGAAAGAGAAGAAGACATCGCGCAAAAGCAGCAACAACAACAATCAGGGTAAGCATACAAAACTCTCCACTTGCCACCGCACTACTTGCAACGGTGAGATGAAAAGCCGCAATCAACATCGAAAATGCAAAACTCTCATTAATCAAGAAATCAGTGCAATTTAGTTGGCTATCGAACGGCGCCGCTGCTCAGAGTTATCTTCCAGTTAAAGTTCCAGTTCCATGTACCAGATCCCAATAAGGCAATAATCCCAGCTGGCCAATCTCTCATTTGAAGTCCCACTCGAGCACACAAGCACACGCAACGCGTCTTTTTCTATCTCTTTCCCCTCTCTCTCTCTCTCACTCTCTCTCTCTCTCACGCTCGTTTGTGGGTTCGGCTCGGCTCCTTTGATGGACAGCGCGCCCTGAACCAGGCCCGAAACCGGTGCGGCAAAGATCTGTTATTTGCGATCATTTGTAACAATTTTCGAGAGTGGCCCGACGTCGATTCGTCAGTGCGACTGATGAATTCAGCTCAAGACGTTGGGCTCGTTTTTTTTTTTTTAATACTTTAGCTGCTTTTTTTTCTTGTACCCCAATGTGTCGATTTCATTTGTGCAGTCCAAAACTGAAGTCAGCCTGTGACTGTGGCAGCAACATTTTAAAATAAATGAGGTATCAAGGTTGTCTGGCCATACGTTTTCCTGTCCAGGTACGAGTTCGACGAGGTCCAGAGACCATGGTCCATGGTTCCAGGTTTCACGCATATGTTGGCCCACCTCTCACTCTCGCTGTCTTGCCCCTCTGAGCGATTGCAACCTGTTATTTAGGTTCATTTGTCAAAATATTTTTCCTGTCCCCTTCTTCAATAAAGGGGCTGTGACAGCAATGGCAGGAAAACGGCCAAAAGCTGGGAATGGGAACGGACGGTCAGCCAAAAATAACAGTTGCAACAGTCTGTTGCAAGTGGCAAGTTGCAGTGCAACATTTGTGCATACGAATGTCGTATATCCTGAGGACGTTTGCACCGAATTTCGCATTTGTGCAACATTTTAAGCATTATCAACATTTGCCATGCCATTTCCATTCACTTGCCCAACATATAAATTAATCACAAGTGAACACAAGTAGAGCATTTAAAATGGGAGTCGGTTTTAATGTTGTTTGCCTTTGGCAGTTGCTGCAGAGTTACGTTTTGAATGGATAATTGTGGCATATTAAATTTGATCAAGTAAATTATTATACAGTCGATTTTCTCTTATGCTTATTTCCGTACTACGAAGTTTTCTATAAACCGATTTCATTTCCCTTATAATATAGTTCTATATAAGGGGTTTTTTTTTTAATAACAACTTTTTTTCCTTGGAAGGTCGCTACATGTATAAGGATAAGTTCCGAAAACAAAGCCGATGGCAATCCTATTATTGCCTTGTCAAGTATTTTTAGTTTTTATAAGAAAAGTTTCTAGTAAATACAGCGATAAAACTAAACTCAAACTTTAAAGCACGTTTAGCCAATGTTAAATTAAATAAAAAATTTGACATTTTTGTCTAAAGCGGTATATTCAAGACTAATTTGAAATTGTTGATTGCACACTGGTAAAAAATCATTTTGCCAGCAATTACAAGCCATTATCTAGCTAAAATGGTTATTAAAAATAAGTTGTTGAAGTTACCACAGCCATAAGTTCAACAGAAATAGAAACTTTGCTATAACAACAAATGATATACTCATACGCGCTTCAAGTGCGCTTAATTTAACTCAAGGTTAGACAAGTATTGGCATTCCACACTCCAAAATTTTGTTCGGGCTGCGTTGACCAATACTGACTTAAACTAATACAAGGCCAATTAATATCAGCCACACCATCTCATGTTGACAAATGAGAAACACTAATCCGACAAACGATTTAAGTGTTACATGAAATTCAAACACGTGGCCAAGTGCAAAGTAACAGAGAATTCTCAAATTCCCCAGCGAACGGTTGTGGGCGAATCTGTAGCTGCCACAACGGTCACAGTCATAGTTAGGTGATGTGGCAACTGGAGCTAAGTCTGAGTCGCCTTTCTACTCTCCTTCTTTCTCCCAGTCTCAGAGTGAAAGTGAGCCAATAAATAGCGTGAAGCATTCCAAGCGCCGCCGACACTCGTAAAGAATCTGTTGAAGGGTCAATACATCTTTTTTCACACATACTCACACACAAATAAACACGGACGACTGGGACTACATGCTGAGCGATATGGATTACAAATGATGTTGTAAATGTCTGTCCGTTTGCCAAGCGGGCGGCAAGTCGGACTGGAACGGACTGGGGAACGAAAGGACAGTAAACTGAGAAATGGGAAACGTTGTTATGGTTCTTCGTTGACTCGACAAATATATATGTGTGTGTGTGTGAGTTTGTGTTGGTTTAACAGTTTAATTTGTTAATGTTGTCAAATTAATTCCTTGTCAGGTTGAAGAATCTGAATTGAAGTGTTCTCAGTATCCCACAGAGTACATGATCGTTGGGAGTAAACTCATTTCCGGTTATCTAAACTATTCTAAATCGTCTATTATCAATGTAGAATATTTTATTTATTATTATTATTATATTGGTTATCATTATATTTAAACAAAATTTTCAGTAATTTGGATGCATAACATTGAAAACCAAATTTTTGTTTTTTTGTAATACTATATTCAAAAACTCCACCACCAGTTAACTTAAATACTTGGTACATTGTTCTCATTTAACTCTATTATTAAGGAGTCAAACTACCTCTATTTTTTAAATTCCACGATTAACGATGTTTTTAACACCAATTTATCTTTTGCTTTCTCTTCATTCTCCCTCTCACCTCTTCAATTTCCAGCAGATTTAAATCAAGGCTCTGTTGCGCTTTCGGCAAATGGTTTATATCACATCCTGAATTTTAATGTGGTTGCGAGAAGAATCTTTATATGTTTGTGTTGGGATGTTTTGAACCCCATTGCGCTCGTTGCTTGTCGTGTGTGTGCGTATGGAGCTGCTCATATGTATGTGTGTGTGTGTGTGTGTGTGAGTTCGTACTTGAGAACAAATTGTTTTGTCAATTTGCTGGGTACCTCTGGGCGCGCTCATTCACTCACATAATTGAAACAATAAAATTTCAACTTGAATAAAGTGTTAATTAGGCGTAAAGCTTCCAATTCGGAATGTACTGAAGGCAAAAGTTATAATACGAGGCGTTTATGGCTTCGCAAGATGCTTCTTTCAAAAAGTATCTGTGAGCTACGCGAGTGTATCTCAGATTAAATTTGCTGATGTGAGTGTATGCATAATTTTGGCTGGCTTTTAGTCCCAGCGCGGCCATCATTTAGCAAAACCAAAAAAAAATAGGCAACTTAACTTGTTGTTCGTTCTCCCCCCATTTTGGACGCAGCTATTGAATTGCAATTGAAATATATATGTTCGTGCGCCATCTGTATAATCCACCCAACGACCATATGTTGCGCTCAGTTCATCCTCGGCCTTTGTCAGTTTCACATCCAGTTCGAGTCCTTGACTGAGGTTCGGGGGCGTCGCTGCATAAAAAATGCGTAGCGCACGTCTCGAAACTTACCCCCTGCGGATTATGATTATAACAAACAATTTATCATAATATTTATGTTGATGCGTTGTACTTTTTCTCAATGAAGGTTTCGCTTCTTCCCTCTGTTTCTGGCCTGGCTCTTTCGGCATTTGGCTTTGCTATCCGTGCCCGTGCCTTTTATTAATTTTATTTATGATGAGTCATTTGCACATTTATAATTTTAACCTTTACAGTTGAATTCATTCAAAACAAAGCCGCGGGTAAGTGCAAACAGAGTCAATAGAGTCGTTCGCAATGATCATCAATGCATAATAATACCGTTCAGGAGATGTTTAAACACATGTATCCGTGTAGTAGGAAGTTGGAAATGATACAGATTTGTAGTGTGCCTTAGACATATTTTTCGATGGATGTAATGCAAAAAGTAAAACATTTTTATGACTTAATTAAAAAAAGCTACAAATCAGTTAAGTATCTTAAAGCAATATCAAATCTATTCAAAATATTATCAAATTTAGTTATTTTTAAATGGTTTAGAAAATCCAATTCATTGCAAATATCTTTAAGCATTTATGCTTGGATTTTGTCAATATTGAACACAACAAAGTATTAAAATCAAGTAGGCCTCAATGAAATTACTTCAAGTCCAACTTGCTTGACACCTGAAAAGAATATTCATAAAATTAATTGAGGCTAATTATGCGTCAAACCACAACAAAAGTGTTTTTATAAACATTTTGGGGCTTGTATTAAAGCATACTCTGAGAGACTGTCTCCTTTTTAAAGGAGCTCCAGATTGTGTTAGGCTTGGGCCATTGGAAAGGTCTCGCAATTAATTGTTACGACTTTATTATGGAGATAAGTGCGCCAAGGAAAAAGCCAAGTCTTGAGGAGTCCAAGGCAAACAAAGGGTTCTAATTGGCAGGCCGCAGAATAAGGCCAGGCAGACATTTACCCCCAAAGGCCTTCCTTCTTTTTTTCTTCATCGTGACTGGGAAAAAATCTGTTGCGATTAGTTAAGCTGGGGAAAAAGTGCGCTGGCGGCTGCCCAAAAGAAAAAGTCATATTATTATAATTTTTTGCGGCCAGTTTTTATCTGCAAAATGATTTGTCATTATTTTAAAGCGCATTTTAACCAAAATTATGAAAAATTAATGTAAATAACACTGTGGCTGTATGTTTTTTATTGCATCCCCTAATATTAACAACATGAAATAAGAACAAAATATATAATTCGGCATTTAACTTTCAACTATTGCGAAAGAACATTTTAAATTTAATATTTATAATTTATCAATCATCAAAATCTTCTGTAATTTTCTTTCATTACTACCAAAATCTATCCCACTGTGAATCTTGGCCATTTAAGCGCCAGCAAATTAGAAAAGTAATGGGGGGAATGAAAACTTTGACTATAGAATTAAACAACGTCCAGTATCGATTTAATTTTATTTCCGCTCATTTAGCTAAAAGCTAGATGTAGAAGGAAAACGAAAAAAAAAACGTGAAATGAAAATATTTGTCCACGATTAAATTTTTAAAAAAGCATTTTATGAAATGACTCTGCACTGACACTGGCCTCGCCTTAGAAAATTCGAATACATTACGAGCTTGGGCGGCAAGTGCGGTTGTGGTTGAGGAGGTGGTGGTGGTGGGTTTTGCCCTGCCCCCTGTGCAAATAAACTAAAGCCACTAGCTGTGCAAGTAGAAGCAGCAACTCGAACCACATCCCCCTTGAAAATCTCATACCCTTGGCCAGGACGACGGCATGACAATGACACAAAAGCCGCGCACTTAATCGCCGCGGATCACATTCCGTAAAAAAGCGCGACGATAAAAATTTTTTACGCTCTATTCTTGTGTACTTAGTCAAATGGAAGGGAAGACCAAACCACACCACCCAACCGCACGCTGTGGTTTTTGGACGCCTTACTCACTTAGTTTGACCTGCTGTCCACAATTTGAATGTCTCTGTCCATTTTCAGCTGCTGTTGTTGTTATTCATGTTGCCATCTAGCAGCGCTAGATATTCTTATTCTTTTTTTTTTTTTTGTTCACCATCATCGTAAAGAAGAAAATCAAATCTGAAATTATTTTCAATTTGTACGCGATTTATTTTTATGTCTTTTTTCCTCAAGCTGTAGTGTAGTACACCCAGTTTAAACGATTTGTAAACATTTGAATTGGATTTTCGGCCATAAAAATGTGCTTGTTAGCAGCATTGTTGAGCGTTTATCAAAAGAAAGACTCCCCCAAGCCACGCTACGACTAAAGTTTGTCGGCATTATTATGGAGAGTACAGAGTACAGTACAAGTATGAGTACACCTATTTATTACCGCATATCAGACCGTTAATCGCATTACCCACACTCGATTGCATGCGAAATACACTTGCAATTGTTACGGGAAAGTATTTTTGTATCTATTCATTTCATAGAGAACAAAGTTTTCAGCTCTCAGTCGCTGCTATTGCAGCTGCATTAACAACTGTAATAAGTTAATAAATTATCAGGTTTTTTTTTTTACATAAAACGCCGCTTAGTTATCAATGAGCCAGTGAACTACCGTAATTAGTGCAGGTAATGCCAGGGCTTTGGGTTTGTTATAGCCGGTAACACGTATTACATTATGTAGGCGGTTGCTTTAAGACAAATGACTGCGAAAAACTATCATAAATTACTTGTTTCATGGCAGACACTGATTTGGTCTGTCTGTATATAAAAAGTCACGCTCTGTTGATTGGAATTGAAGCAGACCTTAAAAACTAATTAGTTGACTGCACATATCACTCAAAATGAGCAAAATCACAAGTGTGAATTTTGAATACGTTCAGAGCATCATCCAACATGCAATTAAAGTTCTATACCTAAAAGTATCATAAAGTATATTTTTATAGTAGTGTACTTAAACTTTAATATAAATGTGTGAATTCTACTTATAAAGAAACCATCCATGCAACTATGAAACTAATTCTGTATATTTCCAAACTGAATCTATCTATAATTATTTCATATCCATTTGGGATAGATTTCTCAGCTATCTATTTTTTCTTCTTCTTCTTCTTATCGAATTTATAACCATTCGCTATGGCAAATGTGATAAATGTAGCCGAAAGCCCCCAAAAAGTTGTTTAAGTAGACAGCAATCGAAGTCAACATTAAAATATTTAACGGCGTTTAAAGGAGCGTGAAAAGTCAACAAGGATAACAACGACAAAAGCCACAAACACATGCTCAACGCTGCTACTTTTTGGCTTCTGTCACAAAGGTCGTGGTCGTGTGCCCCGTTTGTGTGTATGTACTATATGTATGTGTGTCTGTGATTTAAATAAAACTAATGTTTGTGTGAAATGGATTTTCTGTTTGTCATCGACTAACGCAGGGGTGTGTGTGTGTGTGTGTGTTTGCGTGTTTCCCACTGTTTTATATTCAAATAGCAAACCACAGAAAATGGTTTCAAGGATTCCGTATTCAAATGCACAAACATAGACAAACAGATTTAAACTCGCATACGCTTAGCACGAGAATCCGTGAATCCTGAAGCGAAACTCGAATCCTTAAGTCTGCTTTCCGTCGAGTCATGCATCATATCAGCAGCGGATGGGATATAGGATAGGATAGGATAGCAAAGCAAAGGCTAGGTATAGAGAGCTAGCGGGGTTGTGGCGTGCAGCGCGTGGATGACACGTGATTCCGTTGGTCGTAAATTTTGCGAGGCACAATTTTTAGTGCTTTGTAGTTTTAATTTGTGGCTTGTTGAAAATGTTAACAGAATTATTTATGTGATGAATGGCCCGATAAAAATTATGATGCTACAAGAAACTTTTTGCAACAGCGGATATTGCCACAAGGTAGTCAAGCACAACACGTACACATACACAGATAACACCTGAGAGAGAGATAAGAATAAGTGTTTAAACAGAGCTTGGAATATTTTTGCAACCACCCAACAGTTTTAATAGACTTTTTGCAGTAAGGCAGCAACCAAAAATGTCACTCAGCCATTTCATTCATCTCCTTGTCGATTGGGGTGTCATGTGTGTGTGTGTGTGTGTGTGTGTGTGTGTGTGTGTGTGCGATGGTGTGAGTGAGACAGTGTGAGAGTGTCATGGCATCATCCATCATTTTGGACTTGACCTTTTTTTTGGCTAAGCTTCCGTTTAGCAGGAGAATCTTTAATTTTGTACACACATTATCTCGGTGATGAGGTGCGTGGAATAAAAGCGGGACACACATGCTGCAGACACAGATACAACATACGACTTTTGAGTTATTTTTTCGGGGAGCCTGCTGACAGCCAAACGTCACTTGGCAGACAGTCGGCCAGACATGCCATATAGTAGTGCGTAAGCGACTTTTGCATGTGGTGGTTTTTATTTTTCTGCACTGCAACGTTTCATTGTAGCCAGTAGTCAACGTGGCGATGATTATATGGTTGTTGGTCCAACCATGCCGGGGTTTCACTCTGGCGTGTTAAAAATGAATTTGTCATTGCTTAACTGTAAACTGTGTGACATGTTTGCGAAAATCGCCAAGAGAGAAGAGAGAGAGAGAGAGAAAGGCAGACACAACATCAGAAATCACAGAACCAACCAATACATCAACTGCTTTGGTTGAGTCCAAGTCTGATTGATTTGCATCGGGAATTCTTATTTAAATTGACATTTTTATTTTCACACTGCAAGCCAAAATGTGATGTCAAGGTTGTTGTTAGGTTCTGTGTGGCAAGCTGCAATAATTATGTCAATCACAGTTATGCCATGTGATCGATGGGTAAGTGTTCAAATGTTATACTAAGTCAGTTTATCGCTCAATTAAAATTTAATTTAATGAAGCAAAGTTGAATCAGAAGTGTTCAAATACAGAAAAGGTAGTTAAAATATCGACTTAATTTGATTCAAGCATGGGAAAAATATATGAATAGTTTGTTTTGTTAGAATATATACCTATAAATTCTTTAAAAATATACATAAGCTTAAGTTGGGACTTTGAATAAACACAATACATAAATGTTTATCAAAACCTTCGCCATTGCCTAAATACTTGTCATATGTGTTGCAATTGTTGTGACATTAATTCAAGCCATTAAATGTGCATACATAAATAAATAAATAGATAAACTGACTGGTTGAAAAACACAAGTTCAAATGCAATTACATGCGCGAGTACGAGAGTATTGAATATCGAGTGTAATTACAACTGAACAGTGGCAGGCAGTTATTAATTGATATTCGTACAATGATAACAGATAAAAATTGAAATAAGTGGGCCATTTATGAACCAGCAAGCCAATTGCAATTGGTCACATACACATACATCATCCCATTAGCTCCCCAAACTTACAGACAACTCCATGGTTATATGCTCCCATGCGCTGTGTAATTGGTTAGCGCTTAGCTCTAATTTTGAATGTCAATTGGCATAAAAATGGTAGCTTCGAAGGTAGGGAATGATAGGGGGTAACTGTCTAGCCGTATGTGTATTTGTTATAAACGCACCGTTTAGATCATTGGACAAATTGCCTTTCCAAATAACTGCAATGAATTTGGTAAACAGCATGACATTGATATGCAATTAATATAATATTTTTCCACGTGAGTGAGCGACGCATTTTAAATAATAATAATTTTAGCACTGATATACAATAGCACGTAGCAATTGCAAATTGTAAACGTTAAAATAAAAAATAAAGTAAATCATTTATTTGGGCTGGTCGGAATTTATTTAAAGGCCAACAGCTGTCGCTGAATTTGTTCGATGTGCATGAAATATTAATGTGACACGGCGCAATTTTTAAATACAGATAAAATATATTCACAAATTGAAAGGTTCGAACTGTGGCAGCATATTAAAGTTACGATGGTTCAGGCATCTTTATTTTATTATATATATCCTGTTTAATTTCTGGCGGCTGCAAGGACACATCGTCTGTCAACAGCAAAACTGCGGCGCACAAGTGACTGCTGTAGTTAATGGCTTTTGAATGCAAATTCAATTTTATCGCACTGTTTACTTTTTAATAAGATTTCTTAACGTTTGCCGACTGCGGCTGCGGCTGTCTCTGCTGCCAAAAGGTGCACTGTGCTGGAAATGAAAATTAGTTGCAAGCGCAGCCCACAACAAACGCAAAAAAAAAAAACGAACGAAAATATTCAAATACTCTTAAAGAGGCAAAAGAGACACGCGACTGGCAACTGCGAAAAATGCTGTTTGTGGCGCCACAAACAACCAACCGTCCCCTCACCGCCTGCCCGCCCAGTCGATGCCATTGCAAGGCCTCTAAGCAGTGGTGGTGGTTCACACATACACACAGACATACACACACACACACACGCGTTCGTTTTGTAGATATGGCCAGCACTTTTACCTTTCGTGCTTAGAGGGCACAACCTACAATCCAACAAATTGCGTTTTGTGCAAGAGTGGGTGGGAAAACTGTCAGAATGAATGAGTAGACTGGTCACACCTACTGTCAGTCAGCTACGAGGCAGCACCAACAAATACAACAACATAAGCAAAAGCAATGGTATCATTTTGAGCTGACCAAAGGCGTTGCCATTGCTCTGCGTCTGCGTCTGACTGTGGGTTTGGTTTTGGTTCTATTTCTGTTTCTCGGTTTGGGTCCGTGTACTTGGGGTCTATACCATACCAGGAACAACTTTAAAGTTCACTTACATTTGAATACATACATTATTGCACATTAGTCGAATTCTTTTTTTCAATTAGGCAAATGGTCTTTAAATATGGTTCAAAAGCATTTATTTTTTGTTATTAAAGAAAATCATAATTAAAAGTTTGATTTGAAGGATTTTCATTGATTTTGTTTAGAGAAAAAGGGGACTTTAAAGAAAAGTTTGAAATTCTTTAAGACCACTGAGAAGTAAAAGGAAACAGTATAGTTCGATTTGGTATACGAGCAAAACAAGCAACTCTTAAATAGCCGCATCAAAACGCCAGTCATACTTATGAGTTAAATGGCAGCTGCAGTAAATAAGTATATTTATATAAAAATAGACATATTTACTTATTATCTATCAGAAAATAGTGGCTAATCACGCAGCTCTTGTCCCGGTGCTGGCATAAATCTCAATACATATTTGACTGTTTCTTATGAAACTGCATAAAATTTGGCTCAACAACTCCAGCACCCAACCCCCGAATTAACTGACAGCCCAGACGCTATTATTTCCGACCGCATGATTTTATTTTATTATGAGCGTCTTGGTACTCAAACCACCGTGTGATTACTCCTTTGATATTTTGGTTGGGCGGTTTCTTCATTTTTGTGCAATTAATGTACTGGCAGACACGATACACGATGGCTTTTCTTAGACTTCCTTGCGACTACTAGTTTAAAGGTTTTTCTCTTTTGCTATCGAACGACAGAAAACTTCTCAATTACTTGACTGGCAAGTTGTTTAGTATTTTGCTGATGTCGCTGTCACCGGAAGTAACGAGGTATGGGCCACTGTTGGCCACTTTCTTGACCGCTCGTTACGTGCTGCATGTGTTGCCCTATCAGCTATGGCTTTGGCTCTGGGTATGGTCACATGCAGCATCAGCATCAGCAACTTGAAACTTCCGCTGCCAAGTTTGGGGTTAATTATTTTCCACTTTTGTGCTCAATTTCATAATACTTACTTACGAGTAAGTTAACTCAAACTTCGCTATTTAAGGTCTACAAAAACTTTCTTAAGAGCTGAGGCAAAATGAAGTTTGTTGTCGAAAGTAAATATCTTAAGCTGATGTCTATAAAATTAACGCCGTTTCCTTAAAATTCTTAAGCTTATATCTCCAATCTAATTAAACGAAAAAAGATCCCTTAACAGAGCAAATTTTTAAACATATTAATTTGCATATTAAATATCTAAATCGTAAATTTTAATTTAATTAATTCACAATCAATTATTTCGTTTTCTTTTTCTTTTCAGGTGATAACTCCATAAGTAAGTACGAAATGTTTATTTCCATTGAGCAACATCAAAATCACAATGTTTAAAATTGGCTTTATAAGTACAACAAATTTCATTCGTTTGAGTTCGAAAGTTCCAATGAAAAAATCAAAGATCATAACTTAAATAAATAATATACGCAACTATGAAAACAAGGCTGGAATATTCAGAGATTGGTTTTGCAAATGAAGTCTGAAACCGCAACATGATTAAACAGTATTATAATGTTTGTTTATTTTTCTATATATGCCCGGTCTTAAAAGTGTGCGAAGGTTTCGTTAAGAGCCACAAAAATAAAATAGCTAACTTTTCAAGCCATTTGGTTTTGGGCTATTTTAATTTTTCTTTCATGATTTCTCAGCCTTTTTTTAAGGTACTGTTAAGCTTTGGCCAAACAAGCTGTGAAGCAAAGATAAAAGCATTAAGCATTATTATTTTTTTTAACTGCAATCTTCCTTTCATTTTTGTATTTTCTTGGCACCATAAGCAATTTTTTGTACTCTTGTTCACAGCATTTTTTTATTTTAACCAAACAAAATTCAAAGAGTTAGTTTGCCTGCCATTTTGAATTGAGAGCAACTCCGTCTAGATAACAGACCTCTCCCTCTGGCCTCAACTTAAAACTGAACCAATCAACCGTCAACCATTTTCGACCAATTCGACGGAAACGACGCTTTTTCATGTTCGTGACCAAAGTTTAGGAGCGTTCCGGGCCTGGACAAAAAAGTATATTTTACCTGAATTAAATTGAGTAACAAAAACACGAAACTCACACAAATATACATATTCTTGCATGTAGGTCTTTAATACACGTGTATGTGCATACATATTGACGGGCTCTCGGTGTTTTTTTTGTTGTTTTTTTTTTCCACTTTTATTGTACTTAAGATACTCTTTCTGAGGAGTTTGAAAGCAAAGCAACTTTGTCTTAAAGTATTCTAAGTTTTATATACATGCAGACTAAGCAAGTTTACTTGAAAAAATAGTTGAGTAACAATTGGCTAAGAATCTGATGAATCAGATAAAGGATTGGGAAGGTCGGAAGGAATTATTGTAAGAATTTAAGCTTTTAAATAAATCTTAATCGGACAAACTTCACTGCAGTTTCCTTTCTGTGAGCAGAAAGCTGGTGTTCTTAATTTAACAATTCTAGAAAATTGGTGACAAAGTTGCTTTAACGTAAGGGTATAAAATCTTCGGTCCTCCGAAAATCTTGCTTGTTTCTTTCTTGATTCTCTAGTTATTCTGTTTTTGCTATATTGTTTGCATAGCGTAAAAAAAATTTACAAAAAGGGAGAACTAAACTCAAAACGAAACACGCTACCATTTTCGTTTTGTTTTTCCTTTTATTTTTCTAATGCCTTCCAACTTGGCCCCACTTGTAATATCATTTGTCGATGTCTGTGCACGGACGCGTCGGTATTGGTAAAACGGTTGCGGAGGAAATAATTACATGATTGAGGCACTCACACACATACACACACAGGTCATACACAATGACAACAACAACAACAATGGTCACCTTCTTTGGCTATGATGGTGGTGTTAGTGGTTGTGGTGGTGGTGGTGTTACTGCTGCCAACGTTGTTGTCTGATCGAACAGAACACGTTAGCCTGTTCAGCTCCAGCTCCAGCTCCCGTTCGTGCTCTAGAGCTCTGTCACCATTGCATGACAGGGTCAAGTGTATGTATGTGTGTGTATGTGTGTGCGTGTGTGTGTGTGTGTGTGTAAACGTGTGTTTGCAAACACCGGCAATGGAATGAATGGCGGCTTTGTATACTGAATTCTTGTTTCGTTATACTCGTTTTTTGTTGTTTTCGCTATTTCATTTTTTTTCTGCATATTTTCTTCATATTTTTATATGATATTTTTTTTTTTTTTTCTTAATGCCAAAGCCGCAACAATAACGATGACGATGTCGACGAAGGCCCAAAGCAATTATTGTATCGCTTGCACAGTGCTCGAAGCCAGCAGCAACAACAGTAGCAATAGAAGCACCAAAACCATATGCCCCTTTTGCATGTCCACCCCATAGCATAATACCGAAGGGCTTTCAAGCAATTTTCTTATTGGCTAACTTGTAATGTGTAGGAGCATGGTAATTGTCAACGAACTTATGCTACAAATAATATGTTTGTAATATAATAATTTTGGTATACTATGTAAATATGTTATGTATATGTTTTTAAAAGTAAAACAAATTCAGTTACAAATGGGGAAGTTTCTGATATGAGGTATTTATTTTTCTTAGATACAGTTCTTATTAATCCACAAAAATGTAATCAGCAAGCTTGTCCTTATTCTTTAAGGGTGTTTACCTCTGCCACCAGATTCGTTTCCTAGCTACAATTAGTCTTAATCTACTGTGCTTATCCACAATTAGTTTGTCCATAAACTGCTGCTAATAGTTCGTAAATAGTTGGCCAATATTTACATGTGGGTTGTATTTGCGGCTTGTGGGTTGTGTGTACCGTTTGAGTTGTGGTCGCACTTGAAAATGTTTGTCTTCAAATTGCTCATCTCTGGACTTCATTATCTATCAACGAGTTGTCGCCCTTGTCCAACTGCCTGCTGTGTTTCCATCCAAAGCCGACTCTCTAACTCTTGGCCAGGCCATCGTCTCGACGCGGCAGCCGTCAGTCTGAGGGATTTCCAAAACGTTTTCATTACAATAGTGCGTAGCCGCCGCCGCAGTGGCCGTTGCCGTTGCTGCCGCTGCTGCTGCCGATCGGGCAAATGTGTCAGAGCTGAAACGTCATGATTAATGATGGTGGCAAGCATGTGGGCCCGAAGGCCAAACTAGAGCCTCAACCCGAGTCTGGGCTGGGCTGCATATATAGGTTGAGACGGAGACAGCCTGGGGGTAGGGCAGAGCAACCTGGCAACTGGGCCATGGGAAGGGACAAAACACACTGGGAATGGGCTCGAGAATGGAAATGGAAATGAAAATGAAAATGGGATCATTTTATCGAGGTAAATTAGACAAAAACATAAAAACACGACACCCAAAATGTAAACAACGCACCGAACACAAACTGAAACACTTGGCGGCAAGCATTAGGTGAAATTAGAAATTAATCCTTGGCTGCACTCGTTTATTTTTATTTTTATTTTTGAATTGTCTTGTTGTGCCTTGACCATGGCAACAACAAATGCTCAAAAAGGGGGCGGTTACATGGTATTGATGGTTATTATAATAGAGGCATGTTCTTACGACTTATATGTATACACATAAAACGAGAGGGTGAATAAATAAAAGTTGTAAGCATATGTTTATTAGGTGTATGTATTTTTATATAGCATGAGAATGTGTGAGTATTTCAGATGATAAAATCTTTTCAAATAAATCAGTAAGATATAGGGATGATTGGCGTATCTTTAAGCTTTGTAAAGAAAACATCAAAATTTGTATGATTTAACTTTTTCCTTGCAAAAGAAATGATCATTAGCCCAGTTTCCGTGGTTTCTTAAAACATATTAGTAAATTTGTATATTCCGAAAAATGTATTTTAATGAACTTAAAATGAGTTTAACGCAACGCTTACACTGTTACCAAACAGGATGCAAGAAAAGCAGGTGTACAATACAAGCAGCCTTCAAATTAAATTGATAAGTTTCTTGCATTCGATATCGAAATAGCATATAACATTGCATTAAAGTGCAGTTCCTTTTTAATTACATACAGTATCCAAATTAAACATAGAAAATCAGTCAATTTTTCTACGCAACGGAAACACACAAGTCTCAATGCAACACCAGCTGCAGCAGTTGTCTGTCATAACCATCAATTCCATCGATATTCAACCTATAGAAAAAAAGCGCTTGCGCTTGTTTTGGGCTCCCTGTGGGTGCTGCTGTAGCTGCAGAAAGATGCGCATTGCCTTAATTGAAACCGTTTAAATTGCAATTAATCACCCGACAGAGCCAACGACGACGACGCCGACGCGAATGTTGCACAGTTGTTGCCGAGTGGCGCAACGAATTTCCAAACAAAATCTCCTGCATTAAAATGCACAAAGCCAGAGAAAGAGAGAGGGACCTCTGAATTACTGTCACCACAGTGACTAATTTTATCCTTTGGCTGCTTTTGTTTTAATTCTGAACAAATGAAGAAGCAGCCTGAAGCAGCAGTTCAGTTGTCCCTGGGATTGCCACACGGTAACTGTTTAATCGCTTTCGACATGCGGATTTAAGTTTTTTGGGCCCAGGCAGCCAGAGTACAGAGCGCGGAATGGGAGCTATGATAAGTGAAAATATGGAGAACGACCCACCCCCTCAAAATGGGCGGATGAGGATATTGCCACTGTGGTGTGCGTGGCATCAGCCCGCAACACCACCCGATAACACACCATCTAAAATAAAAAATAAAAAAAAAATAAACCGAAAACCCAAACCAGCAGCCGCTTCACCGGACGCACGCACAGGATGTGAACTGCGGAAGCTCGAACTGCGGGCTTGAGGATGAGGCAGGGATTGGCAGTGAAACAAGAATTGGGACTGGGACTGCCACTGAGACTGAGCCTATGCCCATGGCCTTCTTTTCTTGCGTACACTTTGCTTTTTTAAGTGGAAATAAATTAAAAATGGGTGGCATCTCTGGAGCCAAGGGCTGGAGGCGTAGCCGGTTTGAGTGGTGTGAGGGACAAGGCGTCTAGAACACGCGTTGCAGGCAACGGAGGCAGCAGATTTGCTGGCTGAAGGTAAAAGTTTTGGATAAAACAGTTGAACTTCAAAATGTGAATTTGATTAGGATATTTGCATAAAATTCTGTTTCTACGCCCAAACCCAAGCACCAAGCTGGAAAAGCGACAGAAGCTCGAATAATACCGCCATAAAATACGGTAAATACAAAAAATTTGAGTTGAGTCGAAACGTATGTTGTTGGTTGCCGGAAGCGGAAGTATATAAGTCAACCTAGATTTGGTAGTGGCGTTAACGTTGATACAAGGACAAATGGGCTTTCAGCCAGTACTTGCATATAAATTTCAAATGAAAAGTTGTCGAAAGCAACAACTTTAAGGTTTCTTAGCTTTGGAATCTTAACTAGCCAAGGTAAATTTAAAATGCACTAAGAAGTTAGCTACTAAAGAGATACTTAATAACTTGTCTTTAAAGAAGTTGACATCAATTCAATACTTATGGCAAGGATTAAAGGCTTATCAAATAGATTGCGTATAGACATAGACATGCATTTATTTATAATAAAACAAGTCAAGAAAGCTCGACTAGGAGAGACATGAATACGCGTATAGAGAAAGTGCATAGAAAACCGCGCTACTGAATGCTTGACTTATTTCAATCTTTAATATGTATCTCCATTGTTACTCAACCGATTAGATGTCATCATTTTGTCTTTAGTGCTTGGATAATGTCTGTAATTTTCCAAATATTGTTGTTATCGATTGCATTTTTATATCGGAAACCGGCAGATTGATCGACAATTAAAAAAAAAATCCTGTTCGTATATAACACGCAACTGAAATCTCAAGTCTTTAGCTCTTAGGGTCCCCGAGATCGACGCGCTTATACAGACGGACAGATTTGTAAAAAAACCATAACACTATTTTGTACACAATTAACCAATCGATTATTTATTAAATCTAACATTAATTTAACATTTTAACGGTATCAGACAATAATATGGACAAGAATGAAAATTATTTGTTAGAATTCAAAAAATATTTCATAATAGACAAATTTTGACATAAATACATAATAACTTACTGATATACCCTCCTGACATTTCACGAGTGATATATGCCCTGCTCATGAATATTGTACTCCAATGAAGCATAAACTATGCGACTTTTGGCATATGTCGCCACCTGTGTGTAATGTGCGATACACATGCACTTGACATGGCCAAGCTCAAACAGCAAACTCCACAAGAACCCAAAACGAACAAGGAGTGGGAGGACGATTCTGAGTCAAAGTTGTGGGTTGGGTTGACAAGCTGACAACGAAACGAAACGAAGCACTGAGAACTGAAGCTGGCATAAAATGCAAAACTTTTTGCCAAAGAGCGTTCGTCGTTCGTTGCTTAGGCAAATCGTATGTGAAACATTTGGCAAGCAGCGATTTATTTAATGTCTTTGGCTCGGGATAGCAAAAGGCAGCTGCATGTTCGAGTGATTTAGATGATTTATGTCTTAAAGACGTACACTGCAGGGTTAATATTGGCCAACCAAAACAGCAACAACAAACCAACTACCAACTACCGCAGCCTGTTTTTCGGGGACACATATTTACGCACTCTAAAACCATAAGTGAATATGAATTTGTATGTATGTGAAAACGTTTCGACTAGTTGGTTGCCATTACTCAAATTTAAAGGCGGCGCCTGTGGCAAATTGGAGACTCCACAGCTATGCGTTCTACGCATGCGGAACATGAACACCGGCTAAAATTCAATTATCGGCTTGTGTGCTCGTCTTTTGGATGCATGCAACACGCATACGCCATGTGAACGCAATGCAACGAAACGCAACTTTTGCCACGTTGAGTTGGGGACGCAATTAAAGCAGCCACAGCACAGCAAAACAGCTCTCTAATTAATTTGCATATACGCCAGACAACTTGCAGCAAAACTTGTTGATTACCAAACACAAACACATACATATGTACATATATAACACATATTTAACATATCTGCTGACTTGTCAATTAGCCAATTGGTGTGCACTGGCAATTTTATCGGCTAAAGATTTATTACTTTTTTTAAATGCTTAGTTTTCAATTGCATTATTAATGGTGTACCCCACCGACAAGTTCGCGTTTCAGACAGCTTAATGGTTACCTTTAAACCTTTTTAACATACACGTGGGAATATCAATATTTACTATTATTATATACAATTACGCACATTAAGCAATGCGGATGTATAATGTAATAAAATGTGTAGTATTCATTCTTTGACTTTCTTGAAACATTTTCAAATATGTAGTTGTTGCCTGCAATAATGCCAAGTAAGAAATAAATCTTGAAAAGACGAATTTTTATAAATCGGTCTTAAATATTACCCAACCATACACGCAATCAAATACATAAAAGACATAATATCATTTGGGCATCTTTAACTATATTGTGATGTTTGACTTATATGGTTCTTATATCCGATGATAAATTGCAACAAAACTAAATTGTGGTAATTTCTTAAGAACTGCTTATTGAGAAAGAGCAAGGAATAATATGTATATTAAAAGACGATTTTTGAAGAGCCGAAACTTTCTTTCGTTAAATGATCTTGAACTAGATTAATGTTAAATGTATAATAAAATATAATAAGTCGCAATTTTATGTGATTTCCTTTGCGTGTGTTGGTTTAGCTAAAGTTGAATTTAGTTTGTTTTTAGCATTTAACTCAGTTTTTTTTCCTGCTAATATCTGCGACTGTTTTTCATCTAATTAGAAGCTGTAAATTCTTCATCGGGCAGTCCGAAGTCCGTCCGCAGGGGGCAGTGGCCCACAGACGTCGACGTTGTCGTCTGTCGTTGTCTGTAGACTTTTCGCGTTTTCCTTGGCGCAGCGGAAGTGACTTTTGTTTTTTTCTTTCTTATACACCGCGAATATTATGCCGCCGGTTGTTGTTGTTGTTATTGTTTTTGTTGGACGTTCGTGTTTAAAATAAGCAAAACTTACGGGCGATAAAAATGCTGCTGCAACAACAGCAACAACAACATCACCGGACTGATGGCGAGTAAGAAATGGCGAAACAGAAAAACATGGCAAACGGGCAATAATAAGTAAGAGAATCACGAAAGAAACTTGAGCTTGGCGTGTAAACGGTTTTTTTTTGTGTTGTTGCTGTTGTTGGTTTCTTCATCTGTTTCGTTTTTTTTTTTATTCTTCGGCAAACCTTCTGATGTGGACAGCCGGCGTCGCCGGCTGGGTGGCCAGCACCATGTATCCCCCCAAGACCCCCACCACCACTACCCTCTTCTGACCACCACCACAGATTCCGAGTGACGTTGCGTCTCTCAAGTTGGCTGAGGGCGATTCAGTTGCGAGACAAATGAAAATGAAGCGTTTATGCTGCTTTATTGCAGCGATAAGAAAGAAAAAAATGAGGCATTATTTTGTTGTTTTAAGCAAAAGTTTTGCTTACCTCCATTTATATGTATTTCTACTACAATATTTTCCATTTTTGCTGCGGGCACGGAAATGCTATGATGCGAACTGGTCACAGGTTGAGCATTGCCGTCGCCGTCTTCGTTTTCGTCGTTTACGTCCTTTACTCGCTTGGAATGCGGCAATTTCCTTAGACGTCTCCGGCCTTAGAAATATTTGCACTGGGCGGTCCTTGGGCTTGGAAGCTGTGGCCATGAGTCTGCGCTTTTCTTATCCCAGTGGGATATCTAAGTCCTGTGGTTGCACCCAAAAAAAAAAAAAAAAAAATGATTGTGGCATTTCATTTCCAGCTTCAACGCGCCTTGGAATTACTTTGCATTTTAACAGCTAACATTTAATGTGAATCAAATCGAGCAGAAAAATAAACTTTTATATCTTTAAACAATGGCAATGACTATTGAGGCACTGACCATTTGCCAACTAATGCATATTCAGAAGACTTTATTTTAAAACATAAAATAACACATTATAAAATGTATACTGCTCTGGTTATTTTCACTAAACCAAAACTTATTTGCGTTTTTCTAGAAGTTACATATTTTATCTTGCCATAATTTATAACGATCTTCTGAACCAATTTACTTAAAACAATGAATCAGATAAGGACTCGCAAAAAAATAAATATTGGCGTTCGATTAAGGGTTCCGTTCTAAGTTAAAATCATGGTTCAAAAGGCTCATAAGCCTAATCCATGTTTATTATAATCAATATTCAATTGCTGGCTTAGTTGTAACGAGGGACCTTCATATTTTTATTGAACATTATTCCAGAATCCATGTAGATTCACTCACCTATCATCAGCCAATAAACCGTGAACATAAACAGTAGCTGATGCGATCAAGCAACTGAAATTCGCTTTAATTTAAAAACACACAAAAGCACAATCAAATTGTGCTACAAACACACATTGGAGGATAGCGTGAAGCCAATGCGATCAAGAAACCTCCAACTCCAAAGAAAAAAAGTAAAATAAAACAAATTCAAAAGCCAATGCCGCATCATCAATTATGCTCAACGTTTCTCAATGGTAAGACTACAACAACAACAGCACAAAGCTGTCAGCGCGCGTTGATCTGTCAAATGCCGCAACCGAAACTGAAACCGTGGTCAAAAGAAATGCGGCAGCCGCATCCGTAACTGAGGCACCCACTGAAGTCTCCAACACTTGGCGACGCTTTTGTTGCATTTCCAAACAAAAATATTGATTAATCATGACGGTCGGCCATTGCTGCCACAGTCACTATTGCTGCCATTCATTCAAAGAGTTGTCCAAGTCTTCATACGATCCTAAGCTGATTTTTGGCCTTCAGCTGCGAAACTGAACTTGTTTCTCTTTGTCTGGCAATCCTATACAATATGATGGCATGCGATGATAATTTTTCATACTCTGGTCTCTTTTCTATATAATCCGGCGGCACTTTTTTGTACAACGATCGCTATTGTTAACCATCCACTCCTCCCCTTTCCAACACTCTCAGCATAACACTTGCGAAAAACCGCACAAGTTTTTCACGCTTGAAACTATGAGTTATTGCCGGGAGGGGCGAGTGTGTAGGAGCAACAAATACTTCTTTAAACCTTTTGCAGTTTCAAAATGCTTTTGTTGTCATAGCATTTGTTTAAAGTCACATAATATGTGGCCAGCGTGCAGAATTGATCAATTGAAACTTAAAGACCGCCGCCTGGTGACAACTTTTAAATTGGCATTAATTTTACCATTGGAAGAGTGGGGTAGATTTTAAATTTCATTTTTTATTCGCTTTCAATCTGGCAAACATGCTGAGCATAATCCAGATCCACCCCAGCAGCCAAAAAAAGAGAGAGAGAGCCGAGAAAAAAAACAAATTTAAAGGGAAATGTAAATTTTCTTCTTGTTATATGTTTCAGCGCTGTAAAAGTTTCCCTCGCTGATTTTGATTGACAGCTCTTAGCATCCCTGATGGATTTCATATTTGAGCCATGGCTGTGTGGCAATACTCGTAGCAAAATGACAGACCCGAGACACACAGATAGTGGCCTGGCCAAGGGGGCAAGGGGTATGGTAGATGGCTGTGGACCAGAGGCTTAGGCGCTGCATAAAAGTTTACCAACAGCTTTCATATTTCCCTGACGAGAGACGAGAAATTTATTTCTTTCTTTTTTTTAGAGACATGCGCATCTGTATAGAAAATATGTTATGTATATACAAATATATAAATCGCTTTGTACATAAAGCGATACATAGTTGCAGAGGCCATGTTGAAAGTTTTTCAATTTGAGCGGCTTTAAAGTGTTCAACTTGGTTCAATGACGATTTGCCACGAGTATCGCATTATGCGTTGAGAAAACATATTTTTGTGTAGAAATCATACAAAAAAATGGTGACCATATATAAACGGATAGTACATTTTCTATTTGTTGCTGATGTTGAGTTTATTTAGCCTTCCATAAGCTGACTAATTGTTTTTTGATTTTGGCGGTTAAGAGAAAACAAATATTATGCTTCATACTTTTTTTGAATATATCAATTAAACTATCTTTATTGCATTATAGCTCGAAAGAAAATTTTTCTGTACAAAATTATATTGCTGCAGATGAAAATCTTCGTGAAAAAATTGTATATTCCATTTATTTATTTTAAACTATTGTTAAATTTAATAAAAATATTTAAAAATCAAAAGTATAAGTATAAATTATTCTACTTTGAGAGAGTAAAAATATATTCGTTTTTAATAAATCCAAAATAATATTTTAATATATAACACTCTCGAAGCGCATTTGTAATGTTAAATATGCAATTTTAACAAT
Organism: Scaptomyza montana; assembly: GCA_018904305.1. Lineage (NCBI taxonomy): Eukaryota > Metazoa > Arthropoda > Insecta > Diptera > Drosophilidae > Scaptomyza > Scaptomyza montana. Next base: position 4,217,523 of record JAEIGR010000001.1, read on the forward strand.
GACGTTTCGAAAACTGAACATTAATCAACAATTTTCACACCTACCGCTCACTCACAACAACAACAACAACTTGCAGTATTTCCTGCTCCTCCCGCTTAGATTAACAATCTTCAGACTGCACATAGTTTTGTTATCATTGTTATTGTTGTTTATTTGTCTGTGTGTTGTTGTGACTGGCCCTGTAAATATTCTGTTTGTTGACATTTGCTGGTCATGAAAAGTCATTAAATATAATTCTCTAATTTATCTTTGCAACTGGCAGCTCGGTAAAAGCATTCAACGAGAACTTCGCCTCCAACCACTTTCAAAGTTATCGCTTAATCGTAATATTTTGTTTTGTCGTTGTTGTAGTTGTTTATAACAACCCTTTCGTCTGGGCTAATTAAAACTAATCCAGAGCAAATGCTTGATGTACACTTTTCGCATGAATGTCAATCAAGCCCCACAATTAAATGATGGAAGACATTCATCTCGGCCTTTGCTTGAGTTTTTGTATCTGCTTCTTCTTTGGTCACTAATCAGCAGGCACTCCAAAGTGCTGGGACACCCTGTGGCGTCCACTTGACCAGGGATTGGCCATCATCAGACAACAAGCAAGCCAGCAACAAGCTTTAAGTCATGTTTCGGCTTTAAAGCGATTCAAGGAGCCAATAAAAGGAATACGACTGTCTGCAGATCCAATTTTGAATGCCAGTTTTTCTGTTTTTTGCTTAGGTCTGTGTGTAGATGCATAGCAAATAGATACATATACAAAATATTTTCATGAGAAATTGACTTTTTCTACAACTACTGACTGGCACATCGTCGTCATCGCCTTCTTCTTTTTACGTCTAGGTCGTTGTTTTTTTTCCTTGCCGTGGCTTGGAATGATTAATGATGCAGCTCTGCGCATTCGTACGTTTGTCGACCCACACTCCCTACCGAAGAGCTCTACATTTGTATCTGTATCTGTTAGCTGTATGTCTTTTTGTTGTCAGCTTGAGCATTTTTACTGCATCGCAGCATTTGGCATTTGGAGTAGCTGAAGCTGAAATTCAAGCCGAGAAGCCGTCCATATAAGCTGCACATCCGTTGCTGTTGCGTCGCGTTCTTCTGCATGCCAATGCCACCCATTGTTCACCCATTTCGTGCTGGAACTGCTTTTTTGATTGAATTTGTCAGGGCACTTACTGTGGCCCCCTTTGCCCCAACTTTTTTTATCAAGCTCTTGGGCCTTTAAAGTTTTGCAGCCACAAACGCCAAGCCACATTTTCACACCCATTTCTAGTCAGGCCGAAAAATTTACAAGATAAATTGAGGTCATTTTATTTTTTCTAGTATGTTTCCACCTTTGGTCATCTTGTTAGTTCTTTGGCTGGCAGCGTTCAAAGGTCCTGCCACAAATTGTGTCCACCTTGTTGACCGCTGTCCCATTCATGTGTCCACAAATGTTCGTAATGTGCTTCCCCATTGACTATCTACTTTGTGTATGTGGTTAAGCACAAAACACCAGACCCAAGACCCGAGTGTACTTATGCACATAGTTAGATAAAGTATGGGGTATGACCGAAAGGCAATGGGATGTTAAGTAAAAAACACATTCTTTGGAATGGGACTTGAGAATGATTTAAATGAATGCACAGTACAAATATTAAATGGTATGTAATTTAGACTTATTTATTAAATATGTATCTTCGTAAGCAGGCTAACAAAAAAAATTTATTACGGAAATACATATGTATATTAGAGCATGATGTTTTGATAGTAAAAACTGCAGAACATCTTATGGGAATATATACCCTTTGAATTTATTTTTAGCTTTAACATAAATATATAAAAAATTAAAGTCAATGATAATCATGTTGTAGTTTAAACAGTCTAAGAGTTTTTACAAAGAATCTTAAGACATTATTGCCTTAAAAAGTGTATTTTATTTCTTGCCGTGTATTCAAATTACAAGTGTTAGTGTTAAATTGGGGCTCTTTGGTTTGCAAACATTTTGCAATTGTTGCAAAATTTACGCTCATTTTAATTTTTGTTGTCCGGCCAGAGGCAGCAGATGCGTTTAGTTTGGCCACAGCCATGCAATTTTTTTGTTTTTCGTTTGCTTGTTCGCCTAACAAAAGTGCAGACATAAATTTACACATAGTTGACTGCTGCTCAAAGGGGGAAGAGGAAAATGTGGTCATAATGCAGGCTGAAAAAAAAGGTCAACATTTAGCGCCAGGGGCAACGAGTGCGTTTAAGTGTTAACATGTAAATTATGCTCTTGGCGCTGTTAATAAGTGTATTCCAAGTGCTATAAATCATACGTAGCATTTCCGAGGTGGAAATTAATATTAGTACTTATAGTACTTTACCATATTTGGTCTAAAGTGAATTTTCTGATTTCAAAAACAGTGCAAAGTGCAAATCTTTACACAGGCCAATTGCTACTGCTGCTGCACAAAGTAAAGTATCCGACATAGTTGCTGATAAGTTTCGTTTCGTTTCGACTTTTCCGGCATTTCATCCATGCTGATGACATTTCCAATGCATTGCCACCCACACACACCCCAAACCACACTAAAATTCATTTTGTAATTTTCAGATACCTTGAATGCGCCCTGCCAGCTGTCGTACGTATCGTTCTGCCTGAGGGCCTGGGGATTTCATTTTGACCAGGCTGCAGAAATTGCAGCCAACTTGCTTTCATTTTGCTCGAATCTTGTAGAGCGAGCAACCAACTAGCTACCCTCCCTTCTGACTCCTCTCTGCACTCTGTGTGTGTGTTTGTCTGTACGGTTTGGTTTAGAAAATTATCTTTCTGCTCGTCGTCGCCAAAAAGGAAATCATATTTTCTGCTTTTGTGCACTTTACTTTTCAGTTTCGCCTCCTGACCCCTTCCCCCCTCCCACTCTCTTTCTCTCTCTTTCAGTATCCTTTTACCACTTGGTCGTAAACAGTTTGGTTGCAACTTTTGTGCGAAATTTATGCTTTTCGTACTCCCTCTATCTCTATCTCTCTAGCTCTTTCTATCGTATCTGGCCTCTTTTCGCAAGTGCTGTTTACATGCCACTTGTCTCCACCGCCCTTCTCCTGTTTTGGGTTCACCGGTGTGTTTGCCCTTCTAAATTGTGGAAATGGGTTGCTCTGAAAACATACTGAAGAATGTGTTTGTGTTTGTGGCAGCCCCACCAGGTGGTGTTTATGGCATCCGCTCTGCAAGTATTGATGAAGGAACTCGCATCTGTAATTCAATCAGTGTCTATGTCTGGCTGCCATTTGCTGGCTATTGAGACTCTACTACACTTCCACGTTCACGCAGATCTCCATTCAACTGGAAATATTTTCGTGCCAAAAATATTTACTTTTTCGCGTTCGCCCTGCGAACATTTTCATCGCATCAATGCAAATAAGGTGTGCGCGTATAGTAAGCATATCAAATGCTCACTTTACCATAATAATATGATATGCGAATATTTTATTTATTTTTTTCTTATATTGCCTGATACTTGTTCTTGTGGAGCTAAAACGTTATTCAACATATTTGACTTTAAGCATTTTTATGAGGAAATGTATTTGTTACTGGTTGAAGATAAATTTATATACATATTTAGATAAGATAGCGAATAAAATTGAGTTAAGTAACAGCAAATGCGATTTGATAATATCAGCTTCACATTTCAATACATTTAGTCTTTACATAAAATAAAGTAAAGATTTATTTTAATAAAAAAGTCCATGTGTGAAATTAACGGCGAAATGAATCTGACCAACAAAAAATATGGGAATACACCCACTGAGAGAAATTTTGTGACAAGTTTTGGACTTTAAAGGATTATTAGGATTATTGCTCAAGAATGTACACAGATAGATAAAAGTACTTTTTTGAACATGAATTGGGTAATTAGGATTCTTTAAATTCATTTTTGATTTGGACCAAATTACTGAGGTTAAATGTCTTAATGTTAAAGAAAATAATCTCTTGTCAAGTAGAAGTCGACATTAATCAAGTTGAACTTTAGCTAAACTTAGATCGACATTCGAGAAAAACTAATTTTGTAATGTGTGTAAGTGTAAAATCCCTATTTTGATTGCTCTTTGTACAAAAGCAATATGCTCTTTACCTTCGGTATCGAGTATAAAAATGGGAATACACCCACTGAGAGAAATTTTGTGACAAGTTTTGGACCTTTTAGGATTATTGCTCAAGAATGTACACAGATAGATAAAAGTACTTTATTGAACATGAATTGGGTAATTGGGAATCTTTAAATTCATTTTTATTTGGACCAAATTACTGAGGTTAAATGTCTTAATGTTAAAGAAAATAATCTCTTGTCAAGTAGAAGTCGACATTAATCAAGTTGAACTTTAGCTAAACTTAGATCGACATTCGAGAAAAACTAATTTTGTAATGTGTGTAAGTGTAAAATCCCTATTTTGATGGCTCTTTGTACAATCCAAAATATTCATTAATATTCAGAGAGTCAAACAATCATTGCATATTTTTACATGTTTAAATTACCCAAGGCGAGTGTTCAAATGAAGCTACAACCAAAGATGAAGAAGCAAACAGTAGAAGTGGCAAAAAAAAAACTTAAAAAACAGTAGCTAAACAAACTACTTGAAGTGTCGCTACGAAGCAACGGAACGCGTGATGCCTTGCAGATTGATTGATTAGATTTTTGTTAATTACTTAACGCTCGAGATTGGAAGCTGCTCTAGCAGCGATGAGCTCGCGATGCGAGACGCTCAACAAAACTTTGCCAGAGAGAGAGAGAGAGATTCGTTACCCGCATTTTGGTGTCAGTTACAATAGCATCAGCTGCAGTAGTAATATCTAGGTGGAAGTTGTTCCTATCTGCGATGTAGTTTGGCTATAGCCGCTGAATTAGTTATGGCCGGTGACGAGCTGATGGATTGATTACAATCAGGAGTTGAGTGAGCCTCAAGTCTTAAGGCAACATCAGTTGCATTAGTTGCTTCAATGCTTCAAATTGTCGCAATGCATCAGTGTGAAGGATTTTGATTTCTGCCAGCCAGACAAGTTGTTGTCGTTGTTGTTGTTGGTAACGCCCCTTATCGAACTCAAGCGTATGCAATTTGTTAGTTAAAGGTACACTCCGGACCGGGTACGCACATTGCCGGTGCTGTGCGCCATGTTCAAATTCACATCTACTCAAGACTCAAACAAGAAATGCAATTTTCAATTGCAGCTGAATTCGTTCCAGAAAACGGCCTGCCCCGACGTCTGCGCACCGCGTACACAAACACGCAGCTGCTGGAGCTCGAGAAGGAATTTCATTTCAATAAATATTTATGCCGCCCAAGGAGAATTGAAATAGCAGCTAGCTTGGATCTAACCGAGCGGCAGGTGAGTGCAACTTAAACTTCATTCCGCTCCCCATCTCTCAGTCACACTGACTCAATTTATTTCAATGTTTAGTCAGTCTGCCATTCAGTCGCTGTGCACCCTTCCACCTGCTCTTGTGGCAAGGTGGAAAAATTGCATTATTTTTGATAAATTGCAGTCCGCCAAGGTTGACAAGTGGCTGAGAAGACATAAACTTGCACATGTCCGTTGCGGCTAAGCAATTTTCTTTGTTTTAATTGCTAGCTTTCACACCTCTTGCTTTAAATATATAAACTAATGTTATTGTATGTAATGCAATTGTTGTTGCTACAATTTCGCTTGCAGGTTAAAGTCTGGTTTCAAAATCGTCGTATGAAACACAAGCGACAAACGCTCTCGAAGACAGATGATGAAGATAACAAGGATAGCCTCAAAGGTGACGATGATCAATCTGACAGTAGTAAGTGCAAATTTTAACTAGAATTATTAATTTTAATCTTTTAAAAGAGTTAAAGCTTATGATGTTTGCGATTTTAAACGAACGGGTTATTCTTTAACCAAAAGTTGCGGTTATATAAATAGTCTTAACATTCGGGTCAATAAGTCATTTCAAAACAGTACCAACAAAGCATATTTATGTAACATAAACCAAGATATTTGCAAGGTTTGAAGTCGCTAGTTTTAGCAGTATCGAAAAAAATGCATTTACCCAGTCGCACAGACTCCATAACGGACATTGCACAAAACCAATATACTCTTTACCTTCGGTATCAAAATATAAAAACAAACAGCGCATTTGAATTGAGACCCTCCGCCTATTTTAAGTCGGTGTAAAGAACAGATTTTCTTTGACATTTTGAGGTGACACATTTTCCAAATCAATTCATTAAAAAGTTCATTACAAGATTTTGCTAAAAATAGGTCACCTTAAAGCAGCATCAAATGATGTACAGGACTTCTGGTTTGAACCATGTTGGAAGAAAACTTGAAACCACTAAGCGTGAACCACACTCAGCTATCTTTAGCGGGTCACTTTTGCTTTTTTGTAGTCAAACTCGCGCAGATGGAGAAGAGTAGAATATGCTGTTGCTTATCAATCATTGTCAGATGAAGGAGAGCTCAACTTTTGTATTAAGCTGAGACTCGAGAGTTTCCCTGTCTGCTCACGCGACTACTTTAAGACCAAAACCCTTTTTCAGCATCAGTTCCTTTTTTTTTGGTTTTTGGGATCTTTGTTTTCTTTATAAAAACAAATCATCAATTTACTGATTTACTTTGTTTCCCCTGAAATGCAGACTCCAATTCGAAGAAATCGTGTCAAGGTTGCGAGCTACCCTCAGACGATATACCGGATTCCACTTCTAATTCGCGAGGACACAACAACAACACGCCCAGCGCAACAAATAACAATCCAAGCGCAGGAAGTCGTAAGTGTTCTAATTGCCTAATCAAAACAACTTTAATCGATCTATCTAATCCAATGGCAGTTACTCCGAACTCATCACTGGAAACAGGAATTTCGTCCAATCTACTGGGCAGCACAACCGTATCCGCCTCGAATGTCATCAGCGCTGACTCTAGTGTTGCGTCCAGCGTAAGCCTGGACGAGGATATTGACGAAAGTCCAATCAAGTCCAAGAAGAAAGACGAAAGTCACGGCCAGGTAAGTTATCAATATCGTAAACTAAGTGTACCCTTTAAACAAATTCATAATTACCAACATAGGTCATTAAAAAAGAGGCTGTTTCTACCTCGTCCAAAGCCTCGCCCTTCGGCTATGATGCTGGTCCCAGTTTGGCCAGTTTTAGGCGTGACTCTGATGCCTCCATTGCCTCGAATCCGCCCGTTACCAAAGCTGGCAACAAGAAACGATATCAAAATTTAAATGCGAATACAAATTCAATTGGAATTGCCTCGCCGCTGAGCGAGAGCAGTAATACTGCTGGTTCAGCTGGTTATTTTCCTGGTGCTGGCTACTATTCCAATCCGAATGTTAATCCTAGTGCGAAAACGTTGCAAGCGCCACAGCAAATGCCGCAGGACTATTATGGCAAATACGATATTGAGTTTGCCGCCTCGCCACACCACAACCCGCACAAGCAACAGCAGCAGCAGCAACAACCGCTACACAGCGAATATCTAAGTCCCAAACCAAACACCAATGCTGCTAATAGCAATTTCCATCAAAATAATCAACAACATCAGCATGAGCAGCAGTTCTACTACAACTATAACGACACCAATGGCGGCAGCGCGTACATAAACCACCAGCAGCACCAACAGCAGCATCATCCTGTTGGTGACTTTGAGGCGCCACCTATCAACGGACCGAGCAACTTTTACGATCCCAAGACGCAATCTGGTGCTTACTACGACAATATGAATTTCCAGCACCAACACCAGTCAGTCGTGTTTCAACAGCAGCACCAACAACAGCACCAGCAACAGCAGACGCCTACAAATCACCAACAGTAAGTACAAATTCAACAACGTAATGCGCGTGAAGCGACCACTACTTAGCAAGGTGCAAAACCTGCAACCTTGCTCCTCAGCTTAATAAAAGTCGTGATTTGAAAAACTTATACATAATTGTATTTTAATCTCAACAGACATATGCATCACATTGGAGCTGGCGAAACGTACAGTGCGCTCGGCCTGCAAATGGAGAACTGCGATGGCTACAACTCTTATGGCGGCGGTTACTATGAACCAGGCGCTGCTCAACAGCAACAGCCACCCATTGTTCCGCCCAATCACACCCATCCTAACCCGCACCCACATCCCCATCATCCGCATCTCCATATGCAGGCACAGCCGCAGACTCATCCCCATCTGCATGCACATCACAATCCAGTAGCAGCGGCAACAGTAATAGGAGGAGGAGCACCTGCTCCACCAGCTACCCATGTTCACATACCAAATGCAAATGCGGCGAATTCAAATTTCGTTATGAACGGTGGAGCGCCTGTGGTTGGACAAATACAGGCGTTTGCCAACACTAGTGGTGTTGGTGTTGGCTCAGTGGCTGGTGGTGCATCGGCTGCCATCAGTGGACTAGAGAATTCAAACAGTTCGTCGGACTTTAATTTTCTGAGCAATTTGGCCAACGATTTTGCACCCGAATATTATCAGTTAAGTTAGTTCTGGTAGTGTAAATAAATAATAAAATCAATTAAAAACTGCAATGTCATCGATGTAGTTTGGTATAAAAGTGTTTTCAAGCACTTTGTCGTAGCACATATCTGTATATATGTTTGTATGTCTGCCCCTAAATGCTATATGTATGTAAATATATGTATGTGTGTAGGTAGAGTGATATATAAAATATGCATTAATCAAAACTTATAAATCACTTTCAAGACAAATATCTAGTTTGATGCTCTTCAGCTTTTACTTTGAAAATCAAAATAATTTGAACTTAAACTTTTGGCTTAAAGCCAATGCACTATTTAAAGTAAAAATTCTCTCCAAAATAAAAATTAAATTGTATATAGCTAGTTAAATTAAAAATACTGTTCCGTACAATTTTCACCAGTCCAAATCAAAGGTAATTCACCATAAGTATACAATATAAATCAGATATTACAAATGAAAAACAGAAATCAAAAATAATCATAATACATTTTGTTGTTTTTTTTGTAAATATATTCAAAAGTAGCTCAAATCGCATGTAAAATATTGAAATTGAGTCCATTTGCGGTTCAAATAAAATTTTCATTATGTAATATTACATTTAATAAATTGATATTCTAATGAAGTAAAAATAAAAGACAAGAAAATTAAAATCTATCTAATTCAATGTTTGTAATGTTTGTATGTTGTACTTTATTTATATTTCAAAAATACATTTAACATAAAAAAAAAACTATTTAGACTTTAACTAATGAATGAATGAAATAAATGAATAAATATTACACGAATGTCGTTAAAAGTTGCAAATTGCATTATTTAAGATAAAAACTCTGAAACAACGAAAGGTGTTAAAAAAAAACACAATACATTTTTATCTGACAATGGTTTTTGCTTAATTCATTTCGCTCACTTCAAAAATGTACAAATATGTTCTGGCTCGAAAAAAAACCTAAACTGACTGACATTTAATGATGGATGAGTTTCGGGCGTTGAAGGGTACTAAACCAAACTTATACTGTTGTCTTTCAGCCAGCTTAACTGTAAAGAGTGTAGAATTTTACTTGGAAAATTTAGCATGAATGGGTTCTCAGAGTTGTCAATAGCTATAAGAAGCGTAGAGTTTTCTAAATGTATTGTTCCACTTTAATTTAACATTTGTTTTTTAAAATACTTATTTCAATGCAAAAACATATATGTTTATACGTACAGACAAAGATAATTTCACAACCTTGTTTCCAAATTTAAAAAATATTTAGTTTTTAAAACCCAGCAAGAGAGGTTGCACCAGAAATAATCAATCTTAAGTTTTAAAGCTTTATTTATCAATCTTTTTTTTTTTTTTTATAAAGATCTCAAGCAACAAATACAGTCGGTTTTGAGTAAAGTGAACTAAGTTTTGCAATACGAGAAAGGACAGTATTTGCAAAAATCGCTATTTGATCAATAAAGAACTGATTATTCAAATGATACAATGCATATCTAAATTTACCTATTCTCAGTCATACACAAAATAATACTCAATATTTAATTGAAATTGTGAAGTGCGGACATTCATGCTTCATTTGGTCATTGGACTCAGTTTGTATTCCCTAAGGATGACTGCGACTTCGCCCATTCGTCAACCAGCAGAATATTTTTTTTGGGTTTTCCTGTCAACATTTCATTGAACTTGGATGCCACATGCTGCCTCAGACCCAGACCCAGAGCCAAAACGAAAACGCTAATCCAAAACTCGAAACTAAGCCGAATACCCTGTCCCAGTCCCCTTGTCGTCGACTCTACGCACAATTCTGACAGAAGCGGTGAAAATTTAAGATTGATCACCCGGCCCGAGTGTTTGTCAAAATTGCCTGCTGGCTGGATGGAATGCTGGGATGCTGGCCGGTGTTCGAATCCTGTATCCGTGTCGAGGTCCGTGTCTATGTCGAGTGCAGGGCTAAAACCTAAACAATGTCACAACTGTCTGCCGCATGCCGTATGCCCCTCATGTGGTAGGGTCTGTTTATTATAAGTATCCCCAATGGATACTTATGTGTAAACCTTTTAGTTTTAAAGCGGTCACTGTCATTTCATAAAAGCGTATCCTGCTTCATTTAATTAAATTAAACTCCAGCATACACTCAACTTTTGGCAAATGCCAAATGGCCAAAATGAATTATGCGAAAATGAAACCACAAAATAAATGTTAAAAATGTAAAAAAAAAAAAATAAATATATCTGCACAATTTGAGTCCAACAAAGGTCAATGCTGTATGAACATTAATTAGATTTTTGAAATTAAAAAAAAAAAAAATGGCAGATAAGCAACATTTGTATTGAAATTGATTTGGCTTAAACCTTTTATAGGAGAGGGCAGACAAAACGTCAACACCTCGCTGATTTTGGCATTTGACTTTGGCATTTGTAGCTGGAATTTGGGGCTGGTTAATTACAGTAAATGGCCATTAACACATATAATTACTACCTTTCAAATTAAGAGCAACCGTCGATTGAGCCACGTCAACAACACCAACAATGACGAAGCCGATGATGTTGACAATTTAGTATTTGCAAGATTGTAACTAAAGTTTACAAACATTTAGCCAAATAATAACTAAAAGTGTTGCTTATGTTTATGTGAGAATTACAAATTTAACCCAACGTCAGCATCTATACAAACCTTAACTGCCCTGTGTCGGCCAACTACCAAGCTACCAACCTGGCCAACCTGTGAAATAATAACAATTAAAGTTATACAAACCAGTTCGTAGTTAACTTACTTTTCTTATACATACATACATATATGCACACATGTGGTTGATTTCATTTGATACATTTGTTCCAGTCATAGGCTTTTGTGGGGCCCCTCTGACCTTGATATACTTAAACTACTATTCCCACATGCGGCTACTTGGCTTATAAGCCCGTATACATATTTATGTGCATGTGTGTGTTTACTTAAAGCAATCATAGCGAAATGTGTATTAAAACATTAACATGCATATTTTTATAATCAGGATTTGCGCATGGCGATCTCAGTTTAACTAAACTATTTCGTTCGACTACACTGAGCAAAACACGGAACAGCGTCTTTCAAATATTCAGCAAAATGTTTTTATTTTAAAAGATCTTTGGAAATTAGCCCAATTTTTTTATAGATAGCCAACAAAAATAAAAGCTTTAGATTGTATAGTCAAAAATTAAAATGAATAACGCTAAGCATTCTATAAAAAATTGTATGTTTTGATATTCAAATATGAATAAGAATTTGCTTCTATAGAATCTTCATAATTTATGAGATCCAATAAATAGTTAATGGTTTCATAAAACACCATTTAAGGAAATTCTCAGTAGCCAAAATTTCTTATCAAAGTTTGTAATCAATTTGAGTGCACCTCAAAATCGAAAGAATGACTCATTTAAACTGACTAAAAACTATTCGCATAGCAAGGCAAACATCAATATTTGTTTGTTGAGATGATTTTGCACATTATTCATGCACTGCAAAGCAATTCGAAAATTATAAGTAAATACACATGTGGAAATTGGTAGCCTATTGTAGTATTTTTTTTTTTTTATTGGTTACACCTAAACTTAATCACAAATGTAAATTTTGTTCAAGGGCCGAAAGTGAGTGAGTGTTTGGGGGATCTTCCAACTGGTCCGTGCGATTCAATGCCTTGTGATGAGTGCCAAAAAGTGCGAATTGGCCTGAAGCTAACTAATCGAGCGCGAATTCCCGCCGGCTTGTTGTCATCGTAAGGTGGCTGTGATTTGCCGGTTGCTGCTGGATGATGTTGTTTAGATGCTGTGCAAAATGCCAAAATTGCCGAAAGAGTTGTAGGTGTTTTGCTTGCCGAGTTGTTGGAGGCGGGGGACAGGATGGGACGGGGGCCGGACCGGACCGGAGCTCAAAGTTTCATATCCATTGGAATTGTAAAGGCACGCAACTGAAGCAGATCTTGAACGATCTGATTGAATATGATCTTCAATCTACGAAGAGAAATGTTTGAATTGATTATTAATTGTTAAATTCTTATTAAAATAATTTGTTTCTTACAATTTACAGAACTGCATTCTGCTTGACGCTGCTTGTCTTAACGAATTCCAAATGGGGTAACTTCTCTGATCTTGGCACGATTGCTGGCCGTAGGCCCAACCTCTTGGACTCAGCACAAAACACTGAATGAGGCAGCCAGAAATAGCTTACTCGTATTTATATGAGCTGAGAGCATCAAAAGCCTGTTTCTGCCTGACGATCCTTTAACTCACTTGATCGGGTTCTGTTTTTTTTTTTTTTGAGATTTTCATTTTACTTTTTGTGTTTAATTTTTTGTTGTTTTGTCTGCTGCTCATTGTCAGTTTGTATTGTTGTTGGCTGGGCTTTTGGTCAAGGCAGATGATAATAATGATGATGATGAAGTTGAGAAGGGTTCGCTTGTTCGCAGTCGATATATCGATGTGTGCTGCGCACCTCAAGAAACGTGCAATCTTCCACTTGATTAGTCTGATTTAAGCAAAAGTCTTTAGAAAAGGGTCAGATCAAGCTTTACTCTTGTAGCAGTTGGCTAGTTTCGCTTACATCGCTCGACCTTGAGTTACCCCAATACACAGAATAGTTCTGTTTTTTTTTTTTTGCAACAGGTGCAAGATACAGATACTTATTTGTATCTCAAGCAGCGTATCTAGAATGCTTACAATTGATTTTAATGCTGAGAAACTAGAGTTTTATATATTTAGTTGTTTACATAAGTTTACGCCATATTATTGCGGCTACAAAATTGTGCCCCCTCTACGCGTATTTATCATTTGAAATTGAAGTCATGACCCCGAAGATTTCGTAGCAAAACTCTGTCCTTTCTTTAAATGCAAATTCCGCTCACCCTTCCCAGAGTAACTTAAGTATTGTCTGCAGACAGCCTGACGAACCAGGATCATACTTTAAGCAGGACAAAAGTTCGTTGCACTCTGGTTGCGATAAGTGAAAGCAAAGCTCGAGAAACATCCCTTATAAATTTTATTAAAAACAAAAGTCCTTGCGGACGCCAGACAGCCAGGCATAACTTGCAGCTACTGCAGATAAACAACGACTTCAAAGTCCATTTATACATTTCATTTCTGTGAACTTTTTCCGTTGTTTCGACTTGCTGACAAACAAGTTATGAACTCCTTGCCCACCGAAAAAAACAAAAAAAAATAATCAAGGAAGGCTGTAAAACAGGATAATAGTGTGTGCAATATGTGAACGACCTTACCAATTATCAACAACTGCAATTGGAATTGCCCGTCCAGGTAAAATGCAATGCAAATAAATCTTATTGCTTATATGAATTTGAGCTGTTAGCACCCAAAAGGCTGGATTCATATATCAATCATACATAAGTTCAAGAAAATTATCATTATACTTGAATGAAAGATGTGTACACTTACATGAAATTGGAACATATCTAACTAAAGTTCAAATATTTCAAAATAAACTTATGTGTGGCTTTAAATATAATGGCATTTAAAAGAAATAAGAAGGTTTGACATATGTGTATCAAATTAAAATGACTCGCAATTTTACAATAACAATGTATAATTAAACTTATACATATGATTATAGTGTTATCAGCTGAAACTATGAATAAGTTTAAAAGCATTATTTAATGAGCTATTATTTCATAATTATTCAACTGCGCTGAAAAACTCTATAAGCTTTGCTATCGAATACATTCACCAAAAGTTTAGCAATATAGTCAAAGTAAAACGCAATTTTTAAATCTCATTCCTCACTTAACAGAAACAAATCCCCGTTTTTGATTTAAGTACACCTTTTAAATTAATTTTATGATATTTTTACATACACGTATGAATTATTTTATTGTTGATGTCAATAAATAAATATACAGGCTTATGGGCAACAGGGATTCAACATTTTAATGATGGTAGGAGACAGCGGGAGCGGAGTAGGTTGCGTAGTGAGCTGCTGGAGCAGTAAAATGGGTAGCTGGGGCAGCATAATGGGCCACATGAGCTGGGGCAGCATAGGTGGAGTAAGCTGGGGCGGCGACAGTCTTGACCACTGCGGGAGCAGCATAGTGAGCAAATGGAGCTGGGGCAGCATAATGAGCAACGGGAGCAACGGTCTTAACAACAGCTGGAGCAGCATAGTGAGCCACTGGAGCCACAGTCTTCACAACAGCTGGGGCGGCATAGTGTGCCACAGCTGGAGCAGCATAGTGGGCAACGGGAGCTGCGGCAACAGTCTTCACAACATGGAGAGGTTCTCGGTTGACGACAGCATTGAATCCGTTGATGGAATCGGCAGTGTAGGTAACGGTACGCTTGTAGCCATCAGCATCCACCAGAGAGTACTCGCCACGGACAACATCACCATCGCGCTCCTCCACCTGACCCTTGGAGTCCCCGGTCAGTTTGTCATCGACTCCGTAGGAGAAACGGTACTGAGGATGGGGATCGTAAGTCTCGTCAGACTTGACCACCACATTGTGGGCCACAGCTACGGGGGCACCATAGGTGTGAACAGGAGCAGCTGAATGGTATGCCTCGGGCACATATCCAGCACTGGCGATAGCGATAAATGCGAAAGCGAAAACAAACTGAAATAAAGATAATCCATTATTTGTTAATGTTTTGTCCATTGTCCATAGGCACTTGAATGGAACACTTACCTTGAAGGCCATGTTGGTGATTTTTTTGGTTGGATTTGGTTGACTGTTCTTTACAGAAGTGAACTTGATCTGCGAATGATACATTTTTGGGCGTAAGCCTCAACTTATATAGCAAATCAGCGACGCGACTGAGCTGCTGCGAGTGAGCGATTTATTTTCATGGTGACAGCAAAAATGTTAATGTTTTAAACGTTGATTGTTGTTATTGCTCGCGATTTACTGTTGGTAGTACTTCCTGTGCGAAGGTAAGCACTGTGGGTGTCCAAATAATCATGTTATGATCTGATAAAGAACCATAACCAAAAAAGAGAAAGATCGCCGGCGAATAGGAAAACATATAAGCTATGCTGATATCCAGATTTGGAAAAGATTGACGGATTTTTTTCATTAGCAAAGAGATACAAGTTTAAAATGAAATTTTCAAAAGGGAAATGTTGTTACGAAAAATTAAATATAAAATGCTATTAAAAAACTTTAGGTACACAGCCAAAATTACTGATTATATTGCCAAAAATCAATCAAAAATTCGGTGATCTTGGATCAAAAAATTAAAGGCGTTTGCCAAATTTATTTATGTAAATATTGGATTTTTGTAGGTATTAAAATTTACCAACTTAAATCAGCACAGAAATATATAAGAGAAATAGTAAATAAAAAGTTGTTCATTTACAAAGTAAGATTACAAAACACATGTTTCGGTATATAAAATATAATTGTGGTATGATGATAAAGTCGATCTTCCATAAGTGGAATCTCAAGGTACAATGAAAAACCTTCCCTAGAGAGAAAATTCGTGACATAGAATGCATTTTTGATTGAACCTAATTGCAGGGCTTTGGAAATTTATTCGTAATATAGAAACCTTCGTTATATGGAAAATCAACTGTGGTAGGTAAATTAGCTTGGCGTTTTAATAAACTTGTCAATGCAACAAAACACAGATTGTATTAATATATGCAAGACCATCTCT
This sequence comes from Scaptomyza montana, assembly GCA_018904305.1. Lineage (NCBI taxonomy): Eukaryota > Metazoa > Arthropoda > Insecta > Diptera > Drosophilidae > Scaptomyza > Scaptomyza montana. The sequence goes on from JAEIGR010000001.1 coordinate 4,233,595, forward strand.
TCAAGTTTATTAGTACATTCAAAACATCCTTACGCCCACAGACTTCAGTTAATGTTTCTCGTAAGCAGATGTAATTCGCTTTAAATAAGCAATTTGCTTGTACGTGAGTTCCTTATTATTATTATTTTATGTTTACAAAGGAAATCCCAAATCCTTTCTAAATAATTTACCCTTTAAGACGTGCAGCTGCCATGCAGCTTGACAATCTCTCGATTACCTCTGCTTACCGTAGTGACTGCGCTTATTTCGAACATGATATGCAGAAGGCCACAACAGTTAAGCACCTTACGAGTACGGCTATGCAGACATAATAAAATTTGGCTATCAGTAAAAACTGAGGCTACTGTGGCCTATAAATACAATGCACCAGCCCCGAAGCAGTATCATTCGACATTCGCTCTCGCTTCTGTAAAGAACGCAACCAACTCCAAATAAAACAACAAAACAGCAACATGGCCTTCAAGGTAAGTAGTAGCCCCAAATACAAATGGAGACACATGTGTATTAAAGGATTATCTTTTGCCGGCTTTCCAGTTTGTTTTCGCTCTCGCATTCGTTGCCTTCGCCAGTGCTGGATATGTGCCCGAGGCATACCACTCAGCTGCTCCTGTTCACACCTATGGTGCCCCCGTGGCTGTGGCCCACAATGTGGTGGTCAAGTCTGACGAGACTTACGATCCCCATCCTCAGTACCGTTTCTCCTACGGAGTCGATGACAAACTGACCGGTGACTCCAAGGGTCAGGTGGAGGAGCGCGATGGTGATGTTGTCCGTGGCGAGTACTCTCTGGTGGATGCTGATGGCTACAAGCGTACCGTTACCTACACTGCCGATTCCATCAACGGATTCAATGCTGTCGTCAACCGAGAACCTCTCCATGTTGTGAAGACTGTTGCCGCAGCTCCCGTTGCCCACTATGCTGCTCCAGCTGTGGCACACTATGCCGCCCCAGCTGTTGTGAAGACTGTGGCTCCAGTTGCTCATTATGCTGCCCCAGCTCCATTTGCTCACTATGCTGCTCCCGCAGTGGTCAAGACTGTCGCTGCCCCAGCTTACTCCACCTATGCTGCCCCAGCTCATGTGGCCCATTATGCTGCCCCAGCTACCCATTTTACTGCTCCAGCAGCTCACTACGCAACCTACTCCGCTCCCGCTGTCTCCTACCATCATTAAAATGTTGAATACTTGTATATATTCCTTTATAGAATCGTTGCTCATATTACTGAACATTTATTTATTGACATCAACAATAAAATAATGCATGAATGAAAAATTATAATACATATTAGAATTTTATTTAACATTAATTTAATGACATTAACTCAAAATGAATTCAAAATGAGTTATAATTAAAATATTAAATTAAAGCAAAAAAAGTTTGATAAGTTAACGTTAACGTTCTGGGAAGTTCAACAAGAAATTTTGTGGTCCAACATTTGTTGCGTGAATTGGGAAAAACCCGTTAGATTAATAATTAGTGGTTTAGTGCAATATGAGCTCTTTGGTTAAGCAATTCACTTTAACACCAGGATATTTCATTCATGTCTATATGTAAAGCTATCAATTTAAAATAATCTCTGAACGACAACACCAACACAATGACGCGTATTGCTTTTGGGCATCGAAACTGTTGCCAATTATATTTGGTGCGGCATTGAAATTCCAATGTCAAGTAAAGTTTTCAATTACGGCACCATTTGTTACACTTCCCAAACAATCGGCATGAAAATCAGCTAATGCTATTAGCATACAATGTATCAATACAATATCACCGCGATTTAAGTAGCTTCACGGGGAATTCATCTAAAAGGATTTAAACACATTTCTGACCATTCTATAAACATGATTCCGGTTAGTAAATATGTTCATTTATATTAAGCAAGTTGTTGTCGGGTTTGGTGTTTCCCATTCCTTTCCAAACAATGACTCGCTCTTTTTTATTGAAACTGGTTTGAACGCTGACCAGACGCACGTCAGAGCAGAAGAGAGCAAATGTTCTATTACCGTTTTATGGTGTGTGAATAAAGGTTGGGCAATAAGATTGAACCTTTTTTTGTTCATTTGTAAGATTTTTAAGATTTGATTATCTATTAAACTGTACAAAAGCGTAAGCATTAAGTTAAAAATAAAAGTGAAAGTCACTCGGGTCATTGAATTCTGACAAGAACAAAAGTAATACATATGAAAAAAAAAAATTGCAAAAATTGTTATAGTTTCTAAAAGATATTTGTTCATTTTTTAATTAACAAATTGTTTGAGTAACAATGTTTATTGTTCTTTTTAGTTAATTGAGCTTAAGCCAAATGTCAAAAAACTAAATAAATTAATCATCATATTTTCATTCATACTTAGTTTCGCACTTAATTATTGTTTTCGTGCGTTATATATCAATATAGTTTCTAAAAAAAAAAACATGAACTTCTGGTCCAGAAAGACCTTTAATGATATTCATGTAAATTAAATTGCGATCAGGTCAAAATTTCATCATTTGCCAAAGAGTTGAGTCATTCCGTATAAATATTTATATTTGTGTGTTGGTTTGTGGATGCATGATGACTGAGCACTTATGGCATTAGTCGATAGAGTACAAAATACCGAGTTGGAGTAAAAAAGCTTTAACCTGAAAGCTCAGACTTTACATGTTGGACAACCAACTGAGAGTCTTGGACATGGGTTCCATGTACTCGTAGTGCTGGTGAGTAGCAAGTTTTTTCTTCGACGCTTTTGTGGATTTTTTTTAGGTCATTGCAGTGCGTTAGTTGGACAGCTAGCGGGGAGCCGTGTGTAAGTGTGTTGGCGTGTGTGTCAAGTGCAATGCTGGCATCGATCAAGTTGTCTTTATTAGGTTACTTACATGACTTGAGCCCTCAAGCTCAATAACCAAAACCCCCCCCCCCTGGCCCCGGACAAGTTGCTCGCCTAAGTCTTTTGTTACTAGCTTGTGTATTTTTGGTGTGTTTGCCGGCACCGTATTTCATTTAAAACAATGGCAATGGTGCGAGAGCCAATTGGCCAAATGGGTGTGACTCGTGGGTGCAAATCTCAAATCGATTGAGCGCCAACCCGTTCGGTAACTGAGTAAAAAAGATTTAAAGAAATAACAAAAATACCAACATACAAAGAGAGACATGCAAATGAATTTAATTTTAAATTATGAAAAAGTGAAAGAAAGGCCAGTTACAATGGATCACTGGCCCAAGGTACTCAGCCAAATTTCGTCTATAAATACAAATGCAATGGGGAGTCAATTATTATTCATAGCACGGACTTCCATAGAAGGAGTACACAGCGTCCACAGCTCAGTTTAAATCACCAAAAACTTCCCTCATAACTTGCAAGATGGCTTTCAAGGTAAGTTTTGCATCCTTACTTTTATAATTTGCCTTACTAAATCCTTCTTTATAACAGTTTCTCGCACTCGTCTCCCTTGTGGCTGCTGTTTCAGCTGGCCTGATTCCTGTGGAACACCATGAGCAACCTCAACTGTACCACGCCGCAGTACAACAGCATCAGCAGCCTCAACATGTGATCTACCAGAAGCCTCACGATATCCACGGACATGCTCATGCTCATGAGGTGTATCCCGATGATCCTCATCCCAAGTACAACTTTGCCTATGATGTGCAGGATGCCATTTCTGGTGACTCCAAGAGTCAGGTGGAGGAGCGTGATGGTGATGTAGTCCGTGGCGAGTACTCCTTAGATGATGCTGATGGTTACCGTCGCACTGTGAAGTACACAGCTGATTCTGTCAACGGTTTTAATGCTGTCGTCCACCGTGAACCACTTGCCCACGCACACCACACCAAGCTAGTGGCTGCTGCTCCAGCTTCACCCTTGCAGTATCACCATGCGGCACCTCAGGCTGTGCTGAAGGCACCTGCCGCCTACAGTGCTCCTGCTTATGTGGCTCCCACCTACAACGTTCAGCACGAATACGAGCCCCAGCACCACCAGCACCACCAGTACCAGCAGCACCAGCAGCACCAGCAACAACAGCAGCATCAACAGCAACAACAGCAACAGCACCATGAACACCAACAGCACCACTATGCCACCTATGAGACTCCAGCTCCAGCTACCCATGTTGCCCACGATTACTACCATCATTAGAGTTGCGAAGTGTGCCGATGAAAGTATTATTGCATCCATTCCTTATTCCACGAATTCATTGCTTAGCATATTTAGTTATTTAGGCACTGTTAAATAGTTCTACTGTAAATACTTTAAAATAAATTTAAAAATGCATCATGATTATTTGCGAGTTTAATTTTAGTACTTGGGTTTAATTGATTACTATTTCATAAATTAGCTAACCTTATTTTGGAAAAGCTGTTTATTTTAAAAGAAATTTTACTAATAATGTTAAAGCCGAAATAAAAACTAAGTATACTTAACAAATACGTCTCACAACAACGAAGAAAGCAACTGTTGAAAGTGTTTGACACATATGTTGCATAATCTAAGAAGATTATAGTATTCAAGCAATTAAAACACAAACAAATAATGTTAAAAAACTTTAAGCAGATCATTATTTTGACAATGGTTTTAATATATACTATAATATATATAATTAAATATACAATTGCATGAATTTTATATGCGTATTTCGAACCATTTTTTCGATATTATAACCTGATATACATTACCTGACCAGAGCTTGCTTTAAAAGTTTGATGAAAATCCGGTTTACTCGACAATGGTTTTAAAATATAATTTACTTAAAATTAAAAATAGTTTTATACCTCGCAGGTTAAAAATCAAACTTTTAGCTGACCTTTAAACCAATCCTGTCAGGAATCTGACGTAACTTAACTAATCACTCAATTATAAATTAAGACTTCCTAGTACTTTTTTATAAAATTCAAAACTTTCGCATGTAAGCAATAAAAGTCAACAACAACAAAATACACTAATTTATTTAATGTATACATATGTAATTTTATACATTAAGCCCTATTTTCTTATGTATGTATGTATATTCCTTAACGTATTTAATCAAACCTGTTTGGGCATGCCAAAAGTATCCGGTAGCAACAGTGGCATTTTTTTTTTTTTTGCAATTGTAATGTCGCAAACACAATTTGAATGTCAAATAGCTTCGGGCAGATTTGGTATGGTAGATCAGAGTCCGGAACCTCGACGGTACTACATGCGTCCATGAGCATAACCAATGGTATGTCCAATTGTCAGACAAGACCTAATTTGCTCCACATTCGTCAAACGCAAATGCTTCAAGTATTGCGTTCGCCTTGCGTCGACCTTTCGCTACTCTTTTGTCCACATCTAGTCTTGTTGCTTTGTGTGTAATGTGCTTTATAATAATTAGTAGCCACAGCAAACGCACAATGTCGGGCAAATGCACTTGTTGCCCAAAACTTCACTTTGCTCTATAAAAACCACAGACGGCTCGGTTTCAAATCACACAGTAAACTTCGCTCAATCAAACAGCACATACGCTTCCAGACCCCAAGTCGCAAAACAAGCTTATCAAAATGGCATTCAAGGTAGGCGTATTTGAAGTAACCCATCAAAAAAATAATCTTTAGAGCATTTGTTGCTTGCCGCTCCAGCTGTAGCCACCTATGCCGCCCCAGCCCATGTTGCCCAGCACGTGATTACTAAGGCTGCCGAGGAATACGATCCCCATCCTCAGTACAAGTTCGCATACGATGTGCAGGATTCCCTCTCCGGTGACTCCAAGAGCCAGGTGGAGGAGCGTGATGGCGATGTGGTCCGTGGCGAGTACTCGCTGGTGGATGCTGATGGTTACAAGCGCACTGTCCAGTATACCGCTGATCCCATCAACGGATTCAATGCTGTTGTCAACCGTGAGCCTCTCGTCAAGGCCGTTGTAAAGACCATTGCCCCAGTTGCCCACTATGCTGCTCCAGCTCCAGTGACTCACTATGCAGCCCCCACTGTTGTCAAGACAGTGGCCCCTGTTGCTCACTATGCCGCTCCAGTTGCCCACTATGCTGCCCCAGCTTACTCAACCTATGCCGCACCCGCCGTTCATGTGGCGCATCACTACTAAATGATGCTTAGTAATAAGTGTTGACTGGAACTGATTGCAAATCAACTTGCTGACTTGTCTCCAAATAAATTCATAATTCATTAACCTTTTAAAAATAACGTTAAATTCATTTGTTTACTTTATACTTTTTGTGGGAATGTTTTGGATATGTTTCTTACTGAGGGTAATTCTAAAACGAAGCTTTCGTCATTTTAAAGTTTGTAACTGGAATGCTTTATATGTAAAAAAGCCGTAATCTCTTCCAAATACAGTCGAACTTCCATAACGCATATCAAGGGGAAAAGAAAAATGAATAATATAGACTTAATTTTTAATTGAACCAAATTGCAGGGCTCTGGAAATGAATTCGTTGTATAGAAAACCAGTTCGACTGTTTAATAAGATTTGAGATTTTAAATTACGTCCCAAAAAAAAATGGAATAATTGTTTTTTGCTACTCTTAAGAATAATTTCAAAAAAGGCATTCAATGGTAGTTACTCAACAGCTATGCTTTCATAATGATAACATATAACAAAAGTCTACAATGATTTTGTTACCGAGTAACATTAATGCTTAACGATGTCTATTTGTGTGCCTGGACAATGTCAAACCGGACATGACCTAATACGGAACGGAATTAAAATTTGTCCAAGCCGGCAACTAATTGTCAAAACTAATTTAACTTAGGTGTCAAAAAACACACCAGATTAAGTTGGCTATCGGCTTATAGAGATCAGTTTAAAGTTAAGATATGTTTACTAACGTCGAGTTACAAATCAAAGAAGCAGCCAACAAGTTCGATACATTTTGTTGCAAATGGTGCCGTAGTTGAAAACTTTACTTCAAAGTCGCACCAAATTCGGTTGACAACAGTTTCGGTGCTGAAAGCAAGTGTGGGCTTAATCGGCTAATGCTATATGTACATATTTGAAGAGTATCCTGTTTCGATATTGAAAAAATTTGCTATTGAAATAACTTTAACATTTATTCTTCCATATCAAACTAAGCATAAAAATTCAGTCCGCGAAATAACAAAATCAATGGTGGTAGGCAACAGCTGGTGCGGCATAGTGAGCCACTGGTGCTGGGGCAGCATAGTGGGCAACTGGAGCGGCATAGTGAGCAACAGGGGCCACTGTCTTGACAACAGTGGGGGCTGCATAGTGAGTCACTGGAGCTGGAGCAGCATAGTGGGAAACTGGAGCAATGGTCTTTACAACGGCCTTGACGAGAGGCTCACGGTTGACAACAGCATTGAATCCGTTGATGGGATCAGCGGTATACTGGACAGTGCGCTTGTAACCATCAGCATCCACCAGCGAGTACTCGCCACGGACCACATCGCCATCACGTTCCTCCACCTGGCTCTTGGAGTCACCGGAGAGGGAATCCTGCACATCGTATGCAAACTTGTACTGAGGATGGGGATCGTATTCCTCGGCAGCCTTAGTAATCACGTGCTGGGCAACATGAGCTGGGGCGGCATAGGTGGCTACAGCTGGAGCGGCATGGTAGACCTGAGCGGCGGGCAGGACACCAGCACTGGCGGCCGCAACGAGAGCAAAAAGTGCGAGAAACTACGGAGGAGATATGAAAGGGTGCGAAATATTTAGAGAATCACTTAACAAAGGTTATCTTAAATACATACCTTGAATGCCATCGCTTCTGAAATAGTTTAGTGATACTTTTGGGAGCTGAAAGTGAATTGAAATGTGACTGACTGCTACTGCTGCTTGCTGTTAGCTTATATAGAGCGACTCACAACAAACCTGCCGAATCGTAGCTGAAGTTTGGTAATTAGTCCAAATCTTTTATGCTAAATCCTGTTAAAAAATATAGCATTGAGTTCGAATTCAAGTACGAGTATATTGTATTCACACGCTTATATGAATGTGAGTGTGTTTGTGTTATGTTATATTTTGTGTGCTGTCATATTAGTAAACTGATTTTATAGCGCGTGCTGAAACTGGTTTGTGTAGCTAAAGAGCTGCACAAAGTTGCAATGATATATATTTAGAGAAAAATATTAAAAAAATGTTTTTTAACAAAAACTAATTGTCATATAAAAAGTATTCAATAATTTTTAATATTAATTAACACGAATAGTATTTGAATTAAAATAACGTTCATGACGTATAGGTACAAAGTTATAGGCTCAGCACACCTCGTAAAAAATTAGCTACAGATGAGCTCTTAAAAATTGATGATTATAGGGACTATATTATATCTTTAGACAAAATAAAATTTTTTTTGGGCTTATATACTACATATTTTATATATTATTATAATTTTTATTTTTTGCACTCACATTTCTTGTGTCAATTTGGCCTTAATTAAAAATTATTGAATATATTAATGTACTTTTTTCATAGCTCCAAATTTTTAACTAGCAAAAATAAGTGATTTTAACTTTAAATCAATATATTTCGATTATACTTCCCAGTGCATATTTTGCAAAGCCGATAAACATTTATTATTAAAAATATTGCTGCAATAATCAAATATACGAATTTAAACAATTATTCGACCTGAAGAACTGAAGAACGTACGTGACTTTTAAACGTGACCAGTTTTGAGTTCGTCCATCCCACCAACGGACTTTCAATAACAAAATTATCAGTGTGGGGCCAAAAATGAATTCCAATTAGGTGTTATCAATGTCACTGAGCTGACTATATAACATTATGTCCAACACTTGGCCAGGCATTCAGTGTTCAGCTTTTGCTTTGGATACCACCAAGTAAACATTCAATCAAAAACCCAACGAAATGGCTTACAAGGTAGCTAAGAAGCAGCTCGAACTCATTTGGATTACGACAGGATTTATATCTTTATCTTCACTTCTATTCTCAGATCGCATTCACACTTGCTATGCTTGCAGTGGCTCAGGCGGCAGTGTTGAGAACTGTGGCGCCCTTTGCCGTTGCTCCAGCACCCGTTCTGGCCAAGACTGTTGAACTGGAGGAGGTTGATCCCCATCCGCAGTATTCGTATAGCTATGATGTCAAGGATAGTCTTTCAGGCGACTCCAAGAGCCAGGTGGAGGAGCGTGATGGTGATGTGGTCCGTGGCGAATATTCCCTGATCGATGCTGATGGCTTCAAGCGAACCGTTACCTACACCGCCGATTCCATCAATGGTTTTAACGCTGTCGTCCGTCGTGAACCTCTCGTTGCTGTCGCTGAGCCTCTGGTTAAGGCTGCTCCAGTTGCCGTTGCCGCTCCCTTGGTTCGCTCTGCTCCCGTTGCTGTTGCAGCACCCATTGTGAGATCTGCTCCTCTTGTTTCTGCTCCTTTTCTGAGAGCTGCTCCAGCACCAATCCTAAGCGCTGCTCCCATTGCAGCTCCTCTGAGATACACAGCGCCAACATATGCCGTTAGGAACTTGTAAATTTATTGATCTTTTGACTGTATTTGACGTGATTTTCCTAATATGGTTTTGAGAATAAATGTGATTGTACTATAAAAAAGTTCGCTATGTGTTCTTAATTAATCAACGAACTTGTAGCTAAAAATAAGTCATAGTAGACTTCAGGAAACATAAAACATTGAAAATAAATTTTTCTTTGCATACGTTCAAGTTGATTTAAAGAAAAAAAAAGTTTATTTGTATATTCAAGAAAACAACAACAAAAACTTTAACTTGTTAAAAATAAGAAATCGAAAGTACAAATCATAAAATTTGACAAAGAAGAGCGAATAAATAATGTAAATCACCTATTTTGTATTAAGAATAAGAACGCCGACTGAACTGAAAAGTATTAATAAGCCCACATTATTTGCCCACCCAGCTTGTAACGCCAGTTAATCCAAAAAAGGTTTATGTACTTTATGCGTTTAATGCGATATTGATTTCAAGGTGAAATTGTGAAAGCGCTTTCGACATAAAAGTGACCATGATCAAAAAAGCAGCAGTTGGAGAAGGTGTGGTTGTATTATGTTTGTATGAGTACATATATTTGGTATTGGATACCAATTACCTATGACATTAATCTGCATACATTTACATGTCGCACTTATTGCATAAATAAACTATATACATACATATGTACCTCTCAATTCGTAATTACCTCGCTCGCAGTCCGTAATTCGGCAATAGCAAGTGACAAAAATTGTATTGCAAATAAGCAAAAAAAAATTATTATTATTTCATTTCGTGAGATACAATTTGAGTATAAAATGGTGTGGTTTGGTGTTTGCAAATCATTCCACAGCTTCTCTGGTTTCGTATCACTACTTGAATATTCGCCAATCCTTACAAGCTCACTCGCCATGGCCTACCAGGTAAGATTTAGCTTTTCAAAGCAAATTTGTTAAGTCCTTTAATATGATTATACACTTCCAGTACTTTACTATCTTTGCCCTCATTGCTGCTGCCAGCGCTGGAGTACTGCCCGTCCAGCAAGTCTATCATGCTGCGCCAGCTCCAGCTGTCGCCTATGCTCATGCCCCAGTGGCTGTGGCCCACGCCCAACCCGTGCTGGCCAAGCACGATGATGAGTACGATCCCCATCCTCAGTACAAGTTCGCATACGATGTGCAGGACGCCCTCTCCGGTGACTCCAAGAGCCAGGTGGAGGAGCGTGATGGCGATGTGGTCCGTGGCGAGTACTCGTTGGTGGATGCTGATGGATACAAGCGCACTGTCCAGTATACTTCTGATCCAGAGCACGGTTTCAATGCTGTGGTCAACCGTGTGCCCATCGATCACGTTAAAACCGTGGTGAAGACTGTGGCTGCCGCACCTCTGCCCGCTGCCTACCATCAGCACCACTAAGTGGACCAATGCTCAGCCATACGATGTTATTTAAAGCCATGTCTATCTTCTTAACTCGAATAAATTGTTGCATATTTCTAAGACTATGAAAAACCAATGCTTTCTGTATGATAAAAGGGATGGTGGATTTGCGACAAATATCTAGCAAGCTTTGAATCTCAAGGTTAAGAAGTAAATTCCACAATAACACAAACCAATCAATTTTGGATATCTTCATCTTATGCAATTTATGCCAAAGCATAATTACAAAATCACGTACTCAACACCAATTTACAGCTCAATTATGGCAACTGGAAAATATCTTCCCAGTGGACCAACTACCTTGATAGTAAGTATATACTTTAAATCAATTTCGGGCAGCACTTCCAACTCATTATAGCAAATTGATTTGCCCACATTTACAATCTTTTCTGCCAGGTGCCGTTTACATTTACACCAATCACTGCAAATTAATGCCTATATTGACGTATATTGAATAAATGTTCATGCATATATGCATGTAAGTAGTGCACATTGCAAGCCCCATACTCAAAATTCAATTCAACAACAACTTAAGGTCAGAGATTTTGGATATTTGGGCCTTTCGCCAACTGCATACAACGCCACAATGCTGACATTTTTTTTTTGTTTTACAGAATGATTTACGTGCCGATATTGTCTTAAATCGCTGCCCATTGTCTTATCAACCCAGATTGGGACAGGTCGCAAAGCCCGTGGACCTTTTACCTTAACATTTGCTGTTCCACACATCGAAATATGGCAATATGCCATACGCCTTTGCATGTCCTCCACATGCAGCTGGCGAGAAGTGAACAGCAACTGTGACTTCAACAAGTGTTAAGGTCAAAGTCAGGTTTTATGGTTAATTACCAGCACTTAATTTTGTCCAAGCTAAAGCTACCTGATGTCATGTTCGTGTATGGCGCTAGTTCCCATTAGCTTTAAAGTGGTAAAAGTATCTACAGCCGTAGCGGCACAAACAAAAAAAACCGCCAAATATTTTGAACAGCAATTACTGTAACAGTAACATACAGTTGCTTTGAGCTACTTCAACGAGTGCGCAAGCGTATAGCCCCTGTTAAGGTGGCCCATAAAACCACAAGGCGAGCACAACAATTGGCATTCGTAAAAACCAACACTGCGCACAAATTTTAGATTATTGACTTTACGAAGAAAAAGCTTAAATTAGTTTTATCCACAAGATATCATAGTATAGAAAATTCTAAAGTCAAAAATTAAAAGTTTAAAAGTTACATTTACTAACATAAGAAATTCAAATAAGTTTAAATTTTTCTATTTACTGAATTTTTATCTAAAACACTTGAGAAAAATAATAATTGGAAAGCTTATATTGTTTCGTTAACACACAAGATCTAAGTAATTTGCAATTGTTAACATTATTTAAGCCTCTCGTCTCCAACGTTTGTCCGCATAGCGCATTCTCGGCCAACATAAGATAACATTTTTTTCGCACTTCTCACGTATTTAATGCCTTGAATCATATGAATGTTAACTACATTAACAATGTTTGTTTTGTTTTTTGGGGCTTTTGCCCGTTTTTTACTTTTCCTTTCGGTTTGTTCTTTCCACTGCTCTTTATTGCCAGCTTAATGTTTTTCGTTACCGGAGGCGACCTTGAAATATGTGGACACTGGACAAAGGTAAAGTGAAATCAGATTGTGCATGTAATGTTTTTTAATTTCTTTTGATGTATTTATGTAGTTTGCAATGGCTTGTGTTTACTTTTAGTTGAGCTAGTAAAGTTTTCTACTCTGCCTCAGACTTGAAACTTATCAATGATTGGCATTTAAGATTTTTAAAATGTATTAATCGATTTGTTGCCGTTAAGTCAAGAAGGTCTGGAAAAAGGTGAGTAGAAAGAGTTTTTAAAATTGTGGTCCATAAATTTGGACCTTTTAGTATTAGAATAACCAATGTCTATAAAGGCTAGTAAACTCCATTTAAGCTTTTAACATCTAAAAAAAGAAACAATTAACATTTGATCTATGACATCACAATCTTTATTCAATAACAACTAACGGCAATTATCAGGTCGGGCATCACTTATTGACAATCTCTACTCAATAGGCATACGAGAGAAAAGGGGAAGCGAAATGCGTCTTGACGATGGCTGGACCAGCGGCGACCAGAGGAGCAGCCTTGACAATCGGTGCAGGAGCAGCTGCGTATGCGAAAGGAGCAGCATGAACAACTGGTGCTGGGGCAGCAACAACTGGAGCAGCGGCTACAGCAGCGACCAAAGGTTCACGGCGCACCACAGCATTGAAGCCATTGATGGGATCAGCGGTGTAGTCCACAATGCGACGATAGCCATCGGCATCGTTCAGCGAGTATTGGCCCTGGACAACATCACCGTCACGGGTCTCCACTTGGTTCTTGGAGTCACCGGAGAGTGCATCCTTAACGTCATATCCATAGGTGTACTGGGGATGAGGGTCGTATTCCTCCACCTGGGCAACGGCAGCGAATGGTGCGGCAACTGGGACGACACCAGCGCTAGCCACGGCGATGCAGGCGGCAAAAAGAATGGTGTACTGCAAGAACACAAAATCACTTATCACTTGAACACCAGCTTGTTAGTCCTGCACATGGTAATGTTATGTTCTTTTTAGAAGGGCTGGGAAGGTTAGGGTTTTGCCTTACTTTAAAAGCCATTGTTTATTTTGATGTTGCTCTAGATACCGTAATTGGTGTTGAACTGATTTGAACAGTGTCCAACTGGGGCTTTTATACCACGGTCGATGCGATCTGCCCGAATGTGTAAACAAATGCGTGCACTTGCGTCACAAAACGCTGGCGACAATACCAAAATACAAAACTCAAAATAAATAACCAATACTAAAATACCAGACGAGTAAGACTAGAAGCAGTAGAAGGTGGACGGGCGTCCAGTCGCTCGGCCCAAGCACATACTTAACCAAGGCTAGGCGAACAATATGACAAAAAGCAACAGCAGCAACAACTACTATTAAGGCATAATGCCTTCTTGATTGAATTGGACTCACTCGAGTCGAATTAATATTGGCCTCAGCACACTCAGAAGTCACATACTCAGTCACTTAATCGCTGTGCTTCGTTCAATTTTGTTTCGCTTTCGAAAAGCAAACACAACACATATACGCACATTATCAATAATAATAAGGTATGCAGCGCATGCGCAAATGCATAACAACGGTTTTTCAAATTGTCTGCCGTGCACTTGCATGCACACACACACTTAAAAACTTGTACGCACACCTGTTGTTACCCCCACACTCACCAAACACGACCTTTAAAATTTATGAGTTTTGGGTGCTAGCGCTCCACTTATACTCTAATTGGATTTAAAATGTTTGTTTTTTTTTTTGTTGCTGTTGTCGCCACCTTTCAACTTCCGACGCGGGACTTTAATTAAATGTACAAAACATAACCTTAAACTTGCATTAATTATTTATGGTAAACTGAACAAAGGAGCCTATCAAATTACGTACCGCTTGTTACAATTCTTATTGTTTAAGTCTAATTTTCAATATGAATTCAACGCACAAATTTATTTTTTCTTTTCTTAATATTTTATTAATAAATATATTTTATATATTTTTTTAAAATATTTTTTTTAAAAAAAAAAAATAATAATATTTTTTTTTTTTATTTTTTAATTTTTTTTTTTTTTTTTTTAAAGAAAAAGAAATATTAATTTTTTATTTTTTAATTTTTTTTTTTTTTTTTTTTTTTTTTTTTTTTTTTTATAAAAAAAAAAAAAAAAATATTTTTTTTTTTTTTTTTTTTCAAACTAAATATCAAAGTTTTCCGGTATCAAAAATCCTTTTTCAATACCATTATTGTTTGGAATTTGACAAAGCTTTAAATACTGATTACTCTTAAAATATAACTGAGTCCTTTCACAATCCTTCTAATTTTATTAAGCACATTAACAAAATATTATAGCACTGCATCTTAACTTTAAAACTCCGTTATTTTTTTCTTTACGTAAAATCGTCAAAGCATAAAGAAAAAAATCAATTTCTAGATACTTATAAATTCGTCGACCACACACATTGAATTCCATTCAATTCACAGTAAAATCGGGTTTATTAAATAACCAAAAACAATAAACAGTTATCGTATATGTTATGTGTAGTCTTTAAGTATGACATCAGACTTGTGTCTCTCTCTTTCTCGCTCTAGTGTTGGAACACATACGAAACGGTTTGTGGATGGGTGACGTGGATCGGTGATTTCAACAGCGTTGGCACGTGATGGGAAACAAATGTTGATGCTGGTGCAGCATGAACCACATGTGCCACTGGCGCATGGTGGATTAATGTAGTGGGTGCGGCATAGCTCCTTACCAGCACAGGTTGAACAGGCTGCAACTTGGGCATAAGTACAGCTGCTTTCAGCTTTTTGGCCACCACGGAGACGGGTGCCACAGCATTTAGTGGCTCACGGCGCACCGTTGCGCTAAAACCATGCTCAGCATCCGCAGTGTAGTCCACAATGCGCCGATAGCCATCAGCATCGTTCAAGGAGTATTGACCTTGCACTGAGTCGCCGTCACGGGTCTCCTGCTGGGATTTGACATCTCCACTAACCGCATCCTGTACATCATAGCCAAAGGAGTAGCGAGGATAGGCATCAAAGGTGTCCTCAGTGCCTACACCTCGGCTGGGCAACAGTCCAGCGCTAGCCAGAGCAAGAAACGCAGCAAGTAAGATAGTCTATATAAAAAAATAACACACATTTTAAAAACTTTTGAGAACTAAGAAATCTTTGTGTTTACCTGGTTTAACATATTTAAAACTTGAGACGAATGTAATTTTTTTAACGTTTTGTCCTGTCGATTGCTGAACTGACACAAGTTCTTCTCAGATCGGCAATCGCCTTATATAGTCTGAACACAGGTCAAAAGCACACTAACCCAATGCCACAGTTGGGTGCCACGATACCTGTTACCGTCCTGTAAGCTGCAAGGTCAAGTTTGGTAGCTGCACATCAAGACCTCCAGACGCGCGCCTAATTGGAAACGATTCCAACAAGTTTATCAGACATCGACAGGTTTTTGGAAAAGTCGGATCTTGTAATTGGCATTTACATCGATGGTTTGTGAAATGAGGCTTCTCTCACCTCATAATTACATATCCAGACCAAAATAAATGTAATTTAAATTACAGAAAGAAAAAAATACTGTAACTAAAAAACTTTTGCCGCTTAAGTGAATGGTTTATAGCAGCTGCAAAAGTCATTAATTTTTAAATGATATACATGTGAATACTTTATACAATTTTTGAAAACATTTACACTTTTCATTTTGTACATATATAAAATATTTCATGAAATAATCAACATGTGGCTCATGAAAGTATGCAATTCTTTTTTTATAAGCTATCACTTTCCTCCGATTGATTTGTGGCATTATCTGCATAATGCATTAAACTTATGTAATTGATTAGCGCTTGTGTGAAGACAATTCAATGAAATGCGTTTTTTTTAGTAAGATAAGTTTGATTGCACTAACTTTGCAGTCGCAACAGCAAATTCAAAAATTTTTTTGTTACGCCCTAAAAGTATGCCTTACTTTAATTGATTTCAGGATTTTTCCAAAGATGGCGCTTACAAATACTAAAAAGCTACACACACAGCACAAAGTCGTACGTGAGTGTTTTTAATAAAAGAATAAAAGTTTTCGCAGTTGCAGCAATTTTAAATAAGTACAGCCTGACCAAACACTAAGTTACATAAAATTCAGTTCCACTTTTATTTAACTTTTTCTAACTTATTGAAGTAAACTTATTTTATAAGTATTCTTACAACCACTTACTTTTTGATAATGTTATCTATATACCATGTATTCGTGCACAAATGTTATCCAGCATATCAAAATATATATAAAACAGATATATCAAAGCTTCCATCTTTTATGTTTCCCGACATGTTGGGAGCACTTTTTTTATATCCGGTAATTAAATTAGTATAACAACACGTTTCTTTTTGTTCTCGCTTAGCATCTGTACAAATTTGGCAACTGATGATTTAACTGCATATGGAATTCCATTTATGTCCCTAGAACGCAGCTGCTTTCAGACTTAAAAATAAGGGTTGCACTAGAATCCAATCGTTGTGTGTGCCACAGCGTCTCCACTCCCATTGGCTCGTTCCACTTCAGCTGCGGATAAGATGTGATCCTCTAGTTGTCTCGCTCTATCTTTATCCGCGTGCAAAATGAAAGAAACTTGTGAATGGCCCTCGTATTAAAGTCTTTGGCATTATTTTAAGCGTGATGGCTTTGCATAAATTTGCATTACAGTAATCCAAGGTCATTTGTATATGTATTTATTGACATTGTTAACAATTTTATAACATATAAATTGGGTTGTAGTAGGTTAATTCCAGAAATAAGAGTATACAGCGTCATGAATATAATTTGCGCTGTGCAGCGTAATAAACCGAGTGCCTAGTTCACACATAATTCGATGAACAACCATTTTGCAATCGGCGATAAGAAAGTGACGCTTATTTATGAGTTAGAAGCAAGACTTTAATATAATTTTTGAAAAGTAGCTCGTACCCGAGAGCCTTTGAAAACTAAGCCTTTGAATACTTGGGGTGGGTACTAAGCCCAATAAAAGTTTAGCAAGGACCTTTACTACTTTTTCGATTTTCAGATGTGTGTGTCTGATCTATCTTCTTCTTCATGAATCCTCGATGTACCAATGGGAAAAGTATATGTCCTACACAGACACTTTTTTTAGATACACTTTTGTATATAAAACTTTTCCAAATTTTTTTATAAATCAAGATTTATTGAAAAATCTCTATCAATCATTAGGAAAAACCAAAAATTTTTGTTTACAGATTAAATTCTCATTTGCTGCACTTCAAAACGGTTTAGTTGTGATGAATTTATGCTCCAATTAAATATTTTTGACCAATAACAAGCTTAAAATCATATTAATGTAGACATAAACAATGAGGACGTCTGGCCGTAGACATGTAATTACATTTTCAATAAGGAAAGGAAAGCTTAAAAGAAGCCAAGTTAACAGTTTTGGCGACAGGCTCCATTGGCGTCGTCATTGTCGACGTCTATCTCGGACCATGCAACAGGCAAGTGGAAATACAGTAGAACATGATAAGTATGTATAATTAATTAATCATTACAGAGTTGAAACACCAAAGCACACAAACGTCAAAAGCTGCACAAAAAATGGCACAGATATCGATTTACCCAAAAGTATAAAAGAAAAACTACAAAAGACCGCCACCAATGTGACGGACTCGGACTCGAAGTCGGACACGGACAGCTCAGAGCTGTGACAGTCGGCGCCAAGCAATCCATCAATTTATGCAGAGCCAATTACGCCTGTTACTGTTACTCGTCACTTCTCCACACCCAAGGCAAACCAATCCGAGGGTCGGTCGGATACGGGCCAGCTGCCAACTGGAAGTTACAACAACTTTCAAAGTCGCTTTGTAACGAGGTGTCAGCCACATTGCTGGCGCCCCTAACCTCCCCGGCTCAACCATTTTTGGTCACTTTTGTTTTTCTGTGGAGCAATCGAAATGGGCTTAAACAAAATATCAGTCTATTGTCGCCTGACCATTGACGCCTCCCAAAGTACCCATCAAATCCAAATGCCAAAATTGCGACGGCGTCAATAGCATAAAAAAAAAAACACACAGACATAATTAATTTCGAACTAATGCAGCATTACTATATTAAAATAACTATTTAAGTCCAAAAGAAAGACGTTGTAAAGAACTTAACTATAATTTCGAACTTATAAATGAGAGAAAACCTACTTTAACTTAAATATAACATCTACAATAAGCAGCAGGAACAGAAACAAGTAACATTCCTTTAAACAGAATTATATTAAATTTCAGCTAAGGAAATAAAGTACAGAAAGAATGATAAGATAATAAAACTTTTTCTTGCGTTAAAATATATCTCAGTTCTGAAAATCGTATGTAACTAATTGATTATATACTTGTGCTAATTAATTTTGCCAAAAAATCTGTAACGCATATAACGTATAACACATTTTTGCAGAATAGTCTCTTAGTTTACAAGCTGTAAAAACATTTGTTGAAATCGGCTTGATAACATTACTTTATAATATGGCTGTCATGCATATTTCCGATCATAAATAATGTCTAAG
Source organism: Scaptomyza montana (assembly GCA_018904305.1). Classification (NCBI taxonomy): domain Eukaryota; kingdom Metazoa; phylum Arthropoda; class Insecta; order Diptera; family Drosophilidae; genus Scaptomyza; species Scaptomyza montana. The sequence goes on from JAEIGR010000001.1 coordinate 4,252,550, forward strand.
TAAAAAACACTGTTTCGTTTTTCAAATAATCCAAATAAAACACCATTTTGTTCAACAATATACTGCAAATGTCAGATCTCAAATAAGGCACATGGGTAAGTACATATATGTACATATATAATTGTACATAATATAAGGCCTACAAAGAATAACTTTAGTTCATGTTTTTTTAAAATACATTTTTAATAATAAATGTAAAAGATAACTGCTTGTAGTACAAAAGATCTTAGCAGTTTGACATATTTCTTGTTAACTTTTATAAATATTAAGTTATACCGTTTTTTTATAAAAATATATAATGTGAATAATATCAGTTAACCATAAGCAATCATTATTGGTCTAATTTGTCAGCGCATTTATATGATTTCAAATCAATATTTACATAACCTCAACCATTAATTACTTATATTATCAATTGTTAGTAATTAGATGATAAAAATGTATATATATTTTATAAAATGTAATTTAATACAATACAATCATCAATAATGATATGCATTCAACGAAATATTTGACTAGTAAAATATGACATTTAATTACTAAATGTAAACATTTAATATTCGATACGCCATTTCAATAGATTTAAGTATATGTACATATATTTCTTATAAGGCCGAATTTCCTTTTTAAGAAGCAGATAACATAATAAACACATTCAATCGTGTGTATACATTTATGTTTAGGTGTGATATGGCCACTTGCCAGTGGACATGAGTTGCTCGGAAGATTAAAATATAAAAACACACACATCCTGTTACTATTAATTGCTGCTGTCCGAAAATATAACAAATCACCTTGGAGCGCTAAGCAAAGACCCAAAAGGACAAGTAAGCTGTTGGCCATGTTGGAATAGGCAAAGGAAAGTGGATTGCCTTTAGGTTTGGGTATGGGATTGGGATTGGGCACGGCCAGCAAGCCACCAACTAACAGTACACGACAAAAACTTGTGAAAATGTCAATCAACTTGTACAAAAAGTAAAAAACATAAAAGGAGAAACAACAAACTAAAACACAAAAGTTTTCCAGACAGACAGCCAAAGATGATGCATTGTGCGTGAAAGGTGCAATGCCTGTTTGAACGGGACACATAAAGATATCTGAATGTTGTATCTCTATCTGGGCAGTGTGTGACAGACTCGTAGGGGGCGCCTACGAATTGCATCCCACTGAGTCACAGACGAGACGAGACGGCGATTTAAATTCCACAGCAGCCATACGTAGATGGGCCTGTCATATGTATGTGGATAATATGATGACGATTGACAGCTGCACAGCCGGCACATCCCCCCGATGAGCTTCGTTGACCAATTTTTGGCCACTACCTGCCACTGTCAATTCATGTGGGAGTTGAACTGTGTTGACTAGGTGCGAAAACACAAATAACAAAACGTGCCAAACAAAAAACTCTTTTCACATAGGTACTAAGTTAAATACATATGTATACTTACATATGGATACGTGTGTGTTATTTCCACAGTTAAAGAAGACATGAAAGAAACATGGGCGTTGCTCTAATATCAGAATTTTGCCCTGGGACCGGCAAAAAATCTAAATGAAAATAGCACAACTACCAAAACCGGTAATGACTAACCCCTGTACATAAACCGGAGTTTACTGATAAGAGAGTTTACTGCGTGCACATCTCACACATAACGGTAGCAAGCAAGATAGCATTACACTCGGTGGAATCATGGCTCCGTTGCAGTGAGTGCAAGCGAGATGGCAGTAGGTGTTTGTTCGGGGCGTGGCCTGTCAACATTTAGTCGCCTGTGTGTGTAGCTGGGTTGGCTGTTGTCTGGCCAACAATCAGTCACGACTTGGTTAGCGCGCATGCAGCACGAAGTCTGAGAATCGTCGTGTAGTAAATACAGAAACCGTCGGTACGGCAAACTGTTATTGAAATTGAAACAGATATAGCGTGTTTCCTTTAACTGTTTATATTTAAGTCTGCCAAAGTGTTTAATGAAAAGTTTATAATAAGAAATTAAGCGCGTGTTCTTATCAAAAATAATTTTTTGTGCTGAAGCACTTCCTTAGTGTTTCCACAAAACTGTTGGCACACATTTGGAAAAGTTTTTATTCTGCAAAAAAGTTAGTTTGTGTTTCAAGTATAAAAGTATTGCCTAAAGCAACAATTTCAAGGATTTGAATGCAAATATTGCCTAAAATATTTTAGATCTCTTCCATTTAATGGCAAAGCTAAAAGTCAAAAAAGTTATTACACGTTTTTTTAAACTATCTTCCCTGTTCCAAGCTATAACTATACTTAGATAGATGTCAATGACCACCTATTTTCAATCAAAATCTTTTCTATTATTATTTCTAGCTATTTTTGGCTATTTAATCTTAAATTTTACTTTTCTTAAGGCCTTCAAGCTGACATAAATGTTTAATGTCATTGCCAAAGTTAAACACCGTTTAATTTTCGGCACTTGTTTGAGGCAATATTACAAAATTGTTTGTGAGTTCAGTTTGTGGCATACAATATGATGGACGTTAGCAGCATGTACGGCAACCATCCGCATCATCATCCACATGCCACGGCCACGGCCTACGATGGCTATGGCAGCAACTACTTTCCCTCTCCGACCCACCATCATACGCAGCAGCAGCAACAGCAGCAGCTGCAACAGCAACATCAGCAACTGCAACAGCAAGTGCAACAGCAACATCAGCAACAGCATCTGGCCTACAATGGCTATGACAGCAACTCACCCAACTACTATCAGCAGCAGCAACAATTAACGCCACCTCCGCCACAGCTCCAGCTGCAACATACACTTGCCCAGCAGCAGCAACAGCAGCAGCAACAACTTTATCCCCACTCTCATCTCTTTAGTCCCAGTGCAGCGGAGTATGGAATAACCACGACAGCAACGGGAGCTGCACCGAATAACACTCCATTGCATCCTACTAGCCACTCACCTGCCGACTCCTACTATGAGACGGACTCCGTACACTCCTATTATGCCACTGCCGCTGTTGCAACGGTGCCGCCACCCTCCAACAATTCTCCGATAACAGCAGCCAATGCAACGCAACAACAACAACAGCATCAGCAGCAGCAGCAGCAGCAGCAATCAATGGATGCACATGCGCCAATTATAAGCTCCGAGAACGGTATGATGTACACCAACTTGGATTGCTTGTATTCGCCCAGTGTGGCACAGCAGGCGCAGACGCAGCCACATGGCTACGGTGGCCCGATGGAGGAAAAATATGCAGCAGTGTTGCATGCTGGATATGTGGCACCGCCACCCGGCTTGCTGCTGGAGGAGACGGAACCGATGATGCAACAATCACCGCCACAAATGTGGCATCATCATCATCAGCATATGAGCGGGGGCTATGCGCTGGACGCGGGCATTGCCATGGACTATCCTCATGCTCATTTACATCATAGTCTAAATCATGGCCATTTGGCCAGTTTGACAACCACCGCACAACAGCAACAAGCACAACAGCAACAACAACAACAACAGCAACAGCAGCAACAACAACAGGCAGCCAGTTCGCAAGCTCAGGCTGCGCCACAGCATTCAATATCCCCCAATGGCACGGGCAATTGCATTGCCATGGCCCGAAATCAACGTGGCAGTGGCGTCACATCACCAGGTAGCTCCACATCATCGTCAACCACATCTGCGTCCGCTGCGAATTCCGCGCACCAAGCGAGCTCACAATCAAAATCGCCAAATCACGCACCAAACATTCCAACATACAAATGGATGCAACTTAAACGGAATGTTCCCAAACCACAAGGTAAGCTAATAATTTCCCAACTTATTTAAAAGGTAATTACAGTGTAATTACAGGAAATTTATTAGTTTAACCTGATTAACGAGTAGCTTATTACAGTAATTACTTTAAAAATGGTATCCTTTCTTTGTTGGGCTTTAGCTCAAAGTAAAGACGTTTTTAGATAAAACATTAAATCAACATAACCCTTCAATAAGACCATTAACTATTTTGACACCTTCTTCAACTCTTGAATATTTGAACAAAATATGTTGGTATGGCAATTATTAACTGGTTTTGCGAATTGCCATCTCAGCTTTCACATTAACAAAATAAATTTAAACGCTGCCATCAATAGACCACAGCTAAGCACACTGAGTACTATATTGAGCCAGTTGATGTATATTATATTACAAACTTGTGAGCTAAGCCCAAGAAGGTACAAGAAACAAAAACAAAACTAAAATGAAATGCGAAATCAAAAAACGATGACTTTCAAAACTGATTGACAGTCCAGATATACAACCAAGTGCGTCAGACGTCCAACCGAGGGCATGTCACCTAAAAATAAGAATGTCTCTTCAAATGCCAAAGATTTCGCCTGCCGCCGGTTCGGTTCTTTCTCTCTCGATCTCTTCTGCCTTGGCATATTATTTTTTGCATATTTCAGATAATTTTGTCAATGCTGTGCAGTCAGTCAGGTTGTCACTTGTCACTGCGCCGGCAGGAAGTTTTGTATCTTGGAATTAGCCAGCTCAAAAAAATATACGCAACAGTGTTGATAAACTAAAATTTATGATGAATACGTGCGTTGAACATTTGGAAATATTAATTTAAAATTTAATAACACATTTAAAACTATAGTATTAGGAGCAAAGACATTTGGTTTGAGACATTCGATGGTATTGTAGAAACCAAATAAGAACACTTTCTTTAAGAAGACAACACCTTAAGCTACATATAACCATCTTAAACTTTTATAAAGTTAAAATACCATATTGCCTATCAAATACAGATTATTCTGTTCCAAATCTAATGAAAGAATGAAAGTGATTGATTTATGTATATCATATCTAGACTAAATTAATTTATTTAAGCTTCTCTGAACCTGTTGTTCAGTTTGTGATGTGACAGTTGCATTTGACTTCAAGTCATTGAAACTACTTAAAGCTTTTTACCTGTTGCGACAGCATCGTCGACTTCAATCAGAGATATCGGACGGAGCGCTCCCTACCACTTACAGTTTGAAAGTAATCCCCTTGCTACACCAATAAGCATACAAATATTTGCTTATTAATGCTGAAAAGTGTCATTTACATGCATCGTTCTCAATTAAACGACGCCACAGATCCCCACACGCCGCACCCAAAAACCAGACCACAGGCATCATGACAATGACGTGTGCAAGTGAAACCTCCGCTCCATGTCCGAACCCAAATCCGAACCGGGCGCTTAAATGTCTCGCAAGCAGCGCGGCCAGCAAGTCAAACAAACAATTAAAGCGTGCAAGCGGAGAGAAAAGAAAAATGAAAAATCATAATAATATGTAAAATAAGTATGAAAGAAATGCAAGCTCTCAAGAATGAAGAATCAACCTACTCATATGGCAGTTGTCGCTGAGACTGGTGCTGGATGCCGATCTGGAAGTCAAGTTAGCTGTCAGAAAAAATGATTATTTAAATAAAGAGTTCTTCTTGTTTGCGAGCCCCGCTGCAACCGAACTGTCACTGCGTTCCAACCTCAAGACCAGGCATGCAGTTGAATATGTAGAGGAGAGTAGAGGGGTTTTTGCGGCATGGTCTCGGTCTCTGTCTCGATCTCGATCACAACGTCTCTGGTCTCTGGCTGTGCGCGCACATGCTTACTCTACTCCATCTGTCATGTCATCCATTTTCAGCCAGGGAAACAGCATAATCAGCAATCGTGGTTATAAATGGTAGCATTCGACATATTGGCATTCACGCACAGCAGAAGCTCGCCAGCAAAATACGTACATACATATACATGTATATAAAATACACTTACATTTACATTCACATTCACATTTAAATTCATTGCATTCAATTCAATGATCTATAATGTGTTAATCAGCATTTTTCAATAACCAGACCGTATCACATTCACTGAAAAAGGAGCAGGAGTAGTGAGGGAAGTAGTTGGGGAAAATGACGGGTTGAAAATTACAGGTAGAAAATGGAAAAGCTCTCCAGCTGCTACCAAAGATTAATGGAAACTGTTTAAGGGATTTGCCAATGACAGCATAGCTAGGAATTTGTCAAACGACTGTAAATTGACACTAGACAGGGAGCTCAAATTGTAGATATAAATCGGTAGCAAGATGAAGAACTAAAGGAATGCAAAAGTGAAAGGGTAGATCAAGTAACATTGTATAATAACACTAACTTTAAACTTTTATGTATTAATACATAAATTACATATAAACATGTTCTGTCCCCTAACGATACTTCTTGTATTACTTTAAAAGTTTTTGGTTATATTCATAGTATTTTACTTAACAACTTAAATTGTAAACTACACCGCGAATATGTTTTTTTCTGTAACAGAACCTTACAACTCTTTCCTTCTCTCTCAATTCTGTGAGTACAACTAGTGAGTTATAATTATAACAAGCATGAATAAAAAGTTAGATCTTAAGAGTATGTGAAATACTAGTATGATTCTTAAACCAGTTTGAAGGGAAAACATTGCTTCAAACTCTTTAAATTAACGAACATAAGCATAATCGTTTTAACTTACTTCACAGCAAAAAGTTTCAAATATATTTTCTTTATTTAAATTATGTTTCTATTTAAAAAACGGCATTGAACTTAACCGTAGGTCAAACTAAATTTGCTCCGCCCCTGCTCCATGTTCAATTGTCATTGATTGTGTGTTTTGTCACCCACTTTATGAGTGCACTTATCTTTTACCTAATATAGCCCTAAATCATACTCAATACAGTGCCAAGTTGGTCGTTTTGTTTATGGGCGCTCGTAATTGAAAACTGTCCACCGTCTTGTGGTATAATATTTAATTACTATACATAGTTATAGTTGTTGTGGCACGTTCTGCGCCAATTTGGGTTCGTGTTTTATTGTTTTTTAAACGATCTACCACTTTGTTGCGGCATTTCTCCTTAGGGGTGTGGGGTACGGGGAGCCGACACGCAAATTGTGTCAAACGTAAAAATATGAAATATGAATAGAGCTGACAAAAGTGAACGAAAACGAAACCAAACACAAAAATTAACATAACAGTCGGTCCAAACCACTAACTAAGTGAAAAACTTTAGACCAAAGTTCGGCTTATAAGTAGCAAAAGGTGCTAGGAACGGAGGTGTGTGGTTCGGTTCCCTTACACAGTTCGCTGTGGCGCATTCAACATTTATTTGATGTGATGTTTTGATATTTCTTGACACCAACACGCGACGGCGACGCAGCAACGAATGTGCCACAGTGAAATGAATTAATTACGTGCATTTCAAAACAAAACACAAAAAATAAATGAAAAACAAAGAAGCGAACCCCGAAAAAAAAGGCAGACTATTTAAACGAAATGATATTGTGGATAGAAAAGTGACCACCAGGAATTTGAGATAAGATCAAACGCTTGGCTTAAACTCTGCTGAACCACATACCAAACAGAACCGAACCGAACCGAGACCCACCCGCCTGTCTGTCACCGTACGTCAAAATGGTTAGTTGTTAGGATCGAGGTCCGAATTGGCCTCGAGACCTATGGAGCCACCAAAAAAGTACAAAACAAAATATGTACGGCATGTGTCGTGACAAATTTTGTTTGGTTTGCGCGCGTTGAGCTAAAATTTTTTGTTTGAAAGCGTGTTATTAAATTTCTTCGAAGTGAAAAGGGTTGCGATATGCCCCTTGAACTTGTTGGCCGTTACAACTGGGCTTTTTCTCTCGTCCGATTGGATCACTAAATCGATTTGTAAACTGATAAATGCCACAGTACTTACATTAATTACCACTTAAGAGTGCGCTACAATCGGTACCTTAATCCGAACCTCGCTCTCTCTCTCTCTCTCTCTTTCTCTCTTTTTCACTCTGTCTCCCTGTTCTGGCCTGGTGCACTTACACACCTCAAATGTCAGTTCTCATAAAAGTTTCGGAGGAGATCAGGCGACATGAGAAGCGCATTAGCTGTCTGCGTGACAGGCGGAGACAGGCGGCCGGCAAGCCACAAACTCCAAAAACAAAAAAAAATCCGCGACAGGGCTGCGCCCTTGAAAGAAAGAAGAAGAGACTGGCAGGCTATCTCAGTTCCCTGTTCCAGTTCCTGTCCCAGTGCCACCCGTTTTGGCTGCATTAAAGGATACTCAAGGGTGCGCTTGTCTTGTTATGTAATATATCCCAAAAATGAAAAAGAGGATGAAAAATTAAGTCATACAGTGGCCTGTCGCCAGTTGATTTTGATGGCTAGCTGGATGTTTGCCTTTTTGGACATTTCGTGCAAACATTGCTGGCAAAGTGAGGAGGATATCTTATCTTTTGTTTGCATTCGCATAAGGTTCCTCTAGCCGTGGCGTCTGCCCGGCTGCCTTTAATACTCTTCAAGTGTATAATTTACGAAATTATATAAGTATCCAATTACGTGCCGTACATACAAACACAAATGCAAATACAAACAACAGTTGACCCGATAAAAACGCTTTACGATATCTGCTTAACAAAACTGCAAGAAATCATGATATAGAAACTAGACGAAAATGAACATACTATGCGTATTAGTGTGTGCTGTTAATCGATAAACGGACATTGATAAGATTCGACATCACATAGTCCACAACTAATTAAATTCGTTTCGTTTATAAAATAAACAAGTAAGAAGGCTCTAGTCGGGAGAGCCCGACTAGTAGATACCCTTAACCCAGTTGCAAAAAATAAATTAAATTTATATAAAACTTTGGTATACTGACTTAACTTCAATCGATTAAGCTCGATATCTCCGGTGTTTCTTAACCGATTTGGACGAAATTTTCAGAAAAGATCTATTGTTACCCATTCTTTCAACCCTCATTTTTACATTTTCCAAATTCGATATTTTTTTGTTATTGATCACATGTGTATATCGGAAACCAGAATAGTTATCGATAATTTGGAGCAAACTTGTTCTGCTCATGGTATAGGAGAACTTATATACAAAATCTGAAGTCTCTAGCTCTTGTAGTCTCTGAGATCCACGCGTTCATACAGACGGACAGACGGACAGACGGACGGACAGACGGACATGGCTTAATCGACTCGGCTATTGATGCTGATCAAGAATATATATACTTTATAGGGTCGGAGATGCTTCCTTCTGCCTGTTACATACTTTTGCACAAAACCATTATACCCTTATTTACCCATTTTATGGGTTAAGGGTATAAAAATATTATTAACATTTTGCAATTTAAATGTTAGTTAAGTTTAGAGAAGTAGTTATATTTTTTTACATTTAACGTTATTCAAATACTTAACACCTATTATAGATCAAGTGTACGTCAAATATTTAAGACTCTCAGATCGGAAGCTTTGTAGAGTTGTGAAATCCATTTGAACCTGTACCAATGCATCAATTATACTGCCACTGGGCTTTGTTTGCTCATGTCTTTTACAAATGGCATTTCCATGTAACGCAAAATAAATTACAAATCAAATAAAATAATCAAAATACTTTTCGAATTATTTGACCCAACAAACAGTAGTCGGCTAACAAGTTAAGCTGCTCACTTTTCAATTATGCTTGGCTGTAGAAAACAATAGACAACTGGTTCGGCAATACTTTGACTTACAAAGAGAATACGAATACGAAGTACCGGCTACGTTTGTATTCTCGGCAATGTTGCGGCACTCTTTATATAAGTTTCTCTCACTCTCTCTTTAAAGCGCACACATTTAGCAAATGATCTGCAAATCAAAGGGGCCGCCTATTAGACATATCTGCTCTGAGCCCGGGAGCTCTACAATTGTCTCGTTGTTGGGCGCGCCAACATGTGAAGGTGATTTCATACCCAAGCTCCCCAAAAATTCCCAACCGCATTCATAGACATTTATTTGGCTGTGTGCCGAACGGCAGCAAACGCTTCAGGAGATAAAAAGTTAAACGAAAGCTGTCAATTTGAAGTTTTTTGTTTGGATTTTATCATTGTGTTTAGCTATTTTTGTTTGTATTTATATCAATTGTGAAATGGCGATATCGTACGCATTACATTAATGTTACCCATGATTCGTACCCAGTTCCAAGTTGCACTCGTCCGATAACAACAATAAACACCGCTTGACGACGGATAGCTTTAAAGTGGACATTCTTGTGGGCTAGTGTTACGATATTAGATAGCTGTATACTTGAACTTCAACTTGATTTACTTTTAGATGTGGCTAATTGATGGATGTATCTGCAAGTTATACAAATACTTGAGCCTAGCTGTTTCGCCAGCTGCCTCAAAGTATTAAACTTACGACACTATATAAGCTTAGTTAGACGTTAAGGATTTAAATGTTTTGGTCAAGATCGATCAGAGGTCAGTTTATGATATAAGCTGATATTTTTGGTACTACTTTTTTGAATGGCATGCTTTAAAAATGTTGAATTCCAATTGCTTTTATTAACTTTTAAGGCAGTAGTAGTAATATTGGTTATTAAAATTAATCACTGAACTTGTTTATCAATTGTTGATTGACAGCTTGAATATTGTGTTATTTTAGTATATTTTATTTGATTTTGAGTAGCCCATTAAAGGAATTCCTCTCCTATCTGGGCAGCTTGGTTAAACTTTATGACGCTTTCTTTCATTGTAAACTTGACGACAATAGTCGTTATACAACCGGCTAATAATAATTTTACGTCAAGTACAAGTTAGATAATTCCAAAATATGTTTGATTCATAATTCATATTTATAGAAATTTTCTAGAAAACTACTTATATTTGCTATATTAAGCAACATACTAAGTAAACATGCTGTTAAACAAAACTTTAGAAATAAGGAGTGTTTATGTGTGTGTGTTTGAGGCACAGCTGCTTATGTGTTTGTGTGAATGTTGTGTTAATTCAATTCAATGGTGGAAAAAAAGTAAAATCTTAATTCGAATAATACATTCTGACAACATGACGGATCACCAACGAAAATGCAGAGAACACACGCATTCACACACATACACACACACACACGCTCACAAATGCTATAGTAAAGATGCCCATAGTTTCCCTTTTTGTTATTTCTATGTACATAGATACATATGTATGTTCTTATGTACATATATATTTTGCCATGTGCGACTCTGCTAAGAGCTCTATAGAAATAAGGGTGCTCGATGAAAGCCAAGAAAAAATGGCTGCCAAATGCTAAATGTGGGTTGACAAGCATGTAGTAGTAGTAGTAGTAGTAGTAGTAGTAGGTATGTGCGTGCCAATGGCTGACAGTTAACACTTTCAGTGCTCCAAATTGAAACCCACTTGACACGCTCCCGCTTCTTTGCCTTTTTGTATGAGCCTACTGTAAGCGTCTTTGACAATTTAATTCAATTAATGCCGCATTCGTGTAAGCTTTTTGGCATACGACGAAAATGGATGCACACACTTCTGTACTCTAAATATATCCGTCTTTATATGGGCTGTCTATAAGTATTTGCAAATTAAAATGTCAACAAAACAAATTTGAAAACATTTGAGACTCAAGTACGTTGATAAAGACGACGACGAAGTCACAGACGAAGACGAAGTCGACACAATTCCAGACGCTGTCTCCGACATTTTTGTATTCGTCCTTTGGCAATTTTGTTTGCTGGGGTTTTTACAATATTCGACAATGATGCTAATGTCATCATCAATCTTCGTGCGAAAAATTCAGCAAGGCAGAAAACACACACACTAAGAGAGAGAAAAAGCAAGAGAGCGAGACAGAGAAAGTTATCAGCGGAGACGTTAGACAGGCTGTCTGAAAGTGTCGCCTTCATATATTAGCCAATGTTGGAAACCCGCTGGCATAGGCAGATATTTTCAGTTTTTATGCCTGCTTCAAAATTTTCATTAGACAAATTAACAAATTTGGCTGACTTAATGGCGGGTATTTGGGTCTGGTGTGGGTGGTGGCAGGGAGCTTTTGCTGCCGACAAGTGGCATTAGCCATACTGGCAGCTTGACTTGTTTACATGAGATAATTTCAAAATAATAAATCATTTTCGCTTATTTATGTATACGAGCATTTTCTTAAAAACAGCAGTGTACAATACGATTGGCGGATTTCATAAATAGAATACTTTTTTCTTGTCCTTGGATTTAGGCTGTCAACCCAAAAAAAAAAAACACTACGAGGTTACCTTCACAATTTATTTATTTAAAAAATTTTGATAGTTCACATAAATACTCCACAATACGAAGTGAATTTAAGACTATGTGACAATAAGTTTTTTGCTTAAATCTATATCAAGGATTAAGCTGAAAATTGATGACAATTAGTGACAACAAGTTTATCAATGATTATAGCTGTGAATTGGTTATTAACTCCACCTTATAGAATGTTTCGTTTTAAGGAAATACCTTAAGTTTATATGTATTTGTTTTTGGAAATTTGATCAATACATTATTCAATAAACAGGTTAGCCCAAGATTTTGTAGACGACATGTGAGTCAAAAACTTCTGACACAAGAATCTAAAATTATAAGAAATAATTTCCATATAAGACTTTCGTTCCCAGAGTTCGAATTGCTTCTTCTCTTCTTGAATTGACATTTAAATTCAAGATATAAGCTATAATATTGTTAATTTCAATCAAGTTGTTTCTTTTAAAAATGTGTATGTAGTTTAAATAACGTCTAATATCTACCTCCTATCTGATGTGACACAAATGTCAATTTGTTTGTAGTCAACAAACATACATAAACATGTTCTTATCAATGGGACAAACCAAATAGTATTTCCAATCTTAGCTACTGGAATTAAATTCTGTTAATCTATGGAAAAAAAAACAGTAGCCAAAATATTCCCATTAACGCTTGTATAAAGTAAATGTACTATGTGCGTATCTATAGATCAGTGTAAATATTTAAATTTTGTTTATGGTTTTTGTGTAACGCGACAACTTAACACACACGAGAAAGACAAACAAGAAAAGACAAATATGTTTGATAAAAAGTGTAAGACTTCTTTCGGCGCAACAGAAAACCGAGATTTAATAGACTTAAATATTTAAGAGAGGCGCCGTAAAAGAAAGTCCTCTCGTTAAGGTTTTGAGATGAAGTTTGTGTGACTCATATCGAACTTGAGCCTTTTGTTAAACAATTTTTACGTATGTCCATAATATTGTACATCGTGACTAATAAGCCGCGGGGCGTCCATTCAACCAAACAACTTTCAATTAAGACAAAAAGTTGTTGGGCTTACGTGTGTGTAAATGTACCCAAATGAAGGTACATATAATGCAAGTACATTTTGTGCATTTCATGTTCCTGAAAAAAAGCAACTGAAACTGCATCATTGCATGACAAATGAAAAGTTCAGGTTGACAGGCGAGCCAATAAAACTGACAGCATAAATAGATTGGATTAGTGGGTTTCGTTGAGTTTTAGTCAAGTCAGCAAAAGGCATTCAAAATGACCAAAATGAGAAAACATTTTTCCAAAACGAGGAAAAATGAAAGGTTATACACCCCCGCAACCAAGAACTGTCACTATGCCCAAAAAAAAGGGGTTAAATGGCAGATAAGTCAATTAGTCCTGCAGGACAGCACGATGATTGTACCCTGCTAGGAAAGGTAATATACGACTGTCATGAGGAATGAATTTATTTTTAATTTTCTTTGGAATTTTTAGTAATTTTAATTCAATTTGTGAATTATTATATTACTATACATAATAATAAATGACTTTGATTAATGTCGAACTGTAGATAAAATAATGCATGAAATATTAAATATTTAAAAGGTGATTGATATATTGCATTTAAGTGAAATTTTGGTTAATTTATTTATGTGTGATCAGTTTCCTTATAGTTTTTTAATATTATTATTAGTACAAAACAATAGTTTTACAGACTTTTCAATTGGAATATATTAAAATGTTTAAAGTAACACAATTTAGGTACCATGTTTTCATAAACAATCATTATTGATTGATAGAATATTTATAAAAATTCAAAGAATCTCTAAAATTTCATTCAGATATTTAACAGCGAAGGGCATAAGACATTTGTCAAAGGTTGTTGATTTAATCTCTTGTTTGGCTGACCTCTTGCCAATTTGCCCAATGGTCATCTGGCTTTGGCATAGAGTTTAACCATCTGCTGACTTCGTAAATAGTTCGTCCTTAATAATCAGCGCTTATTGCGAAACGTCAAATTATGTCTTACTTTTGATTTAACCCGACACGCATTCCAATTAGCTAGCACGTTCTATTTAGCAGCTGGTGATCAATCACATCGTCACCGAAATACATAATACTTAGAACAAATGTAAGATCGTCCAAAAATATATTGGGCATTTGTTGTGTTAAGGCCAGTTGTCGTTGTGGCTATTGTCTTCTTCAGCAGTTGCTGCTGTTTGAGCAACAATTAAAACAATTTACTTTTAATTGCAATATAATTTTCTATTTGCACTCGAATTAAAACATATTATCAACTGAGCCACAGTGCCAGACACCAAACGCCACTACCAGCTCTCATCGGAAGCTCGTGCAGTGCCCGTTGTCGGCCCACTTAATCTCCATCGGCCTCGACGACTCTTCAATGTGTCCCTTCTTTCCGCTTTTTAAATTGTGCGCCCTGAGACCATGAATCGTCGTTGTTGAGGAGCTTGGGGGATCTGCGTAAAGTGCCACTGGCGCCTCCGTATCATAAAATTGATAATATCCAAATACCAAAATGGCCGTCAAATGTTGAGTCACATTCTTTGTTTTAGTTATGCAAAAAAAAAAGCCAGTTACTTGAATTTTTCTAATTTGCTAGTAGCTAAAAAAAAAGGCTGAACAATACTAAACGAAAATAAAACTCACTTTGTTTAGATAAGGAGAAAAGCAATTGAGTTAAAAATAAAATAACTAATCTTTGAATGAAAAAATCAAAATATAATGATAGCGTTATACAAGCTTTTAGTGTTCCCAATAAAGCTTACTAAACAAAAAATCATGTTACTGAACTGCCAACTTACATTATTTTTAAAACAAACTTTTATTTACACACTTTTATTGATATTTTTATAAAGTTGGCAATACGTCTTTAAGATATTAGGACTTTTGAATTACAAATATGTATATAGATTATATAGATTATATTCTATAATTTTAACTTGAAAGGATTGTATTATTTTACTATCCGAAGAAATAAAAGATGTTTCATTTTCAAGGTCGGTAATAAATATTGAGGTAACTACATAGTCTGATTATATTCTAAATCGATTTTCCATCTATCTAGTTGTTCTCATTCAGTTAACCCAGTTATGATAACTAACCCAAGAGATTCTCATAGCACTTGAGACCGTTTTCATTCACTTTATATTCACACGAGAATTTATCAAAGTTATGCAAAAGTCAACAATATAAAAGAACTAGATTAAACCTGCAATTGTAATTAACGCTAGCGGGCGATGTTATCAAATTACATTGACTTTGTTGCCATCTAAACGATATTCCCGGCACACCCGCACCCTTACCCTCACCCTTACACATGCAACTCGAAACTCACCCGGACACTCTATTCAAGCTGGCGTTGCTGCAACTTCTGCTCTTGTTTACATTGATTGTCAGCAGCGTCATTTAAGCGCCATGAGCACCACCATGGCACCATGGCGCTTAGCGGTACCCCGCCCCCGCACATCCCCGCCCGCTCCCATGCCGTGCAAAGCAAATATTGTGCAGAGTTGCTGCCAGAGCGAATGGCCTTGTGCATGTGCACAGGGTGAGTCGGGTGTATACAGTTACCCGTAGATTTCTCCTACAAACAAGAGTTAACAGTAGCCGTCGGCGACGGCGGCGACACGTCAGCGAGTTGCGTGCATTCAAGTGGAAGCGATCCGAGCCGATAATGCCTCTCTAAAACTAATATTACAAAGTAGATATCGTTTGGCGCCGGACGCGGACGACAGTAAAAGGCGACAGTGCCGCCAACTGGCCGCGACTTGTTTGACATGCCGAGCGCGACACCCAGTTGCATGCTCCATGCAGCCTTTACCCATTGACATACCCAAAGCCCATTTCCCATGCAGAAGCCCATACCCAAATACTCAATATAACTATTACCCAAATGCCGGAGCATTGATAACCGGAATGCGACATGCAGTCGCTGCTGTTGGTTATGTTTGTTTGCTGAAAAATTCAAATGTAGCTCACAAACATAATCCTTGGGCTTGTTTTCGAAGACATGTGCGTGTGTGTATTATGATAGAAGAGTTTTGAGTTTGACTTCAATTTTCAACTTCATAGGCTTATCGTCTCACATCCCCTCCCCGTCTTCGGTTACTGTGCAAATTGACGCTTCCATCTGTATCCGCCAATAGACTACAATCTTTTGCAGTAAGTGTCATAAATTAATCATTCATTTATACATTTTTTTTTGTTATTTATGATATGGCTCATACTATTATTTATTGTGGCCTGCCACCAATTGCCGAAAACCCCAATCGAATGCAGAAATCAAAAACAAAACTTGACTACTTGCGATCATAATAAACATAATAGCGTTATTAAGATTTATAGGTAGTAGTCAACCTTTTAACTTACGGGCTAATCGCCGACACTAACCTCTTCTTTTTTCTTGCTACTTTATACTTATTAATTGATATATTTGAATGGAACTTTTATTAAGATTTATGACTGTGTGAAAAGGTTTTTTTACAATCCAGAGTTGCTTACATTTAGAGCAAATAACAAAAGAAAGTGTTTCTTTTTATTTGACTAACCAAGATGGGCAACCAAAACATGATTTTTAATGTTATTTCGAGCTATTTTCATACAACTTCAGGCGTTTATATCAACTGGTTTCTTGCCTTAAACTTAAGTGGTTTTTTCTTCAGTTATATTCGATCATAAAGGTATTTTTTGTCTTATACGAAACAGTATTAAATGTTTGGAAGGAATTTGTTGACCTGTTTCAATATTATATACCAAATATATTACACTTACCCTTCTCATACACATTTTAGCTAAATGCCAAACAATTTTCTGCACACTTTCTATAATTTGTTTTCTTTTACAAAAAGGTGCCAAATACTATTAACATCAGTTTGTGACACGTCTTGGATATTTCCTAAAAAAAAAAACCAGTCTCACTCCCCTATAATTCTGGTTGCCACCCACAATTATGATTTTGGTTTTTTTTTACCTAAGAAAAAGTCAAACCTGCTGTCAGGATAATCCCAATATTTTCAAACAAACCTATTAGATACATTAAATCCTTCTATGGAAAAGGCAGAGATTATTTTCATCATCGTCAGCTTTAGCCACGGGGCGCATGTCAAATTATGAATAAATGCAAAATCACGCAAAGAGCCAAAAGTCAAAGGCACGGCCCAAACAAAAAAAAAACAATAATAACAATAAAAACAACAAGAAAGTACAAACACAGCTCAGTGCCCACAATGATTATGGTTAGGTAGAGTGAGGGTCTCCGTCTCTCACACTGATTAGCTGCGACAGCTAGAGATCAACGCCAGGGGATCACTGCAGCAACGAACCACATCAAATGCCAAGACAAACTCTAAATGACGATTTCTTTCTTTTCTCTTCCTGCCTCTTCTTGCAGCACCGAAACTACCTGCCAACATAAGCAACATGCACGATTACCAGCTCAATGGTCACCTCGACATTTGCCGCGGAGGCAATGTTGGCGGCAGCGCAGCCGTCTTGCCAATCCAGAATTCCCTACTGCTGTCAAACAATGCGTCCACGGGCAACGTTTGCAGCGGCATGGGCGTGGGTCTAGCCAGCGGAAACGTTGGTGGTGCTGCTGGTGGTGGTGGTGCCAATAGTGGTGGAGTTGGACTTAGCAGCTGCAGTCTATCCTCCACAAACAATTCGGGACGAACAAATTTCACCAACAAACAGCTGACCGAACTGGAAAAGGAGTTCCACTTTAATCGCTACTTGACTCGTGCTCGCCGGATTGAGATTGCAAACACGCTGCAACTTAACGAAACACAGGTGGGTCAAGTAAAGTAAAAGCTTAATTAAACATAAACTTTAGTTTAATATTTAAAGTCACTTTGATTAGAAAAATAACTTAATTATTCAAAGGAGTGCAAGCACGTTTTCGATTTAGATAAGTATTGTGTTGCATATTTTTTAAGAAAAATAAGTCGAACTTTTAAATTAAAATAAGTTTAGAGGACAAACTAAGACTAATCTTAGTCATCGGCTTTGCTTTTAAGTGCAATTTGTTAGGTACATGAAATTGGACTTAAGACCCTACGTCAATTTTAAATACAAACTAGACCCGAACAAAGCTTGCTTCTAATATTCGGTTTAGTATTTACAAGCTTTGACTCATCTCTAAAAGCTATAGTTTAAAAATAGAATTTTCTTTGTGCAGCCTCTTATTGGGTAATTGTTATTAAAGCTTTCCAAGAACACAAAACGAGGCCAAATTATGTAACTATGCTGACTAATGTTTCTTTTTGTGCCTTTTAGGTCAAGATCTGGTTTCAAAATCGCCGCATGAAGCAGAAAAAGCGTGTCAAAGAAGGTCTCATCCCGGCGGATATTCTTACGCAGCACAGCGCACCCGTGATAAATGAAAAGCAGTCACAACAGCAGCAGCAACAACAGCAGCCGCAACAACAACAGCAGCAGCAGCAACAACAGCTGACCGATTTGAAGGCTCCCGAATCGGCCAGCAATGAACTGCCAACAGCGGCGGCAGCAGCAGCATCAACAACTGCAGCCAAACAGAGTTGAACAATTGGCATTGTTGCTGTTATTGTTGTTATTGCTGCTGCTGTGCTTGTTGTTGTTACTGTTGTTGTTGTTTTCTTTTTTGTATTATATTATTTGTTGTTGTTATTATTGCTGTTCTGTAAAATTGCCAAATGTCGACCGCATTTTGTTGTGATAAATAAATAGAAAAGGTCAAAAATATTAAAAACATAAAAATATTATTAGCCATAAAACCCAATCAAATAAATATTATGTCATACTTGTAGAAAAAATTTGCATACTAAAAAGCTAAAATCTAAAAGTGTTTGTATTTTTTACAAAACTTAAAAATCGAATGCTAGCATCTGTAGAATCAACGAACTTATACGATCTTTTTGCCAAGGCCGGTAAATGCTTACGGAAAAATAAGTATAGCTGATGCTGCAGCTGAAATTAGACTAGCATAAACTAAACTCAGGGTTAAATGTACTACTTTCATACTGTATTGCGTAAAGCAATTGAGTTTCAAATATGAAATACAAAATTCAAAAAATGTTAAACTAAATCAAAATCTTGACAAAATGCTATGATTACTTAATAATCGTAGGCTATAGAGCCGTTTAAAACTCCGAGTAGTTCTGTAGAGTACTTCTACTACTTATTCTATGTAGTATAATTATTGTTTTATTCTAAGCAAGGCCTGCTGCGATACAAGAACAAGAGTTATTTGTTTTATGTTCGAACAAATTGGTATTCAATCTTGATGTATGTACTATTTAAATATATATTTAATCTAGTCCTAATTGTAATATAATTATAACTGTACAAAACAAAACGGATAAAAATAAATAATTTAATTTCAAAACTTCAAAGTTTTTGATTAACTAATTATAATGTTTTTGATTAACTAATTAATGTACAATGTTAATGAGATGATTTTAAAAAAGCGTATTAAAACAAAACCAAAATTTAAAGTACATATGTTAAAGGAAATATTCCAACGTCACTTGCTATGCATAAATTCAGCGCTTATCATTATAGTTTTGATGAATTAGAGGATTACGAAAGCGGTATCTCAGTGGTTCGTTATATCACATGTGTACGAAATTAAAGTATTTTCTTTTTTGTTGATTTCAAAAACAACAAACCAAATTCATCAAATTCCTTCATCAAAGTCGGTTTGCATACTTGATAGATATGATTTTAAGACCACTTTATAAATTGCTGACACACAAATCGAACTTTTTGGCAAATGGGTATTACATTCTACGACTACCACCAAAGACCCTTTAATAACAAGATAATGCAATTGGTAAGAAAAGCTTTGTCTCAGGGGTTCGCTTCAGAAATATATCAAATGGTATACAGAATAACAAAAGCAGTAAGCCATAAGTGTGAAGGAGCGCGATAGCAGATAGCTTGTGCAGCCGTTTTTGTTTCAGTTGCCCTTGCACTCAGCGGCCCGTGAAGTGTACGACAAGCGGCAGGCCAGCGGCAACCAAGAACGGTTAAAATGTGTTAGTATTTGAGTGCATGAGCCTGCTGAGCCTGCTTGTCGATATTTTTGTTATTTTCGATATTTTTCCTTTGTCTGTTTCTTCTACAAGTGAACTACTAAATACACTTTCGGAATTTGTGAACATTAAAGCATTAAAGTTTGGAAGATATGTAACTTTCAACATACATGTCAAATAGTCAATGAATTTTGTGTGATGATAGTTTGATGAGAATAAATTATAATAATAATAGTTCTTTTTTGCACTTAGTAAAAAATAAATACCAAACTTCTAAACAAATTATATGTGTATACAGATTTCGATCATAAAATGTTTGAGAAGTTTAAATTAAGCAAAATACTTGTCTTTTGAAAGTGTGTTGAATCGTTAAAAGAACAATTTTTATAAATTGTAGCAATTAAAATTATTTATATACACTGTATCCAATGTAATTATAGTAACAGGATGATATATTAACGGGGTGATCAATATAATATAGAATATTCAAAATGCACTCACCGGTAGCAGCAACAACACAGTTACAGTTCAATGCAAGTGCTCTCTCTCTCTCTCTCGATCTTTTTTTTCACTTAGCTCTTTCACAAAAACAAAAACCTCACACCCACACACAACAATAATTAAATGAGATGCATCTCATCTTTCTTTTCTATATACATATGTATGTACTATGTATATTATTTTATTTTATTTTCACTGCATTTCACACACAAGGAAAAAAAATAAAAAATAAATGCTTCGCTTATTATGGAGATTTTCAGCGCGCGAAACAACATGGCGTGATTTTAATTTGCTTAAAAACACTTTAAAAAGCAAATACACGGCGATTCTATAATGTTAAAAACACTTTGCGTATGTTCACTGCGTTATATAAACACAATTTGACTATTAATATAGGGCGTATCTATTTTAATTAAATAAATAAACGGTGATTTATTAACACGGTGATCAACATAAAATAGAATATGCAGAATGCACTCACCGGTAGCAGCAACAACAAAGATACAGTTCAATGCAATAGCTCTCTTTCTCTCTCTTTTCTCTGAGCACTTTCACAAAAACAAAAAGCTCACACCAACACACAA
Source organism: Scaptomyza montana (assembly GCA_018904305.1). Taxonomy (NCBI): domain Eukaryota; kingdom Metazoa; phylum Arthropoda; class Insecta; order Diptera; family Drosophilidae; genus Scaptomyza; species Scaptomyza montana. The sequence continues at coordinate 4,273,726 of JAEIGR010000001.1, forward strand.
CAATAATTAAATGAGATGCTTCTCATCTTTCTTTTCTATATACATATGTATGTACTATGTATATTATTTTATTTTATTTTCACTGCATTTCACACACAAGGAAAAAAAATAAAAAAAATATATGCTTCGCTTATTGTGGAGATTTTCAGCGCGCAAAACGCAACAACAACACACTCGTATGGGCGCGGTTGTCCTCTCTCTTTAATTTTTCGCGACCCGGCAAAGCAGCAACAAATTGGCGCGCGTTTGTCAATTTTTCATTTGCTTAAAAACACTTTAAAAAGCAATTACACGGCGATTCTATAATGTTATTAACACTTTGCGTTAGTTCAGTGCGTAATATAAACACAATTTGACTATTTATATAGTGCGCATCAATTTTAATTAAATATATAAACGGACGACAAGCTTCCACCGATGTAAAGACGCGCAAGGTTCCAGGCTCACTGCCTTTGTACATATGTAAAATGGAACAAGTGAAATTTGTGAACTTGTGGAAGGTTCGATCGCTCTCTGCAATTAGAGCAGGACAGTTCGTTTTATATCTCTATTGGCGAAGTTGATGTACATTCGTGTGCAGCAACAACTACATATGTAAATAGACAAGCGTTTTTGTTTTTGCATTTATTTACTATTGCCGGTGTTCTTGCTTTAAATATAATGTTCAAAATATTACAAATAAAAAAAATCAATGTGTTGGAACTCACGGGCGATGTGTTAACACCTGTTTTGTTGGTGTGTTTGTACCTGTATTATTGCCATGAGCACATTTTTTTGAACAAAAATAATATTTTATTGAACTCGGGTTTGCTTTTTGATTTTGGGTTCATCATTCGTCTGTTCATTTTCTTATTAAAGAAGTCCGCTATGTTAGTCTGTAAGTGTGTGTGTGTGTATGTGTGTAGCAATACAGAATTGCACTAGACATATAAAATAGATGCAAAAACAAAAACGCTTGTCTATTTTGTTGTTGCTGCACACGAATGTCCATCAACTTCGTGAATAGAAATATAAAACGAACTGTCCTGCTCTAAGTGCAGAGAGCGATCGAACCTTCCACTAGTTCACAAATTTCACTTGTTCCATTTTATGCACAAAGGCAGTTAGCCTGGAACTTTGCGCGTCTTTACATCGGTGGAAGCTTGTCGTCCGTTTATATATTTAATTAAAATTGATGCGCACTATATAAATAGTCAAATTGTGTTTATATTACGCACTGAACTAACGCAAAGTGTTAATAACATTATACAATCGCCGTGTAATTGCTTTTTAAAGTGTTTTTAAGCAAATGAAAAATTGACAAACGCGCGCCAATTTGTTGCTGCTTTGCCGGGTTGCGAAAAATTAAAGAGAGAGGACAACCGCGCCCATACGAGTGTGTTGTTGTTGCGTTTCGCGCGCTGAAAATCTCCATAATAAGCGAAGCATTTATTTTTTTATTTTTTTTCCTTGTGTGTGAAATGCAGTGAAAATAAAATAAAATAATATACATAGTACCTACATATGTATATAGAATAGAAAGATGAGATGCATCTCATTTAATTATTGTTGTGTGGGGGTGTGAGGTTTTTGTTTTTGTGAAAGTGCTCAGTGAAAAAAAAGATCGAGAGAGAGAGAGAGAGCACTTGCATTGAACTGTATCTGTGTTGTTGCTGCTACCGGTGAGTGCATTCTGCATACTTTATATTATATTGATCACCCTATTACTATAATTACATTGGATACAGCTATATAAATAATTTTAATTGCTGCAATGTATAAAAATTGTTCTTTTAATTTTTCAATACACTTTCAAAAGACAAGTATATTGCTTAATTTAAACTTTTCAAATATATTCATGATAGAAAATTGTAAAAAAAAATTTTCTGTATTTCTCTAACTTTTTCATAAATGGTCAAATTATATATTTATGTATGTAGCTGAGACGGGTCAATAAACGATATACAATTGTCACACTAACAAGTGATAAATTTTTACCGTTATTGGTTGCCGTTGGCATGTCACTTGTCGTACACTTGAAGGGCCGCTGTGTGTAAAGGCAACTGAAACAAATACGCTATCGCGCTCCCTCACACTCATTGCACTTTACCACCTCATATATATTTAACATACAAACATTAACGATTAATTTGTATGTATCTTTTTAATATTTAAGTGATCTATTTTATTTTTAAATTGTATGGCCATCGAATCTTATCAAAAAAACTATCGATACAACGATCGGTTGTTTCATCAAATTATATCGAATAGGGCTACAAGCTTTATAGTATTTTATCACTTTATTGGTTTTTTTACGCTGCAAGGCTACGGTAGCACTATGCTTATAATTCACTTCTGGTTTGAATTGTCAATCTCAAAATGTGGATTTTAAGCCACTTACAAGTTTCTTTAGTGACATTGCCAGAAGTTCCGGCAAACATTAAATATGGCTTCGTTAACTCGAAGTTTGGGAGATTGCTAATCGGACTTACGCCAATTGAAAAAGACACCAGGTGCTGCAACGCAATTTGCCTGTTGTATTTTGTTATTAAGGCCGATAATAGATCTTTAAACGAAGTGCGTCAACGCTGGCCAAAGACAAAACTTGCACCGGACGCCGTGGCCATTAAAAAGTACAGTAAAGTGTTATTTGATGAAAAAGAAAATGATGGTGTCATAGATATAGCTATTCGAGGCACAGATCTACAGCTGGATGTTTGGAATGAATTGGTCAAGCTGAAAGCTAGATCGACGTGCACCTACGCAGAACTAGCCCAGCTTGTGGGCCGACCCAAAGCCGTGCGGGCCGTGGCGACTGCTGTGGCAAGGAACGAAGTGTCGGTTCTAATACCGTGTCATCGAATTATTTCCAAAAGTGGCGCAGTTAAATACCATTGGGGTGCAGATCTTAAGCGACTCCTATTAGATTATGAAGCATTTACATAAATACATATTTGATTTATTCATTTGGATGCATACATACGTATTTAAAAATTATTTTTATTGAAATTCAGCTCCGGACTAATTCTTTTCGGTAATTTGAACCTAATGTGTTGTTCATTTTTGTGGGGTGTCTTATAAAAACAAACAAATATTTCAACTAAAATGCAAACAGACTTGATATTGTGCAACATCATCCTTAGCATCAAAATGCGCGCAGATCCTACTTAAATTGTAACTAGAATATAAAGTGCTCCTATTCCCGATGCAGTAGCACAAATATTGCGAGAATTGAGAGTATAGCCCACTGTAAAAAAAAAAAATTAAATAAGTCGTCCACACAAAAAGAAACACTTTATTACTACTCACCTTAACTTTTGGATATTCGTTCATAAAAATAGTGATAATGCCGACGTAGGGCAAGAACCCTCTGGCACGTCCCACAATATCCTTTTTAATCAGCCATAGTTGGCCCGGCGCATACAGTCCTCGGTCATCAACATTGTTGTTGTCACCCTTGGTCAGAAACTTGACGGTGCCATTCTCCCTGTTAAATGAAACACTTTTACTAATTGTTTCAATAATTTTCAAACAACAAATGAACTAACTTTTCGTGCAGCTTGATGACACGATGAACAATTGGTATGTCTCGTCCCTCCACCTTAAACACCACAATCTCGCCCACACGTACTGGCTCCTCCTTGTAGTTGGTAAGAAAGAGGAGATCGCCACGATGAAAGGCCGGCTCCATACTGCCACTCAGCACAACGACAATTGGGGATTCGCTGCCGGTGACAACCATCAATCCTTTCCATATCATCAGCGCCGAGGACACAATCATCGCAAAGCTCAGCACTTGATACAGCGACTAAAAATAAACTAATTTTAGTAATGCTGCTTTTAAGGCTTTGCAGCAGCTTTTACCTGACGCTTGTTCATTCGATTGAAGTCGCCCATCATTTCATCCACTTGCAACATGCTGGCCAAGCCCATGATTGCAATTTATGATTTGCTTTGCTTTGAAAAACAACTGATTAATTCTTTGAGGCTTGTTGCAAATTTGTTGGCTACTTCCACGAAGACAGAAAAATTACAGGTTGTATAGCGCCGCAGAGACGACGCGTTGGTCCGACACGTCAGTGGGGGTAACTGTGTGACTGAAACATTAAAGTACTAAAATCCTAAAAGTATTGTCAATAAATACCAGAATAGTGTTAAAATACTAAATATGGTATCGCTCTAACCAAAAACGCAATATCGAGTGTATCATCATATCAGCTGTTCTGCTATATTTTTTAAATTTGAAATTTTTTTGTGGGTTTCCTATAGCCAAGCATTTTTTTAATTTGACTATTGTTTTCATTATATTGGAGCAAATCGCATATGCAAAACAATATAAACAGCTAAAATTAGAATAAGTTCAATTGAGCAAACAAATTAAGCAAAGACGAAGAAATAATTATTCGAAAATGGCAAATTAGGCAGCGCTGTTAATACCATTCGACCAGCGACCATTTAGTGGCAATGCACTGCTAAAAGTCAGTTGGCAGCTCTGAATTCCGCCAATATTAAAGCTTAAGGGTGCACAAAGCTACGATTTCCTTTCGACAGCACAGCAACACTTCTTTTTCACGATATTTTGAAACCCATATTCGTACATCAGTGTGCCCGGTGTGCAGGCATTCTTCGCATATCTCTCGGCGTTGTTGTGCATAAATTACAAAATTCAAGCAAGAATGGGTGATAAACTGTTGGATACAACACAAATTATAAATGGATTGGCTGTGATGATATCATTTTTTGTTGGCTACAAATATGCCTTAAAACGTGGTGAAGCTTGCGCAAAAATTGACGACACACCGTCAAAAGAGACGCAGGAAGAAGGCGCAGCTGCCGCAATAGCCGACAAGGTGCAAAAAGAGACACAAAGAAGCAAGCAAAATACAGTTTTACATATACACATGTATGTACATATATTTACAGACTTATGGCGGCTTTAATGACAACTATAAAATGGTGCTAGTCGTGCGCAACGACCTCAAAATGGGTAAGGGGAAGATAGCTGCCCAGTGCTCCCATGGAGCCGTTGGGGCTTACCAAAGAGCTGTGACACGCACACCACGCTTGCTGCGAGCCTGGGAGAACTGCGGCTGTGCCAAGATTGCTGTACGCGTCGAAAGCGAAGCCGAGTTAATGGCCATCAAGCGTGCCGCAGAACAAAAACAATTAAACACGTGCCTCATACGCGATGCTGGACGCACTCAGATCGAGCCCAATTCAAAGACTGTGTTGGCAGTGGGTCCCGCTGCTGCTGTCGACATCGATCGTATCACTGGCCATTTGAAGTTATTGTAAGGTTTTATAATCAATCATCACAGATGCCTTGCCTACCAGCAGACGGGCTCATTGAAAAGACCTAATTCTCAAAAGCAATATGGGTTTAAGTGGTGCGACAAACACCACGACGACTGTGACTAGAAAGTTAAAATAGTAACTACTAAATTATTTCGTTTATTGTAAAACAGAGCGATTGCATATTAAACTCCATGTACCGCTGCTGTCTTTCTAAACTCAACTTCTTGTCATTGGGTTTTTTTTATTTTTGCTGTAGTTGCCTTTTGATCTCTGCACAGTCATCAATGACAGCCTGTGGAATTTCATGCCACTTTTCGGGTATGACTTTAAACAGCTCATTCTTCACATCGCCCTGGATAACAATTTCATTGTCGCCTGTCACCGAACAACCGCAGGCAAATTTACTCCCAAAAAATTTGGCCGCCGCACGCAACTCAATCTTGAATGCACTTAAACCGGCAACTATGGTTACCCTTTTGTTCTTGCTGCGTGTCACGCACGACAGGCAAATACGTTTGGCAGCATTATCATTATCAAAACTATCTTTCTCGATGCGCCGCAATCCCTTGCCGCCACGCTTCTGCCTCTTCTTATCCACGTTTACGCCAGGCGAGGAATCCTTTAATTTAAGCTTTTCATAGTCGTCGGGATAGTTTTGGGCTAGCCACTCCTTGCATTTGTCATACTCGGAGTAGAACTCACAATACTCGATGGGCATGGAACAATGTCCGCAATACTTGACAACAAAGGGGTATGTGGTATCCAATGGCCCAACGTTTTCTCCCATATTGTTTTGCATCATTCCAGGCTCTTTAATGGAATCCATTGTAATTTTAAACCGAACAATTGTTAATTTTTAGAAATTTGATATAAGCAAGGCTTGCTTTGAATGCAACTTTAACTCCGTTCGAAAAATTAGAATGCCAACAAAAATTGATATCAAATACACCAATATTAACATCTATCGGTAGCTATAAAAATGCATTTAACAATAACGAACTAATTAAAAGTCTACAAATTTGTTGAGAATTTAAGGAAGAATTTTTTTAGAAGTCTTTGATATCATTGGAGAAAAACACCTAATAGCATTAAAAATATTAATACTATAAATAAGAACAATTGATTGTTTAGATTTAACACTTATTTATTATGTAGAAAGTTAAAAATGTTAAAGCCTTGCAGAGACATTCATCAAATTATAAAATTAATTGTAATAAAATTGTCGTCGAGAATTCAGAAGTAAAATAATCATTTTACGTATCAATTGATAGATAATATATTTTTGAGAAGCATGTTTACAGCGAACTGGCCTTTCGCTAAGCTCGATTTTAAAGTTTGTTGGGGTTCACACCTCTTAAAACTCAAGTGAATTGCAACAAAAAAATAAAAACACCCACCCTGCATATTTTGGGGTGCCGCCGTTATTAAATCAATACGAGTGCAAGTCTAAAAAGTCAGCCAGTCATAATCATTTTCACCTTGTGGTGGCGGCGGCTGTTCGGTCTGCTGGTGAACTGGCGGTGGATGGGAGTGCAGCTGCTCGAGCTCCTGGGCTGGCTGGAAGTCTGATTGCTGCGGCTGATAGTCAACTTGCTGCACTGGTTCATTTGATGCATCCAATAAATATATTTGCGACTGCTGATTTTGATCGTGCTGTTCTTGCTGCATTTCAGTATCATCGAAGACTTCCTTCTTAATGCGCACACCGCCATCGTCCTCTTCATCGCTCTCTGATATATCCAGGTCCTCATCAATACCCATTCCGTTATCGTTGCTCACTGTGGCCATTTCCTCTTCCTGTGCAGCCATGCTAGCAGCTGCAGCACTTGTGCTAGCCTCGGTCGAATTATATTGCCCGTTGTCGTCCTGAGCCTGTGACATAAAGTCAGAGAAGACACCTTGGGCATTGCCGGTTTCGTTATAGTTTTGACGCGTCTTGTGCATGGCCAAAAAGTCGGAGGGATCATAATTGGGATCTACATCCATAGACTCATCTGGAAAAATGAATGGATAATAATTAGCTATCGTCTTATATAGTATGTGAGGGTGGTCTATTTAAAAACAAGCCGTGCGTTTGGTCGTTGCGTGTTGAATAAGAATTTTTTAAAGGAGCAAGATAATTTGTTGGGTAATATGAACCTTGCTGCTGTTGAGCGTAAAAGCCAACGCCACTCAACTGCACCATAGCTTCAGCGGCTTGCTGGCTGTCATCCTCGCCGCTTTGCTCCTCTATTGTTAAATGATGAACGCAAACAGCAAAAGTAAATACATAAATGTGGTAGAAAACAGAATCCAAGTACACAGAGAAAACATTTAGATTGAAGAGTCGAAAGTTACGTAAATCATATTGATGAAAATCAGTAAGATAAGATATAAACCTAAGACACACACAAACACACAATTGTGCACATTTGAATAAAGTTCTGCAGATGACCCACCTGCTATTTGTTCGGCTTCAATATCAATCTCCGTCTTAATGTCCTTTGGATCAATGTAATCCATGGCATCGCTGGGCGCATTAATGCGCTCGCCTTGATCCAAAATATTGGCAGCATTATTTTCATCTTCAGACACCTCTTGAAAATCCTCCTCATCATCTTCATCATCGTCTGTAGAGCATTGCAGGTCTAATATTTCGATCACAGATTAGAAATGTAATTGTTTATTATTATTAAATGTTTGATAATTTACAATTACCAAGAAACTGAAACTGTAAATATTTTCTTTAAGTAAAGAAAGTCTTTTAAGGAAAATGAAAAGAATAATAAAATTCTTGCCGTTCATTTTTAAAAAATCCCATTGAATATATGAAATTCAACTAAATTGCTATAAAAATAAAAATGCAATAATACTAGTAAAATATGTGGAAATAAATCAAATTTAAATATTATGATTGTAAAGGTAAATGTGAACAATATAAATAAATGTATATAATTAAATTAAATCAAATCAAGTCACAAACAATGCCAAATTAAGTATATAAGCTTTAGTGGGTAAAGTGCGTGTGAGTTTGTGTTGAAAACAAATATTAAATAATTAGATAATTTATAGGTGTTAAAAAATAAGTGCTGTAAAGTGTAAATTAATTCGAGGATGTGAGTGAGGGATTGATTGTGTGTGTTGTATTGTGTGTGTAGTGTGTAATGGTTGTGCGCGGTTTTAAGCTGTGGTCCGCATGGTAATTACGCAAGTTTTTAACTCAGTAAATGTAAGTCTTACCTTCGTCCAGAAAGTAAGCTTGCGTCTGACTCATATTCGAGCCAAGACTGTCCTTCCGGGGACGGCCCCGACCACGTTTAATTGCGTTCGAGTTCTTGACTAGAAAATAAAAGTTAGCAATTGCGTTTTGCTCGTTGTATTTCATAAAGTTTATAACGATTAAATAGTGAACATTTAAAACTTCTTGCAATTATGATATTTCAAATATTTAAATAACGAAGTGTTGACAATCAAATAATCACGAGCAAGTATTTGCATTGTAGTTAAACAGCGAGCACTACATTTATTTTTAAGCAAAATTTGTAATTTTCCCTATCAACGAAATATTCGGGTGAAATATTCGATCTACCGCTTTTAACACATAAAAATTAAGTTTGGAAAGCTTGACATGTGTGATATGATTTTAACATGTATTCCAATATACAACTAAGTAAAACCTACAAAGGTTTTTATACTTTGAAACCGAGGGAAACAAGTATATTGGATTTTTACACTGTCCATCATGCTCTCACTCCTTCCGTCTGTCTGTCCGTCTGCTTGAACGCTTTTTTTCTCAACACTTTTAAGCTAAAGACGTGAGACTTTGCAAAAATCTTTGTCTATTGAATGATCAGATAACGTGTTTAGATTTGGATGTAATGCCTGTATACTGTGGTAATCGACTTATACTTATACTGGTTTAAGTTCCATCCGGATGCAAAGTTTAAACTAGTTATCTATAACATCTGCTGATCGCGATGTTATTTATTGTTTCTTACACTTTTGGAATTACAACTGATACAATGTGATCTTATTTAATGTTGAGCTTATTTTTTTGCACTAAACAAATGTTTGACATGTTTTTAGCCCAATTCTCTTTTAGATGTATCAAAAACATGTTGTTTTTCTACTTATCATTAATTTGAAGATACAAGCATTACATTTAAAGATACAATACGCACTAAAATCTATTAAATAGTATACTAACAACAAGCTACTAAAATACAACTTTACTACAGTTTATAATGAAAATTAAATAATTTAAAAAAATTTGAACAACTTGATAATTCGCTTGTCATTTGTCGTTTTTTATGGATAAAGGGTTTTAATTGTAATAGGCAGAGATAGATGTTTCCTTAAAAAAAAAAACTAATCAAATTCAATAATCATGGAATTTCTACTTTTCTCTTGGGATAAGGGATAAGAAAATGCAATATAAACCAACTCCATAGACCATAACCAGTGAGGGATAGGTGTGCATGTATTCTAAGCATATGTACATATCCCTATATATATCGACCATATATATAGGAACTATTAGGAAGCATTAGCATAACTAAGTAGATAACAAGACCAAGGGATATGTGGGTATGCATAAATGTATTTATGTGAATTAATGCATGTGTTCAATGCAAAACCAGTTCCCGATTAGGACATTCCAATCGCATGAATATTAGTGTAGCATTATATAGCATGATATAGCACAAAGCATTAATATGCGTTGACATACCCTCTTCCACTGGATCACGTTGCTTGCGCGGACGACCACGACCGCGCTTCACGTCGCTACTCGATGGTGTCGATGTCTTGCGTAATTGCGACATGCCATGGGACAGATTATTATCGGCGCCCATGCTGCGATGTATCGAATTTGCGGGCACAAGACCCAGTCCGGCGTGACCCTCCACATCAATGTAGTCATCGCTGGGTGAACTAGCACGACTGCGACACAAATCGGTTTCATCATTACCCCAAGCCTCTTCAAATTCTGGCGCATTTGCTCGAGCTTGCTCCTGCGTCTTTATTATATTCTCTTCCAGCTGCGCGCAGTGGTCGCCCAACTAAGACATTGATAAATATATTTGATGAGCTAATCTGGTCTGCAAGTAAAAACTACTAACCTTTGCCAACTCTGCATGCGCATACTCCACTAACTTTTTGGCATTCTTTGTATATTGTGCCTCGCTGCCATTGTACTGCTCACAATTGGCTGCAATGAGCTGAATATCAGCCAGATATTCATCCCGGCTGTGGTAAACATGACCTGTTAAATGCATAACCAAAAGTCATTCAATTCATTCAATACTAGCTTCTTATCAAACTTACTTTCGATATTCTTGAAAATAGTTTCCAAGTCCATTGGTTTTTTGATAACAGTATAGTAATCCTTGATCGCCTTCTTGTTAACGGGCTTGTGAAACGGCCAACTCTCAGGTTGGGCTTTGACTTGAGTGTGTAGCCTTTCAAAGATGAATGAAAGGGCAACTTGATCGTCATCGTCGAGCAGCGGATTAATTGCCTTTTCCAAACGCATCAGTTTATCCTCACGTTCTGAAAGCAGCTCAAAGCAGCTATTGAACATACCCCGCGCGGCAATCGTAAGGGTGTGATTGGCTCCATTGTAGATCGAAGAGTTGGTCTCGATTAATTTGAGATCCTCGAGGAACAGTTCACGGCTAGTGTATCGCCGCTGTCGGATGTACTCGCGCATTGTCTGCAGATCCATGGGCTTTTCTATGACACGGTAATAATCGGGCACACATTTGGAGCTAACCGGAAGCAAAAACGGAGTAACGTCTGGCATGGAGCGCAGTTCGTTAAGTATATGCTCCAATATAGAAGAGAGCACAACAACCGGATCGGTGCGTCGCCGATTTGCGGTTTTGTTGTGCCGCTGCAAATAGTCGCAGTGCACATCGTTGGCCAAGCGCCTCTTCTTCTTGCCCATGGTATCCTTGGGCACTTTGAGCGTAAGTCCACCACGTCGCTTGGCGTCGTCTTGGGACTGACCGTGACGCTTGAGCACTTTGCTGCTCAGTGTTACCTTAGTACCATCCACATTGACGAGATCATCGTCATCCATGTTTGTTTCCTTTTCGCTGTGCTCGTCCAGATCGTCGACCAACGAGGGATTTGATTGCGACAGACTGCTCTGCATGCCCGTGTACAACGGACAAGCCTTGTTCGTCCTCATATGGCCCACCTGGCCGCAGGCGCCACACTTCAACTTCAGATCCGGTTTAAGCCTGAACTTCTTGCGTGATGGACTGACCTCCTTGTGACTGTGATCACGCTCCTTGTGCGCATGTCCACTCGAACTCTTGGGATCACCCAGCGATGTGGGCATGCCTCCGGGTTGTAGCTTTTGATTCTGGGCTAGCTGTGCCAATCGTTCGCGCTCCTGATTGCGCTTTATGCGACGCAGCTGCTCCTGAATGCGACGCTTTTCGCGTTTCATTTCCTCCTTTTGCTGCTCATCTAGCGTTGCAAACTGCTTGATAAACTGTTCGTCCTTGGTGGTGCGTATCTTGGTGTAAGCATCAATTACCGCCTGACGGCGCACCGTTTCTACGCGCGTGTATTCTTTACCGTCGGGCCCTTTGAAAGTGCGTGTTATGCGAAGAATTCGTCCCTGGTTGCTGTTATTTAAAGGTTGCTGTGTGGCATCCTCTTTGGCCTTCGCAGCCTTGCTGCCACCATCGCCCTGTTCGTCATCCAGTTGGCGCAGCAGCTCCTGACGCTCCTGCTCCTCACGTTCTAGCGATAATTGTGTAGATGTTTTCTTATTGGCAAGCATGTTTTCAAGATTTTTGCCCAGCTCCTCCAAATCAGATTCTTCGGAAGCCGAGGACTCGTCCTCATCAGTGGACAGCACTTCGGAGCTGGCCAGGACACGATTTTGCAAATCGAAAATACGCTGACACTCCTCCTTGTAGCGTTCCTGATGCTCGGCTATGGAAAAGCGATTGCCACGCGAGAATTTATCCATGCCCTCCTCACCAGCCTTTGCCTTCTCGGTGGATAATGTGCGCACCACATCAATAACTTCCCAGCGCGTCAACTTCTTGATTTCTTCCTCGGGCACTTTAAACTTGCGCAAAAGCTCTTTGGCTCGCTGCAGTGGCAGACGACGCAAATCGGCATCGGTACCGGTCACCGAACGCTTTGGCTGCGATTCCTGTTCTTCTTTCGATTGCTAAAGAGATTTATATATTAATATTAGATCTTCAATTATGTGAGGCAACGCTACATACAGTTGGCTTGTTGGGCACCCGCACATAAGAGAATCCTTCACCACAGCCAGTGGGATCGGCTGGTCCGCTCAGCTGCAATAGGCACTTACCGCGCATAGCCTGAATATAGGCGCGCGTAGTGTTCCAAGGCGCAACTTTAACCTCATCGTCAAGCAATTGCGCCTCCTCGTCATCATCTTCTTGTGGCGCAAACAGCGATTTCTCACCATAACCAGCGTCCTACAAATGCGATGAATTTATCAAAAATTACAAGTCTACATATTATTCAAAATCTAACCTTTAGACGCTGCTCGGCTGCTATCATGCTAAAGTAGGCACAACACTGTTCCGGTGACACCATAGCTCGTATTTCCTCCTCTGAGGGCAATCGAAACTCTGGCTTGATGACCCACCAATTGGAGTCCATGCCCGTGCGTTTGAAATCGGCACACTGCTTAAGGCGCTTGCGTATACTACTCTCTGAGTGAGCCGGAAAGGCGCGCTTAACATCATCCATGCGTATGCGACGTGGATTGTCGCGACTTTTCCAAAACAGGCGATAGATAAATACCTTAAAATTTATAAATTTTTATAAACAGCTTGAAACAATCATTTAATTTTTATTGATAATAAATACCTGCAAAAAGTCACGCGTAAAGTTGTTGGCCCGCTTTGAGTTGGGTCCAGGCACCTCGTAAAGTGGACACTCCTGTCCAACAGTGAAGATGGCGTTTACAACACGTATCCAATAGCTGGTGCGCGTTCGTATAATCAGGAAGTCGTTTGAAGCCATCTTGTGCGGATAGATGGGTGCACGATACATGTTATTCTCCAGCGCCTGAATGCACTGGCCAGGATGAAGTATGCCCAGAAATGGACTTGTGTGGGCAAAGGCCACCTCGCCATATACGTAGTCTTGTGGACCGCTATCCTTTTCGGCTTTGCGCTTGTAGTAATTTTTAATTTTGGAGCACATGCCGACCTGGTTCATGAGTGGCGGGTGCTCTTCGCAGAACTCAGTCAGCACAATTTCGCCATCTTTGCCGCTAAGATCCTCAGGATTACGCATAAAGAAGACGTCGCCACCGCCGGATGCAATGCGCTCAAGTTCCCGCTGTTTAGCCTTCTTGGCAATCAGCTTAATCAGCGGATGGACTGGTTGCGGTATGCTCTGTGATAGCGGTCCATGCGAGAACTTCTTGAGCGGTGGACGGTGGAAGGAACGCAGTTTCATTGGACCCATATGCGTGGGCACAAACGGAGCACGCAGCTCAACAACTGGCGTCGAGTGCTGAATGAGATTTCCACCGCCTACTTTGAGACGCAGCGTTGGCTCTGTTTTGGGTGTGTAGTAGCTGAATAAGAGAATAATAAAATAAATAACTGATTTACTCGCGACCACCAAAAGGCATTAAAATAAATCTTACGTGTCGTTAGATATATTGAAGGGGTCGCGATCTGGACTTTTTGGCGGTGGTGGAGGCGTATCCTCAGCTAACACATTTATAACACCCGCCTTGCCCAGCAGAATCTTTGACTTTTTCACGTGTGGATGTGGTATCTTAATTTTGGGCGGTGGTCCCGTGTTCTTGTTTATCTTGGATGGATCAATGTCATCGGGAATGCCAAGTATTATGTTCTCATCATTGGGGTCCAAGGTCAATACTTTCGGCTTGGGCACCTTGTTCATCTGTAGCGCATCCCAGATCACATCATCCTCCCATTTGTGGTAGATTAGCTCCTCATTCTCCACAGGAAACAGACTGTACCATGTATCATCCGTTGCCTCAACTTGTTTATTTTGCGCGGCACTGTAATCATAGCGTTAAAGTTAGTTAAACCAAACATTCTGAACAGATCTAAAATCGAATATTGACTCACCTCTGATGTGCTTTTTTGTTTGAGCTGCTGGCGGAGTTTTGTTTGCCGCTGTTGCCCCCGCTGTTGCCACCGCCGCTGCCGACTGGTAGAGCTGACTTGCCTGGCTGTCCAAAGGCGCCAGCTGTACGGGATCCGCTTGATGGTAGCCAGCCAGCAGCATTGGTCTTGGAGTTTAGTTTTTGCAACACCTTGGCCTTGATATCATTGCCGTCCCAGACAACATCATCCTCCCAGTGTAATTGAGATACCATAAGGAACGCATCGTCAGCCAGGTTTGCCTCTTCACTCGATTGCTTTTTATCGAAAATTGGTACACTGCGATCGCTTATAAACTTGGACTGTGATGAAGATGACTGCGCTTGTTTCATTTTAAAGCCATAGTTAAAACCGTCACCCGAATCAGCCACCTCCAGCATGTCATACCAGATCTGTGCGGGCCCGTAGCGCCAGTCAGCAATCTTTGGCTTCTGATCATTTTTGTCACCATTGTCCGGACCCTCCTGGCGTATATCCTCGCTGTTTAGATCGCTAAGCAATTTATCTTCATCGTCAGTCATGCACTCTGCTGGCGTAGGCTCTGGGCCAAAGTGAAGATTAAATCCGTATCTGCGTGGCTCCTCCGTGTCGCTGGGCGAGTCCGAGCCACCTGTGTTGGTCGGCTTCTGGTCGCGTGACTGATTCCGCTTGCGGCGACGCTTGCGCACATGTCGCCAAATCTGAGGCAGGCTACTTGGCTTGCCGGGACCAAAAAGGCGAGAGAAACGCAAAACTTTTTGCGGCCGAAAATCGGGAAAAAGCTCGCAGACATCCACATTTTGGTATTTAGAGGGTAATATATCGGCCAGGGGAGTATCCAGTCTTCTATCGGCTTCAGCTAAAATTGAATACACATTTAAGTTATCAATAATCAATAACTATAATATTTAAATCTTATCTACCCTTGGCGTCGCTTGATTTCGATTCGCTTGATGCATCAGTGATGGCCGTTTTGGTGGTCGATTCTTCATTACCCGTAGTCGGTGTTCCGGCATTTCGCACTGGCGCACTAGGGGGTGGCATTAGCTCTTTGTCGTCCTTGGCTGTAAAACCAACCAATTTAATTATTTATGTTTCAACTATGTTCTTCTTAACTTACTGGGCTTGACCTCCACCTTTGTTGCTGGGATTGCATCTTCCAGGTCATCGAAAGTTGACGCTGAGGTTGTTGCCTCGCTTGTTGTCCTTGCAGGAGGCGAGGGAGTGCGCGGACAATCTTCGGATAGTTCATTAATGTCTGAATAATCGACTGCATCATCTTGTGCCTTTATTGTACCATCCTCATTTGTGTCTTTGTTGTTCCCACCAGATTTCAAGGCGTCAAAAGCGCTTAAATTATTAGCAGACTCCTCAGCGGGCTTTTCATCCATTTCATCTTCCGAGATTTCTCCATCATTCTGAGCAATCACCTCGTTTAAGAGCGAATTTAGTCCTAACCTGAAAGAAAATAATTTTTTATTTTAATTTATACATATGCAAACATATATGTATGCATATATGTATGTACATATGTGTGATTGTTTTTTATATGAACAAAAACACAACTGACTTTGATAGAGATCTCAGGTTTTCGCGCAGCTCAGCATCAAACGCGCTTCCTCTATCATCATCGTCCATTAGCTTGCCCTCGGAGTCGATATTACCAAACAGTATACCGGTCATATCAATGAACAAATCGCTAGTAGCGTTGCCCCCAATGGAGCCCTCATCGCTGTCGTTATCTGATGCGGTGTCCATACTTATTGTTTTTTGTGTCTAGCTTTATGTTTTCGTTATTAGTGGTACGTTTTAACATTTGCATCCACTAATTGTTAATTTTTCTACCATTACTTTGCCTAAATATTCACTTTTATGTTTGGTTCTTTATTGACGAAAATTTTTTATGAAAAGCAGTTCTTAAAAATAGTGTGGCAGTATACAGATACGACAGAAATGGTGTAAAATAGACTGTGGCGGTCAGCGATATGTTTTCGATATGCAACTAACAGAACTTAGTAGACGTTAGTTAAGACTTGTACCAATGTGTTCCAGCTAAGCATAGACTTCGACTCCGGATATTTCTGTTTCCCCTCGAAGGGGAAACATTTAATCAAGGCTATGTCAATTGGTTTGAAGCCAAATTATTCGAACAACGTTAATTAACGAAAGAAAATCATCGACGTTTAACGAAAAGTTTAC
This sequence comes from Scaptomyza montana, assembly GCA_018904305.1. Classification (NCBI taxonomy): domain Eukaryota; kingdom Metazoa; phylum Arthropoda; class Insecta; order Diptera; family Drosophilidae; genus Scaptomyza; species Scaptomyza montana. Next base: position 4,290,306 of record JAEIGR010000001.1, read on the forward strand.
TTAGTCAGGCTTCCAACCAGTATCAAGTACTGAAACTTGGAACTTTCTTCGGAGTAAGTGTGCCATAGATGGTGCTTTTAATCAATTACAAAATATGCAGCAGCCGCAACCAACAGAAGTAGCAAAGACTTAACCCATATAAGAGAGAAAAGTTTTTGTTAAAGAGCGTCTAAATAAATAGCAAGTTCCTCCACCAATATTACACACAATCCATTAAAATTCATATTGTAATTTTTTTAAACAAATTTTTTATATTTGCTGGTTTTTTTTTGTATTATTTTTTCTTCAAATATTTTTTTTGTAATTTTAAAAATTGTTTTTTTGTAAAACTTTGTTTTAAGTTTTTCTTTCATTTATCCGTTTTTTTTTTTTTTTTTTTTTTTTTTTTGTATATAAATAATAATACTTATGGCTACAATATAGTAAACGTTTTTCGATTTTGCCTGCTATTTTGTTTTTAATGTTTTTTGTTGTTGTTTTCAGCCAATTATAAATCTAATAGAGTTTTTCTCTGCAATAATTGATCTTGTTGTTTTGTTATTGTTTTGTATGTTTGTGTTTGTTGATCTTGAAACGTTTTGTTGTTATCGAAAAACTGCAACAATTGCAACTAACAAAGCTAAAGTTACATGTCATACGCGCTATATAGATACATATATCATTATGTTTTTGCTTTCAAACTTAGAGGCTAAAAGTTGTTTTGCATTAGAATAAAGATTTTACATTATACATTATTTACACTTAAAAATTTGCTAATAGTTTTTTAGTTTTTCTTGCGATTTGTCATATCATTTTTCTCATTGTTTTATCAATACAATTGCAATTAATGTGTGGCGGCCCCTGGCGGCGATTGCTTGTGGTTAAGGATTATGGGGTTTTTAGTTTATAAGGTGGTGGGGGGAGGGATGGATGAGGATGGGCGCAACATGCACGTTCACAACCTGAGCATAATTGGAAATTATGTTAACACCTTTTTTTTCTAACATATCATTTCGACTATATGTGTATATGTACATAATTCTTTCATCAAATTGAATACTGCTTAAAAATTCGGTCGTAGCTCCATCGACGGACGAGCGTGACCAGCACGCTTAATCCCAACAGCAGCTAGCGCGGCAATCACCACGACAATCGAACGCTTACAACTGATACTAACTGCCGACCATGATGTGGGCGGGCTGCTCCAGCTCATTGGCACTAGCCACTGGACCACTGAGGCCGCTCTTGAAAAGCTCGTCGGAGCTAAGCTTGCAGCTGGGCACCAATTCGGTAAACTCGGAGCCCAATCCGAACTCCATGTCTAGGAAACCATACTCCCACGTATTCGCGCCAGCCGACACATTCGAACTAATGCTGCTTACATAGGATGACGTCAGCGAATGTGTCGCCGATGAAATTGTGGACAGAGTGGTAAAGGTGGCTGTTGTTGACGAAGACGATGACGAAGAGTTGCTGCTGCTATTGCTGTTGCTCAGACTGGCGCTGGACTGCACAGTGGTAAAGCTGCCACTAAAGGCGAGCGTGGAGCCACCTGTGCTGCTGCTTGCTATAGATACGGGCACCGCTGCGGGCGTGGCAGCTGCAGGAAGTATGTTAAACAGATCGTTGTTGTTAAGCGGGTCAAGAGCCGACTGTGAGCTGAGGCTGAGCACCGAACTCCAGTTAATTGAACGCGTAGAATCATCATCTGCATAGCCGGAGTCACTTGAATCACAGGCACTGACAACGCTAGATGCGGTACTGGAACTGGAACTACTGCTTGTGCAGTTGCTGAGAGTTTGAGCAACTGTTGCTGCGGGTGTTGCTGCTGCTACTGCTGCTGGTATGCTATTGCTGTTGTTGTTGCTATTGCTATTGCTATTGCCATTACTGTTGCTGTTGCTGATAGTAACTGGCACAATTCTAGATGGCGTAGGCGTTGCAGCTACTACTGCTGCTGGCGCTGGCGCTGCTGCTACTGCTGATGTTGCTGGTGCTGGTGTTGCAGCTGCTATTGTTGTTGTCTGGCAGGTGATGGGAAAGGGTGTTGCACGGCCGGACTGTGACTCCCGGAAGGGATAGTGATCGTAGGGATGCAGCGTGGTGCCAACAGATGTATCACAATTGCTGTTCGCTGTCGCCGCCGTGGAACCAAGATGCGCAGACTGTGCCTGAAAGACGCCAGGCGGCGAGGCTATCGCTTGAGCTGCAGCTGTTGTTCTATAAGGCGGCGGTGGCGGGGCATCTAAACGTTCGTGATAGCCGAGTGGCACTTGGGGCTGAAAGCTGGGCGCCTGCGCCAGTTGCTGATAGTGTTCCATGTTGGCCAAACGTGCGCAGTTCAAAACGGGCGCATAATCCTGCTGCTGCTGTGCATGATGTAGTGGGGCTGACGAAGATTGCTGCTGCTGCTGTTGATGTTGTTGCTGTTGCTGCTGCTGTTGTTGTTGATAGGCCGGATGATATTGCGCCGCTTGAGCGGCAGCTGCTGCGGCTGCGGCTGCAGCCTGCTGATGATGCTGCTGGGCAGCCTGATGCAGCTCCTTGGCCTCCGTTTCGATCTCGCGATCGATGCGCTTTAAGGTATTGCAAATGAGCACAGATCGATAGAGCGATTGCTCTGACACCTGGCGAAATCTCGATAGCTTGAACATAGAAAGATTGCGTATCTTTAGCCGTGTGTCCTTGTAGCAGCTTCGATTCGCGCTGCACCAACCGCCACGTCCGTCACAGCAACGCTTCAGGGGCATACCATGCATTGGCAGCGCTACAAACGGTGGTGGCGCTGGTGGAATGTTTCCACTGCTGCCCACGGGCAGTACTGTCACCGGCGTTGTTGCATTGCTGGCGGCAGCACTACTGCAGCCTAGATCCAGATAGGATTTTCCATTTTCCGCACAGCGTATGGTCTGTTGTGGTGGCGGCTGAGCATAGACAACGCCGCCACCATTCTCATAGAACTGCTGTTGGGCGGCGCTTGGTGCTGCCGCTGCTCCGCCTGAACCAGCGCCTGCAACGACTGGGCCTGCCGCAGCTCCCGGACTTGTTGTCCACTGTGGCGGTGCAAAGCCACGTGGCGTCATATGTTGCGGACTGCCGGTGCGTGAACAATTCTGCTGTGGAAATGGTTCTGAGTAGTAGGCGGGTCGGCTGCCATAGCCGGGTGCATAGCTGCGCTGTTGCTGGGCTGCCGCAGCTGCTGCTGCTGCCGCTGCTTGTTGCTGATGTTGTTGTTGCTGCTGTTGCTGTTGTTGCTGCTGTTGTTGTTGCTGCTGCTGTTGCTGTTGTTGTTGTTGCTGTGCAAAGGGATGATAACGCATGGGACAATAGGTTGGTATTATGCTCTCCTCCTCCTCATAATCATCCTCAAAGTCATCATCATCATCGTCCAGTTCGTCCGCACTCAGCAACGTTGTTGCTAGCGTGGATCTAGTGGCAATGCTGCCCCAGGGATCACTGGGCACAGCAACTGCCTGCAGCTTAGAGATGCAATCCACAGGCTCGTTACTGCTTATGCTGCTGCTAACCGGTGCAACTGGCGATGCAGCCGTTGACCAGGGCTCACAGGGCACCGCCGCAACCACCTCCAGCTTGGCAATATTATCCTCGGGTATCGCAGCGCTGGCTGTTGGCGGCAGTGGCACTTCGGCGGCGCTCTTGTTGTTGTTGTTATTGTTATTATTGCTATTGCTTATGTTGCTGATGTTGCTAGTGTTGGTGTTAGTAACTTCATCACCGTTGCTAATAATACTATGCGCTGGTTTAACAATCTCCACATTGTTGTTGTTGGACTCGGTTTGATGTTCCATTGACGTCGTCTTTTGCTGCTGCTGCTGCTGTTGCTGCTGCTCTTGTTGCTCCTCGAGCGATTCCAGGTAGTTGTTGTTGTTAACGGCCCATTTGTTGGCTTTAACTGGCGGCGGTGCACAGTTGCCCGTGTATGTGGTGTTTGCATCCTTGCTTTCAAAGGTCAGCTCATGCTTCCGCTTTGTAGCGGCTGTTGCTTGAAGACCCATTGCGGAATTAACCTGCAAAACAGAACGAAAAGTGAAATTGTTTAGATTAGTGAATGGCGCTGAAAATAAGTTACGTTTTTATAGAGAACGACTTAGCGATATCCTTTAAAATTTGATTATAAGCGCGCATTTTAATATGATTGAATACATAGCTTAATGTTTCAAAATATAAAATTAACAAAGTTATATTAACTTGTTTAAATTTCTAACTTAAATTACGCTAGCTGTTTATTACTTCAATATACCCCAACAGTTGTTTATCATAGCGTATAGCAAGCATTTGAATCTTGTCTCATAAATTGTGTAGCACTGCACAAAGGAGCAGCAACAGCCAATGAGTAAACCACCCAAAAAACCCAAACCACCCAAGCCACCTCCAGCCAATGTCAGGCGACTGTCTACGTGCCGGGGCCAGGACAACGACAAAGGGCACAAAAAAAAAAACTTATCAAGAAAATGGAAGTCAGGCGGCAGCCAAACGACAACAACAAGAAAATACCCACACCCAACAGCTAGCAGCTAGCAGCAGCAGCCCCACCACCACCACTAACATTGCTGCAACATAATGAAAATGGAGAGACACAACGACAAGGCAGCCGTCAGTCGGGCAGCCACCCTCGCCAACCAACTGGCTGGCTGGCTGGCTGGCATTGCTCATCAACGTTTGCTTGCTCGAAATCTTCTTAAAATAAAACACACAGAGGCAACAACAAGAGACAAGAGCTAGAGGTAGCCAGCAGCCGCAAACAGAGACACAGCAGCACGGGGAAAGCGTCGGCAGTGGTGATGGTGGTGGTGCAGCAATAGCAGAGAAGCGTTCAACGTTCAGTGTTGAGCGTGGGACTCGTCGCACACCGGGGCGCGGGCTGCCTTCAATATCTTCGCATTGCGTTCGTTCATCACTTCCGCACATTTGTGAGTAAGTTTTCTCGAAACTATTTTTGGGGGACGCGGTCTCATGATTTTGGAAAACATTTTTAACAATGAATGCAACACTGCTCACTGCCAAAAGCGTTCCGTTTCATTTCAATGTAAGATCAATTTTAAATCAGAGTTTAAGCTCAGAGTGTGATCCTCAACAGGGATTAAGATATTTGATTCAAAAGAAAATCGAAGGAAACTTAAAATTCTAGAGAAATCTTTAGTTTGATAAGCAATTAAAATTCAGGATTTCTTATTAATACTTACATTTCTATAAATCTGAAGAAATCTTTAACTAAGTTTTATAGTAAACAATTGCTTATACAATTATATTCAAAACATCTATCAATTAATTGTTGCCTACTTATCATTTACATTATATTGAATGAATGACCACAATTCATTGCTGCAAAACTGATCATAATATAACGTCTTATGTGCTGTATATAAAAACTGCTAAACAGTGTTGCCACCCTCTATATGACATACAAAACTCAACAACTCTGTGTCAGCCCCGCTAAACATAAAGTTTTTTCTGAACATCACAGATGTGTGTACTGTGTGTGTTCTGTGCTGCCTTTGTTAGACTTATAAGGGTTGCCATATGCTCGCATATTTCTGCATTCAGAGGGGGAATACGAGCCATGAGTCGCATCAACAGCAACAGCAACAGCAGCAGCAGCAACAACAGAAACGCATCGGGGTGAGTTTTCGTTTCGTTTCATTTTCGTTTGCAGTTCTTTTTTTCTCGTTTTGTTATTCATTTCATTTATATATATTTTTTTTTTTTGTTATCGTCATCGAGGTCGACGTCGTCGCATGTGTTTCACATTTTCCATGCCCTTTTTCCAGCCCCTGTTTTCTTGTTTGACTGCTCCGTCTGTGTGCCCGCCAGACCGTCAGCCCGCCCGTTTGCTCTGTTCTTTTTGGTTTGGTTTGGTTCTGTTTAGCTGGTTCTCAGAGTCATCGCGTCGCATCGTCATCGAATTTCATCCCTCGTTGTCTGCAGCTGTATTTCAGCCACTTTATGGCATAAGCATAGGGGCTGGCAGTCTAGAGTCTAGACTCATGACTAACTAACGAACAGCATTCAGCTCATCTTCGAGCGAACCCAAAAAGATTCAAAACTGTTCGCACAGTTCCTCGTAATCTTTGTCATCGTTCGTTGATCGTTGTTCTCTGTTCGTTCCCGTTCGTTCCTGTTCGTTCTTTGTAAGCTGTTATGCGTGTGTGTGTGTGAGTCATATATTGACGGCGGTTTTGCTTATCAGCATCGCATAAATTCATCGCACATTGCTCATTGTTTGTGACTTTGGAGCTGGCGTACACGGCGTATGTGAAATGCTCTTAAAAAAGCGCATTGCGCATACGCTGTGTTGGTGTGACTTGAAAGGGGATTTTTCAAAAAGCTGCCCGCTCTCACATTAAAAAAGCTTCAAAGCTGCAAAGCTTGCAAACGGAAATCACAAACCCCCAACAAAACAAAACACACAAAATAACTTTCTACACTAATTTGCGTTCGAATGATAAAAGTTGTTACAACAGCATGAGGAGAAATTGTTATTGTTGTTGCGTTGCTTTTTGTAAGTTGGTTGGTGTGAGTTGTAAGAAAAGTGTTGCTATCATTATAAGCAACAGCAACAACAATCAAACACGGCCGAAAGTCATCTTTAAAGCTGCTAGGAGAGCAGCAAAATGATTTGAGCAGCGTTCACTGATATTGCAACTGCGACTGTTGGCAGTTGAATTTTATTGCCACACCAGCATCAGTCAGCTCAGTCAGCTCAGTCAGTCCGTCAGTCAGTCAGCCAGTCAGCCAGTTTCAAGCCACAGCAAGAGTCAGAGCAACAACTACGGGGCACTCACAAAAGCCAGTCCCGTCAAGCGTTTGTTGCTTGTTTTTTTTTTTTATATTTTTGTGTATTTTTTTACTTTACGCTTGGCCAGCAACTCGTTTCAGCTGGCTCTGGCGACGACGTTGGCGACGGCAACTGGCTCCAAATTGACGGCTGAGGCTGAGACTCGAAAGCTCGCACGCAGCGCTGCAGTTGTTACTGCTGCAACAGCAACAACAACATCGTTGTTGATGTCGTTGTTCGTCGCTACCTTCAAATTCCACAATATTCAAGTTTCAGGTTATGAGCCAACCAAGCGACCATACAAACGATCCAAATGAACGACCGACCGAACGAACGAACGTATGAACGACCAGCCAACCAACCTGAGAGCCAGTCATCGTCAACAATAACATCAGCAACAACAGCAACAACAACGGAGACGGCATCAACACGAAATGTTTGCCCGAAAGCCAAAGTAAAGCCGAGAGCCCCAGAGTCTCAAAGGCAGGCCAACACACAGTTAAAACGTTGCGACGTCCGCTTTGCGGCACAGTGGTGCAAAAGCAGTCGTTGAAAGTTAAACTTTTTATAAATTCATATATATCACGTATATAAATTGAATGTCAAGAAATTTTATTGTGAATGCAAAAGAAGTTTTAATCCCTACACACACAACAAGCTAACAAATTAAGTATATAAGAGTGTTTACCTTATGTAATACTTAATGGATTTAAAGAAACGCAAATACTTATTATCAGTTAGTTTAAACTTTATTATAAAACTACTTTTTTTACAGTCGTTAGTCTAACCATCAACATTGACACCATATCTACTAAATAGATTTTCTAAATATTTTCAAAATGTTTAACTAAATCTAAAACAGTTTGGCTCCACTGTGTCGGCCTCGCTTGGCACAGCTCAAAAGTCGACTTCAGCACTAAAGTCGGTCGCTGGCTAGCTTGGTTGCCTGAATGCTTGCCTGCCTGTTGTATTCAGGGGTCTGGGCCTGGCTCAAACTCTGTCTCTGGCGCTGTGTTTTTTATTTTTTCTTCTTTTTTTTTGTTTTTGTAGGCACTTCGAATTCTTCAGTTGAAACAACGTGCGATAGCAGCGAATACGAATACGAAACGAAACAAAACGTAACAACAACGACTGAAAAAAAAACCCAAGTTTCAGCTTTCGACAAAGCCAAACTGCGGGCCAGCTCTCAAAGCGGCTTCGGCTCGGTCGCTGGCTTTAGCTTTAGCTTTAGCTCAGAGTCTCGAGTCTCTGACTTAAAGCCGCCGATCTCACAAGCAATTTAAATACACAAAGCGCATAGAGGAAGATGAAACTTTATAAACATATAAAAACGAGCGCAATGAAAGATGATGAACAAGAGGTGGATGAAGATGAAGCAGAAGAAGAAGAATACAAAGCAGCAGCAACAACAGCCACATTGGAGCAACATAATAAAAACTAAAATATATAAAAAAAAAAAACCAGCTTCGCGCTTTAGAGACCGAGACTGGAGTTCAAACTTGGAACTGGCAGCAACTGGTGATGGCAAATAGCGGCTACTCATCATAATAAAAATGAATTGAATTGAAGACACGGTCTTCTCTCTATAGACGATGTAGACGGGAGTACCAGAGATGTGGTCTCTTCGTCGGATGGGCGAGGGCGTAGCGTACAAAAGATGACGCCGCTGATATGTGCGACGATTGCAAGTTGTTTTTGTTGTTATTGCTGCTGTTGATGTTGATGTTGCTGTTGTTTCCCATGCTGGTTGTTGGCATCGGCTTTTGGGTGAAAACTTGGCTGTTGTTCACCCGCAACAAGCAATAAGAGTGAGGGGCACTTTTGGATGGTAGGGGGAGTGGGTACGCAGTTATTTGCTTATAGCGGCACATGACGTTGTGGGAAAGCAAAGGGTTTGTTGTTGTTATTTTTCCGTTTTTATTTTGTGTATTTGTAATTGTCGTATGAAACTAGCCTAAATACAAAAACAGTCGCAGCAAAAATAAAATTGATGATGATGATATTGAGAATGATGATGATGATGATTGGGATAGCTGTGTTGCAAGGTTAATACGTTTTGTGAACAGGGGTGTGTGATGGGTTGGGTTGGGTTGGGGAGGGGAAATTTGTTATATGCGCATATTTTGCGTCGGCCATTTCATGTTGCCGCACGAACTGCGCCCGCCACACGACTGAGAGAGTCCGATTTGGATGCTCGATGGCGATGGAGTCGCTGTCGACGTTGGCTTTGTCGTTGTCGTTTTCGCTGCAGGAAGCGTCGCGTACAAAAGCAAAATCAGCTGTTTTTGGCGAATTTAGAGCAATTTTCAATGCGGCCGCTTTCGTGGTTTTTGCATTTTTTTTTCGGTATTTCTATGTGTGTGTGTTGTTGTTTTTTTTTTTTTCTTTGCTGTACCGTGTCGAAGATTTATAAACAGCGACGTTGGCAGAGAAGTTGGCGTCGCACAATTGGTGACATTGAAAATTTGCAAGGCTCAGCTGATAGATGGGGAGTATTATGGGTTACGTAGTTGTTTTGGGGCGGGGTTGAACGAAAAGGGCACGTTAACCATGTCTGTGCTTTAATCCATGCATGTGTTTGTCAGCTGTGGCCGATGTGCCCCACACACACACATGCGTTGGTGGCTGCTGTTTAAGAATGGCGCTCCAGTCATGACTCTTGGTCAATGAACCGGCAGCAATGCTCCTTTACTATTCTCTTTGCATACTTTTGCATATTGTACATATACGTATGCAATAAACAAAAGAACTCGCGCCGGAAATTGAAATCAGAATCAGCTGTTTGACCGAGTGCCGAGTGCAAGGACATGAGAGCATTTCTTGAAAAATGAGCTGAGCACTCAAAAATCCTATGACCCAGAGTCTAAGCCTCACAACGGTCGCATCTACCTAAGGCCGAGTGCACTAATCCTCACTTAGGATGCAGCGCATTAGGGACGCTATGGGTTTAGGGTTCAGGGGTTTCAAATGCGAGACTTCTATTCCCAATCGGGTTCTACCTGCGCTCTCTGTGCGTTCAGGCGATCGATCAGAGCTACAAGCAACTGACATTTTTTCTAGAGTTACAAATAACGATTGATAAAGGACTCTGAAATGGGAAATTAAAATGTATTTGAAATCAACCTGTTATAATGTATAATAGTAGGAAACGGGCAGCTAATAAGAAATCGATTCATTTTTAGTTTGGAAAATATGTGTCTATTTGAATTATTTAGCTAGACAGGTAGAGGAGTAGAGAACAACGGGGATAATAATAATAATAATTCGTATATCAATTTTCATTTTAACTCAGTGAGTTCTTGGTGATATAAGCTAAAATGATTCCCTCTATTGAATATCATATTTTTCTTTACCTCATGCTTATTGTATTTCCCCAGTAAAAAGTTTTTGGCAATAACCTTCAAAATCTATCATACCCCATCGACAACTTCTTATCTGACCCAGCTATCCAGAACAACAACAATAACCTTACGTCACTTTTCTACTGATTAAGCGAAACTAACTGTGCCCGAGCCCTGAGGAGAGAACTTGCCGACAAGTTTCACTAACCATCTGTCTGACAGGCTGATATTTGAGCAACTAAACAACTGAACAGCTGAGCGCAATGCAATGATCAGCATATCAATAAATCAGCATGCAAATTTCTGTCAGCGCAAAAAGGTAACGGCTCTTGTTGTTGCTGTTGCTTATCACGAGCAGCTGATAAGACAAAGGCAAATCAACAACGGCGGGTAGCGGCAAGTGCTCTAATCGTTGCTTACGAACCAGGGCTGAGCGAAAAAAAAAACGAACACACTCACACCAACAAACAGAACAGCAGAGCCAAAGCACAAAAAAAAACGACAATTGCCGTTAACAATCGTCATCGTCATTTTCGTACACTGCGCAAATTGCACAGCCGCTATGAAACGCGGCCGTGCCAGTGCCTCAAACAACAAAATAACAACAACAACAGTCAAAGCTATCAAGGCGTACGTTCACCAAGCCGCACCGCGCCGAACGGCCCGCTTGGTAAACACAAAATTACAACAACAAAATACTAGAGAAAAAAAGTCTGTATATATACATTTATATATATACATATGTACGTATGAATTTATATTTGCGTATATGTATGTGTGTGTATGTCAGGCCCGGCCAGCCAGCAACAACAACAACAAAGACAGCAAAGTTGATGTCGCTCCACACACAATTTCCACATCGCAGCCGGGCCGCGCAATGCTGACTCGGCGTCAGTGTGGAATGAGAGAATGCCATATAAAAATACACACAAACACACACACATGCAAACATGCACAGCCATACAACGAGAGCGAACGAGCGAGTACAGTCGCACAGTTAAAAATAAAGTGTGGGTCGTAGCGAAGGGAGAGGCGAAGAAGAAGAGTGAGCATGTGTTTGCCTGTGTGTGTATGTGCGAGTGAGTGAGGGTAAAAACAACAAAGCAGCGACAGCGACGCTGCTGCTGGTAAATAATGATGATGGAACAACAACACAACACAGCTCTGCTGCTGCTGCTGCCTTTGTGTGTGTACATAATGCTGCTGCTGCTGCTGTTGTTGCTGTTGCTGTTGATAGCGAGGGACGTAATATCGCAACTTTGCCCGTTCAAACGAGCTAACGAACGTTCGTTCCGAGACTCGAGTTTAATTTTGTAGTACGTAGCAGAAAAAGCAGCAACAAAAACAACAACGACGACGAAAAATAAATGATGGCGGCAACGACAACGACTACAGCAACGGCGACTGCGACTTGGCAGTGTTGCGTTCCGATTTTTGTTTCAAATTGTCGTTGTTTGCTGTTTTTGTTGCTGTTGCTTTTAGGTTTCGAAAACATTTTAAAGCGCAAAAGGAAGAAGCAGAAGAAGCAGCAGCAGCAAACGGCATTTTCTAGTGCATTTCGCTTAGAATGGCAAAAACGTTTGGTCAGACTTTTATTGGAGGGTGCTTTACTCCGTTGTGTTCCTCATCGCATCGTGGTGAGCTCGAGCATTCGTAATCATGCATGCAAATGTGTGCGTTTGTCTGCTGGCCTCGCATGCTTGCCGTTTTGCCAAAGGTTGCCTTTTGTGGTGGATTATTATTATTGAGGCACAGCGCGCGTAAATTGACGTATTTTTGAATCAAGAAATCTAACTAAACGGCAATAGATGTTTGAACATTGTCAAGTTTTTATACGAAACTATTGATTATTCTGTATGACGAATGACGTAACGATCCATCTTAATAGCTCAAAAAACAATTGATTATAAGCAAGTCTGATCAAGCATATGTATGCCTTTATCTAAGTTTATGTTGTTATGCTATCTTATTGAAAAGGTCCAGGGCTGTCACAGCTTGCTAACGCATTTAAATTCACAGCGATTCTTCGCGCCAAGGTTCAAAACTTTGACATAGCTTTCAAATCCTTCGTCTTACCCTGTTAAGCGCCCCATGTCATCGTCAACCTGACGTTGCCCATTGCTTTAACAGTACTATGCGACCTGCACAAACCTAGAGCCGAGTTTTCTTCTCTTAACATTCAATAAAGTTAAGCACAGCAGCAACAAAAACAACATCAATGCTCAGCATATCCGTTGCTGTCGCTTTAACCATAACCACCCACTAGGAGTGCGCCCAGCCATGACTATGACGACGTTGACTACACTATAAGCCGCCCACACACACACAGACACGTATGCACAGAAATATAAGCAAGCAAACAGCAAGTGCGAAGAGGAGAGCAATATACAGAGATAGACAGCCCCCAAACACTCCGTACTGTTTATAAAATAACCTTATTTCGCACATACAACATATATAAACTGTGCTTATGTGTGTGTGTTCTGCCGCTAGAGCTCCAACGCCCACGGGTTTGCTATGGCTCCTTCTGCTTCTCCTGCCAGGCTGCCTGCCTGCCTGCCTGCTGGATATATCCTGCTTGAACACTCTGCATCTCTCGCTCTCGTACTTTATGCCTGACATTATTATAATATTATATTCCTTATAATATAATGGGTTGGCAGCAGTACAACCTTTACCACCCAACACAACCACCCACATATACGACCCTGCGCACTGACATCAAATGAGCAAGTCAAACCGGCTTTTATGCCCGAACCCAACAACGAACCCAAACCCGAACTCTGCTCACCCCAACTACTACGAGCGGCTTTGCACGAATCTCTGTGCTGGCTGAAGAAAGGAAGGAAGGGTGGTCTGGTTCGTTGATGGTGTTGGTGGTGGATTTTATGTGAGAGTGTGTGTGGTGAAATATGCCATGACGTAGAAAAGCTAAAAACGTTGGCAAATATAATGAAATTGGGTGAAATGCGCTCGCTCGCCCTCTCGTTGTTGGGCTGACATAATAAAGCCTACCACCAACCATCCAACCATCCAGTCAAGCAGGCAGTCAGGCAGGATTGTACGGTACGGTCTATGGCTCAGGCTTCGTTCTTCGGTTTTGACTCCAACTACATCGCTGGGTGGGCTGTTGGGTTGATTGCAAGGTGGCAGGGTTGTGGTGGTTTTCGAGCCATGATGCCATGAAAACCACTTTTCGAATTGCACGTTGTACGTGGGCAGAGAGACTGAGAGAGAGAGAGAGAGAGAGAGACAGAGAGAAAGAGACGTACTCGTTGATTGTCAAGCGTGGCGCAGGCGGGTGAAAAATTAAAATGGAAAAAGTGCTTGGACAGCTTGAAGAGTGGACGGATAGTGAGGTGGGTGGCAAACTGTTAGTCTTGGTTTTACTGCGCTGCCGCCGCACGATAACTTTAATTTAGCTTAATGGAAATATTCGCAGCGAAGCTTTTCACTTTATTATTCTTGTTGTTGTTGTCGTTGGCTTTGGGTTATCCTTTAGCGCAGAGTTCGTCCAAGTGTCCGAATCGTCGAAACGGCGTAGCTAAGTAGGTGACGCAACCGCAAATTTGTGGCAAGCGATTTAATAATGTTAATTGTGTGCGTGTGCATCTGTGTAAAGCCAAAGCCATAAATGTATCTGTATCTGTATCTGTGCTCTGCATTCGCAATTGAACGTCACGTCATCGTTTCCATCATCATCATCAGCATCATCATCACCGCACCATTTAAGTCGCCGGTGAATTTCACCTGCCGCCAACCCACCTTCAGTTAGTTAGCTAGTGCAAACAAGTGCAAGTGATGCGCATTCATTGATAAGATTTTGTGCAACACACTACAGCTGTTTGCTTTTGTTGTTGTTCTTGTTGATGTTGTTATGGTTGCCGTTGCGCGCTTTGGGCATACATTAGCCGCAAAGCATACAACATAGTCGGCTGCTCAAAACATCGTAGCGTAGTAAATCCACCATATATGTAAGCATGCTGCACGTTTCGTGTTTCGAGTAAATCTCTTAAGCAGCCAATCGGTCAAGAGAGTCTTTCCGCAGCAACCGATGGTCAATGTCTTGCAATTTCCAATTTATAAGCGGATCTTTTTTTTTTTTTGAATGGCTTAACTAATTCATCGATTCGAGAAGAAAGAGTTGAGCACCAAGCAAGGACGTTGAGCAACTTCAGAAGTGCGCTCTTTCGGAAGAAACTTGCAAGTGAAGGTAACTCATGCATATCTTATGAAGGCTATGGATTATAATCCAAAAAGGTTTTTGAACTTTTTATAGAATGTTGATAGTCTTATCATTAGTAGTTTTGGCCATGTTATGTTAAAGTCGAGCGCTGTGAACTTATGAGATATTTCAAAAGTGCATCAATTGTAGATTTAGTTATTTTCCTGTATAGTTTAGGAAGATCTACATGCAAAAGCTACTCATAAGTCTAGTTTTAGTCTTAGTCTTCCAGCTACACTCCAAACGACACTGTCTTCCATTCAAAGTCGTGACTTAAGTCGATTACTCATGCGCGACAAGTGAGCTTCGCCCCTTCCCCGCATTCCCTTTCACACAGTGCACTCGTCTTGTTCCTCACCTAGTGATGGCTACCTGTACCTGTGCCTGTGCTTGTGCTTGTGTTTGTGTCAGTTACCCAAATAGCCATGCAGCATTTTGTTTACATTATTGCGTCAAGGCTGTACTGAAGGAAGACTTTTACGTTTGGCGCGCGCTGAATGAAGGACAGATAAAGGAGCAGAGGGGAACAACCCTTAAAACTGTCTGTGTTGCCTTCTTTTTAGCATCATTATTTAAACTTTATCGTTGAGATGGTTGCTTTTCGCTTTCAGTGTTGCACTTGACCGCCAAGCAACAAGTTTAAGAAGTAGCAGGCAAAAAATTAAAAACGCCAGCAGCAGCAAAGGATAATAATGCCATTAATGGGATCCGCACACTCACACACACATAGAAAACACACACAGCACACATGTAAAGAGAGAGGACAATGATGACGACGATGTCGCCGCCGCGTCGCAAGCCGGGCCCCCAAAGGCATTTTAATGGTAACAGCAGACATGTATGTATGTGTGCGTGTGTGTGTGTCCTGACTGCCTTGCCACATGCATGCAAATAAAGCAAGTAAACTACAGCAATCCGACCAACCGACCGACCGACCAACCAGCAAGCAAGCAACCAAGTCGCGTTTTTCGCCTTCGCGTTTCCATTCATAAAATCGAAGAGCAAAGAAAATGGCACAGGAGGCTGCCGACCGGCACCCTCTCCTTTGCCATTAAGGCAACGGTTGGGATCTTACTTCCTGGCTGTGTGTGCCTCTGCTACCAATAACTCAAAAGGCGTGCGCATGCAGCGCACTTGTGTGTTAATGTATCTGAAAGTGAAATCAAATGCCCAATAACTACAACAAACACAACAACAGCATAAAGGCCCGAGACGAAGCAATGAGCCAAAGCCAGAGTCAGAGCCGAGGCCAATTCCGTAGTTGGGTCTGGGTCTGTGTGTAGGGGCCATGCCGGACCGGCGCCAATTTCAAACTATTTGTGCCGCAACACATTAGCGACTGCGACGTCGATGCTCTCAGCGCGCTGTCAGCGTCGCAGCCGCTGTCGCTGTCACAGTCGCCGTCACTGCTTGCTCAATTAAGTCTCGTGCCGGAATTTGCACCACCCTAAAAAACAATAACAACACACACACAGAGACAGTCCCACATACGGCAAAGCTATAAAGAACAATTAAAAAAAGAAGCACAAGTAAAATAATGATAACACAATTTTTACTGTGTTTTTATGTATGTATGTCAGCGTGTGCCGATGATTAAATGCTCTTCAAGACTTAAAATAGCGCAATAAATATTATAAAAGTTTAAAAAAAAACCAAATATGATATAAAAATATTCATTTAGATGTTACGATGTATTTATTAGTCACTGTTTCAAATCTTAGCATAATTGATAAGCAAACATCTTGGCTAGCACATTATACCTGATTGTTTAATGGCAAGTGCAAAAAACCATTAAACGTTTGTTGCTGCTGTCGGCGCATAAGAACTAAGAAATTAATACAAATCTGACGTCGGCTGCAACGCTGGCGTTTTACAACACGCGACTTGAGACGCCAACGAAAGAGAAAACTTAACGGACAGCGACGTCGGCTGAGAGGTTGCGACGTCCACCAAAAGTTTTTGTTAGCTTCTTATTATTCTTCTTCATTTATTTATTTACTTTTTATTTCAGTTTTATTTGGCGCGCTGGTGTTTGTTAGGGTGAGCGGGCGCAAAGTAATGTTTTATTGTTATGTTTTTTGTTTTTATTTTCGAGTGTTGTTTGTCGAGTGCCGTCGAGTATGTATGTAATTAATTAAACGGGCCCCAAAGTCAGCTGTCTGCGACGCGACTGTGACGGCAGCGTCCAAACAATTGTTGCATTAGACAATGGACGACAGCGTCAACAGCGACGTCAGCTTAGCCGGCAGCAGAGAAAGCGTCAGCAGCTATTTAGCATATTGCGCTAAAGTATATGTGGGCCAATAGATGGCGCTGCATGATGGCATTGCCAGCACGTGCTACTTTTGCATTGTTTACATGGCGAAGGCGCAATCGTTGTTATTGCTTTTGCTTCTGCTGTTGTCGCTGTGATAAGCACTGTGCATGCTATTATCCTGCATGCAACACAAGCCAAGTTGCAAACAAGTATACACATGTCAGCCACATAGATAAGCACGCACACAGCTACTCATAGAGTTGTAGACCAAATGCTAACCAACGACCAAAAGTCACCCAACCCCACCACGCACAGGCACAGGCCAATGCCAATAAGTGTAGGCGGCATAGCGAGTTCCGTATTGAAACCACATGTTGAAGCTTCCCATCCAGTTTTACGCGCATTCCTAAGTAAAAGGTGCAACAACACAACTCTCTCACACACTATAAGTTGAATGATTCACGAAATAAAAAATGAATGGAAGCGTCAGCTGCGATTTGTTTAGTATAGTTTAGTTGGGTCAACCCAGTAATAAAATCTGTTATCAGAAGCAGCTGTGCATAGACTGAACTTGGGACTTGAGACAAGTTCATGTTGCCCTGATATACCAAAATGTGTTGCATTCATTAAATGACTTAATGACGTAAACGTTTAGGTTTGTTCAACTTTTTTTGATTAAAAGTTTTTGAGGCATTGAACTGTGCAAGAGATGAGCCTATCTTAAAAAGTAAGTAATTGCTCATTAACTGAAAACTTAATCCTTGACAACTGGTCCTCTAGTTAAGACTTAATGTGGGGATCTTTTCATTTTTAGTAGCAAGTTTTTAGTTATAGTTTTATTTCAGACAAAAACTTTATAATTCTTCAACTGTTACGAATCGGTTTCATGTACATTTCGTCAGAATTTCAAGCACTAGAACGATTTTCTAACTTAACCCCGTTTGCATTCTTTGTTAAAACTTTGGACATTAAAACTTATCTTAACATTTCAAGCTTAGAATATTTACATCATTATATTCATTATACAAAGAAAAAACATGCATACTATTAATCTACTCTCTACTAACTCTTAAAGCAATACAAATCAAATCGATTATTAATCAATGTTCTTTTAACTATGATAGTCAGCTCCGTAACATAGTTATATTTTATATATTTTAAACTTAAAATAGAATAGTATTTTATTTCCCAAACAAACTCTTTTATTGTTATTATCTTCTAAAAGGTACCGCAATCAAAACAACACAAGCAATTTAGAGCAGGTAGTTTTTAGCAACAGCACTCGGATTTGTGAAGCCCGCCAAATTGCTGGTCCAATTGGCAGTGCAATCAAAATGCCTTTTAGCCCAAATGACAAACGTTTTGTGTTTTATTGACAACTCGCATATTGAGTAAAAAGACAAGTTTTGTTGCATGATCTATGATCTATTGACACTCACCTCTGTGCACATTTTCGGCTGGGCCGTTTCAAGATTTGCGCGTTCACTGCGTTTATCCAATTTACCAAAAATGGCCAATGGCCAAAGTAGTAAATTAATAAAACTCTTCTGTTGCAACAACTAACACTTGGAACTTAGTCACAGTTGTTATTGCTTTTCGCCAGTTTATTTATTTTGATTTTCAATCTTAGTCACTGGTTAATGTCCTCACAGAGCAGCTAGCAGGAGTTGCCTGAAGCCAGCAGCCGCTTGGCCCATCACATCACAATAAACAGATGACATTTTGGGACACTACGAGTTATGAATTCTGATTATGTTCTTTTGGATTCACTAAAATTTAATTAATTTTTTAAATACTTTTGTTGCCAATTAAACTAGTTGATTAAATTTGTAGCACACACACTTTTGAATGTTATTTAAATTGAATATTTTGGTTGGTTATTGTGATTACTTTGAATTACGCGCGCTGCTGCAAGTACGGCACCAGAAAATTTACGTCGAATATTTTTTCGTATCGGTTTGCGTTCGACACGATTGCGAGAGCGACGTGTACCTCAGTCTGCCATGCTAAAATCACAAATAAACTGGCCAGCGCTCAAGAAGCAGGCAGCAGGCAGCAAACTCAGGCAAAGCCAGCAACGAAACGAAATTCACACACACACACACGTTCGCACAGAGCAACATACACACACAGATACTCATGCTCGCGTATCGGCTACATTTAGTAAATGCACCCCTGTACAGTGTGTACACACATACAGCAGTATGGAAAGGCAGAGCGTACGACTGAAAGAGCACGACGGTCGCACTGCTCGCACCAAGGCAAGCGAACGACGCGCACTTATGTAAAAAGCATTGAAATTGAACGAGTTTGTCGGTCGTCAGAGAACGGGGAGGTTAGTGGCGATAATACTTTAGCTGCTGCTAGGCATTGCCAGCTGTACACGAAATCGACAGCATTGCCAGCATGGAAATTTCAGTGAAATACAGACAACCAGCAACAGCAGCAGTAAACTCATAGGAAAAGCAATATCGCAGCGAACGTTGTGCAAACGCAACGGCCCCGGCTGCCGGCCGTAGGAGTGGCAGTGGCATCAGTAAGCGGCTGTTATTTAAATGTTGACAGCGTTGCCAGATTCGGTGTGCCATTTGAGAGGCAATATTTGAAAGTATCTTGATTGGATGGTAAAACTAGTGAGCAAAACAACTTAAATGCATTCGATACGTTTGAGCTTTTAGCTGACCATGCATCTGTAGAATAATATGTTTGTCAAAGTCCAAAATGTTAGATGCAATAACTAAACTTAAGATATGGAAACAAATTTCCAACTTAATTTAGCAAGGTTTTGATGTGTTTAATGGAATAGTTTTGTTCTTAAAATATTTGAAATTTATAAAACCTTTATTTTATTTATCATAAATAAATTATAGATTTTTGATATCGTATATATTGTGTAATAAATACATATATGATATGCAGCATGTATTATTATTTTCATTAATATTCCTAGCAACATTATCTATCGTATTTATTAAACAAGTTTAAGCTATAATTGCCCGGTATTTAGCTACACCAATAGCTTAATAATATTCTGGTCGTATTGTCTATTTATTTTTGATTCCCATTCCATGACAATTTACAACAGTATGGCAACTCTGAAACAGCGCTGAGTAACTGTCTACACACAAACAATTTATGTATATATATATATATATGCACGTATATTTATATACATATATTTATATGTGTGTATATGTATATATATATGTGTGTAAGCATGTACATATAGTGCGTTTGTGTGTTGGCAGTCTTGTCAGTTGGGATTTCGTGTAGTGTTGTGCTGGGTCGTCGTTTATATAAAGGTACATTTCCACAGAGCACGCAGATACACAAAGTCTGACGCATGGATGTGTGTGTGTGAGTGTGTGTTGGATTTGTGTGAGTTTCGGTGTGGTATGTGCGAAGGCAACGTAAAGTGGAAGCAGAAGCAAAACTGAAAACTGCCGCCACTGTTGCCGTTGCCGTCGCTGCGAAAACTAAAACTGAACTCGAACTGAGGCTGATATTGCTGCTGAGACCGTCGCTGCTTTTGTTCAACATTTTTGTTTATTTCAGCGTGCTGTAGCTGTATCTCTGTTTCGCTGCATTTGTATCTGTATCTGCGAGTGCTTGGGCATTTGGGCACGTCGTCGTCAACATTGCACAGTGGGACCGAAAGTAATTTTATGATCCTAAAAATAAAGTTGCTTAGGTTTTAAACTCAAAAGCAAAGTTTAAAATCGAATAATTAATACATTTTGATAACGTTCTTCTTGAATTTGTGGCATATAGATGTTTAACCCTTATTTGGTAATTGAATCTAGTAATATTTCCAATTTATGTTTGCGTTGATAGTATGATGTAAAGAACGCAGCTTAAACTTAAACATATCAATGCTTTCCTATGACCAATCGAAGTTCATCTTGGTAGAATGCTTCAAACGACATACTCTGTTTGATATTTTTTAAATTTTAGTGGTCTGCCAAATGTAGCTCTCAATTTTCAATTGCATATCGAGCTCATGTTATTGTGCCAAGGTGATACGATATCATCATTGCTTGTTCAAATCCCAAACAGCTTGACATATTTTATTTCTCAAACAGTTAAGTTTTTTTTTTTTAGCGATCTTCTACCACTGTACCGGTTAGGTGTCGTTGCTGTGGCAGTGCCAGGTACTTTTTGGTTGTTGTTTTTAGCTCGTCGTCCGCTTCGTGTGCGCTCTGTGCTATTTTGTGCGACGAACTGACTGACTGACTGCCGCGATGGCTGGCTGGCTGGCTGACAGGCGAATGTTGTTGTTGTTGTTATTGTTGTTACCATGACGCAGCAGCAACAGCCGTGGCAGCAGCAGCGACGCTGTGTCGCTGAGCGAATTTCGCCTTGAAACATTTTTGCCGTTCGCTTTACTGCTTTGCTGCATGAGCTCTGAGCAACTGCCATCCACCTTTTTTTTCTTCGTTTGTTTGGCCAGTTTATCTTTTTGCCCCAAAAAACTGCATTTGCCCATTTGGAAAGCAAATCGCGCGCCAATTCTAATTCGCTTGCCGAATTTTGATTGAAGGTCAGCGCTTGGCGCTAGCAGCGAAGCCAGCGTCCTCCAACCCAGCAGCTCCAGCATCCTCTCAACTCTCGACACCCAGCATGACTTCGACATCGACATAACCAACGACTTCTTTTGCAGGCTGTGGACAAACGACGACTCGCACAACGCGGTCTCTAAACGGTGTGCCGCCTGAACCTGAACCAATTTCTCGGCAATTGTATTGGGTTGCTCTTGTTTTTATTGCTGTTGTATCTGCGGCATTGGTAAGTGCGCCGATGTCGTACCTTTGTCATTACTTTTTGGCATGCCAAAACCGCATGAGGTTCTTTAGTTTCTTTCTTAAAATACCAAGTGTGTGCCACACTTAAGCGGTGCAAGTTTATCATCAGCTCAGACTATTCTGTGCGCACAACCTTAAAGCATTTAATAGGAATATGATATAAATTATGGATTTAAATTGTTCCTTGAAATCTTAGAAACCTTACAACCTTGACAAGTAAAAGTTTACACACAATATTGTTCAACATAATCGTAGTGCAAGTCCTTGCATCGCTTATCTTCATTTTTTTGTGAAAACTATATTTCAATGATTGAACATTTACGTAATGGTTAATAATCTCCACTCGTTTGAGTTCATGTGCAAATGTTTTTAAATATAGAAACTGAGTAAAACAAATATTAAATTTTGTCACCTTTCTAACCCAAGTCAATTAAGATCATGGGTTTGTTCGTTTACCATATTGAAAAACTCTTTTCTTTTCCAAAGTACGTTCTACTTTCAGCAAAAATATTTTGCATTACACTTTAAGCTATTCAGCTATAATTCTTAACTGTTCTTGAATATAAGTGTTTAAAGATTTAAGACATTTAGGAGCCGTGTGGCACGGTATCTATTAGTCAGGCCTTCGGCTCTGCTACTTGCCACATTTGCCATGTCGGGTGGTTGTTTAGTTTAATTCGTGACGGCGTCGTTGAGCAGCAAAACTTTTCACGTGAGAGAGTAAAAGCAGCGCTCTAACATTAGATGCTGCGCTCTGTCGCTGCCACTGTCGACGTCGCAGTTAGCGTTGGCGATTTGAATATGTTATGATGTTGCATGTTGTTAACTGGTTTGGTTTTATACCTTGCGTATTATTCTCTATTGCGTTTACTTCCGAGTTCAATGCAAGCGGTGTCGACGTTTGCTGTTGACGGCGGCAGCTGCGTTGCGCAACCGCCCACAAGAGTTAAGTGTCTCTCACTCTGTATGTGTGTGTGTGTGTGTGTGTTGCCTCGTGCAAATATTTTTGCTTTGCCTGCTAGCTGGCTAGTATTCGCACCCACTTGAAGGCGAAATGACAACCCCCATCAAATGCACCTTCCCTCAACATCTAACCCCCTTCGCTGCCTATTGCGATTTGCCCACATCTGTGCTCATTGCATGCTGTCCGCTTTGCCGGCACTCTCAAACGCACACACACATGTTGCTTCGTTTTTCTTTTTTTCTTTTTAGATTTAGACGGGTTTTCAACCACAACAGCAACAAAAAGCTCGATCGTGTTGCAAAACAGGTGGCAGCAACAACGGCAGCAGCAGCAGTAGCAGCAGCGTCTAACCAGGAACCATCCTGAATATTATTTTTTGTTTCGTGCACATCACGACTTGCACTTGGTGCGACTAAAAACCAATTGAATGCTTTATAATGTTATTTTTTCTATGGATAACCAACTAGTGGGAGACTAGATAATTTGTTGTATCGATATGTAACTAAGAAAAGCTAAGAAGTTATAGATATCTATAGTTGATGTTATGTTTAAACTATTCTATTCTATTGTTTGTATCGAAAAGTTTCGACTTATTCTTTTGGACAGGACAGAGGATAATTTTGAAGTGGTTTTCGAAGACATTTAAATCTAATTAAAACGCGATTTTTGGACAATTATGCTAATTAATCAAAGGAATTTTCAAAACTATAAATATCGAATAATTTGAGATATGATTTGATTAGTATTTTTGACTCGCTTGAGTAAGAACTCAAGCTTAAGAATAAACGTTAGTATATAACTATTGTTTTCTTTTGACTGTAAACTTAAGTTCCTTCTGATAAGGAAATTAGGTCTCATTGTCTTATTTTCTGGCAAAATATTGTCAATCAAACTAAAATGGTTCGTTGCTAAAAACTAAATGATGGTTGCATGCTAAATAAGACAAAAAATATAATTAAATAACATTTATTTAATTGATTATAGTTAAAAAAACAATAAATAAAACATAAGTTAAGAAATCCTTGTTTAATAATTCGTGCAGTTCAGTTTTCGAAAGTCCTCAGCGTTGTACTTAATCAAACCAAATTCGCTTCAACCTGTTAAAGCAACTCTGACCTAAACTGCTGTACAAACCACAACAAACTGATATGAGGAGCATTCATTCAAACAGGAAGCAGTTGCGGTAGTCACAGTCGCTTAAAGGCCAGAAACAATCAACAAGAGAATGAAATAAACATCGCAGCAATCGAACCCATAGAGAACACGTTCCAAGCGTTTCTGCACTTGTTCGACATCGAACCACTCGATCTCAATCGATCGCCTGAGACGCCATCCCGTTCATTTCCGCTTTTGCTAGATTGCTTTTCGCCAGCTAAACAACAACAATAACAGAGATTCTCGTAGACATTGCCATTTAAACAATGATAAAAGGCGCCCAATCGGAACCAAGCCGAACACAGCACACAGCGATCACCGCAGCAAAGTGAACAAAAAATAACACCTGATTGCCTTGAAAATCCAAAATCAAAACAAAGCATAATCAAATGTACGGCGAAAAACGTATGAACGTTTTTGCGGCGATGGCGATGGCAACGGCGAGGCACTCAAACAGAAAACCGATCAGGCTGCCAACATGTTCTAACTGCGTCGCCAACATCGCTGCTGTTTAATAAATGCTTCTCACTCTATGCCTTCGCCTGTGGCACAGCATCAACTTCCTACTTCAACTAGCAAAAGCTGCGCTCAGCTGTGCCAAAGACGACAGCAAGTTTCCAAAGCTCAATTTCTGTTGTGTGTGGCGGCACAAAATTGCAGAGAAATTCCTTTGGCTTAATTAGCCTCTTTCGTTCGGGGCGAAAATATTTTCAACTGAGCAACGCAAGAAAGCGGCACAACAGCAAAGCAACAATAACAACATAAAAGCAGCAACAACAACAACGACAAATGACAGTGGGTAGGGTAGGGGAAAAAAAAACAACTCAGAGCTGAGCTCAGCGCGACTCAGCGCAGCAGCGCACAAATGAAACCAGTTTAGTTCATTTCGTTTCGTTTCGTTCATTAATTCAAAATTTCCATTTGAAACTTTTTTTGTGTGAGCGCTACGGCTCTGGCTCCGCTCTGCCGCAGTTGTTGCTGCCAATGGCTCTGCTCTGTACCCTCTGCCACGTCCCTTGCTCAACGTCATCGTCATAATCAGAGTTTTAACATTTTATGTACAGCGAGGCACAGTCGGCATTCGCACAGAGCGACCACCGTGTACGCAAAATGCTCATATAACATGTAGCAGCGCTTTCAGACAGTTCTCACTGTATATACGCAGACCTCATACCCTCGCATCCACATGTACATATGTACATCCATACACACAACAGGCAAGCACGTATACAGAGAGAGCCAGAGCTCGTTTCGTTGGACCGACGTTTCGTTCGTTCGTTCGCTCGGCTGCCTCTCCCACAATCGCAATGTTTTTTGACTCACACTGCTACAACTGTTATATACACATAACCTACAAAAATATATAGCTACGTTGCTGGCTCTGGCTCTGGCTCTGGTACGAGTGCCGAGTAAATGCGATACGATATTTGTGCGGCGCATCGTGTGCGCTGTCAGGCAGTTTGCCATAGGAAGGAAGATTTCGGTGCAGGGGCCGGGGAGAGGCAGGCAGGCTGGCAGACAGGCGGCATAATATCAGCAGCGCCAGCAGCAGCACAAGCAACAACAACTACAGCAACATCAATACAAGTGCATAGGGTTGTCAAACAACACAAAATAACATCGCCATTTCACTCGATTGTGGTCATAGATTATTTCTTAAGTAGAGATGTAAGTACATACATATACATACATACATATGTAGAACAAAATGTTTACAGTTATAAAATATGTGATGCATTGTCTTCCACTTTGATAATTAGTAAAATATATATTTTTAACCTTACATCACTTGTACATAATTTCATATTTGTTAGTGCTTTCAAGAAGCTTATGTACATATGTATGTATATGTATTGTGATGGATATAGATTGTCGTTCTTCGTATTACGTTAATAAAAGCACGTGTGTATTAAGTATAAGATAGAACATATTTTAAGTATGCTACAACAGTTACATTAGATTCGAGTAAAATATTTAATACACAGAACTTATTTTATGTTACTATCTATGTTAATGTCACAATCTCAGGGACAGTTTCCATCTAACTTAATGAAACAAAACATATTTTTATGTATACCTGTTTTGTGAATTTCTATGCACATGACAACCCTATTTTTGCTGGCGTACTATCGAGTTTTATACTTTTATGTCTGTACATGCGCTGAACGCTGTCACGGCCTCTGCCTCTGCTTCTACATCTGCGTCTGCCCCCGCCTCATGCCTCATGCCTTCAACATTGCTTGCCTGCCTGACTGACTGACGCTTGCCTCGTCGCGTATGTGGGAACGAAATAATACCTATAAAAAAAATTCTTTTTTTTCCCTCAGTTTTTTGCTTTTCTGCTACGACAACGAAAAGAGAAAGACTTGTGGGTAGAAAACCAACAAAGTAAGACTATAAAGTACGACGCAGAGCGCACAACGAGGGCTTGCAATGCTTTTGCGGGGGTGATGGTCGGACAGCAGCAAACAAAAATTTAAGATACTTTTTCGTTTGAATGGATGAATGTACAGCAGCAGCAGCACTGGCAGCAGCCAAAGCAACTTTTGGATGCGAGATTTGCTAGCTCTTGGTTCAGGCTGTTGGAAACATGTTGAAATGAAATATGTGAACGACGTGGACGACGCTGCTGCTGCTTCTGCTGGTCGGGTAATGGGTCTTTGCCGCGGGGGTGGCAGTCAAGCATTTGGCAGCATTTTGGTATGTGTGTGTTAGATGTTGTCGACGTCGTCGTCGTCGCATCCGAGAAACTTTGAACATGTTCGGCTGCTGTTGTGTGCTAGTTACTCGAAAATATCACTAAAAATGTTGCAGGTTTCGGCGCAGATGAATGTGGAACGCCAACCAACAACAGACGCGGACGACCCGAGACCCAACCAAATAACAACAAAAAATAAAAAAAAAACAACCAGATACCAGAGCGACCAGCTGTTGGCCTTGTGCTGTTAATGCCTTTGCAGTTGCTTTATGCCGTTGCCGTCTTTGTATCTGGCATTATTTTTGGAGATGTCGGCGTCGCCATCGGCATCAACGGCGGTGGCGTCGGCGGTTGTATGTTGTTGTCGTTATAGCCCCTCTGATGGATGACTCGGCACAACGCTCGACTCTCGATGTTATTGAGTAGAAATCATCAAAACAACTAACTGTGTGTGTATGCGTCTGGCTATTTTTGCTTTTGCTGTTTGGGAATTGTCTGACTCTGTTGAAATGATCGCGCCTATCGCACCAGATAGACCCATAACATTTCCAGTTGGAATCATTGCAGATCATTGACAAATTCAATCAGGTGCAGATGAGTTTTTACTGTTGATGAGTAGGAATAGAATGTGCTTAAAGCTATTGATTAATTGATTTTCTCGAAAACTTAATAGAATTTTTTAATTCGATCTTTACTTTTTGGAAAACATACATAGTAGTACATTTGAGTGTTAAGTTTTATGAAATCTTTAATCAATAATGTATCTATTAAAATACAAAAAAAAAACTTAGTATTTTAATTAAAATGTATCTGGGCAATTATAATCGCAAAAGTAATCAACTTTTCAGGAAAGAGAGTTAGGGATGCATCTCAAATTCCATGGAAACAGTTGTTGTAATATCCTTTGATAAAGTTATAATATCGTCTTAAAGCTTTTCTAAAAATATCTGGAAATTTTGTTTAGCATAGGTTGCTTTTCATACGATTTTATCAGTAAATCGGAAGTGGTTTAAGTATACAAAAGGGAAGTACATATACTATAAATTGTCATCGCTGGTAGTGACTTTTGATAGAAAAGGATTTACATTTGAAGCCCAATTCAAAATGATTATATGATTTTATGACTCAATATTACTTTCTCTCAGCCCAAAATAAAACCAGATATAGCTTTTATACATATGTATGTACATATGGACTTGGCAAATGATATTTTTCGTAGAACTTTAGCATCCTGATCCCCTCTTAATTTCTTATGCTTGTCTTATTCCCATTCTTATTGCCTTTCCTAACCAGCTCATTCGGATTAGAGATGGCCAAGCAAAAGCTGGTAAACAATAACAATTTTAATGAACTGTTGTTTTTGTTGTTGTTCGGAGTTGTCTTGATGATTTTACAGTTGCTATTCCAGTTCCCAATTTCGTTAATTTGTTGTAGTTACTCTCAAACACACACACACACAGATGCATGAATGTGTAAATATGTCCACCCACTCTAGCGGCCTTATGATGCTCTCGCTCTCGCTCTCTCACACTCACTCTCTGTTCGTGGTTTATGTCCGTGTGCAGCGTATTATGTTGCGCTCCACTCGAAGGAAGAAATGCGATTGCCGATTGAGGTTATAATGGATTTCGACAGTCCAAGCTGTGTGCCAACAAGCGACAGCGACGCGTCGTTGCTGCTTCTGCTGCCTCCGCTGCTGCAGGCGGCGCTGCATATTTGCCGTTTCTTGCAGTATACTTTATGATTGCGTTCGTTGTGCTCCCTTTGTGCTTATTAGTTTAATTTGTTTACCGCGCTGCCGCAGATGCCTGCAACGAGATGTGGATGCCGAATGTTGGCTGCTTGTTGTTGTTGTCGTTGCTGTTCTTTTTTTTTCAGCTTGTTTTCTTCTTATTGCATGCAACATGCTGGCGACTTTTGTTATTGCTGTTGTTGCAGCGAACTCACGAGTACGCGCGCTCTTATATCGCTCGCCTTTGCCTCTCTTTGGGCACAAAAATGACTTCAAACAAGTTCGAATTCGCGACGTTGTCGTTGTCGTCGCTGCCGTCGCTGCCGTCGCTGCCGTCGTGCAAGGTGCATTCCCAATCCGCTTATATATGTATGTATGCATGAGTGAGTGAGTGTGTGTAAGTGATGTTGCAGTGTGTGAACGCGTTTGCATTTGCATATGCAAAATATTTAGCAGGCCAGTGACGCAGACGGCGTCGTCGCGCAGCATCAGCAGAAGCCGAAAAATCTCAGACAAACGCACACACACAAACAGAGATTCACATGTTGCATTCGACTCTAATTTATGCTGATTGCTCTGCACTTGCACATGCCGCTCTCGCCCCCTTCCTATCACACTCGCACTTGCACACTTTAGCTAGACCTCTTTATGGCTTTTGTATAAGTTTACAGTTGGCAGCTATCAATGTCAACTGGCAGAGACGCTGACGCTAACGGTGACGGCGACGGCGACAGCGACAGCGACGTCAGCATTGACGCTGACAGACAGGTAGCCATCGACATCGTCATAGCTCAGCAGGGGTGGGTAGGAAGTTGAAGGTCGTTCGTTCTCACACACACACACATACACCAACACACAAAACATGCTCACACTCATATTTATTTATTACTTTTTATGTTGTTTTAATGATGACGACGACAACGACGTCAACAACAACAAGAACAACAACAATGTCTGTCTCTGATCTACTTCTCGTCTGCTCTATGCGTATGTGCATCTCTGTCTGACGCACGCACACACACACATATACGCATTGCTCCTCTGAACACTGGCAGCGATTATTTCGGGTTATTAAACCAACCGCAGCAACAACAACAACAACAGCGGCTCGACAGCCACTTGCAGTTTTTGAATTGCTGATTAATTTTATTGCCTTTGCCTTGTTGTAATTGTAATGATAAATTCGTTTTTTCGGTTTTTGTTTTGATTACTGGTTTCGCGTGCCGCCACACTACCACACTCTGTTCCCCTTCCTCCCTTACACAATCTTTGTCACTCTTTCTCTCTCTCTCACTCACTATACACGTGACGCTATGTTGGGTGGCTGCTTTGCTTTGCCTTTTGGACAATGTCTGCCAACGCCGTCTATAATTTATTAATTGTGCTCAGAACGTTGACGCTGACGTCGACTTTGCCGTCGTCGTCGTCGTCGTCGCTGCTGCTGCCGCTGTCGTTGCCTTTTTTGTTTTGATACGCGAGTTCGTGCGCCAAAGTGTATGAATGGGTAAATGGTTAAAAAGGGGGCGTGGGTCTGAAAACGAGTTGCAGTTGCGTTGCTGCCCGTTTAACAGTTAGCTCCTTGCTGGGGCATCATGTACAAGCACAACAACAACAACAACAACAACAATAACAATGCAACAGCTGTTAAGCGTCGCGAAGCCCAAAAGCGAAAGGCTGCCAAATTAGGTTATGTTCCCAGAAAAGGCGCACAGCGAGTATGTACCAAGGATCATAACTCACGTTAGATATAAATTCGCCGTAATATTGAGGTTTTGTGTACATATTTATTTCCTTATACACTTTTCGGTTGGCCAAATTTAACTAGCATTCAACGGTTAAGAAACATCAATATACACTGTATAATTACAATGTTATAGGCACAGCTTATCCTAAAAAACTTAAGGAATTCAGAAACTAAAACATTTGATTTTAATCTGATGAATATAAGTTAGAGAATCTTAAGATTAGATATTTATTTATTCTAATGAATTATAGAGAAAATTCGTTATATAGATTGGGTTTTTGACTGAACCAAATTGTAGGGTTCTGGCTTCTGACTTCGTTGTATAGAAAATCTCGTTATACGGAAATTCGTTATATGGAAGTTCGACTGTATTATGATTTTTGATAATAGGACCTTACGTTCTAAATATGTCTGTTAACAACTTATTTATTTACATATACTGATACATTGTTACCCACACAAATTTGTATAGACATTCTTACTCTCACTCATATGTATGCAAATTTTTTTTGATCACTTTTTCCCTCAACCTCAATCACTTTGCTATCGGCCTGTATTCAGAGACCTAGTTGCTGCTTGGGCGCGTTTGATTGTCATTAAATAGACAAACAGAATTACGTATGTTTGTATGTATGTATTTAAGTGCCGTTGGTGGTTCGGTCTCGTTTGACAATTTGAATGGTTTTTCTCACGCTAAGCAGAGCTGCTGGCGTCGACTGCGACGTCCGTGTCTGTGCTAGCGTCGGCGTCGGCGTCTCTGGCGCCGGCTTGTCTTTGATTCATTCATGGCTCGGCCACTCGTTGTTTGTATGTTTGTTTGGTTTCGTTTTTTTTTTCATTCATATTTATTTATTTAGCTAATAATATAAGACAAATCGAAATTATTTATTATACCGGCATCGACATTGGCATCGGTATCGACTTCTCCATCGCAGTCGCAGTCGCTGTCACTGTCGACGTCAACGTTGGCAGCCCCCGGTCACGACACCCAGGGGCCCAGCTGTGTGTTGTTTTTATTATTATTATGTATTTATTTTTTGTTTTGATCGCTATGTAAATGACTGTGAGATGATTTTTATTACTCTTTGCATTTAGTATTGCCGTTGAGTGTTGTAGTATTGGCAGTCGTAGCATTTGTTTGCTGTTAATCTACCAGTTTATTTAATTGACCATGTCTGTGAAAATTCAAATAATGGACGTGGGTTGTTGCTTTTCGATTGGGGATACCCAAACAATGATTGCCAACCAACAGCTGATTTCAAACTTGTACATTCATTCATACATACATCTACTTTTATAACACATTGTGTTGATTTCCTTGTAATAAAGCTTTTGAAAATTAAAATTTACCGATTTTAAAAACCTAAAAAGCTTCAATCCTTTTGAAGTTTGATTTCATAGTTAGGTATTCACAGAATTTTCTGTACATTTGTTGCGTTATACGGGAAAATAATGGCTTAAAGTATTTTTATTTGCTAGATTAGCTATAGCTCTCTTAGTAAGTGAATCGATTTTATAGATGAAACATATACATAAATTTGATATAGATTTGACCAGAAATATTTTAGATATCTTTGAAAAAATGCAAATTAATTTTGACTTGGGCATTTAACACTAAATATGTACATACTCGAACATTATCCTTACAAAATCGCTTAGAAGTTACGGTTTCAATTCAAGCACCAAGAATATTTAAGTTAAATTAATGTTTAACTTGGTTCAAGTATTTAAGCATCTTGCCTTGTTCCGAATCATTTTGCTTATTCGTTTTCCGATGGGTATTCAAGCATCTCTTTAAATTGTACTTGTGCCCGGTTGTGTATCAATTTCCATCTTCCTTTTGACAACAAGTTTACAGGAGAGCAAAAATAAATAGGATTAGGGTCATAAGCATATAATGAATGGGGGAATCCCCATTCAACCAGCATGAATTATTTACTTTACTATGCCCATAGAAACATGCATACATATACATACATACATATATACATATGAATGTGTGGCAATTGCCAAAGGAATTAGCGAGCGTCGAAGCGACCTGCCTAACAACAAAGTCATTCAGCGTCATTCAAAGCGTCAGTCGACGCCGCCGCAACGGCATTTTTGCTTATTTTTTTATATATATATATGTATTTTCTCTTGATTAGAAACTGCAAAGCAAAACAAAAAACCGGAAAAAGGGTTATTTTTTTTATTGCTCACTTTGCCGTCGCCATGTCTCCCACTGTGTTTACGCTTGTGTGTGCATTTGTATGTGTATGTAAGCATTTTCTTCTTAACTTTTGGCGATTCGACGTTTTTATTTTATTAATGTCGCCGGTTGCGTCGTCGCCGGCTGCGCTGCTCGCAGTCGACGTCGCTGTTGAGCTTTTAGCATTTTAAATTGACGTTTATTATGCGCATTTATTGTTGTCGTTGTGATTTTTTTCTACTTCTTCGTGTTTTTTTTGGTGTACTCAACATGTTGTGTGAGTAAATCCTCTTGTTGTTGTCATCGTCTCGCGTGGCACTGCCAGCGTCGCTGTCGGCGTTAGCGTCGACGTAGCAGCTCGTTTCTTTAGTTTGTTTTGGTTTTTAATTTAATCGTTTTTGTGCCCCCCCCGCCGCAACCAACGCCACCATTGACACAGCAACCAACAGCACCGCTATCGTTATTGCTCTTCTTCTTATTGTTGTTGTTGTTGTTGTTTGTGTTTGTTGTAGTTGTCGTTAAATGTGTTTAGCACGTGCTGCCTGACCGGCCTCTCTAGTCTCAGCTGTTGCCGTTGTTGCTGTTGTTGTTGTTATCGCTGTTGCCTTTGCTTTTGCCCTTTTGTGCCTGCTCTTGATGCTTATTAGCGAGTGCCATTCAGACCTCACTCACTCTTTACTACATCACTCACTTCACCACACTTGCTGCTTGCTCTTTTGTACTCACTCATTGTACTACATACATATACATACTTACGAATGTGTGTATGTTTGTTGCGGCAGGTTGCTACGGTCGACGTTCCTGTCGCTGCTTAGGAACAAGTGGCCAATAAATTATGGCCAGCCGCAACGAGCAGGTACTCGCCCCCTCTCCCCCTCCCCACATTATTATTGCCCATTGAAAGCCAAATGGTAAATACACATAAAACCGTTAAATGCGTTTGTATGTTTTTATGTATGTTTGAATACAAAAAAAGGGTTCCTGCTCTGCCCGCACGGACTGCGCTGCTGCAGCTGTTTGGCTTTTTTTTTTTAATGGCACGGAAACTGACCTAAGCTATGCAAAAATCGGGAGCGACCCGGCTCTGCTAGCACACCGATAATGAACATTTGCTCCATCTCCATTGAAGGGAGTGAGGAATGACGACCGCAGTCGCAGTCGCAGTCGCTGTTCAATAGCCCAAGCGCAAGTCATGGTTGTAACAATATCTACATGCAAACATACAGATACCCACATAACATAACATATTCATACATATGTATATGTATATGTTAGCTTGTATGTATGAATATTTGTTGTGGTTGCCTGTCACTGTGTCAAGGACAAGTGGCATCTTTGTTTATGACCACTTTAGAAATCAGCCAAGTCAACTTCCTAATCAACTTTTCCCGCATTTGTTCATGCTGAAGTTCATTCAACTTGTGGCAAATGCTTATGGGCACATGCACATACATAAATTAGTTTACATCGAGTGTAAGTGTACACAGTTTTTGACATTTTTGACATTTTCTATTTGGTTTATCAAACAAGATAAGAGCAGACTGTGTGTACGCAATAGTTCTATGGGGAAGCAAATTATCATTAATCAGTCAGCATTGTTATCGATATGTATAAAAGTTTAACGAATACGGTTCCAAAATTTTGTAAATGTATGTATTAACACTTGAACTTGAATATTAGAAACAAATCAAACATAATTTCATCTGCTAGGTTATGTAAAATGTATTATAGGAAAAAAATATAGAGGTTCATAACTTAAATTTCCTAACCAGACTTTCTTAACATATTCTTTTCACTGTGAATTTTTGATAATTCCATTTTAAATAGACATGATATGTTTGACGTTGATCAAGAATTGCAAAATCATTTCATGCTCAGAGGATCAGCATTTTTAACGTTTAGTTTAGTTTCGTTCACTTAGTTGGTAGCAAACATTCAAGACCGAATCGAACAATCGAACTAGATGAACTAGGTTAAAGTTTATTCGTTCAGTTTTGTGAATATTTCGTTTGAATATATAGTACTTACTTAAGTTAAGGACATATTGTTGTGATCGACTAAAAAGGCTGCAAAAAGCTTGTAAAGGCAATAAAGTACAATCATCTCGACAGAAATCTCTACAAGTTTTTTATATAGCCTATTTTGTTTATAAAAAAACATATAGATTTGTGGATATCATAGCATATGTACATATGTATATCGACATGCACACCACGCATATGAAATTCAGATGCCTTCAAAGTTAAGTTCCATTGTTTTTGTACCAACAATGCCGACAGCATTCAAATGTCAGTGTTTTTAGTATATGCATACTAAAATATATACAACATAACGACATTTGTATACAGCCTACACCCTCTGACCCCGACCCCAATAACAAACCTATCTATGTGCCTTCCCTCCCCCCACACACACACACACATACATACACCATAACATTTCTCTGTAGTGCACAGAACGTATACAATGCACGACGACGTATGACATTTTTGCAGTTTTTGTTTTGCTCGCCGGCTTCTGCAATGTGGTGCCACCCCCAGCGGTGTTTCCCCCTTCACCTTCCCCGCGCGCATCAAGCAACCCCTGTGCATTCCACCGCCGCAGCAGCACCTCATCGAAAAACTTTCATTTAATTGCTGAGAAGAACAGCCTCAAAAACAAGTTGAAAGAAAAAATATACATATGTATTCATACATACATATATAGTATATGTATTTGCCGTTGGCTTTTGTTTACATTTGCTTCGATTGTGCCTCTCCTCGACACAGGAATGAAGAATGGGTGAATGGCGACGGCGACAGCGATTGTGATGGTGAATGGCGAATGATGGTGGAATGAGCAGCATGCCAAATGATAGTGATGTCGAAGCTGACTGCGACAGCGACAGAGACGCATGGTATGCGTGTCTTGCCAGCTGTGGCTACGTGATGCGTGCCTGCACACTTCAAAACCCAAACGTCCCCCATTTATCAAGCCATTCCCCAAATGGCTTTTCAATTGCCTCGACCGGTGAACGCAAGCCAAAGAAGAAGCGCAGACAAAGCATAAACGCTGCTGAAGCTCAATAATCAAAACAAAAGAACTAAACTATCGCTTCATTATTATCAATAGCAGTGGGAACAAAAGCAACTAAGGAGTAATACTACTACCGTAGAATTTCTGTATACAAATACTCATAGTAAATTCTGATCATTGACTAAGGAGGAGGATTACTTACGTTTTTGGGTTCGGTCCACATTTTCATTGTTTTCATTGTTGATAATCAAATGGGGGCTAGTGCCTTTTGATTATAAATATTCTTTTTGATTTTTGGCGCCTTTTTGTTTTGTTTTGGTTGTTGTTGTTGTTGTATTGATAGAAGAACAGGTGCGGCACGCTGATTAATGCGGCCTTTGCTGCTGCAATAAGATGCAACAGCTCCACATTTTGGATGCACTAACTAACTAACCAGAAACAATTGCAACTTTATTTGAATAATGTTCTTGTGCATCAAAATTCTCGATTTAGTTGTTATATGTTTAAATTTAAATAAGTTTTGCTTTGGCGCTTTTATCATAAATTTACGTATTTTTTTGTCGCTAGGCGCGCGACGTTGGCGTCGTCGTTGTTGTTGTCGGGGTCGCTGTGTTGTCTTGTTGTGCGAAGTGCAGAGTTCGTACTAAACGGCTTGGACCAGGCCAACATACAGCAAGCAGCAATCAGCCAGCCAACCAGCCAACCAAACCAACCAACCAGTCAACCAGTGTTGCCCTCGTGCCGAGCCGAACTAGCAGCAATAGAACGAACCTCAAACTCGTCGGCAACCCTGTCACATGCGCACATTGATTGTTGCTGTTGCTGCTGCTACAATTGCCTGCCTGCCAGGCTGCCACTGAGTTTTCCGATTCGCAATTTCAGTTGCGCCGTGGAAAGCTGCCAGGCGGGCCACACCAGCAGCAGCCTGGCAGCCTGGCAATCGAGCGTGCAGCAACTCTAACTCAAACCTAAACTCTATCAAAAACGACTATGTGGCTCCTACAATATTGTGGGGCGCTTAGTCGATAGAACCAACCCCAATTTTCTGCCCACCCTTTTAGCATTGACAGTTTAACTATTTTAGTGCATGACAAACAAAGGAGGGAAGCATATATAGTGCATTGTTATTTAGTTTGCTTGTTTCATTTTAAGTCGATAAATATGATTGCTGCGTAACGGTATTAATCGATGCAGCACACTTGACATCAAATCAAATGTTATCGAAATGCAACGATGACTTTAAAAACGTCAAAATAAAACAATTATTGATCGTTAAGCGTGGTAATCGATCGGAAACGCTGCGAAGTTTAAAAACTTAGATCTCAATAGTAATTATATATTTTTATTTTGACAATAAATATTTTTGATTTTGGACGAAATATTATTGATTTTAGCGATAGTTTGCTAAACTGGTATTAAAAGATATAGCTGCCTCAGTAAAGATCGATATTGCTCAAAATAATCATAATAATAATATATTGTGACAAATCTCTTAGTATTATTTTTAAAAATTTACCACCATTTGAGAAATTAGGTTATATAAAACTTTAAGAAAAAGAAGATAATCTAATATACTAAGGTAGAAATAATGCGATGCAACGATGCGAAATGCTCCGGATGATTGTCTGTTAGGACATAAAAGAATTATTAGGAACTGAGTATTTGTTTGAACTAACATATTAATTATTAAAAATTTCAATATGCAATATACAGTCGAACTTCCATATAACGAACTTCCGTATTACGAATTTTCTATACTACGAAGTCAAAAATCAGAACCCTGCCATTTGATTCAGTCAAAAACCCATTCCATATAACGAAATTTCTCTATAACGAAGTTTTTTCTTGTTCCCTTGAGCTTCGTTATATGGAAGTTCGACTGTATATATATTAAATATATACAAACAAGGCAATGTTCAAAATGACAGTTAAAAAAAATAAATAATACAAATTAAACATTAACGAAATTATTTTAATTCAAAAATCTTTACGTTGTCGTATAGGAGTTTCTGTTGAAAATGATCTTTTCACATGCGCTTTCAATTGCAGTTGTATGCCAACTGATCTTGACAAATAACAATTGCAAAGTCGGGTGCTTTATTCGCATAATCATTATCATTATCATCAAGAGCGAACTCATTATCATCATTCACAATCCTCGATGATGATTATCATGCGTTCATTGCTGCTGCATCAGCTTAGAGCAGAGCAGAGCAGACCAGAGTCAACCACATAGCCGAACGACCTTTTGCTGACTGATAAAAGTGGGTGGTTTAGTGGCACTGGTTTGGGGGCCCCTGTGGCTGTTGGCTGGCAGCGGCTTAGCTGCACACAAACACATATAGATATGTATAAATGGATGTGTATACACATACATACGTGTGTGTATATAAACTCATGCACAACAACAGCAATTCCCCATTCCCTGACCCGACTGACTGCTGATTGCTTTGCTTGCTTGGTTGCTTGGCTGACGTGATGGCATTGTACAGACACACACACACACACAGACACACACACACACACCCATATAGTGTGTGCGAGTAGCCATATTCATAGACAGAGATAGAGATTGCTGTTGTTGCTGTTATTGTTGTTGCTGGTAACTGGGTGGCTCTTTGTTTTGCACACGCTACAATATCCCTCCCCCCCCAAAACAAAAGTGTAGCTCGTGCTTTAGACGAACCAATTGCCGAGCGCATTCGTACAATTCGCCTCGTTCACTTTAATATAAATGGAAAACTGGTGCTGCTGTTGTTGTTGTTGTTGCTGATGTTGATGTTGCTGCTGTTATTGCTTTAGCTGCTGCTGCTGGTTTGTTATTTGCAGTTAGCGCATAACGAACGCCAAAGCCAAGGAAGAGTTGTGTAGCTAGCAAGCCGGGGCCAGACCTGGTCCAAGCCAGCCAAACAACCGTCGACGGATGACGACGTTTTCCGACTAACAACGGACGCGCATTTTCCACCGTTTCGAGGCGAGCGCATTGAAAATGTGCGACGCAGCGCAGCGTCAATGTTTGGTACCCCCATAGAGTAGACAAGTGGGGGGCAAGTGTGGCTATGTGACTATGGCTAAGGGGAGAATTTGGGTAGCTGCTGGTTTAAGCCCTAACGATGTTGGCTCTCTGGCGTTGTTGCTTTTGCTGCTGCTGCTGCTGTGGCATTCATTGTTCGCCTTCGAGCACTGAAAATGCCATTTGTTGTTGCTGTTTGCTCCGTTGTTGGTGATGCTGATGCTGCTGCTGTCGTATTTTTATTTCATACACTTTGCGTATCCTTTCACATACTGCATACGTTTGTGTGTTCTTTGCTGATTTGTGCGCAAAACTTTTACAACATCGCCGCATTGAACCGAGAGTAGCAGCATCAGCATCACCAGCAACAGCAACAACGGTATCAGCAACATTAACGAGAAACAGCAGCAACAGCAGCAAAAGCAGCATCACCATCGTCGTTGTTGTTGCCAGTTTGGACTCTGCTTTGTCTACGAAAGGTCGAAGCCGGAGTCTGTGGTCTACAGCTTTGCCTCTATCATATGCTCGCTCTTAAGAGGGGCTAAGCCGCCGTTTCGCAAATAGTTCAAATGTGCAATATTTCGGGCTTTTTTTGGGCGGAAACTTTGAACTGGTTTGAAGAAGGGAATTGTCTGTTTGCTACTCTAGGGAATTCTCGTTGTTGAGAATGACACTTGCTTAGTTGTCTGGGCTTAGAATTAATGACTTGGTATTGCAGGATCAGGTGAAAATGATGTTTGACTAAACGAAAAGTATGTTTGACATATAAATCTTTGAATTATTAAAATGGGCAAGAATAGTAAAATGAACAAAATTTGTTATTCTTACTTTCAAATTATATTTTTGTAGCACACTCCTTGAAGTGACACAGATATCAGTAAAGATTTTTGCTCTCCTTTGCTTAGGATCTGATAGTTTAGAGTGATGAGTTACATTTTCTAACGTTTTTATATAATTAAAAGTTGATCAAAGGGGCTTAGCAGGATCTAAAAAGATGTACATTCAATATTTTATGCACATATGATTTCAAAATATTAATCTGATTCTAGCCCATTTATATAATGCTGTGTAGATGTACTATTATTATTTGTCATGGTATCCTTATTTGTTATTACTGGGCCAACTCTTCCTCTTCTATAGACCAAACTGTTTACCAATTATTGATATTTTACCCTGCCACAGGCGTTCTATGCGCTTCTCATACCCTTTGGTAACCAATCAGTTCAACTTTTACCCGGTTTGGGTATTCGCTTTGATAATTTCGATTTTAAGGCTTATCAACCCCACACAAGCGCACAGTAAATATTCAAAAAAATAAAAGAAAATTTCCAATAACATTATCACTTCCAATGCACTCAGTCTGTAATCAGTTTGAGGGCTTGATGTGTGTGGTGTATGATCCTTTACCTGTATTAAGGATTTTATATGAACTATCGGTCATGTCATTATTAAGAGCTTTCACTGTATGTGCATTATATGGTATACATGCGCATGTATATGAATATACTCACATACACACACACATACTTACCACAAACAAACATATACATCTATAAGTAAGCATTTGAAAGCAAACAAAGCTAAAATGCGGTTGAGCAGTGGCGTAGTATTATTTTAAGGGGGCAAAATCTAACTTTTTAAATGAGATAATATGAATACCATTTTAATTTCACAAGCAATGTTCATTAAAATATATAATACACCTTAAAGTTTTCAGTTAAATTAAATTTTTTTCAAAAAAAACTATATTAAAGTTTTTAATTTGGATATCTAGTAAAAAAGTCTATATAATAAATAAGTGAAACTATATTGAACTATCCAGAATGTCAAAAATAACATATAATTTTACTACCTACTATATAATGTCTGAGTTTTTGTTTTTAAATATTCCATATATTTAAAATCTGTCTTAGAATAATAACAAAATATAATAAATGATATCTGTCTTGAAATAGTAATTTAACTTTGACACCCTCTTGGTTGTAAAGCCTCTGGTGCTATTGCTATTGCTGTTGCTGCTTTGATGCGTTGTTGGCTGCTTGTTGTTGTATTATGTCGCAGCAACAACAACAACAACAACACGGCACATTCGTTCGTTAGATGACTGGCTGCGTATATATTTAATGTGTGTGTTTGTATGTGTGTATACAGTCCTACATTTCCATCGATTTAATCTATCTGACTACGACATCAGCCAAACACACATACAGTATATATATATACACACACACACTCACCATACACACAGCAGCTACAGCACAAAAACCCATCCAATGTTCGTTGAGGGGAGGCAACTGTCAGGCAGTCCGACAGTCGGGCACTCCGACAGTTCGGCAGTTGCTTCGGCGTTTGGTCGGTTGGTCGGTTTGTCGTTTTTTCGTTTTGTCGTTGTGACGGTTCGGCAACATCGGTCCATACAAATAACGAAATGGCAATGGGGTGTACGCTGGGCGATGTGCCCTGCCAAAGTGTGGATGGTTGGTGTTTTGGGTGGTTGCTGGCTGCTCGGTGGTGCTAGGTGGCAGCATGATGCTCTATAGAGCTCTATAGCTGCGGCAGTGGCTCTGGGCTGGATGGTTTTAGTTCACATTGCTTTTGGGCTCTGACTTGGTTTGGGCATGGTTTTCGGCTTTGGGTTGGGTTGAGTTGGGTTGGGTTTGGTTTTTGGGTTGAGTTGGAGCCGCATAAATTTCTCGTCTCGTCTCGTTCGTCTAGTTTAAATGTCTGTGTGTGTGTTTTTGTGTGTGATTGCGTGCCATTGTGTGTGTGTAAGTGTGTGTGTGTGTGCGTTCGCCCTGTTGTACTGTGTGTGCGCCCGGCGACGTCAACGGCGCCACAATTGAACTGTCAGTAAGCTGGGAGCCGGGGGACCGGGATCGGAATAGAAACATGGACGGGGGTATAAGGTAGTGCCATTGTTACCCATGCTACATAATAAGTATACGTATAGTGTTGGAAAATGACATAGAATATGTGCAGAATAAAGAGCTTAGGGTTGTGTTTCTAAGGATGGTTTGAGATATTAGTTTGTAAACTTTTATTTTAAAAACTTGGATGCTATACAACACTTTTAGCGAATGTTAGGCAACATTGAAGTCAAAATAGCCAAGAAATAGTTCGGACATCAAAATGTATGTTTTCTTTCCGACTTTATTCTGTGTATTTTCAAGCTGTAAAATTTTGATAGAGCTCACAAAGTCATATAACTTTTTTGAAGTAGAAGGTCATTCGATTTGTGGATGTTTATATAACAAATGTAGTTTATTTAATTCTGATTCTAAGTACTATATTAGTCTATTTATTCTTAAATTCTGTGGTATAAAACTAAGATTTTATTTAATAATTTGTTAATTGCAGATGTTAATAACCTAATTAACTTATTATCCTATTGTTTCATTGAAACATTTACAATTTAACATTATAAAATGATTACTCAAAAACAAGTTCAAAACACATTATAGAAATTGTCCAAGTTTTGCCTAAGTTTTTGTTGCAAAATATTTTCAAGAAAATCTTAGAAAATCTCTTATGAAATATAAATATTTAACCAAAATAAATAAATTACGAATGATGGAAAAAATCGTTTTTCTCAGTGCAATGCTCGTTGCATGTTGCCATGACAACGACTACGCAACAAAGCACTCCTGGAATATTACATTACAAATGCTAGCACTAGCGCCGACCATGTTTAAGAAACAGCAGCCAAAGAATCTAAACTCCTGATTTCTAGATGCCATATTTAGCTGGCGGCAAACTTATAGTCCTTATAGCCAGTGTTAAAGCTCTGGTCAGCACTGATTGCCGGAGCGTTGATTTGGAAATGAAAGAGGGTTAGGGGCACTAAGCCGAAATCAACTCCATCAGCAGGAGCGTCGTCGTCTGTGCTTTGAACTCAGCTCGGCGCCAACTTAGTAGAATGCCATGTGTTGTGTAGTTTACCCAATCGTCGGTTACCAGTAAAAAGGGGCCAGTGCGGTAGCGTGGTGTTTACAAAAGAGTAGAAGAAGTGAATGAAGTAAAGGGAGACGAGGGATGAGTGGTAGGTGAAACCATGGGGGACAACAGTCGTTGTGGCGACTCTCTCGATGAAACTAAATAGTTGCATGTTACGTATACGTAGCGTAGTGCTACGATGGTCAACACTAACGTGTGTTGACGTAAATGCAAATACTGATACAGATACTGCTGTAACATACAGATACAGATACAAATGCAGTTATAAACATCCACATCTACACGTATGCGTATGCATATGAAATATTGACCGCTGCATGGCATTGCATAGGAGAATTCGGACGCCAGTTTGTGGCCCGTGTCCCAACTGAGAGCTGATTCTGAGGGATGTACGCATAACATTCGATATGGTAGTAATGCTGTCAGTCTTCCATTGACCAGAAAATAAAAAATACTACAACTGCCAACGACTAAAATGTAACCCAGTTAAAAAGTAGCTTTTAATGCAGCACACTTTATTTATTCTTTTATTTGCTAATAGTACATATATTTAAAGGGTGCATGCGCATGTCAGCTACAAATTTAAGGCAACTTTAATATGTTGAATGGCTAGCGAACCTTCGTTCTATCAAGAATCTAACAACAGTATGTTTGGTTGAGCGGGCGTTTGAAATTTTAGCTGCAAAAATGTAACGTAATACAATGCTTAACATAATTTTGGAGCAGGAATATACAATTATTATAGTAGTTGAATAGCAAGTTCCTGGTATTTAAACACAGCTTATTTATTAATATTTTAGGTGTTTAGCCGGCTTCCTTAAATAAAACTACATCTAACTCTAATGCACGGTTGTGGTGTCTGATTAAATGTCTTCCTGATATATGCTCGATAACGACTCCAATTGGGGAACACCGATATTTCTCAATTTCAATACTTTTCTATTTAAAAACTAATTCATATCAGATAAATCAACGATATAATAAAGCAAAATAAATTGAGTGATGTATCTTTTTATACTACCTTCCTCTCAGGCAATGCACAACGAATCCAATGAAGGACGCCACTCGTCACAAGTTGTTGATAACTGTTGACAGTCCGATTTAAGACGCGCTCTCGAAACAACAATCGTTTCATTCAACAAGTTAGCGATTTATGTAGTTGTCGACTATGCTCCTGAAAAATTGTTATCTTAGCGCATTATAAAACTGACCTTCACTTTACTCCGCTCAGCCTACTCTCTCTCTCTCTCGCTCTCCTTTATTAGCGTGTCCACTTATAATTCCGTTCGTTCACATTCAGACACACGCACACAACATTCTCTTTTGAAATTGTGGCAACATTCATTGAGAGAGTTATTCACGCCTAATTAAAAGAACAGCCCAAGCCGCGCAATAAAAACGACATTTCCCCAAAAACAGCTGTGCGTTGATTTTTTGTACTTCCTTCCTTTAATTTTTTTACTGCTTCTTTTTGTGGAGCTGTTGTTGTTCTTGTAATGTATAAACAGATTAACCGCAAGCCAATGGGCTATAGGGCTGTGTTTTGAGAAGGGGGGTTGGGGAGTGCCGAAAGGGGGAAAGAACCACTTGTTACCGCGCGGCCACTGTTTTGGGAAAGCGCCAACGTCGCGATGGGAGCATTGAACGTAACACTTTCGCTGCTGACTGAGAATAACGACAACGCTAACAACAGCACCAACAATAACAAAAACACGTAGCAGAAGCATTG
This sequence comes from Scaptomyza montana, assembly GCA_018904305.1. NCBI lineage: Eukaryota > Metazoa > Arthropoda > Insecta > Diptera > Drosophilidae > Scaptomyza > Scaptomyza montana. Next base: position 4,333,901 of record JAEIGR010000001.1, read on the forward strand.
ACTAATGATAGATGGATTGGTGTATTGGTGGATGGTTGAATGACTGCTTTTCGATGGGGATGCTTCTGATGTTGCTGATGCCTTTGAATGGCAGATTGCCGGCTTCTGCTCGCCTGACTGGCATGCATATATTACAAGGGTCCACAAGCAGCAGCAACAAAATACCATAAATAAATAAAAAGCAGGCAACAACAACAACAATAAATTGTTCAAGGTCGCCGCTTGTCTGCTGCCTTCATCACCAGCAGCATGAAAAATGCAAAACAAACGTCGACAGCGACAGCGACAGCGACTGCGACAGCGACAGTAACGTCTGCGTAAGCGTCAACACTCGCGGTTACTGCGGCAACAACAACAAAGTCTCTGTCATAATTCACATGCGATGTGAATTCGCACACATTTGGATAGATGGTGTGGGCTGGGTGTTTAGTTTGGGGTTGCCCAGATATAGAATTTTCAGTTTTAGCAGCTGGTAAAAATGTTTTAAAAGCAAACGCACGAAGCAACAGACGACGCAGCAGCAGCAGCCAGACTCCCAGGCTGTGAGGCAGTCACTCAGTCAATGTAAAGCCTTTTGGAACGCACCCACGATAAACACCCTCCGTGCAGCTGCCGCAGCCTCTTCTCCGAGCACTCTAAACACAACGGGGTGCATTGGCATTGGGCTCTGTCTACGGCTCCGGCTGCGGCTTCATATGTGTGCGCCACGTCTCTTGGCTCTGTGCATACAAAACCATAAATTGAAAATACGATGCTGATGCCAACGACGACGCTGACGCCAACGCCGACGCAGACGCTGCGTCACTGTTGACGCCAGCAGCGATGCCATCTACGTTTTACGCGTCGCAGTCAAAGGGGTTGCAAAGTTTTTCACTTTTCACGGCGAGCAGCATAAAAAAAACACTCACACATACACACACATAAAAATCAAAATTGCTCCAAGAGAGAAAAACTTTCGCTTCGCGGCAACGTCGCCGTGACGTCGTCCTGAAGGATTCACGCCTTGCTGCCCAGTTGTTACCCAAACGATTATTAAGCGTCGTGGCCCCAGGTTATTTCACACTCCACCCACACAGTTTGTGTTGCATTGTGTTGCGGTTGCCGTTGGCAGACGCGACACTCCAGACAACAATAGCAGCAATAACAGCAACACCTATCCCGTTACCCGCTGCTTCTGTTCTGATGTTGCTGCTGCTGCTGTTGCTGCAGCCTGTTTTGGCTCCTGCTGCACTTCACACATTTGCATAACTCCTCCACGCACTTTGACATGTGGCTGGCGAAATTTGCAGCCAAGTGTTTTGGTTTGTCTGAATGAACAGACCCATTCAATGTACGTGCCCCCCTAGTTTGCATGTATGTGTATTTGTGTTGGTATGTATTTGGGTCACACACACACACAGACATGGACACATACGCATCGTAGTTGAGCCAGACGCCGACATGCTCCTCACACATCATCTCCATTTCCACATTCTCACATGCTCCTTAAAGTGGGCATTGAGGCTCACTCACCAAAATTGCACACACTGCCTGCGGTTTTCCGAGCTGACCTTACACAGCGGGAAGTGGCCATGGGGGGTGCGGCTGCCTTCCTGGCTGCCAGCCAGCCAGCCAGCCGGCGTGCCTTATGAGGTGTCATCCCATCACCTGCTCTGCTGCCTCGAAACTTTCAGCAGGTCAAGTCGCCGTTTTGTGGGCAATGCAAAACCAATTAGTGGGTCATGTTACGTTTTCCGCTCTCTGAATTGATAACGAACATGTGGAGTGGATATTTCAAATAGAAGGGCAGATAGGGTGCGGGGGGGCTATCTTAAAAGTTTTGGCGATTACATTACATGTTTTTTTTAAGTGTGTTACCCGAACTGGAAAAATGGTCCAGTGAAAGTAAGTAATCGAGATTAATTGTAAGCACACAGAGAAAATGTAAGTAACGCTAAAAATTCGACAAGGCCAAAGCAAATCTCATGCTAATTAATATTATGATATGTATGTATGTAAGGTATTAGAACAATAGTGAGTTCTTAGGGAACTTTGATAAGGATTGATTAAGTTTAAATATTATGTTTGTTTAAAGTGCGCTTATTTAAAGGGATTGAAAGTATTTTTTTGTCCAATTAATTTAAAAGTGGTCTTATTGAGAATTATTTTTGTAATTTCTGCCAACAATATCTGAAAGAAATTCTAACATTTCGTTGACACCGCACTTCGGTTGTGTGGCATTTATCACATAATTAATCATTCAAAATATTTTTGTTTATTTCATGCATTGCATATTGCTTTTAATATCTTAATCAAGATTACATGCATTTATTTAAGACGAATTGATATTCAAAAAATTAGTTTAATTCAATTTAATTTGTATTATCGAATGTATAACTTTACATCTGCGCATCATTTAATCAAAGTTTTTAATTGTTTTCATTGTAGCTATGCTACCTGTTGATTGAATTAAGTAAACAATAGTTTAATCAAATATCTAAAAGAACTTGAAAAATTTTTGTCCAATAAGTAGCGAGATCCTGCCGTTAAGCTAACAAAGTAAACAAGGCTGAACAAAGTGTTTCAGATTCAAGTCCTTGTTTGAGGGTAAACAAAATAGCCTATATACTGAGCTGAAATTTGGCTCGCGAAAGCATTTATATTCCATTCGAGTAGTTTTAAACTAATTTTAAAATATAGACTTTGTAAAACTTTAAAAACTGAATTCAAGTAATTAATAATTCAATTTAAAGACAAATAAGGATTTACGTTCTTTGCGTAAACTATTGACTTATAACAATAACATAACGAGCTTTAAACATAAAGGATTTGATGCATTTAATTGCACTTCAAAGATTAAAAACCATGCTTGAAAACATTTATTAACAAAACCAGCATGCAATTTTGAGCCTACCCATAGCTAACCACCCCAGAGAAAATTCGAATGCATTCAATCATTAATGCCAAAACATCTTAAATTGTGAATAGAACTCTGAACTGAGCTGGCAAGCTGGCCAGAATCCTTTTCCTTTGTCTTTGGCAATGGCAGTCGATTTCTAATTTTAAAACACAACTCAAGGCTTAAATGCAAGAAATTTAATAAACATTTCGTAGCAGAATATATTTTCATTTTCGGTTTTCTTTGGTTCTGTGTTAGCCCGCAATCCCCAACCCTCAGTACTCATGCCAACCCACATCCAACAAGCCGAGCAAGGCTCAAGCAGACCTTTCAGCTAGCAAGGAGCTGCTGCTGCTGCTTCTTCTGCTGCTGTTTGTAGAAAAACAAGACGAGCAGGCGAGCGCTCGGTAGGAGAGGAAGCACATTACAACAGCAACGTCAACGGCAACGGCAATAGCAAAAACAACAAAAACAACGTTGTACATTCTTGGCGTGTTAGACTTTTTGCAACAACAACAACAATAATAACAACAACTACAACAATAACATGGCATTTCCAACAACGAAAGGAACGAAGCAAGCAAACGCTTTTTGCTCGATTCGCATTCGCCTGTTTGGATAGCTCTAGCTCTCTGCCTGACTTCAGCTTCTTCTATCTGCGCATCTCTGTAATCATCATCAACACCACGAGTCAGCCAGGCAGCCATCCTGTCCTCGTGCGCAATATCCTCGCCGTAGACGGTCCTTTCAGCCCCAAAACATCTTCTCCTCGTGTGCCATCCGTCTCAATGCCCATCCATACATACAGCCAAAACACATTTTCCATTTTCGTTTTCATTCTGGCCCAGAGACCAGGCCATGCCATGGCAAGCCAAACCAAGCCAAGCCAGCCAAGCCAGCCAGCCAAAGCCAAGTCGACTGCCAGCCAGCCAGTCAGCCAGCTATTCTGACTCGAATCGAGTCGAGTCGAGTCCTTGCTGCTTCATTATTTCAGCATGCTGCTCGATGCCTTTTCTATCTGATGGATACGTATACGTACCGTGTGCCCCGCCGATGTTGCCAATGTGTGCTTTGTTGTTGTTGTTGCTGCTGCCACTGCTGCTATCGTCGTTGTTGTTGCCGTGAATTTGCAGCATTTTATCCTTCGCTCGAGCAAGGAGGCAACATATACAGCATGTAGATATATCTGTGTCTGTGTGTGTGTATTTGTGCTGACAATAAAAGTTTCGTACATACACACAAACACACACTCACACGTATGAAAGCTTAATGCTTTCAATGTATATGTATGTTTACTATAGCTGTATGTATAGTCCATCGTATTTCAGAGCAAGTTTTTATACCCTACTGCAATGAAATGAGTAAACAGCCATAGACGAATTATATTGACGTTTGTTATGCTTAAGAAAAATTTAAATGATATGTTTTTAATTAAAGAATGTATTTAAGAATAACAAATAATTATTAATATGGTTAAAGTATTATTACAATTGCTCATTATTCCCATTGATATATTTTCGAACAGCATAAGACCAATGGTTGACTTCGAGCTTGTAGTATGCATAAAGTTTTGATTAACTGCAATTGAATCCTTTAACAAGGTTTTGTAATTTTCACTTTCAAAATAATTTTATATAAATAAATTGCATTGAAGATCATTATTCTTATAACTTTAGTCTTAGCTTATGAAAGTTTAAGGCGAATACTTAAGAAAGAAGATCCAACATGGATTTAATATTACTTATTATAAACCTACCTACGCTCAAGGTAAGGCCATCTGTGAGTCTGCTATTTGTGTTTTTGTAGTTTGTTTGTTGCTCTGTGTGTTGGTGTTCGTTATGCCGATGCCAAAAACGTTGCTGGATAGCAGATCGTGAAGTGGGTGGCTGGGTGGTTGGCTGGGATGGCAGACATTTGGGTTACATCTTGAGCTGGGGCGGTGGTGTCTGTGGGTCGCATAACGGTTACAGTGAAACTTTTGCCCTATTGTGACAAACAAACGACAACGGGGAGGACGAGGACGAGGACGGGAACGGACTAGTGAGTGGGTGGTAGGGTGGTTAGTTGGGTGAGTGGCTGTTTTGGGTGGTTGATGGCTGACAGAGCAAACGAGGCGAAACGGGGGCGAGGAGAGAGAGAGGAAGATAGAGAGCTAAAGAGAATGCGGCATTCACCCTCGAACGAATATAACCCCTCTTGCGCTTGTCCTTGTCCGTCCTCGTTCTGGTGCACGTTGTGCTCGTTGAATAGCAAAGTGAGCGACCGACCGACTGACTGACAGATGGACATACAGTCAGGCAGACAGCAGCAAGCACGGCCTGAAATGTGTGCCGTTTTAGAGGGTGTTCCATTTAAGCAGGCGAGTAGTGAACAGTTCACTATTGACAGTAACACCCTTTATAAGGGTCTGTCGTATTTCCCTTGGTTTGTTTTTTGTATGCACGGGGCCATGAGTTGAGGCTGCCTAACAGTCAGGACAGCCGGTAAAGAGCCCTCCTCTCCCCATTTGAAACAAACTATTGTTGCCGTCGCTCTGCGAAAACTAAATGAATGAGGTTTTAGCTGGAGATTGGGAAATGTGGGCACATGTGGATTGTTAGAGTGTAAAGAGTGTGAAGAATGTGTCTGTGCCTGTCTCCGAATGCGCCGAATTGGTAAACGTGGCTGCAGGCGCCAATGGCTAGAAATAGTTCCCAGCTGCTAACTCTGTGGCGCATTGTCATTCTTGTTAGCACTAGTCTCTGTTGGATGAATGCCAGGTCAGAACTATTAGTTGGCAAACGATATCCTTTGCCAAGCGCCATCGGTGTTTTCAAATTGAGCCGCCAGCGTTGCTCTACACACAATCGAATACTTTTTGCCTACACAAAAATAAAAACGTACAAGAAAAATGCAAAATATTCGTTCAATTGCTAGAAGTTCAGTTCAGTATTTTTTTTGGGGGCGCATGACGCATTGGGTTTTCAGGTTTAATCAGTTGTTTCTCACTTGCCAGTGCACGAAAATCATTTGTGCGCCGCTGTTGTTTGTTTTGATGACACACAAAGACTGAGACTGAAGCCACTGGGAAGGTCCCAAAAGTTGTTGCGCGCCGTTGACTTGGCATTGTTTCAACAGAATTCGAGGGGCCCCAATTAAACGCACTCTTAAGTGGGACGCACGTACGCCGGTAGGGTATTCAAAAGCTGTGGGAATATTGCTAACTTACATTGTGTCCTATTTCTAAAAGCGAGAAGATCCAAAAAGTTACGAAATATAATATAAATTTATAAGCTTTATTTTATTATTTAAGTAAGACAAACTTTATACGAAATGTAAATTAAAACGTTAAAAACATTAACGTTTTTACTACAAAATAATATCGGTACAAATTAACTTAATTATTATTTTTTATTACAAGTATTAATTCTGATCAACATCTATTTCTATAACACTATAAGCATAAAGAAAATATGAATATATATGTGCTCTAGATATATGTATATTTTTAGCCCAAATATGATTATTATTCACGTACCACCCACTCTCTTAGTCAAATGCCAGTCTAAGTCATAGGCTACTTCTATTATTCTGTACACACACATCGATCGATGTTGCTGATGGGTTTTTCTTGGTTGCGTTGCGCAAATGGCAACTGGTCGTCGTTGTTGCTGTCGTCAACGTCGCTGTCGTCGTTGTCTTTGTCGTTAGCCATGTGCTTGCTTGAGAACCAGAACCAAAAAAAAACCAGCCAACAGCAGACGGCAAACTAGCAACAGCAACAGAGCTGGAGTCCGAGCCGGTACCCAAAGCCAAAGCCCCAAGCCCAGAGTAAATGGGAACAAAGTAAAGCAAAGGCTGCGAAGGCAACAAAATTGAAACAGCCGACTAACAGCCAGAGCCAGAGCCAGAGCCAGAGTCAGAGCCAGAACCCAGCCAGAGTGCTGGATGGTGCCGGTGCCAGTGTTGGGTCGGCACTAAAGCACATGAAGCAGCCGCGCCGCGCCACAAAATCGAGTGAACAACAGCGGGCCGACAATTGACAATCGTTGTTGCTGTTGTTGTTGTTCGAGTTGCAGGTTCTGACTCAGGGCTCCAGCACAGTGCACTCCGTTCTGTGGTATGTGGCCATGTGCGAAGCTAAGAACGACGTCTACGACGACGATGATGTCGACCGAGGACCGAGGACGAGTATCCAGTACGCTCTGGCTTTTTGGGGGCCAGAGCTCTAGCAAATGTATTGTCACAGTGGTGTGGCATTTCCTTTATCGCACTGAATTGGAGTGTGAGACTGGAGGGAGAATATTTTAGGTCTCGCATTCAATTTTTGGATGGCAAACCGGCACTAGCACTCCAGCACTTTGGATGCCGCCCACTCCTTGGCGTTTTCATCGTCATCATCGTCGTTGTCGACAGAGTTGCGTTTGTTGGGTTCGCTCGTTCGTCTTGACATTTGCGTTTTGCCCTGCTGCTTGGTAAGGTTGAATGATTGGAAACAACAGTGGAACTAACTTATGTAAGATAGGTTAACCAGGGTTTAAAAGACGTTAACTTTATCTAGTAGTAATCGTTTTATCCAGTCATGGAAATATCATGTCTTAAAATCCAATTTTATATGTTTAAGAATAAATTGATGGTAAAAAGTTTCCCATAATTTTAAGATTTTGTAATTTGTATTCCTTTCTACATTGAAAACATAAATACTTCATGATGCTTAAGTAGATATCGTTAAACAAAAGTGGTTGTAGATTTAATTTATCGAACCATAGGAAAAGTATTAACATTAATTTTATTTGGATTCATTTTAAGTTAAGCAAGACTTTACAGTATATTTGGGCAGTGAAAATAGTAACTAAATGAAACTTCTGGTCAATATTATCGAACAATCATACAATGTAAGTACTCAAGTCGATTGTCTTTTGCGCCACTGTGCAACGCTTTAGCGAATATTCGTTTATTCTGATTACAAAAGGAGGGCTTGGGAGGCTAGGTGGAACGGGGGCCCAGGCACAAATTCCAACTTTACTTCAACTTTAATGTTCGGTCACTGTCGGTACTGCTGTGTTCTCTGTGTGTGCTCAGAGTATGCAGTGACGATGACGATGACGACGACGACGACGACGGCGACGGCGACGAATACGACGACTCTGACGACGGTCGCTCTTTCATTTTGTATACCCTTGCTGAGAGTATGTACTAAATATAAACGAGTATACGACACAATAAAATATTGAGATTTGTGACATCAACAGCTGTAGAGAATGCTTAAAACAGCTGATGAGTTTATTTACGCATACATTTGTACATACAGTCGAACTTCCCTTTTAATGAATCTCAACTGGACGAGAAAAAGCTGCGTTATAGAGAAAACTCGTAATAAAGAATGGGTTTTTGATTGAATCAAATTGCAGTGTTAACGCGGAAGTTCGTTACTTACTTTATCTTTGAATATAACGTTTAATATTAAGTAATAAATTTATTATGTGCTGTTTTATAATGTTAATACTAAATAATATAAAATATAAAATAGATTTTTTTAGTAATCTATAAAAACTATTTGTTCAACTGATATATTTTAAAAAATTTTTTGTTGGAATATCTATTAAGTAAACTATTATTTATATAGGGTATACAAATGAGCTTTGATGCTGTTTTCTTTATTATTTTTTATGTCAGCTTTAGCTTCAGCTTGAGAACCTTAGCTAGGGCCAGTTGGCTGCTTGTTGGATAGTTGACTGGCTGGTTGGCACGGCTTGGCGTGGTGATGGTGCTGCTCGCAGTTGCAAGCATCGTCATCGTTGTTGCTGTTGCTGCTGCTGCTGCTTTTATTATAATTTTTTGCTTGCGCTGGTGTTCGTTCGTTCGTTGCTGTGTGTTTTATTTTTTTATTTTTCATCGTTGTTGTCGTTTTCGTCGTCTTGCCTGACGTTATACTACCAGTGAACGCCATCGCATGCTTCACCTTCGCCCCACCGCACACACACACAGACACACACATACATACATATTCAGACACTCAAACAGTCATACACTTTGTGCGGCTGCTTTCCTCCCTCCTTTCACCGCTCACCCCGCATCCATTCTTGCCTTGCTGCCATTCTGTCGCTTCTGCTCCCCACATTCGTTGCTGTTGTGGCGAGGCGAAGTTTCTTGTTTTCTTTCAACGTTGCTGCTGCTGCTGCTGCCGCTGCCTCTGCCTCTTTGCTTGTCGTAATTTTACTTGAATATTTTTTCTTTCTGTTTTGTTGTTGTTGTGTGCTGCTTTCTGTGCGCTCGTTCGTTGTTCGTTGGCGTTTTTCATTTGCGTTGCTGTTGGGTGTTTTTTTCTTTGCTGTTTCGTTTCGAAATAAGCTTTAATGTGAACATTCGTTTGGTTGAGTTTCAGTTTCTGTTGCTCTGTTAAATTCAGTAAAATGTGCGCAGTCAGCTTCAGCTTCTTTGGTTTTTGATGCCGATTTCAGTTCAAAAATCACATGTGAAGGGTATAACGAGGGGTTGAGTTTGGTCTTTAAGGGTTCTACTTATGCATTGATTGTCAAAGTTTTTACTGAGCTTTTGTCAAATTCTAAAGGTTTTTAAAAATTGCTCACAGATTGGGCTAGCTAAGATATATTGCCATGGCTTATATAAATTTCTCGGGCTAATGTTACCCAATCTCTGTAACAGCTGCGCGCGTTTTTTAAAAACCTTCGCGCAAGCGAAGGCGAAGCAATCGAAGCAGCCAAGCAACCAACCATCAAACCAAGCTGTAACAGCAACAACATTCAAGTTGCCAGTTGGCGGAATGCTGCTGCTGCTGCTACTGTTGCTGTTGCTGCTGTACATTAAGCTTAAGCTGCGTTGAGTTGAGTTTCACTATAAAATGAATATGAGTTTTCGTTGTTTTTGCTGTCGGTTTGGCACGCAAACGCACAAACGAACCAACAACAAACCAAACGAACTAAACGAAACGATTCGAACGAACGAACGTCCTCGAGAAGCCCAGCCAGCAGCAGCAACCACTTCAGCAGCCAGCAACCAGCCTGCTCCCTTCCCTCCCCGTTTTGCTATACAAACTGAAAATATACAAAAAGCAGCAGCTACAGCAACAGCAATAACAGCAACGTCGACATTTGGGACGTTCGTTCGTTAGTATCGCAACAGCGAACAGCCGGAGCCATAGCTATAGCTATAGCTATGGTAGATACAGATACGCAACCCACACAGATACAACAGCTCACACACTCTCACACGTATACACACAAATACAAATGCAAAGCTACACGCGCGCTGGAAACAACGCCAGCAAACGAAGGCAATGGTTAGGTGAGGCGAGACGAGACAAGTCGAGTCGAGGCAAAGCGACCGAACGACCGAACGACTGAACGACGACGACAGCACTCAAAAACGACAGCATGAATAACGCCATAGATTGGGGCTACACTGGGGATAAGTATGCGCTACAATATACAATATACGTATAGAAAATAATTAGGTAAGGAAAATAATAAAATGAATCTAGTCATATATATTGAGGGAAATTATGAGTGAATATATTTAAAATATATTGTAAGAATTAATAAATAAGAAATATTGGAGTTATTTTCTTATCTTTCATGCCATGTATACATTTATTCTCAAGCTTATGCTAAAAGTTTTTAACGAAAACTTGTTTCAGATCTAAAAAAAATATAGTGGAAATATACTAGATTTAACTTTAGTTTGAAATACCGATTTTCGATAGATTTGTTTTTAATACCAAAACAAATTCTTCTTTTGAGTCTTAAGTTTATTGAGCGTTGCAAGTAGTTTATGACCGAGCTATCTACAACTGTGGTAGTACGCTATTGTGACGCACAATTGAAATAGCTTCAAGACGCTGTGGCTGGGGCTAGGGCTGGCCATATTCTTGGTGCACCAGCACGGCACCAACACCCGACATCGACATCGGCAACCACAACGACAACGAAAACGCTATTGCCGCCCGTCCTCACGTTCGCCCGTCGTTGTTGGTTGGCTGTCGTCATCGCCTGAAATTTGAATGCAATGTCTTAGAGTTGTAGAGAGGTTGTTGATGTTGTTGTTGTATCGAGCCGATACTGTTGTTGCAGTAACCAAAGAGAAACGAGTATATGTACATATGTACATTTATAAAACTAGTAGGTTTGTTCTTCCGTTTTGTTTTTAGTTTTACCACAACTGGACGCGATGTCTCTCGCTCTCTCGGCTGGTATAAAATTAGTTTTCAGCCTTGACATCTTGTCAATTGTTTCAAACGAAACAAAATGAAGTCGCAAAATGGCCGCTCGTAAATGAGGCTTCGGCAACAAACGAAGACAATCGGCGATCGTACATCCTGTTTTGTTTTGTGCGAACTTGCATTGGGGCATAATCGTTAGTAATAACTTCTTATTTGAAATTTAATCACAAACAGTGTGATTGTCAAAATGTATTGCATAGTTTTTGAACTACATGCACATTTAAGCTAGGCATCATACCAATTTATCACGTATTAAATACAACTAGTTGGTATCATAAAGCAGAAATATTATGACTAACATGTATGAAACTAATAACAATACACAAGTTAACTGGACTATATGGAACTGGAATATATATTTTTCGAAAACTGTTTATTATGGTGAATTAGAAATTAAAATTACAGTTCTTTGTGTATGCTTAAAGGCAATAATGTACAAATCAAATGATCAATCATCAAATTGTTTTAGTATTTTTTTTTAATTTGAGTCTCAAAAGAATTAAATTGTAGATATAAGCGCCATCTGCGTTTGTTTAACTTAAGCAGGGTACACTTATACGACACCTGCGTCTGTTAGTTGTACTGAGCAAAATTTCGGCTGAACCCAGCAGTTGCATTTTAAAACCAAAAGATGGCATTGTAGATCGAAAGAAAATGTGTAGTTAACAAAAATGTCGCTGCAAAAGTGTCAAAGCAAGTAGCTTTTTCTTGTCCAATACTTGGAGCTTCCAAAAACAGTCAACAGAGCACTAGTTCCAAGTGGATTCCTTGTATTCATAATGGATTCTCATCAGAGTACTTCTAATTGACGGACAGTGATGGTAAAAATAAAAGGAAAGCTCTTGAAACTGTTAGTTGATTCCGCTCAAGTGGTCAATAGGTATTTAAACTGAAACGTGTGTAAATGGAACGAAGTGCGTTGAACTAAAACATCTTCCCATTTTGTTGCATTATTGTAATTTCTGTTAATAAAAGATTTTAGAAGCCTTATTAAATGAATACAATTATCGACTAGTCGAAACTCTTAAAAATTGACAACAGAGCGCGCCATAGGCAATAACCAATCTTGTTAAGTTGGGTGCAACAGACCAAGCAACAGCTGATTGCTTAAATTAAAATCGCATTGCCGCTACACAAGACACGCTAAGAAAATGATGCAACAAAGTAAACGGATTGTAAGTATACATATATTACAAAAATGTAGTTAACGACTGCAGACTAAGGCAATATTTTATTAATTTGTAGCTTAAGCCTGTCCTTAATGGACTTTGGAACTTGCCGGCACGCCGTGCTGCAAGTACGACAAGTGCGCCGCCCGCCAAAATTGAAAAAAGTGCGTGGTTAATCAAACATTCATAAAATAACTAAAACTAATTATGTTAATTGTCAATTTAAAACACAGCTGTCAATACTGTAACAGTCCTAGGACGCGTAGGCGCTGATCCGCAGCTGCGCGGATCACAGGAGCATCCAGTTGTAACTTTCTCAGTTGCCACACACACGAACTACAAGTGAGTTGATAAATTAATACAAAAAACAATGGAGTGTTAAAATGTGATTTATTAAACGCATAGATACGAAAACGGTGACTGGGCGCAACGCACAGACTGGCATCGCGTTGTCGTCTTTAAGCCCAATTTGCGAGACACTGTTATGGAGTATCTGAAGAAAGGACAGCGTACCATGGTTCAGGGCAAGATAACCTATGGCGAGATCACCGATCAGCAGGGCAATCAAAAAACGAGCACAAGTATTATTGCCGATGATGTGCTCTTCTTCCGTGACTCCAACAATTAATATACATTACAACAAAAAACCAAATATCATTCTTATCTGTAGAACATTAAGAACAAAGTTGAACTTGCGTTGCATTTACATATGTATGTATGTATCATATTCATTTTATTATTCTTTATAATGCTTATTAAGCCTATTAAATTTTCGTTGTAAACAATCATTAATTCGGGATTTATCTGTCAAAATGGCTTTAGCCATTTCGCATTCACACGTTGGGTAAAGGTTTCCTGTTCCTGTTTGTTCAGTCATTTGAGCATAAATGTTATCCACTTCATCGACCATGCTTTCTAACTGATTGACTTGTTGCTCCATTTCGTTTAGTGCTTTCACATGGCAGTCGGTAATCTCACTTATCTGTTAGAAAACAATAAGCGCATTTTATAAGTTGAGCAATTCATTTCTTACCAATTTGGGAGTCCTCATAAAGTTGGACACCTCATTGTTATACTGGTCGATTTCTGTCCTTAGAATGTTGCACTGTTCTACAGAACGATCAGCCGATAAAAGTCTCTTCAAAAGGTCCATATAGCTGCTAACAACAACATAAAAACTTTTTGTACTCTGCGATAAATTGTTCTCCGTTGCCTCACAGCGCGAAATTAAGTTTACTGCTTGAAGCAAAGTAGATTCGAATTCCTTCAATTCTAGCTCCGTTTGAAGCACACACTTGTTCATCGATTCCACAAACTGATCTATGAAAATTATCTGCAGGCAGCAATGATTACAGTATATAAGTTAATTTTTAAAATTTGTATGTTTATTAGTCTTACATCTTTTTGATTCTTGATGCACTCCCGATCCTGCTCTTGTATGTATTCCGATTTAATGTCAAACTCCAGTTTAAAATCTTTTGTTTCTTCTATTAAATAGTTTGAAAGCACGTCCAAGTCTAAAAAGGTCATGCGGTCCGATGGTGAAGACATTTTGGATTTGTAATTTATTATAAAAATAATCAAACTTGTGTGTATTTATACCAAAGAATATTCTTATGAAATAAAATAGTTAAATAATAAAATTTCAAAGGTGTCTAGCAGCATGCTTGGGTTTTGGTAAAAAAAAAAAACACTCAAGATCGTGTTTAATATGTAAAAATTAATATCTTAAATCTAATCTGACAAGTTAAAAGCTAACTGACCTGGTTTAAAACTATTTTAGTAAGGCATTTGATTCTGTAAGTCATTCTATGTTGCTTCAAAAATTAATTATTTTTGGATTTCCAAAAAAACTCTTGTCGTGGCTTTCGGAGTGGTCGAACACAAAATGTTGTTTTTAAGTCATCTTAGAATTAATGATTCGTTAATTAAAGTTTGACTCTAATAAATCGTCGATGGTCAATTAGGCCATTAATGTCATGAAGCGGTGGTCGAAGGAGTTTAATGATCCCTACACCACTGAAACGCTTTATACATTCCTAGTTCGTCCCATCCTGGAGTATGGATCTTGTGTGTGGTCCCCGCAATACGGGATTCACCAGGATAGAATTGAATCTGTGCAGAAGAAATTCCTTCTATTTTCACTTAGAAGTTTTTACTGGGGTCTTGTAGTAAACTTAATCCGTTCTTTTGAGTCATATTAAATCAACTATCCGAATTAGATCTTCTCGTAACTTTTTACCCCTTAACCTTGATCGTTGCTCGAGCCACTATTTAATTCATGAACCGATTCGTGTTTTATGCTTTGACTATAACAAGTTTTATTCTCTTGTCTCCTTGGAAGCCTCAATTCCAGTACTAAAAAGATCGATTCAATTTTCTTTAATTTGTTTGTTTTTCTGGGTCTTTCCCAATCTACGCAACTAATGTTGGACCAATAATTTTCTTTTTAAATTTGACCTATTTTTACATTCAGATAAATTTGAATTAAGTGCTCATAGTTGAAATTAAATAAATCAATAAAAAGACGTGAGATAAATTAATTAAGTTTATGTGTAAGCTACACGCGCAAATCACTTAAATGCAGCGTAAAAGGTAAGCTTATTTTAAAAGTTAATTATATGAGCTGTTCTTTAGTATTTGCATAATGGTAATTAAAATTGTCTTTAGGGGACCCATACATACTACATGCGAATCAATATTACCTACTCATGGTATGAATAACATTTGTTTTACTGTACACAATTTTATTTTACGAACCTCACATGCTGCTCTCTATTGATTCTACCGCCAAAGCTTATCGATACAAAATTGTGTCACAGTGCCACAGGAACCTGCTAACAAATTCAGCAAAAAATACTCAAACCAATAAAAATTTATATTCAATATAATAGAAATTCTTAGTGCTCAAACACTGCGATCCGCTCTGAATTGCAAAGCTCTTCCCATATGTCAGCGGGAGTACCGCGCTGTTTGTTATCGCTGTTTTGAGCGAGTGGAATATGTATATTTCTTTGCTTTCATGCTACGTACTGCGATATAAATATGTGAATGCTTTTCGGTCAGTCATGAGTGAGTCAAAGCGAATCGCGTACTCAAAGCCCGTTCAGTTCGCATTTAGCATTTTGCCAGTTCGGCGGCGCTTTGCCAATCTCCAGCGCTAGTTTAACGGCTTAGAGCACCAATCCAAGCTTCAAGTCAGTTGTCTTAGTAAGACTGATAACCTGAAACACATCAGAAAATGCAAATTATTATAGCTTGAGGCTATAATAGAAATAAGAAACTTAAAGGTTACTTGCCTCAAACAATCTTGGATATCTTTAAAGTGTCGTGCAAGTTTTCTAAACCAGAATGGCTGTGGATTATGTTTTAGAGGACCTAATGGGCAAATTGGGTAAGTGCGTTCAGAAGACCGAAGATTGGTTGACCGTTAAGTTGTTATCAATGACGCTTATCAGCCATGCTAGCATGTGATAATCACGAGGTCAGCAAAAATGCGTCGTTTGCGCTTATCCAAGCAATAAAAAGTGCATTAACTACACGTTAAGGTTTCAGTTATCTGGCTGTCCGTTTAAAATATGGCATGCATAATATTCTTATCTGTTCTATAGTCCAACAATGTACAAATGCACTTGTATAGAGGCCCTTTGATTTATGATTTATGGGCCATTCGCTATATAAGTAATCAATTTTTTAATCGCGATCGTCGTTTTGTCAAGTTTTGCCGCCAAAAAGGTTTAATAGCGCCGTGCTAATACAATTTTAATTGCCGCATTTTTCTAATTTAATAAGTTTGAAGGTTGTCTAAATTGACAAACGTGTATGACAGATTGACAGACTGACAGATAGTTCGTTCGGCACAATTAGCGTGAATGTGTATGTGTATTGTAAGCTCTACTTTAAATCGGCGATAGTTCGACATTCGCTAAGTCTTATGGCCACATATACAATATACATTTGCAACTATACCTCATGAACAATGGAAACGATTAACCGCATTGTAAGGCAGTAAAAGATGATCTGTTGACAAGATTCTAGAAGGGAATTGTGGTTTATTCAGGTAATTTACACGCCTGTATTTAAAAGCGAGCAGCTTGAAAGTCATACAATATTGCTTTGTATGTTTAGCAGTCGTGTTAGCCAATGCAAATAATGCAAACGCTTCAAGCTATTAAAATGAATAGTCTTTACATTTAATAGATCTAACCGCTAGAATAAATTGTCATTCAATAAATAGGGTTTTGCTATAAATATGATTTTTTTATTTGCCTTCAATCGGGTTTTATTTCTTAAGTACTGGATTTATCGGCGACTGCATAGCTGCACAAAACTGCACGAACTTTGAATACTGTATTCGTCTAAACTTTTTAAATCACATCATGCATTTTTGAGGGAAACAAGCTCTTATCATTAAATGTCAACACAAGAAATGTTTGATTAATAATAACCACACTAGCAATTTTTCTTGAGAGTAACAACATTTAAAATATGTTAATATACTCTCTGTGCAAAAATGAATATGACGCCAAGAAATTCGAAAGTCAAGAGAACTGGTTTGTCCATGATTTTATTTCTAATACTCATATATGTTTTATTTTTCTTCTCTCATGTTTGTTCATCTGTGCATATCTTTGCGCTGTCTGTTCGTCAAGGTTCTGTTTTAATAATTCTCCAACTTGAAGCACTCGCGTTTCGTGACTTTAAAGGTTTTCTAGTTCTTCTTTCAATACCCCAAGACGAAATTAATAAGTGTGTAACAATTACAACATTTTGTTCAGCTACGACAAATGACCTCGAACAATTATTGTCTTATAGTTTCTTTGGCAATATTCATTAATATATCAAGGGCTGGCTGATTAGAGTATTAGTAGACAGAGTAGAATAGGTCAAGATTAAACATTTCTAAAACTAATAAATAAAAACTGAACTGAACTACTTTTATTTTAATAATTTCGTTAAGTCTTTTTGATGTATTGATCAAAATTATTAAAAATACTAAACATCATGCATATATGTACATATGTATTTTTATTAAGTAACAACACTTAAAAATATATATAATTCCATAAAAATTTTGATCTC
Organism: Scaptomyza montana; assembly: GCA_018904305.1. Lineage (NCBI taxonomy): Eukaryota > Metazoa > Arthropoda > Insecta > Diptera > Drosophilidae > Scaptomyza > Scaptomyza montana. The sequence continues at coordinate 4,351,248 of JAEIGR010000001.1, forward strand.
CTCATTATTAACCTACAATATATATACACATACGTATGTTCTTTCAAAAGCATTGAAAATTTGTTCTACAAACACATATGTATGTAGTATATTGTGAGAGAGACTCTTGTCTACGGAACCATATATTACGTATGGGTACTGACCTAGAACAAGCAAGCACAAAGCAAAGCAAATATTTTACTTATTTAGCTATATGTTCGATTGTATAGTTTCAGTAGTTAAGTTAATTTTATAATTTTGTTTTAGAAAAGGTAATTCATATTAAAATTAAAAATCCGTCACAAACAAAAGGCCATTCATCCGCCCACCACTATTTCGTTCTACATTTGGCTTTGTTCAGTTTGTGGCTTATAGTTTTGTAACAAGTACTTATGTGTGTAATTACAAACTATATAAAGCACATCGATTACAAAAACAATTGTTAGCCCAATGGCAAAAAAAATGCCACAACCAATGTGACTTTCAAACCAGGTTTTAAATTTTTGAAATAGTAGCTAAAATTTGGAATTTAAATTAAAAAAAATAAACAAAGTAATTTGAAAAACGTCGTTGAAAAAAGTTGAATTGATAATCAGAGAGTTCTAAAGGTTTCTGACAATTCTGTTATGATTGATGAGTTTCGTGTTTGTTAAGCCGTCAAGTCGTACATTATCAATATTTTGACAGTTTTGATAAAACAAATTAACTTTAATCTGTTTATTAACAGTTTTAAGAGCTATAAAATGTAATAGATAGTCAATAGGCCTTAAGTATGATGAAAATGTATCACACATACAAGTTTTATGCCATGTTTATTAAGTCAAACAGACAACTAATGTGCGTTTGGTAGCAAACAAGGCTAACACTTGGTACAGCAAATCCCACAAACATACCATAAATTCATATACTACCAGAATGCGTACATATGTATGTTAGTTTATTTGGCTTATGCAATACGTTGAGGTTGGTATTCTGATAATCTGTTATGATACGCTGTTTGGCCGTCAGTTGATTTAGTGCCGTTTTGTTTTTGGTTTCATTATCGTCACTTATCGATCGCTCACTTGTCGTTCTGATTATGTATATGAGGCGTAATTGAATTTAATTAAAGATTGTCGCAATGTCGAATTGGTTTAATTAAAAAACGGCTGTTAGAGATCAGTGACATAATTTCACACACACCGTGTGATCAGCTTAGTAGTTGTTCACAAAATTCTTAGACTATGTCATAACGAGTGCTAACGTTTATTATGTTGTTATTGTTCTTACATTAGATGGTTGTCTGCCCATTAAGCGAGTTGTATAAATCAAAATGCGATAGTTATAGTTTGTTCCACAAATCAATTGTAATTGCTGAGTGAACATTGGACCGCTCATGTGTCAAATATCTGGGCTGTGTCCCAAGAAATTTACACAGTGCCTGCCCTCAACCAGCGAGATCACAGTACAGTAAACGCAAAAAAATATAACAGCTCATACCAGTTCAGCTCTCCACGAAGCGTCGCGACGTCAATAGTCCATGGGACAAAATAAAAGCAAAAAAAAAAAAGAGCTATACTGTTGGCAAATATTTTACCGCGCATTTGTAAACTTTTCAATTGAAATCGAATTCTATATATTCCACTTGATTTAATTGCAATGGCTATGGAGTGACGACAATTCGATCGGCGCTGTTAAATTCGTTGAGCTACGCCCATCAGCGTCTATCCGATAGCCCAGATTGGCTTCAACGATTTGAATAGCTCTCTTTTTTTTTAGAAGAATGTAAATGTTGACAAAGCAATCATTTAGTGTTAAAAGTTGATAAAAGCGATTGCAGGTTTTCATAATTTCAATAACTTGTGTGGTGTGGGGCTAGTGGGCAATATTTCTTAAACCAGCAACGAAACTCAATCTGAAGTTAAGTAAAATGTAGTATTCTTGTGAACAAATTATCTATATCGTATATGTTTTTTACTGTCTATCAGGTGAATTTGGTAAATATCAATTTGCCCAATTTTTCCTGCATGTGCTGTCCGCATTGACGGCTGGTATGCACATGCTGTCGCTGGTGACAGTAGCTGCTGTGCCAGAGCATCGATGTTTTATTCCTGGCTTGGACAATGGCACCTTCTCACAGGTGCCATGGAACTCCAGTGCCATCCTGAGCGCTATTCCATTAAAAGAAACGGGCGAGCTGGACTCGTGTCACATGTTCAACATAAGCGCTGGAGATCAATATATCGTTCCCTGCGAGTTGTATGTGTACGATACAACATATTACAAGACATCACGCACTATCGATTGGAACTTTGTTTGTAATCGCCGTTGGATGGGTGCTCTAATTCAGACGGTGTTCATGCTGGGCACCTTTACTGGCGCTGTAACGTTGGGCGGCCTGGCAGATAAGGTAGGACGTAAGAGCGTCTTCTGTTGGTCGGCGCTGCTGCAGTTGTTCGTCGGTGTGGGCGTAGCATTTATACCGGAATACTTTTCGGTCATGGCAGCACGGTTTGTGCTTGGCATTGTTGGCTCCGCCGGTGCCTATATATGTGGTTTTGTGCTGACAATGGAGCTGGTGGGTTCCAGCAAGCGTACTATTTGCGGCATTACCTTTCAGGTAAAAAAGGTTTGCATTTATTTTGGAACTTTTGTTTATTAACATTCGTTTTACAGGCAGTTTTTGCTGGCGGCATTATGTTGGTGGCTGGTTGGGGCGCCATTATCAAGGATCGTCAGTTGCTGCAAGTGGTATATGGACTGCACGGTTTGCTGTTCATTGGCCACTGGTGGCTTATGGATGAGTCACCACGTTGGCTCTGGGCGCAAGGACGCGCTGCGGAAGCTGTTGATATCGTTGCAAAAGGACTGCGCATCAATGGATCTGGCATTGCTGTTGACAAGGACTACTTCGTGCAGAAGGCCAAGCAGCAAGCAGCTGTTGAGGAGAAACCCAGTGCCGGCCTAAGTGATTTGTTTCGCACACCTAATTTGCGCATGAAGACGCTGAATGTTTGTCTCTGCTGGTTTGCCAACTCCATTGTTTACTATGGCCTTTCCCTGAGCACAGGCAAGCTCTATGGCAATCCCTATCTAATACTTTTTCTTATGGGCCTGGTTGAGTTCCCCAGCTATTTGTTTGTAATTTGTGTCTTAGATCGGCTGGGACGTCGCTCTATAACGTCCACTTTAATGCTAGGCGGCGGCCTCTGTTGTATTGTGGCCGCCTTTATAGCACAGGGCAGCACACTTTCCACAAGCATTGTGATGCTGGGAAAACTGCTTATAGCTGGATCCTTTGCTGTCATCTATAACTACTCAGCCGAATTGTTTCCCACCGTGGTGCGCAACTCTGCCATGGGATTGGGTTCGATGTGTGCGCGTCTCTCTGGCGCATTGACGCCGTTAATAACACTGCTCGGTGATTCGTTTGATCCCAAAATTCCGGCAGTGCTTTTCGGTGCAGTTGCTCTGGTATCGGGCTTATGGGTTATGTTTCTGCCGGAGACGATGAACAAGCCAATGCCTGAGTCCATTGAGGATGGCGAGAACTTTGGCAAGGGCGACACCTGGTTCAGTCAATGTGCTGGTCGCAAGCCGCGACATGACAGTATTTATCCCGACGATCCCGAACAAATGGTGCCGCTTAAAACCATTGAGAGCAAATAAAAAATGCCAAAGTTTTTTCTTATCTTTCTGTTAAGAATTCTCATAACCTGCACGAACACACACACACACACACACCCACACACTCACAGCTGCTTTTGCAATGTGACTTTTGTTAAGTTTCATCATTTTAATAAATTGAGAACAATTACTGCGAGTTAATGGCATTTTATCAAATGATGCACTAAATAATTTTTTAAAACGTTTTGGTACTAAAAAGTTTAAAGAACAATGCTATACTTAAGCATGTTGCCTAGGAATGCGTATTTTTTGTCTTAAAATTTAATTAAATTTTCAATTTTAATTGCTTGCTTTTTCTTATTCGCTTCCACTTCGCAAGGACAACGTTCTTTTCAAGCATATTATATTCTTTGCTTAAACGCACACCAAAAGTAAATTTAAAACAAGCTTAAAAGTATGCTGCAGAATTTTTTTTAATTCGACTAACTGCACTCAAGGTTATAAAAACTGCATATAACAATAGTTAAGCTTGCATTCAAACTTCACTAAAAAAAAGTGTATTTAACATCAAACAACGTAGGAAGGAAGTGTTAAGACCCTTAAAATATGGTCCGCTTTTCAAAGGGTCAAAAAGAGGCATCCGATTGAAAGCGTGTAATTTAAGTACAAACACACAGAGTATAGCAAAATGGTGTTAGAAAGTAGAAACAGCAGAAAAAAAGTACGCACAACTTTTTTGCTTTGGTCGACAAACATAAACCAGAATAAAGGTCAAACGTGTAAGGCATTGCAAGCTGCAAGCATTCTAAATTTAAATACAAATTTTGTTGTAATTTAAAAATACTAACCAATGCAGGACAATTCGCCAAGCTCGTCCATTTGAGACTGGAGAAGCTACCATTACTTAGAAAATATGCGGTAACAGTTTGACATTCATTTGTATTTTATTTCCTTTTCTAAAAAGTTTATAATTGCATAGTTCTGCAAAGACGCAAGGTTTCTCCAAAAAGGTCAACTAACATTTTTGCGGCAGGTTTCAGGTAACTGTTCGAAATTGTTACTCAAACTTTAAACAGACATGCTTAACAAATGACAGTCACTTCTCAGCCAAATAATGGAAATCTTTAAAATAATTTTTGTTTTTGGTACATTTGATAACATTCATTTAATTTTGAATATAATTTCGTTTTCATTTTCTTCTTTAAACTTTAACTAAAATGTTTACATACATATATACGTAATTCAATATCAGATTTTTCTATCTGAGGTCTCTCTGCCTTACAACTAATTTAACATTTACATATACACAGATATAATTGAAAATGGTATACATATTCATATCTGATTTACTTTTTTTTTGTTGGTATTGTAAGTTTTTTTGTTCATTTTTGCGCAAATTAACTTGCATCTACTTACAAACATATAGAATTCATGTTATTTTGTTAAGCAATGAAGGTACATTTAAATATTGCGTGCATAGCCACAAGTAACGAGTACAATTGCTCACATCGATACAAATACAAACAGACACCAAGAGAGATATAGACAACGCAACATCGTATGTATACGAGAAAAACATCTAGACTGAATAACAATTTGGAGGCTCTACTTGGCGCACAATAAGATTAATAAGCTAATCTCCTATATATTAATTGCTCGACGGCTACACACGAGGCAAATCAAAAATGAAACGCAAACGAGAAACAAAATCTTAAAACGCTCCGAACGAGAGAGTACGAGTACTTAATACAAAACATAGCTATATACGTGTAAATTAATCACAATCGAATTTGTTTGCTTTTTTTTTTTGTTTTAAAGAAATTATTTACAAAAAATACTTCTGACCACCCAGATCAGCCGCCAAACATTTAGTTTTAAGCTCGACGCCTTGACGCTTATACGCGCTCTGGACATTTGGTATGCACAATTTGTGCCTTGGGCTGGAGTGCAGGAGCTAGGACACCGACGCCACCAACGTCGGGCACCATGGCGGTGTGCACAATAATAGCTGGCTGATCCTCGCTTTGCGGATGCAGCTCGTGCGATTCGCCGGGTGTGAGACTGGCCAAGGCAGCAAGAAGATCGTGATTGACCAGCGGCTCACCCTCTTCACGCGGCTCCCAGCCTGCGGGTGGCGAGGCTGGAGGTGAGATAAGGAACTGTTTGACCGGCGCCGGTAGTTGTAGATTCTTGTTGTTAACAGGTGTCACTGGCTGTGCAAAATAACAGGTGATCACTGTCTTCTTGTTAAACTCGTATTGATGCAATTTGATTCGCGCGTTGGCCGCCGCAATGGCATTGTCATAGTTGACCCGCAGACGGCGAAAGCTACGCAGCCATTGGAAGGTGGCCGATTCACTGAATGTACGAAAGAGCTCCTCCATTGCGTGCTTCAGCTCTGGATTTGCAAACACCTCCGAGTGTATGTTGGTCACAATAATCGATGTGGGAAGATCATCAAATGAATCGGCATCTACCTTCGGATCTGTATCGTTATTCACATCGCCCTCGGGCGGCAACGTCGGATGCTGAGTAGAAAGACCGTCGGCCTCATTTATAAAAATATCCTGATCCGGTGATAGTTTGTCTATGCTTTCGCTACCACTGCTGTTTTGAGTTGATTTTAGCTTGCTGCTGTTGTTGTTGTTGTGATTGCTCCGCGGTATGGTCGTCGGCGTAGGTCCAACATCGCTAGCGTCTTCATCCACACTCGCCGAGCTGGAGGCATTGTTATTGGACTTGGCCGCGTCCGACATAGCTGGGCTGCAAACATTAAAGAAAACAAATCTATAGCTGTATCAAATTTCACATATAGATATATAAATAAATACAATATATCCATGCAATCTTTTTAAAAAACCTTTTTTAGTTTAATCGCATAATTTTTGCACAAACATTAAAAGTAAATCTTTCCAATAATCGCATTAGCAACACCATTTACTAAAAGTGCGACACCCTTTTTTGACGTAACAACACGACGACTACGCATAAAAAAAATTCCAAATAAGTTTGCGCCCCATAATAGTGCGTCAAAGCCAAAAATCTACAGATGTGTCTGAAAACATTCCGCCAGAAGTTTGTGGAATGCCACTGAAGTAAACTTAAGTATTGGCACGTGAAGGCAATCAATGGAGACCGACGCCACTGGCTTGGTGACGCACTGTTGATTCACAACAGCTCAAGATTTTATTGTTATGATTGGCTTTATATATATTTATATAGTAAATATGGTTTTATATACACACACGCAGAGTTGTGAGAAAGGAGCTGACTTTGGTGATTAATAACATTGGTAAATTTTTGTGAATGAATGAAAATAGGCTAAACTGGCGCGACAATCAATGCTTTGGCGTCAGAACAATGACGTCGTCATCATAGCCTTTGACTTAGTCCTTGCTGCTGTTGTGTTTATAGGTATATTTGCTGTTGGTGTTGTTGTTTTTGTTGTAGCCAGCACCTGTGACTAAGTTCAATTTACCGACGCGAGGCCAAAACTTTTAGCCTGTTTTCATTTTGATGATTACTTTTTTGGGCATAGCTAAGGCTTAGATAAGCGCTCAATTGTATGCTATAAAAATGTTTCCTTCCCGACTTGTTTTATAGCTGCGCTCCAGTGCGCAAATAGTTCAGCAAATATACATTGTGTTGATTTTAGTTGGAGTAATTGAAGCTAAGCATAAATACTATTTTATTCATATTTCTATACATAAGCTTAGTCTACAACAATGCAGAATGTCGATTAGTTACTTTGCTTTGCTTTGCAAATAAACGGGGGTAAATAATGTTTGTTTAACCCTACAATAAAATAATGTTTGTAAATTAAATTAATACAAAAAATCTTGAATATATGACATTCATACATCAATTTTATTTTTAATATAATTCAATTTACAATTTATCACATTTCAAGTTAACATCTGTTGACAAATTGGTTTGAAAGTTTATCCGCTTTCTACGAAAAATTTGTATCAATTGATAAATCAATTTATGGATTCCATTTAAGCTTCAATCATGTTGATTCCATGTAATTGAACTTTTTGGTTTTTTTTGTTTTTTTCTGTGCTTGACGCAAAAAACTAACCTTTTCTACTATTAGTTTTAAATAAGCAGCTTTAAAATAATGGTTTAAAAAACACGGCGATATTGTCATGTTTATAATGTAAAAACAAATTTTTTTCAGATGCTTAACTATTTATTTACTACTATAACGCAATAACGACTGCAAACAAATACATTATACAATGTACAATAAAAAAAAATATTTTCATCACGCTCTCGTATACCAAATTGAATATTTCCATTGATTGATTTTCAGTTATTCAAAATAGATTTTCTAAGTGAAATTGCTCAAGGTTGGCACAATTGCGGTTTGTTTTTCATTAAATTTAAATGCAATTACGAACATGGTCGATGAGCTATAAATGGGGTATATTATACCAAATTGACACATTGCACGGGTACCGGCGCAAGCCAAAGGCAACTGTCAAGAGCAGATTTCAAAGCGCGTCGGAGGACCCCTCGACTTATACCCTTGCTACCGTGCCGGACACAATGACCGCCCGTAGAGAAATGCTTAGCTTGTTGTAGTTGTTGTCGCATGTTAGTTTTTTTGTTAGCTTAGCTTAGCGTATGTCGACCAGATGCAAACTATGAGACCGATAGAAAGTGAAATAAAAACAATGCCCAAATTTAAATAAGGAACCTCAAAAGACGACACCGAAGCAGCAACGTCGATAGCAACAGCGACGAGTTGATCTATTTCTGGATGATTGATTTCCTTGAAAACACACACACACACATACCAAGCTGCTACTCATGCGAAAGTTAAGCTACTGTGCCGAATGACGTATGCATTTTTTTACGTTCATTGTTTCAGGAGTCGTTTCATTGAATGAGTTGTTAGCACTATCTAATAAGAAATAAGAGAAAAACAAAAACGGTTAAAATTGCAAGTAAGCTAACGCACAAGGAAATATGGGCGGACTTTCTAAACGACCGGCTTGCATGCAAATTGTTTGGCTCCTGTACGACGTCATCATTTATTTGCATGTTAAACTAATGGCAATGTACTTCAAAAATGAATACGCCATAGAAGCAAAACGAAGGGCTAAAGTCTGTCTTAAAATATGTACATATATGTATGCATGTCAAACTTACATACAGGCAAAGCAACGTCCAGTGCGGCTCAACATGATGATGAATTGCCTGACTGTCGTTATTCTGCGACCTTCATTCATTCATAATTGCTGTCATCATTATATCAAGTGGGTCCCAGGCACATTATAAGAAGCCTTATGGTGTCTCTCCCCCAACCCAAAGGCAAGCAAATCTTGTAACAAACTTGGGCGCTAAAATTTGTTGCGCAACATGTATTTGGCGCACAGATTAATATAATTTTAAACTACGATACCATGAATAGTTCAAAGAAATTTGTCTCTAGTTATTAAGTCCCTCAGGTGATACAGATGCAGATATCTACCAGATTACCAAGTACGACACTTTTGTGCAGGAAGCTCTTGCAGTTGCGTCCTTGCTTAAGCCCTAAAAGTTCGAAGAAGTCTTTGAACTAATCTAAGTGGATTGCAGTGTATAAACGTGTAAGCGTGTTTGCCAACAGTTAATCAGCCGGAGTGCAAATGCAACTGCAAAACTCTATATTGTTGCCTTTCACTCTTTAGCGGTTTGTTCATGACAAAAATCAAACACAACATGTTTCAATGTCAATACGTGGGATAATCTAATTAGATTTTGCAAAGCAATTCGAAACGGGCTTTGCACACGGCAGTTGAAATATGAATATGTATAAAAACATGTGCATAATTTATTTTATTTTAAAATATAATTATAGGGTTTGAATTTTAATAAAGAAAGAACCGGACCAAAAAAAATAAAAATGAAATAAAGTATAAATAGAAATTATATAAGAATATGTTAGTTGCTAGAAAATAGAGAATATATGATTAAAATAAATACTTAATTATAAAAAAAGTAATATAGAAAATACATAATTGATAAATAAGTAAAAAATGGATAACAAAAAAAATATAATGTAATACAATCAAATAAAATAACCATAAAAAAAAAAAAAAAAAATGAAGTATATTAAATATAAATAAAAAATTAAAAATGAAAAATTAATAAAAAAAGAAAGACCTGCAAGACTACAAATTAAGAAAAAAAAAAAAATAAAAAAAAAGAAAACAACACAAAAAAAAGTAACGGAATAAAAAGAGAATAAATTAATAAAAAAAAAAAAAAGTATAATAAAAAAAAAAAAAGAAAAGAAAAAAAAAAAAAAAAAAAAATTTTTACATATACTACATACATATTGCAGTATGCTATATAAACGCATTATGCACAGCCCGAAATTTAATTAAAAATTGCATTTGCATCAGCCTGTCTAACTGTTTTTACAACGTTCATTGAGTTGTATGCCGCCGCGGCTGATGTTGATGCTGATGCGTCGTTTATTGCGGTTGCATCTGTCAGTCTCAATGGAGATTTTAAGCGTAACCGACTCGTTCATCACATATGAAAAGTTGTCAGCACATTTTAGCACACACACACACTCATTGCATTAACAATTGCAGCGACTGTGGCTGCTCTGAAAGTTGCCGCAGGCTAACTTTACCTGACAGCCCAAAGGTCAGAGTGTGTGCATCCCAAAGGCGTTCATCACGAGGCTCGTGTACAATTATGCAGTCTTAAATTAAAAATAGATAAAAACGACCCTTAAAGAGCGAAAAGAGACATCTCAAAGTAAATTTACATATTTGTTTTATATGCTTGTCTTTGTTTAGAATTCTTAAATTTTAAATCCAAGAACTCAGAAGCAGTAAATGTTTATACATTTTTTTTTCATTACACATATTTATATAAGATGGGTTTAATTTTAAAAGCTTTGAATATTGTGTTTAAAAGCAGTCTAAAAGCAGTTGAATATTGTGTTTACGACCATCAAAATGTTGTAACAAATGAAAAATTTAGAGAAAATCAATTTAAGAAACAATTTTTCTCTGCAACGTAGATTGCAGCGCACGTCAATGTCTGTTTGTATACTTGTGTTCAAGTATGTTTGTAAAAGTAATTGTGAATGCATGTCAGCTTGACTTGAAACTGGGTGGCCAGTTTAAAGCTCTCATAGTTATTGTATAATTGTACTAGCAATCTTTGGCCACGCGGTTATGTATTGCAGCTTTAAAAAATGTTATCCAAAAATGTTTGTATGGGCCAAGTTATGTGTGGAGCAAAGGCGATAAGGTTTTCTATACATGTGTTCATTTGATTTGGAGTTTTTAAATGACTTGAAATTTGTTACTTGCAAATCTGTAGATATTGGCACTTCAGCCTCGACAATATACCTACATATATATGTATAAATATATTTTAAACAACCAGCATTTATATTTGTTTTCCCAATGGGAAAAGACTGCGTTCATTAATATTAACTCTCAATAACCATTTATAATTGCTTTCTCTATTACAAAAGACTTCTCAAAAACACACACAAGAGCTGGAAAAATGGATTTCAGTCGTCTCTATTATTATTAACACAACAATGAATGTGTATGCTCTGCAGCCATTGCTTACGATTTAAATCTAGTATTTAATAGCGATATATCAATTCGTTGAGCTTTTATTTCACGCCAACTTCTCGAGCTATTTCCATCTCTCTGGTCTTAAACGCAACCACCTTAAACTTGGCCAAGCTATTCATAACGTTCTATGTATAATTGAGCATCGTGTGACGCGTGCAACCAGTCAGCCAGCAAGTTGCATGTGATGGCGACTTGTGGTTGGGTAACTTGCACAATGTCTTATGTAGGTACTATATATGTTTGAATGCAGTATGTTCATGCGGCGAATGCGTAATACTTATTTTCATATATGTTTAACTTTCGCACTAGACGAGGTGGGACGTCAATTGGGGCATGTCGCACGCAACAAATGTCACAGACTGGCAAAATGTGATTGCTATCAGTTGTGCCTCAGCAATACATCAAGCATTCACCCTAATTAGCAATTGCGGTTGTTTTTGTTGGCATTTCATTTATGTTGAATTTGTGTGCAAACATTTTTGTTTTTCTTCTCTGTCGTATTCGCATTTGGTTGCCTCATTAAACGCAATCCCGTAATCCATTTGACAGTTTGTTCTCGCATCGTCAATTATCGGCGATCCGCCCGCCCATTACTGCTAACTCATTACCGACTGGCAGACTGGTATACATAATACACCTATATATGTATGTACTTGCACAATCCACATACACACACACCCATGCATATGCTGCTCGCATGCCAGTAAGTGTGCCGTGTCTAATATATGTGTGTGTGTGTGTGTAATAGAACCGCCTTTGGTTGGATTGTTGCCGCTTTTCGACCTTTGGCATTGACTGGCTGCTAGATTGTTGCTCTTGTTGCTGCTGCTACAAGGCAACGATGCCTTAGCTTTAGTATTGTTGCTGCTTCAATTTCTGCTGGCTCAATGCCTTTGAACGTCATGACAATGGCAGGTTTTGTAATTACCCGACACTTTCATGAGCTGTTAGTAAAAATCGTTTACACGCCGATAAGCAGCCAACTAAAATCTTACTATTGTACACATTCTGATTATTTTAATAACTCAAAACTAATTATTTTATACAAATAACAAAAAATATGGATATAATAACAATTTTTACAATCATAATATCAACAATTTTTAAGAGGAAGTATTTTAATTATCTTTAATTGTCTTTCTGCTTAATCAGAAATTTATTATTCTTGTCAAGTGTTCTACTTGATTTGGACTAGGCACTTCAATTATATTTCGAAATCTCTTACTGTTAGGAAATATTATTCTTTATCAACCTTACATTTTGCAAGTCTATGCAACACGACTTAGAAGGGATGTTTGGAAAAAAAAGTCTTTAAACTGAAAACCATTCGCAGAACTATTGTTAATTTCTACACATTTGCATCCACTCATCTTTCGGTGAAATTAAGGTTTAACGCGAAAAGCTTCAAAGTTCGGTTGCAATCGAAATAATGAGTTTTAGGAACTACTTTAACTCACGCCTGCTACGCTGTATTATATAAGTTAATAGACTTTTATAGAGAAATGAATGTTGAACATTAAGCAGCTTTAGCGTGTGGCATATGGCGTAACAGTATTCTAATCAAAAATTTCCTAAGAAAGTGAGATTCTTGTTAAGTTGTTGTTATTCTTAGAATATGCTAAATGTCAGACGTTTACTTTTTGAGCGCAATTGAATAGCAGATGAACCCCCCACTCTATACACTAAGAGCCTTCGATGGTTATCGAGCAACCTTGAAGAGATATTTTGAAATATTTCTGCAGACAGGCCCCTTTGTTGCTGGTTGTCAGTAACAACTGTGGCGTGTCACAGATTTGGTACAAATATAGTTTCGTCAACTTTATGCAAAATCTATACGACATCGGACATGTGTTACCAAAACCCGAGAGTCGAACATCATAAGATGGATTAACAGTTGATTGTTTGATAGCAGTTGGTGCATGCATACACCTATTGCTTAAATCAGAAATTATTGCCAGGGTCGTTGTCATTGTCCGGCGCTTATCATTGACAGGCTGGCGCTGACGCATTAAATGAACCCGGGTTGCAGTCGTCAGTCGACAAGTTGTGCCCAGTTAAGCGACTACTCACTACTACAACTGATAACAATTAACAATTGTTATGATCGTTAATTGAGACATACCACATACGCATACAAACACACACACAAATTTAAAATCATCGTTGCATTGTAAGTACGACGATTCATGCCATAACAAGAAAAGGCTAGTTTTAAGTCAAGGCGTCATCAACAATGCCAATCAGCACACTGTTTCTCCATTGCGCTTCACTCGCTGCTGTGACGTCTATTCAATTGCAGCCGTCTTCTCTAGACAAACCGATTGACGAAAGAACCAGCCCGTATTCAACTCGTCAATTGACAAGCGCAGGCAAAATTAAGTAAGAACAAGGCGATTTCAAGAGAGCTTGACTGTGAGAAACCCTGTAGTAGTAGCTGTTACTTACGTACAAAATTTTAACCCTGTTTAACCCTCTATTTTCGAAATCCTCCTTGACAAAAAACAAATATAAAATAAAAAACATCTTATGTGGGCAATCAAAATAACAGAATAACAAAGCCTTAAGACAACAAACACTCAAAAGCCTATTAAGATAGTAGTCACTATCAATAATTTAACAGTAATACCAAATAAACATTACACAACGTTTCTGTAATAAATATGGATTAAGCTTTGCGTCAAAGAGTATACATTTTTAAATTGCTTCGATTGAAAATAAATGTATATGTGTATTTTTGTTTGCAAATCTACAGGGTATACAGAAACAAGAACAAAAGCGATCCAGACAAAAATAGCATAAGACGTGTCCAAATGGACAAAAAACAACTGATATAATAATAAAACGATGAGTTGAATTTATTTTAAAGTCTCTTCACATTTTTTGCGTCAGCAACGACGTAAAAGTGAGCAAATACTATGAATAATATAAAAGCAGAGATATACATATATAAATATATAGAGAAAAATACATTGGTCAACTCAATAAAAATACCAAAATCTTGAATATCTCATTTGATTTTGCCCTACATTGTTTAATGTCTATTTTAGCCCAAAGTCGCTACCCGATGATAGATGTTATCTGAATGTTTACGGATATAATTATCAGGGAGCTTTTCATATGATATGTGTGCATAAAATGTTATTCATGCAGACTACATAAATTAACGGTCTCTTAGATTATAAAGTTTAGAATACTTTTGAATAATTCTCGATTGACAATGTCTAGAGACAAATTGGCGACAGATTCAAAGGATTCTAAGTGGGCACTGTCCTGTATCCAGACAGACGTAGCTATGGAAACTAAGGTCGAGCTCAGCAAGATATTGTGCTGCTATTGTATGTTTTATGGGGGCAACAACGACAACAACGCCCACACAGAGACTGTAGTAGGAGGAAAGAGAGGCAACAAAAAAAAATATGAAAACATTTTTACAATATCCGATTTTATTTACATTTGTGAATTTATTGCTATTGGCTTTCAAGCTTTAAGTTTTGTCTCAGCTATTTTCCATTTTCCGATTTTCGTGCTTCCAAGGGAATTTGTTTTACTGCAAAAAACTGTGTCGGCAAAAAGCACAACGCTTTGCCCAGAGCAATTAACATTTCTAAACAAATACATCATAAGCAGAAGCAGCAGTAGCAACAAAACCAACAATAACAATCTTCACAACAGTAACGACGAATCTCCTCCATACAAGGACGTCGCCCATTTAAAATTCAAGTAGCAACAAACGAAAACGACACGCACACATGCAAAACAACAACAAAAACAAACAAAAGTGTAGGTGTTGGCGTTTTAAAGCTGCCAGCCACGGTCATGGTTGAAGGAACGCCTCCTTCAAAATGGACACACCAGCTGATAGCCAGACGCCGACGACAACATGAACGGGAAATTCAATAATACTTATGTACATATTAAACTACATACATTCGTATTTCTATAAAGAATTAAAAACAATAAGCCAAATGTTTCAATTATGACTATGAAATACGCTGCAAAAAGTAATTCAACAAAATTTACGGACTGTCATTAAGACGAAACGAGTTTCTATGATCATCAATAGTTGTAAATACATGTTAATAATTAAAAAATAAAAATAATAATATTACTACAGATATATTTTATGGTTAATATTGTAGTTAAAAAAAAGGAATACATATGCATATCTATGTGTTGACTCAAGTTCTTACTTAATGTGGAAAGATTCATAGGCAAATTAAGATAATAAAAGTAATTATTAGTGCAAGATAACATACTATGTACCTATACAATAATCTTTTAATGTATTTATTCATTTTCAACTCCTATCTGACAGCATGTTAGACCTGAAAAAATCCAAACTGATTTAAGGGTATGTTTGCAATTAGTTTGCGAACCCACGCATATAGCAGAAACGGAAAAGAAGATGCAGAATTGGATTGCAGAAATTCGCACACCGAATATTTTGTACACTTATTATTAATATACATACATATACATATACACATTATTTAACATACATTCAACAAATAAGCAACAACAATTTAAACGTATAATATAAAAATTAATGAGCATCCGCCAAATTTGTAGTGAAGTGTAGTTAAATGCTGTTGCAAGCAAAACTTGTTTATAAAAACGCGCAATTTATCACAAGCTTCACGACAAATTTCAAATGCTCTGCGAAATGTGCTACTCTTGTTGGTGACATATGAATTGCGGCGTTGATTGGAAATATGTATGGCATTACGTTACAATGCAAATTTGATGCGTGTGTTGCAAATGCAATGAAATCAAATTAAAGCGCAGCACAAGTAAAATGTTCAATGCTTATAAACAAAACGTGCGCATGTACTGTGCCTCCGCAATCAACAATAAATACTCGCGCAGCAGCAGCGACCGACAATAACAAAAGTTCCCTCACGAATGTACTTACATACATATGTATGTACATACATTTGCATATTTATGTACAAAGTTCCTTAAAAAACTTACATCGTTATTGGCGGCAACAAATGCATTACATAAGACTCTGTCGATTGCAATGCCAATAAAATCTTGATTTGCGTTTTTGGTTCTAAAAATCCATTAACTTACCGTTTACAAACAAATAAAGATTACGCCGACGACTGCAAAATTGTGTTTGTTTGTTTT
Source organism: Scaptomyza montana (assembly GCA_018904305.1). NCBI lineage: Eukaryota > Metazoa > Arthropoda > Insecta > Diptera > Drosophilidae > Scaptomyza > Scaptomyza montana. The sequence continues at coordinate 4,367,561 of JAEIGR010000001.1, forward strand.
TTACTTGAATACGGTAAGCTCGTAGCACCCAGAGTGGGCTGATAAGTGTTAGGATCCAGCTGTGACACCTTTTACGGTTTGTGTGTTTTGCAAATGTTATTGTCGTTTGGCATTTGTGCAGCAAAAGGAATTTTTATACTCTTAGACTTTGCGACAGTCGCGACGCGGTACAACCGTGCACTACAAATTTCGCTTTAACATTATTTTTGATAAACGCTGTGTGAACGCACGCAGTTATTGCAAAAATACTGATACTCATGTGAAAATGTGGTATTTCGCTATAAAATAATTTTTTTTAGTGTGGCAACACTTAATATTCGCAGCCAACTTCATGACATAGCATCTGACAGAGATGTGAGAAATTTTATTTGAGTCATACATATATGACGCCGATAATGAGTGAAAGTGCAAAATATAATTGAAATAATACTTTGAAGTATATTATTTTTAGCTTATATTGTCATTCTTTAGGTATATTAATATGCACATGTGCATGTGTACTGTTAATAATAGAGTAACATGTAAAAATCACGAAAATTTGTCACAGTTACTTAGGCGAAGTTTTAATTAAGTTGCTCATCTCTAATTATAAGTCGGTGGTGTGTTGACTTGGTATTTGTTTTTAATTTAAGAATTTACTGAAAATTCAATTAGAAGTGCATTTCCAGACAACAAAATGGCTAATGTTGAGTCGATGATTGTCGAAGAAAAGACGCAGGTCAAGCAGATCGACCGGGAAAAGGTTCGTTTTGACCGGCATACTTCATATGGCATATGGCTGCCGGCAAACAACTTTGCTTAATTGTTTCTACTTCTTGCTCGTATTGCAGACTTGCCCGCTGTTGCTGCGTGTGTTTTGTTCCACGGGTCGACACCATTCTGTGTCCGAGTACATGTATAGCAACGTACCTACCAATGAGCTGCAGATATACACCTGGCAGGATGCGACACTCCATGAACTGACATCACTAGTGCGCGACGTTAATCCCGATACCCGCAAGAAAGGCACCTATTTTGACTTTGCCATTGTGTTTCCCAACTATCGCAATAATCACTTTCAAATGCGAGAAATTGGTGTTACATGTACCGGCCAAAAAGGCATCGATGATAACAAGACGCTCGCTCAGGCCAAATTCAGTATTGGAGACTTCTTGGATATATCGATAACGCCACCAAATCGCATGCCGCCCTCAAGACGCCAGCGTCCATACTAAGCGTGCTAAGACAGCGAATTTACAGGCTATTCATATAATTTTCTTCTCACTTTCAACTTCACACACTCAAGATAATAATAAAGTACAGACATAATTAAAGATTAGTACAAAATAAGGCGACGACTTAAGAGCTAACCGGAGTGTTGGGTGTGTGTGGTATTAATTTCTGAATATATTGCTGGGACGCTTGGACTTCTTCTTCCCCAGCTGCGTCATATCGATTTCCAAACCGTTAGGCAACACAGCTCGATTCTCCTCGTAATTTATAAAGCCGTTCTCCTGCAGCTCCTCCTCATTGTTGCGTGCGTTGGGATCACACTTGATTCCCGTCTCATAGTTATACTCACGTTTGTTGCCATCGGGATCAATGTAGCCATAGGTGCCCCTTAAGAAGACGCAAGTTGCAATTTACATTTCAATCATAGACATACATATAAACAGTTCTTGCTAGGTTTACTTACTTGGTTATGCAGTTGGTGCCAATCATCTCCTCCTTAAAGGAGCCGTCGTCATTCTCATAGCCCCAGATGATGGCGCCATCCTCATTCTCTTCACGCCATTTGCGAATTGTTTGGGCGACGGGACGTTGACGACGCTGCTGCTGGTCATCGCTAAGCTGATTCTGATCAATAAGGGGACGCGGCTGGATGGGCTTGGGCCTGGGCCGGGAAACGGGCAACGGTGCTTGTGCCTCAGGACGCACTGAAGCTGAGGGACGATTGCGTATAACAGAGGAACGTTGTGGTTGTGGTGATGGAGAAGCTGCAACCGTAGGCGCTGGTCGCTCATTTCCAAAACGTTGGGAGTTCTCGAAGCGTCCGATCCCAAAGTCATTGAAGGCCACCGGCCGGTTGTTGGGTGTGGCAGGTGCGGGACGTTCAGCGAAACGTGAAGGCGGTGGCAATATCGCTGTCGGCTGGCTATCTTCGTGCTGGAGTAGCTGTTGTACCGGTGCTGTACTCTCGATTTGCTGCTGGCCACTTAGAAAAGCATTGGCCGCCTGATGGAACTGTGATTGCTGTGCTTGCGCCAGCTGCTGTTCGCGCAGCAGATTAGGCAGAAACAAATCCGGCTGCTCATCCTCAGCGGCTTCGGTAACCGGTCGCTCCTCCAGTTGTATGCGCTGTGTGACAGCGGGCAAGACTTGCTGCTGTTGGCGGAGGGGCGTTCCAGGACGACGCACGCGTAGCACCTGCCGCTGTGGGATCTGTGACTGCAACGGCAATGCACCTGGAATGCTCAGCCGAGGTGGATAGTTTTGGGCCTGGGCCAAGACAAAAACGCTGCACACCAGCTGCAAATTAAGATAGTCGGAATTTGGGCATTAAGACAGGCGCTTTAAATAGCATGAACTGAATAATTTGTGGGCCATGTTGCAACAGTTGCGCTTAGTGGATAAGCACGTGGTAGCTTTGTTTTTTTGGTTCGATTTACACACACGTCTAATTAACACTGTGCACTGTAATTAGCAATGGCACTTTTTAGTTTAAATTTGGCGCTCCGCATGCATTCCACAAAATGTTGCCATACCAAATGTAAATAAAGTCTTATTGACTTTGTGCCTTTTTGTGTTGTACTTCTTAAAGCTGCTGTTTGCTGCTTGTTCCCTACATAAACAAACTGGTTTCAATATATAAATATACTTATGTATATACGCTGCCTAAGTATTACAACAACAATTTGTTAATGTAACGCTGTGGCGGCAACAACAGCGACAACTACAACAAGAGCAAGTAAATGAATGCGATGCAATAAATGTGGAACATAAAGCAAATCGCAGAAATTGCTCGCCCGCCCGCCTTGCTGGCGATCGATCATAACAGGCAGCACAGCCACTACCAAGCACGGCCAACAACAGCCACATCAAATATCGGATTTTGAAAATCGTTCATGTTTTGTTTTTTGTTATTATTTTTATCGCCGTCTCGGGCCGGATTGCGTAATTTGCATGCCTCAGCAGTTGGCGGCGGTGTCGGCAGCCCAAAGTGGCACAGTCGAAATAGAAAAACCCCCATTGCGTTTAGCTATGCGAATTTTTTCGTGGCATGTGGAAACTGTTTTAGCTCAAGCACGCCGGGTTTCCGGTTCACAAAAACCAATTCAGTGTCTAGGACAAATGGCCGACGAGCCAATGTTCGATTCGAGTACTTTCCAAATTACCCGTCGATATATATTTTGAACTTTGGTTACATTTTTAATTAGCCGCCGCTTTAATTGTAAACGAGATCAGTAACCTAGCTATAGCCGGCAGCGACTGTGCTTTAAACAGCTGGCAGTTGCAACGCGGTTGCTTTTACGCGATTTGATACAGATATGATTTTTTTTTTTTTTTTACCACAATTCAGAGCTATAGGTTAACGCAAATGCAAAGTTATAATTGATTGAGAGATTGAAAATTTGTACTCAGCACCTGGTGTACAACTCATGTGGTTTTCCTAATTTTGTTTTTTTTGTTTTTATTAAATTTCTTACACCCATAGCTTGGTTATTAAGCATAAGTTAATAGAAGCATTGACTTTGATTACTTTTGTAACTAGTTTCTTGAACAAGTTTGATTCAGTTAATTTTGTTTACTCAATTCTATTATGAATCAGAAGGGTTGTATTTGGGGATCATTTAAAAATTTTAGTTGGTTTGATGGTACAGATATTTTAGGTTAGAAGCTAAATAAAGTTATCTCAACAAGCCTGTAAATAAGTACATAAATAAAAGTCTCTAACCTGGACATTAACCGGCTTATAATATTACAGTATTTGTAGACATGTACATGTAAATATCTAGGTCACATGAATTACTTGCTTTCATTAATAATAGTTAATGTGTAATATAGTTATGTATGTATAGATAATCAATTAATTTCTCTTCGTGCTGCTTTCTGCGTCTTAAGATTATGCAAATCTCTATTATGCATTCACTGCACAAATAAAAAACGTGTATATATAGTTTTTCAGCATGATTTTCATTGCTTTTCTTGGCCGGTATTGCTTTTGGCATTTTTTGTTATGTTGTGGGCATTCAAGCCAAGCATTCCAGCAGACACAATCAAAGCTTGGCTAGCTGCCCAACAACCAACTACCTGGTCAAGTGAACTACTGTTTGGCTAGCCGTTAAAATATTATTGAAAATAAAAGAGATTGAAAACCGGGCTTGGACGCTTTGGCAAACACTTGCGAGCAGGTATTCGGTTGCTTGGGGAACTTGATTTGATTTAATTACTTTTTTTGACTGCACCTCGGTGACATGGTTCAAGGAAAACGAAAACAAAATTGCCATTTTTTTTTTTAAATATGCCAGGCCAAGCCCTAAGTTAGCAGGTAGACTTTTATGTAGGTGTTGTCTGCGATCTGAATTAAGTGCGATGACTGCGACCGAATTCAGGATTATTATGCTGATATCTCATTAGTAACAATAACTTGGCTAAGGACTCTCAACCTTGAGTAAAGCTTGCCTGGTTAGTGACCGAAAGGGAAATAAAATTCGAAAAACCTAAGTGAATTCAACAAAATATAAAACCTACATCTCGCTCCCGATTTTGTTTCTCTTTACTTTTTTGTCGTTCAACTGGAAATAGTTGTCAGTACACTTTCAGAGCTGAAATATGTTTATGTATATACATACACTTGTGCATATTTATGCACATATATTATTTTATAAGTGTAATGTACTTTTGCGTTACGTAATACTCCAACATACTACGCCCAATTGCTTTATGGAGCAGCATATCTGTAATGCATAGCGGTGTTGTAGTGTTGGAGTTAAATGCATCTGTAACTTCATCGGCATCGACAATGTAGATGCGTGCTGAGAATTTGCATTTAATGGATATGTGTGCAAGTGTATGAGTGTGCAGCTGGGTGCGTATTTTCGAATCGTCTAGTAAGTTAGTCAGTGGTTAGTGTAAGTGAGCCCGGCCAAATAGCGGCAAACGACCTTGAGACACATAAGCCAAGCACAACAACTTGCCGTGACTAATTTTGCAGTTAATTCATAACATAACTGACTTAAAAATGCCAAACAAATTGCCAACACATACAGCTCTATTTTTAACAATTAAAACATACTTATTTATCTCTTTAGGTGGAAGCTTATTAGTCTAAAGGCTATTCGGACAAAGGCTTTGGACAAACTCCACACATCAAGCAATCAATCAGTAACATTAATATCCCATTACCAAAGATTTTCTTGGTAGCTTGCTGATTTTCGTTGTTGTCTCTATATTTTTTTTTACCAATTTGTTTTGGTTAAAAAAGTATTAATTATATTATGACTTTTATTTCAATGCGTTATAACTTGAGAAAGGCTGGAATCAACTAACTTAAAACTCATTAATTTATAATTTGAACATGCATTTTCTGACCTATAAAGCTGTTGATTCATTGCACTTCAAACTTTTTAAAAGGAGCGAAGAAAAAAAATTTAATAAAATCTTTAACCTCAATATTTGAGTTTCTTTAAACTACTACGTAAACATATTTTTTTTACACTTGAAAATGTATATTGAATTTTTTCCTGTTAACAATATTTTACATTTATGAACTATTCAGTTACTTGTCTTCTTTACTCAAACTCAATTATATTTGCATGAATATTAAGTTGTTAAACTCGGAATGTTTGTTTTTTTTTTAAAGGTTTTTTTCATAATATATATAATCTTTTAAATAGGCAATACTGTGCGCTTTATCGCAAGCTCAAAAATAGTTTGCCGCACTGCCAAGATTTAAAGGGGCGTAGCCACAAAAATGCTCGTTAAATATTTGTGACCCGAGGGCTTGGTTAACCAATTTTTCAATTGAAATTCTTTGGTATGCAGACAATTGTTAATGATTGAATCGAATATTTATGATATCGGCGATTTGCGTTGTTTGGCTTTTTCTTTTTACGATCGGCAACAAAATGTCAATTGGCCATATTAAATTGCTAATTGCATCACATTGAGCTACAAGTACGAACACACACACTTTCTATAAAATGCAAATACACAACACAAATGTCTCAATTGCTGTTCATAGAGATCGAGATCTTAAGCTTCAAACCAAACGACCTTGGTAAGTCTCATACGCATACGAGCCGGACAATTGCATTTATTATGCGCACTTATGAGAGACTTAAATTGATATAAATAATTAATGTAAAAGCTTGTGCTTTTCAATGCAAGCTTACCGTAATTAGTTGTAGTTTCATATTGTTGATTGTAGCTCCAATCGTTGGTTAAACACTTCCGTAAAACTCCAATCTCTGGCTTATTGACTACACACAAAATTTCAAGCAAAGAAAAATGCTTTAATTTCTTGAGACCGTCGTGGTTTGGTTACGTTATGTCTGCCGTTAAACGTTGAAATGCTGGGCGCCCAAGCTTCGCAGTCAGTTTTATAGCCACGCCGCAGCTTTGTGTCTGTCAAGCCCAACACACACCTGAATATTTATGTGAGGCGTGTTATGGCTGCCTTATGAACGTTTAAACAGTTACCGCTGTTAACGCATCTTCAAATGAAAGTGAACGCAATGATATTTGCAAATGTGTAACTGATTTTGCATTTTGTCTGCACTGAGAATTGTGTGAGCTACGTAAACGTGATTCAATTTTAAACTACATATACCGCGATTTTGCATAAAAAATACAGACAGGTGGCAACACTTTAAATTGAGCTTTGGTAGTTGGTTGTTGAACGAGCTTAAGGCGGTGTGCATTGTTGTCAACGTCTTCACAGGTACATAAAAAGCTTAAATAAAGCTTGAAAGCCTAACAGTGCGTATGCGTGATGCATATAACATTGAAAAAGGTGACTGTATTGGCTAAATAAATATTCTGTAGCTTTTGTTTTCTTGATTAAAACTAACATTATATTTGAGAACTGTCAACTTATACTTAAAACTTTAAACAATTTTGTCATCTAGCTGAACTAAGTGTCATACTACCTACAAAAGTAGGTATTAAAATACATACATATATCAAAATAAATTACAAAAATATGCTCTTTATTTTAAAGCGTACATTTAATTAAATTGAAGTATAAATATATTTTAAGAAAAAAAGTATGCTAAGAAGAGATTGAGAAGAATGATTTTGTGAGGGCCCATTGACCAATATTTCCAATATATCACAGTTAGAAATTTATTAATTTAAGCCAAGAGAGAAATACTATTCAACGTCCTTCATCATAGCTATAGCCGTGGCACCAATTAAACCAGACACTCCCATTATATTAAGAGGCAGCAGGGCATCATAATGTTCCTGCAATTATAAAACAAATTCCACTTAGATATTTGTAAAAATGTGGGTAAAAGTTGAAAGCTTACCAACTGCCACAAAGAGGGGACCAGAATGAGTGCAATTCCTGATGCCAGATTTCCCATTCCGACACCAAAGTTACGTACAATTGTTGGATACTGCATTGCCGTGAAGGTGGGTATAATGGCATTATTGGCACCAATTAAACATTTTGCTGGAAAGATACAAAAAATCAAAAGATGACATGACAAACTTCGTACACAAATACATAGTTTCAAGATTGTGTGGAGACCCACCTATAATGGCCAAAGCAATGATGCCTGTTTGGTTATGCTCTCCTTGTGGCACCAAATTGGTAGCCAGACAGCAGAGACCCGGCAGCAGCATGTAGCCCAAAAGACTGCGTCTTATGCCTACCTTGAGCACAATGAAAATACTTATACATATTGATATTGCTTCAATGCTGCCGGCTACAGCGCTGTTCACATAGATATTTCCACCCAAATTGCTCAGATGCAGCGTAAGTCCAAAATAGATGATGATTAGTGTTAGCCAAATGATCAAAGTGAGCACTGTGGTGCGCCAGTATTTGCTGCCAAAAACAACAAGAATAGGATTCGCATACAGATCCAAGTCATGTGAATCCATTTGAGCCTTAGTCTCCTCACCGGGAGTGGTGATGCCAACAGCTTGTGACTGCTCCCCTTTCTGCGCAGCCATTGGCACAGCCGCTTCCAGTGTCTTTTGATAGTTGCTCGGCAGCGTGGTGCCATTCATTTTGGCCGCCCGCTCAACCAGACGACTCAGCTCCTCGAGGCGACCCTGTGCCAGTAGCCAGCGTGGTGATTCCGGCAGCCAGTACCTATTTGAAAACATAAAATCAATGTCATTCCCTTAACATTTTTATTGCCTGACCGACCACTGACACTGTGGTATTTTTCATTTTCGATTCAATGATTACAAGTGCGATTTCTTTACCAACTCTTAGCCACAGAGAATGTGGCTAATCTGACGGTTTCTGTGATAAACAACAAGGAATGCGTGGAATGTTGATTTGTCCGTTTGAAATCTAATTGATCCCACACAACAAAATGCTGTCAATCGTTGGTCAGTGGCTGTCAGGAATTTGTTACACATTTCGTTTTTACTTTGATACAAAATGCGAACGTGAAAATAACAATAAAATGGTTGGTTAAACTTTTTACTATTTTTTTTTTAAGCTCGACGCACTAAGAGCGGCCTCAAGTCACATACAAAACTCAACTATAAACTATAAACAGTTTACAACTTAACAAAAAACGTGCACTTGGCAAGTGTTTGCCGCCAACAATTTGTTTCATTAAGTTTAATTAGCCCCGACAAGTTACGAGTAATTCAAATACCTTTGTGTAAGCCATTACGTTAAGCAGATGACATAAGGGGAATTTCCTGAACATACATATTTAAATTGGCATATTCTAAACACAAAACTTTAAGTTGCTATTCTATATGTTAATAGTTTTATTGATAAAACACAAATTTAACTGAATGTTACGTATGCAATAAATACACCAGGTGGTGCAAGTAAAATGATTAACATTAAATTCCATTGTTATTTAATTTGAAAGTTGAGTAACTCAAAAAGAACAACAAAAAGTTTGAATTTATAATCTTAGGTATTTTTATAAAAAGTATTAAGATATTGTTCAACTTAAAAATGTTCCATGGAAACCATTAAAGAATTTATAGTTATGACTAACTAATTTGTTGCAGTTTGACAACTTTTTTTTTTTTAATTGATAAGCTTTTTACTTTTTAATGAACAATTTATTTTATGCATACCAAATGGATAACATGACCAACCATGGCCAGGATATGACCAGTTGCAGAGTGCGCCAATCTCGGATGAGGTAAGCAATGCCAGATGAGATAACATAGGAGATGGCGACGGGCAAAATGTTTAATATGCCGATTATGGTGCGCCATTTGCCGGATACCAGCTCGACGACCAACACGAAGCTTACAACAGTCACGGTCATTGATGCGAATCCAATTATAACACGTAGCGACATGAACATGGCCACCGATGTTGAGAAGGCCAAAATTCCACCTGTGACAGGTGAGAGTGAGAAAGAGAGAGGGTCAGATGCGAATGCCAGGTGCAAGGCCAGGCACGTAAATAAGAATGTAAAGTCAATTAAAATCCATGCAGCTAACACATGCAAATGTGTAAAGCCCTATTCCTAACAAACACACACGCACACACACACACACACTCACCGCAGATGTCGCATGCTGTGCAATAGTTTCATAAAAATGACAATTAGAAAATGAACGTTGCTCGAATTGTCATGGCTGCTCCCGGACATGCAATTTGCGCAGTGATTGCTCTATCAACTATTTATAAGAACTTACCAAAAACGGTTTGTATGCTCACAAAGACCATCAATGTGTGCCGGCGCCCAAACCGATCTGAGATCCATCCCGAGAGCACCGCACCAGCTGCAGCGCCTATCAGAAAGCACATTTCCACAACGCTGCTTATGTTATTGCCACAAACTAGCCCAAACTCTTCGACCAGAGTCTTGGCGTCACCATCAACATCGGAGAACTCGAATTGCTGGCACTGTCTATAGCCTATCTCGCTGGCATTGCTGGGCCAATTGATCAGCTTTCCGTTCTCCAAGATAAGCTGACTATAGTCAACATCAAGCAGTTGGCAGACATTCGTGCCCTGACTGAGATTACGCCATTCCACACTGTCCAGCTCTTGCAGATTTGCTGGTCTGGCACACCAATAGTCCTTTGGAGCGGTCTAAATTTTAATAAAGTTAATTATAAAAATAAATCTACATATTTGAATTTGAATGTTTAATAAGCTGATTGGGAAAATAGTTCAGCTAAATCCATAAACGGGCTTCAACTTCATAAATAGTTGTTGTGTTTAACAGTGTGCTAAATTGTTATTATTTGTTTTTGTTATCATCAAATAACTTCTAATCAATATAATCGAATAATTTGCAATATACTTTATGCAGTAAAAAGTGCTAAGCAACCAGTGTTGTTAAAATAAACACTGTGTCGATGACTATGAAAGGCTTTTAAAAACAATAATTTAATATTTTATAATGACTTGTCGATGAAAGTGCAATTTTTATTCAGTATGTAATTACGTTAATGTTGATCACATGCACTTCATAGTATTTTAGACTTTTCAGATAACTTTACGCCTATGAACAAGACTTAAATTATTTACTGGTCGTTTATTATTTGTTTTTAACAAACAAAATAAATTTATATAATTATTATGATTGTAAAAATATATTACACCAATTAAAAGTGTTGATATTAAAAAAGATTTAAACACCATATTTAATAGCCCCCCAAAATTTTAAAAAATAATAGCCAATCTGACGTCGACAAAGTTTTTTATTATTAGCGTGTTATGGCCTACAAAACTTCGCAAATCATTCAAGGGTAAAAAAAAGTATACTTTTCAAAACCTTATTGCAAAGTATGTATTGAGTGACGTTTAGGGCGTAAACATTGGACTTATGTACATACAGAAAAAACATATAAAAGCAAATAGAAACTCTAACTGTTGATTTATATAATTGCATTCCTTTGTACGCCGTTAAGTGATAATAAATAATATAACACAATTTTATGTTCAGATGGAAATAAACAGTTTACAAAGACCACAGTTATATAATGTGGTCTACTGCCTAGATCAGATGAGGGTTATTAGTGTGCCCTACATTCAAAATGAGTTTAAAAATTCCAACATACACAATTTTTAATTGTCTTAAAAATTTTTTTTTTATGCTCACCAATCGATAATTTCATGGTAGGCAATGTTATTATTAATTAGTTAAAAGCATTTACCGTTTACGATGGCAATTGAAAACTGATTAATTATCGCTGCATGCATTTGTATTTGCTTTTATTTTATTGTCGGCCGTTTTGCGTTTGGTCAATGTTAAATGTAAGCTACTAGCATGTTAAATAGTAGTATGCAGGCCAATGACTTGGGAATGAATATTGTACAGGGCTATTACAGAATCTATGGGAAACTGATAAACTTTTGATAGGCTACAAACGCTGTTTGCTGGCTGCATGGCTGCCGAGTTAGTTGGGATTGCCTGCTGGACTTACTGATGTTGCCAACAATGTAGGCAATTAACAGGTATACATCAATAGAATAACTGAGAGGCAAAGGTTATTCACCGGACTCAAGTGTGGATTTGAGCAACGACAACGGCACATGGGGCGTATACGTTATACGGTCGGTCAAGCCTCAACAGGTTGATTTGGCTCCGTTTGGCACGTGCCTCCATTAAGCGTTGTTATTGTGCTTGTTGTTGGGTTTGCTTACTTTTATGAGTGAGGAAATGGTTTCAAGTTCGAGTTGGAGCTCGCACAAAAACAATTTCAACAGCAGCCAACAGCCAGACAAATGGAAAGTGATTTAGTTGCTAAATTAAGAGAACAAGTAAAAGTAAACGTTCTTCAAAAAACAGCTGAGCAGGCATTTTAATTGATATGGACGTATAAAACGGCTGCATTTTTCTTGTTATTGTTATCTGTCTGTGCCGTGCTCGTAAGCCATAAAATGTTTGCCGTGTCCGTTGTATCACTGGCTTTGAGTGCTGCGGCACTTGTTTGTCACGTTTCAGGCATTTGCATTGGTTCACCAACCAATGGAATTTTATAGCGTGGGCTTAGCAGCATGATCACCACCAGCCTGCAACCTGTAACCACAACAGGCCAACCCGTCCCCGGCATGTGTTGCACACTTTTGATAAATTGGTTTGCAGATACATATTGCACGAGTTCGCACCGATTGTTTTCTTGATATTTTTATTGTTTTTTTTTTACACCTGATTGCAATTTATTCTTATGACGACATCGAGCACACTGGTCAGCAGTTAAGTTTGATCAACTGTTTTTATCTACTATTGTTAAGAGTCTACAATTTAATAATCAATATTCTATTGGTATTGTATTTAAGTTGAAATTCCAACTGACAATGCCGTTTGTTTATAGGAAAGTTGGCGTTAACTCATTTCTTAGGTTTAGCTAGAATACTTAAAAGGTAAATTTACTTATTTGAGAAAACAAAAATATTTACTTTCGGATCTGAGCTTGGCTAAATTTTCATGTGTGCATTTTGTTTCCGTTTTAAGAATATTATTTCGTACAATATGTTTTTCTTCTTTTTTTTTTTCAAGCGCTTAAACTATATGACTTAACAGTTTTTAAATTAAGCTAAACCCCGCACGATTCAACTGTTAATGTAATTTTAGGCCTTAACACCCAGGTAAAAAAAACCACTGTAAAATCATTGTATCATTGATATAGCAAATATTTATAGATTATAAAAATATATGGATGTGCATACATAAACTTTTCCTAACGTAGTCATTTATATAAGAACAAGTATAAATTTCATAAGTAAACTGCAACCAGTGTGCCTGTAGTTAGCAGATAGTCTGGCCCAGAAATGTTAACTGATTTTGTTATTATTGTTGTAGGTTAATTAATATATTTAGACATTTTGGCGGTCGCAATTTGCCCGAGGCTTGAGACTATAACCTTTCAAAGTTAACCTTGGTTGTCTCAGCATCAAGTGGGCACCTGATATAGATCAGTGGGAGTGGAAACTAGCTGAAAACTCTTGCAGTCGATGCAAATTTATGATGCAAACTCTGCTGAAGTGGGTTAATTGTTAAAAACATTTGCTATCGCATTTGACAACCCTGCGAGACTCTCACATTCTCACAAAAGCACATTGCTAGCTGGTCAGACTGGAATAAAATATGTGGTTACAATTTTTGGTTCAGCAAACGTGTTTAGCATTAAGAGATGAATAACAAATACATGTGTGTATTTAAACGGCGCTTTGGGCTACTTGAAACACAATATAGTAAGTCACTGAACCAGCTTAAAGTTGAAAGTGATCATTAAAAGAAAGAACGCAAATGTTTAATTTTATGAAAACAAAATTAAGTAAGAGCATAAACTCATTTGGTGATATAGCTTTAACTTGTCGCTATAAATTACCAACTTGCACTTGGCCGGTAACACATAGAAATAATAAACAAAAACAAGTATTTTATTTAAAGCAGTTGTTGGGGCTAATCAATTTCTATTGTATAGCGTTGAAGCGCAACGCCACCGACTAATATTGGTAACTTATATGGCCCCCTTAAGGTCTCGCTTTGCAACCACTCACCTGAAACACAATGACGAATATGTGGAACGTACAAATGGCTTGCAATGTTGATAGTAGAGCACACCACATGCACTGCCACCGGCTGACGGAGCCAAAAAGCTTTTGCAACGTCTTCATTTGAAGTAGCTCAAACTGCTCTTCGCTGAGGGGCGTTTCGCGCAGCATGGGCGACAATTCGCCGACATTTGTTTCAAGCGCTTGCATACTGACGGAACGTAACACGCACGTTTTAATTTAGTTTTTCGACAAAAAATAAAGTCAACCGACTACGACTTGCGACGCAAATAAACTGACTTATAATGTTTTGCGAAAATATATTTTTGTTCAGTTATTACAAACGAACACAGATTCTTAATCATATGCAAATTCTGTGCGTATTTTATGAGAGTTTCGGACCAAAAGGCGAACCTAAAGCGCGCACTTTACTCTTCTAACTGAGACGATGTGTTAGACTGCCTGGCAGGTGTTGATAACTAAATGGAAGTCAGAGTTGCACAGGTGTCCCACCACAAAAGATTTTCCAAGCGGGCATCAAGATAAAGTTCAACAAGCTGACGATCAAATGAGTTGCGCTTAAAGCTAAGCATAAATTAAGCAACTTGAGCGTGGAATTCAGTTGAGCTTACAAGTCATTGATCTGGAAATCTCAACGTTGTTAAGGGAAAGAGCAGCAAGAGAGAGTTTGGAAATTCAGCTAAGTGCATTATGCTTTTTAAAACTTCAGTGTTTGTTATAATAAATCTTAAATTCGTTGTTGTGACTTGAAGACTGCTTTCTGGTTTGAAAAGTCATGTACATCAAAAACTTAAACATCACTTCATTAATTTACTTTTATGTTCATCGATTTTCTTTGGAGAAAAATCGATTGGAATACTGTCCGTATTGTCAGCTTAGAAGCTTAAAGCTGCACTTCATTTCAAGTTATTATTTCTCATTTTTGTATATTTTAAGCAAGTTTTAATGCTTGGTGCATACATTTGAATGACTTGCATAAGTCACTCAAAATACACAGCTACAAAAAATAAGTTCATCTCTGGGGTCTGAATTTGTGTACTGCATGTTCTGGGGGTCACTGCATCTGAGTCTCCGTTTTTTAAGAGATTTTACATATAGTAAACATAGTCAGAACACCAGATCAGATTTTTCGTTTGTGGCTGTGTTATTTTATATCTGTCTAAAGATGGGCTTGGCTCAGAAATGTCGAGAGAACCGCTGGCAATTTCGGACTGGGCGTGGTGAACTAAATTTCAAAAAAAAAATGTTTCTTTAAAAAATCTCTCTGTTCCGAAAATCCATGGGAATATTGAGATTGATCGGGTGAGGTGTGGTTAAGAATATGCTAATTATTTGGATTTGCTAAAAATTTTAATGTTCCGAATCTTATTTGATCTTTTAAGAATACATATGAGTTGCATTAACCTTTATAATTCATAGTTTTCGTTTATTAAATAATAATATGTGATTTAATATGATTGTAAGTTTTGGATTCTTACATCATACATATTAAATAAAACTTTGTTAAGGTAGACTAGCTATTAAAAAAATTGCAGCTCATAAACAATACCAAATGATTTTGGGTTGCAATATGCAATCATGGAATGGTAAATAGCTGTACTTAAATATCTTTCAAAATATTAATGTTGCAATTGTCTTCAGTATTTACTGAGCCACTTTTGATAAACCGAATGTGTCAAGGTATTGTGTGGCTTGTTTAAAATTTTTTGTTATGTGCACCTTCCCAAATGCCCATTCGCACGCTAGATGATTATCTTGATTACCATACACTGAATCGAACAATCAAAGTAGTTATATCGACGATTGCAATTGACTAGCATGCAAAAGTACTTCACAGATCCGCGCAGTGACAAATGATGGCAGATAGCTTAGAAAATTCTGAGGCCCATTAGGTGCGTATGAAATACGATGCCAATTGCAAATTGATCGAAGGTTACGCACGAGTGGTTTTTCGAACCACACGCGACACCGTAAATGGCGAATGGCCTACACTATTGGTAATTTGAAGATACAGTGAGCCAATTATTACTCGCCAACACCAAATGAAACGTTTTGATTTCACCGAATTGTTGATTGCACAACATAAATAACAATGTCAAGTGCTGGCATATATATAAATACCAGATCAAATCGTCATAGCTTTTATCTAATCGCAATATCTTATTGTTTTACCGAAGTTACCAATTGCGCACTGCGGGGAGCGGTTTGTTAAAACGTTAATAAGTTTTTATAGCGTTGTAAAGTTTTTATAACGACTGGAATATACTAAATAAGGTTTATTGTTCCAATAAAATATCATTGTCTTTTGATTGCGTATAGCTATTTGCTATAGTTTAAGGCTTTATTTTAAAGAAATAAATTGTTTTAGTTACAAAGACAGCCATCTAATTTCTATTAGTGTGCAGGATCGTTAGTAGGCTTAATGTCATGGAATATGTTATATTTATTTAAAAACTTTTGATAAAACCAGCTGTTAAAGTTAATTTTGCTAATTTTTTGTAAAACACTGCCATAAAATTTGATCCTATTCTATATGTGTTTACAAATTTCAACTCAATACACTAATTTTTTTTTTGTTCTACTGATAATGTAATTTTACGTTTGGAAACCTTATAAAAATTTAATACGCATTGTAATGAATGGGGTTTTTTTTTATATTCAAAGACTATAAAAGTAATGACTCAACCGATAAAAAAAAAAAAACAACACGAAAACACTTGTTGCAGTCGGTCTTCCGAAACATAACTTTCGTTTTACATCACCTAGTAAAAGACCAATCAAGCAATTATTTAACTGTTGCAAAGCATAATTGCCCTCGATCGGTGTTAGTTCACAAAACCCAACACAATACACCAGAAAATTTGGCTCCGATATTGCGACGCAAATCAACTTTGTAAATATTTGGCAATCCATATAAATAAAAACTCACCTGAAACACAAACATAAACAAATGAAATGTGGTGGGTAATTGAAACAAGCACAATAAAAATGTCCACAAGAAGCTCCATTTGCGATAGTGCCCCAAAAAATTAGAAAGCACATCGCTATCGACGTCTTGGCTAAGATCCTTGACGGGGTGAGGCATTGTCAAGGGTACAGCCATGAGGCTGACCTTCTTTAAGTCATCCGAATGGCGACGAAAGTCCATTGCAATAACACTTATTTCCGGTGTGCCTGGCGCTGGCTTTGTTTCGCGGTAACCGCCATAAAGGTTTGAATCGAGGCTGCCGCGTGAGCTACCAACGCAATCGAAATTCAGGGAACCGCGTCGCAGCACACCACTCATATTGATATCGAGGAACAAGCTGTAGCACAAATGAACGTATCACTTAATGAAAATGTTAGCGTTGTTTGTTTGCTTCTTTTTTTTTAATTTTTATTATTTGCTGATCGATTGTATTGCTTGAAGTCGCGTCGTTGATTGTTCGCTTCGCTTTTGGCGACGATCTAAATCCGTTAAAAGTTTGACGAAGCTATTATAAATGGCAAAAAAGCTCAAAGCTCTATGCAAAAGCATTGCCAGCTCTAAGAAATAAAAGCAAGACCTAAGCGCGTAACTTCGCCTCAGTCAACGAATTGAAAGTTGTCGTAGGTTATGAAGCTTTTGTTAAAAAAACAGTTGAGTTAAAAATGCTTCAGTTACTTGATTCCACATATTTAATTATTATTTATTATAATTATATTTGTATTGATACTAATTGATTTACGTTGCTTTGGTAATTTTGATGTACAACAATTTCATATATTTTGTTTATTTGTATGTATGCCATTATTAACATTATTTTCCCAAAATTGAATTGCACGTTGAGCATTTAACATGAGTTTTAAAACACGATTTAGATTTGGTGCGCATCACCAAAAGAGAATATCTTAGAGTTAGCAAACATCTTGCATTTTTATAAACATGTTAACACAACTTGATCATTTAATTTATCATATAACATTAAAAACTCTTCGCAATATATAGATAGACTTGGGTGTTCGAATATTATTGTACATATATCATTTTATACTTTTGTTTTTGGCATACATGTACATTTATATATAAATATATATACATATATATATGTATATAAACTTCTTAACTTACAAATTGCACATGAATTATGTAAATAAGCAGTGTTCGCATTTAATGAGAATAAAATCTAGAAAACATAAAGTTTTACTTATCGCATTAAAAATCATAAGCAAATAAAAGCTTTTACTTAAGATCACTAATATCATATATGTAAGTACAACAAGCATTTTGACGGTTTAATAAAGCAACAATTTTATTAGCCCAACAATTTTTAGATTTTCGTTTCCTGTTTTAAGGTGCTTTATCGTGTAAGCTAACAAACGTTGTTCCTACTTTATGTATTTATTATTTTCAACTACATTCATTTACGTACATTCATAGATTTAAATGCATTATTATGGGAAATTTGTAAATATTTGGATGATTTTTCGTTAGTTAGCGTAATAACGAACGAATAACATAAACAACTATCAATGTGAGGTGATAGGTAAAAACAACAATCATTGGCTGCTCTCAATTTTTATGAACTTGTGCTTATATAAATATAGTACATATGTTTTAATGCATAATTGACCGATATTTAGATTCTGTATATGTTATTCTAGTGATTAATTGACTACATTTACCAGAGATTACATTATTTACTTCAATTTAATAAATATATTTATTATACGTAATTTTATAAAACATTTATTAATAGACGAGCACAACAAAGAGGGCAAAACCAACGAGATTATGCGTTCTGACAAGTATTTTATTTATAATTTTATGTTGTTTTTTGTCTGTTCATTGCGTAGCTGACACGGCAATACTTTCACATGCATTCAAGTTATAGATATTCAATTCTAGTTAACCGAATGCCATCGAAATTCTCACAAAAACTGCTTTTGTTAAAATTTAACTCGATATTGTATCTACAGATTTTAATAATGTTGATTTATATAATTGGCAAATACGGATCTTTTGATTTTTTTTTTTTAATTGACAAATTTGTTAATTTTTCAGTAGCATATTTGTGAGATATTTATTATCTTCGATCGTACCGAAGAAACTTTTCCTACTCTGAATTGTGACTTCGTTTACAATACATTATTGGTTGTTCTTACTCTATTTATGAGCTATAAGCCAATGTAAATTTAAGAGTACGATTTTATTTATTTAATGTATGTATATTAAAAACACACTAATAGCTACGCAAATAAGGTCCTGCCTGACATTTCGCATTATGGCATTTTATGGACATTCGGTAAGTTGCAATATTAACTTTGAATTCCTGTTTAAAAGAAGGTGGCGGTGGCTGAGGCGGTGGATATGTCAAATCGGGGCTGGGCATCGATTATTACAATTATAAATATTTTTGTTGTTGTTGGTATTTTGGTAGTTTGTTTTTAAGTAGTTTTTTGGTAGCCTGTGTGCTCATTTTCATACTTTGGACCAGCCAAAATATATTCTACGTGTCAAAGGGGCGGTTGGGTGAGATTAAGAAGGTTGGGGCAGAGGAAGGCGTATTGTGTTGTCATCTCTTTAATTTATTACACCTGCTTTGCTGCATTTCGACGACTGGCTACGGTTGATGCATTTTTTCTAACAGCTGTCTCTGGCAAAAAGAGTACCACAAAACCACCAAAGATGCTCCAGGCGGTTAGCAGCGTCATCAACAGGTGGCCCTCGATTTTGTTCTGCGCACGGAGAAGAATAATATTTTATTTTTTATTATTAACAATTACTCTCAGACTTCATTTTCATACCAAAAGCGACAAGTATGGCGTTAATATAAGCGCCAGTCCGGCAGCAACGTTACAGGCACCGACGCCCACATTGCGTATAGCCGTTGGATACAGTTCCGCAGTGTAAACTGGCATAATTGTGTTACCGGCGCTAATCGTAAATTTGCCCATCATCAGGAATGTTATCTTCAGCCAGAGCATATCCTCGCGACCCTCAGTGATCGCAGCACAGCAGCAGGCGACGCCGGCACACATCAAAGTTGCGCAGAAAAGCCACTTCTTGCCCACCTTGGTTATAATGTACATGGCCACTGCAATGGCAGGTATTTCGACTAGGCCAGCTAGCGCCTGCAAAAGGTCCAAAAAAACAAAAAAAAAAAAAAACGACAAAAACAAACAGATACATCAAATGAGAGAGTCGCATTCGGATGTCGGCGGGCAACATTAAATCAACGTGGCATCAAAGGTGCGCTATGCCATGTCAAAATAAATTATGCAATAAATTTCTTTAAAAAAGCGCTCTTGTCATTTGTTTTACTGACAGTGCTGCGCATTTAGCTATTATGTTGCTAGCTGTAGCTATGCAAATAAATGTTTTGTTAAATTTCTACTATGTTGAACAAAATAAAGTAACAATTAGAAAAAATAAATAAAGCCTATTCAATGAAGATTTACTAAAACTTGTAAAATATCTTATAATCTTTTTCTATGAAAACTATTCGTCTCGTTAAAAATTTAAATACACCTTAAACTTCAAGTCAAAGCTGCCAAATTGTAATTTTTATTTTAATGTATCATGATAATGGTTTTGTATTTATTTTTGACTATATTTTGAGCACCATCAATTACTTGAATTTTTGTATAGTCAGAATTAAATTATTTTATGCACTGAGCAAATTTTAGTTTTTTTTAAATAATTTTTTAGTAGCATTACCGTTTGGCTGCCTGCCAACTTTCGCACATGATTCTGTGAAATTTTTTAGAGGAGGAACGAAGCATTAATTCTAAGCATTTGCAAGCAACATCATAATTCGAAAGTAAACACTTTTCCTTGTCCTTTCAACCGTCTGTCTGTCTTGCCGGACATGGCACGTTGACATGACAACACATAAACACATGCACTCGCACAAGCAGACGGAAGAATGACAGATCCAATTAGTGGACAAATCTCGAAAAGGCAGGCACTTAGCACTTGCTAAATGTTAGTGCTTATACGTAGAGAATTTGCCAATTTGGTGCTTGATGGATAGAAGTTAAGTTAAGTTAAGTAAGTTACAGCCAAATTGAAGGGATGGAGAGGATTTTCTTATTTCGTTAATATCGTTAATGTAAACATGTCAACTTACCGAATTCAAGTAGACATTGCCACCGAACGAGCTCATGTTCAAGATAATGCCATAGTAGACCAGATTCATGGTGAACCAAATGCACAGAAAACAGATTGAGATGCGCCGCAAGTAGCTGGACCGGAACAGATATGAAACATCCTGTGAACTCTCCTGGGTTGGCGGCGTAAGCTGATAATCTGGCGGCAATTGGCGTCCGTTGAAAACGGCCGCTGCCTCAATAATCTCTCTTACTTCCGCAATGCGACCCTTGACCAGCAGCCAGCGTGGTGATTCCGGGACAACAAACCTGCACAGACGAGAATCGAAAAACAGCTTCAGCCACACAGTCATAAATTAGACACCACCGAAGACGTCTCTGCTGTTTAGAACTGAGACACCCACGCGCGGTTGGTTATTCATTAGCCATTTATTGCTCAATCGACTAAACAATCTATGCTGTACAAGTGCAAATGGATATACGACTGCATATATATGTATATGTAGGCACACATGACGTTTTATTGGCAATTAACACTTTTTACGAGCATCCAATTTTTGCTTTCCTTTAGAAGCGTCTTTTGATCTAGCTAAAATGCTATGAATTTAATTGAACTTACCAGAGGAAGCAGAGGAAGAAGCCTGGAATTCCAATGCACAGCTGCAGACGTTGATAGTCTTGCGTCAAATAGGCCAAGCCGGAGATGATCATATACGAGATTGGCAGTGGAAACAGATTGTACATGCCGGCTATGGTGCGCCACTTGCCATCCACATACTCGATAGCTAATATGAGGCCAGAGTAGGTCACAGAAACGGAGACCAGACCCAATAGAGCACGCAGCGTTAAATATAGCTCAAAGGAACTGCAGAAATATAGCCAAAGACCTATACAAACATTGCGAAGAAAAGCTATAAAAATATGTTTTGATCTTACCAAGTATAATTCTGATTTATTACGTTCAGAAATATTTAAGAAATCGATCTCCTCGAACTGACTATTTTTAGCAACAGGTAAATGCATTAAATTTTGAAAAGTCCAAATATCTGCCTCAGCAATTTAACGTTCAAGCACAAAAATGTACAAAGCCCAATGTGTGAGGCGCGTTGCACATTTGTGCACATACTGCACCGCACACAAACCTTTATTAGTAATGTCCTTTTGAATGCAAATTCCAATTACATTGAACGTGATTTAATCAACAAGGACAACAAGGCAGGCAAGTGCATCAGCAGTGGCAGCAATAGCAGTAGCATTGGCAGCACCCACTGATGCATTGCCCATTCAACGTTGACCCGGCTGCCAATGCCAAGTTCAAAGTCAAAAGGGGACACAGGCAGCACTTGCCAATGCCACTTCCGCGAGTGGGTATACTACGAGTACTGGCAGTAAAGGTCACTGCAGCATAATAATTATGTGCTGACGATGATGATGATAGACAAAGTGAGGTGAAGGCTTTGAACAATAGGGTTGCTTACCGAATATGGTCTGCAGGATGGCAGATATGAATAGCATTGTTTTGCGGCCAAACTTGTCGGAAAGATACCCAGATATAATGCCACCTGTTGCGACCCCCAGCAGAAAGAACATCTCGGCGACATTCTTTAAATGCTCCTTGTCACACACCAGATCCCACTGGGATGTCCAAGTGTTGCCAACATTGTCGTTTGTCTCATACTCCCAGCTGTTGCAGGCAATCAGTTTCCCGTCGTCACCAGTAGCTGCTGCAGCTGCTGCCGCCTGTTGCTGCAAGGCGTTATAAATGTTATAGTTATTCTTGAGTGGCTGACTGTTTTGAATTCCTTGTTCGCTATTTACCTGCATCTGGGCGGGTAACGTATTGTTGCTTAACTGACTCCAGTCAATACCCGCTCTAATATGACAATTGTCGTTGGAGCCGCTCAGATTGCGCCAAACATCGACGGGCAATTCCTGAAGATGTGGCGGCCGCCGGCACCAGTACTCCTTGTTGGCCGCTTGATAGACGGATGAGGATATGTGAAAGGTGTTGGGCACTTGAAAAAGCGACAACAGCACAGTCATCACCAATTGCCATTTGCCATAGTGCCCCATCAGATCACCAATCACATCAGTCTCATCCTCATCGTCCGCCGGCCCAGCTTCAGGATCTGTCGCTGCCGCCAACGGTGACAGTGTCGGCGTTGCAATAGGGGACGGTTTGCCGGCTGTGTCGTGCATGGCGCAAAAAGGAACTGTGAGTAAAAGTGTCTTGATATGGTTATTAAAAACTAATTATTTTTTGATTTTCAATATTAAATAACACAAAAATTAATAAGAATAATTAATTACTTAATAAAAATAGCATTCTCAAGCTAATACACAACTAAACAAATAGTTCCAGCATCATAATAAAGTTCTCCTTAATATACATTAAGAAAATCTTTAACGCCAATGGTGTCGTAAGTTTTCCATTTTCTTTAGAGCCTGCCGTATTGCATGCAATGGCCATTATACACTATAGAAAAGAGCATTCAAATTAATTTTATGGTGCGTGTCAAGCACACACAAAGACGCAATTAGTTAAGTGTCCAGTGACCAGTGACCAGTAGCCGTTGGATAGTGGCTCAGTAGCCATTGCTGGTCATAAACCAAGTCAGCCTCTCAGAAACAGGCAAACAAGCTCGGCCAAAATATAAACGCAGTCAAGTCAAGCAGCGAAGGCGACTCTTTTTCATTTATGACGGGAATCTGGTTTAATTCTTCCCACAACTCACCCCACATTCACAGAGAACTAACAACCTGCGTTCGATGGAATTCAATCACATTGTGGGCGATTAACCACAGTCAGGACAGAGTCCAACCCGAGGCTATCCAGCAAAAGCTGTGTGTGCACACAAATACAAAGTAAAGAATAAGTATAATAGCTAAGATTTAATGTAATTGCGTTGGATGGGGGCAGAGAACAGAGGCAGGGGCTGACTGGCTGACTGGTCGTCATTTTCGTGTCCTTTTCTCAGTTGGATAGTTCAACAATTTTTTTTCCTTGTTTTTTCTGTTTTAGTTGCCTTTCTTTCAATGCGGTCAAAAGCACTTTTGTAGCGCATTGGCTTTGTTTGGGATTTGCCAGCTCAGCCACTGTCCGACTAGATACATATATAAAGAACATTAAGCTAGATAGGTATCAAAATCAATGCCAGCCAACAAGTTAGTAATGCCATTCCCTCGCGGTGGAAGAAACAAACAACAGAAAAACAACTTTGCCTTAAATCTCATTGAGCTGTTTTCTCTTTTGGCTGCATTAAACAGTTAATCCTTTTGGCAACTTTCACTTTGTGCCTCTGCTTATAATTAAACACTTAAGTGCACGTCAAATGGAATTAATTTCGGGTTTCATCAACATCATTAAGTATTTATGCGGGCGTAAAGTGGGCTATGCAATGATTGAAGTGTGAGTGAAATAAAACAATAATGTATCCAATATTATTTAATGTGGATCTTATTTTACGTACATCTTTAAGATGCGTTTATAAAAGCAACTAGAACAGTATATTACTTATAGAATGATTTAATTTTGTCTTTCTGCTTCTGTCATATATTTGTTCTGAAAACAAACCTGATAATGTTAACAAATGCATACAGAATCTGTTTAATAACGGACTTAAATAAAAAAAAACATTTAAATTCAACAAAATTGTGTTAATTGACATAAAATAAAACTATTTAATTTGTATAAAATCTAAATATGAATAAATTTTGGTACCGTTAAACGTTTTATTTATCATTGCTGCACACTGAAGATTATAATAGTTGCACATAAACAAGAAGAGAAGAGAATAATAAAACGATTATGCATGCATATATTTTAGCATAATTGATGCGCAAATGCACATTACTTTTCCTGCTGCATTCAACTCGGCTTAAATTAGCATTCTGAATCCTTTTATTTGCTGCAGCTTGTGTGTTTGTGTGTGTATGCAAGTGTTTGTCTTTCAGTCTCTTTCTGTTTTTGTGCATGTGTGGCCAGTGGCCGCTTGGCCGCAGTAAAATTCAAGCCACACGCCGCATGCCACACGCCGCACGTGATAAGCAGTTAAGCGCACATTTTCACGCACTTGTAAACACAATAAGCGAAGCGTATCCGCGAAAAGCCGCAAGCCAGGGACAGGAAAGGATGGGCAAGAGATGGTGCCTGTACGTGTATATATATGTATATATGTATCTGTGTGGGGACACCAGCATAAACAAGGCGCACTGTGAAGTGGCAGACTGGCTGGCAGGATAATTAATTATTAATTTCATAGACGCTATGCGTTGCATCTGCAACATATGCACGGCGTCAACGCATCAACACACGCTCACACACATATGTATATTCATAACGGTTGTCTATAGCTACCTTTTTGGTCAGTAAAGTTGCATGAGGATGCAACAACAACCAGAACAACAACAAAATAATAGCAACTTGCAACAGTCAGTGTTCGTTTGTTGGCATTGCCGTTAACATCGCAGTTAGGGCCCACGGGCAACCGTTGCCTGAAGGTCGTCGCACGCAGCAGCTTGTCGAATGTAAATGAGGGATACTGCAGTTTACACGGGTTGTTACAAAGGATGAGGGAAGTCACTGTGCGTGTCTGTGTTTGTGTGTAGCAGTGTGTTGGCGGCTCAATCTCAATGCTACAAACTACGTCGTCGCCAATGCAATTTTACCTTCAACTCATTCGGCGGCCAGGCGGGCACACAGCGCGTATGCGCATTATACGGTACACTGAAAATAACGCTAATTGCATTTTGCAGCATTGACATTAACACTACAAATGAAAAAAATAAATAAAATATAGTATACAGGTTGCTGAATAGAAATTTACATTGTAAATTTTAATAAAAAATTATTTTATTGGACAGGAATTAACATAAATATTCTCGCTGATTTTGGAAACTTAAATAAATTCTACAGCTCTTATGTGTAATCTCTCATGGTAATATTAAACTTATAGCAACTCATAAAAAAGTTTTTTATAATGTCGTTTAACTGTTTTATTAAGTGTAAAGAGAAAATATCCATACCAAATGCGAAATATTTCAATTTGAACCATTTTTAAGGTTTTCCCTTTGATTAAAGCGACACATATGCTTATTAACTCCAAGAGTATATCAAAAATGATGTCTTCAATAATTACGATATAAAGGCAAAAGCACAGAGATTTCAAGTGTTGGCGCTATGACGTAGTTTGCATTAACTGGGTGATCTAGTTTGTGGGCTGTCACATTGCGATTAGATTGATTTAATGAGGGCATCCATTTTCGTTAACTAACAACCGGCTACATTCCCACATCGTCAGTTCTCACACCGCTTATTAATTTGCACACTATGCAAATGAAATTGCAACAGTCCATGTCAAATTGCTAATTACTATTACATAGTCAAATTATTCTATGCATATTTCGATCATAAAAATTCATGTTAATGCATATGCATTCAATTCAACACTTGTCGTCGCCTCAAAGTCAAGTTCACTACGTTATTCGATACGGATGCTTTTGGGTGCGATCTTTTGACATGGTTCAACAGGCAGCAAACAGAGGCAAGCTTTGGCATCAGCTGCCTTTGCTCGTCGCTCATCGCTTGTTTAATTTAAAGAGATATACACGACGCTGAAATAATGATTTGTTTCAATTGAAAAGTCAATGCCAGCCAAGTCCAGATCGATCCAACACCAACGGCGCCTTCTATGTTTGTTCATATGTTTGATTAATTAATAGCTAAAGAATCGTAAGGCGCAAATTAACTGTGTGCTGAGAAAGTTGCACAATGTGGTATAGATATCTTTGGTGAAAATTAACATATGTAGTTAAATTATGAGTTAAATTAACGAAAATATAATAAAGCTGTAACACTAATGTTTTGGATCATGTACTATGCAAAATCTTATTTATCCAAATAAATTTAATAACTTTGTGGGGACGCTGACCCCGGTTTATAATGTGCATTTAATTGCATTTCGACATTTTAAAGCCAACCCAAATCTGCACAATGCAGCAATCTTTTCACCAAATAACGGCAATTAGTTGCATTCATATACATATTTACATTACTTAAACCAAAAGTGACGAATGCAACGAATGTAAATTAAACGAAAACAAAAAAACGAAAAGATGAAATTATAAGCGCCACAATCAACACAAAAGAAATCGTTTAGCTCTGGGGACACATGGCAGCCATAGCGCAGGTGGTTGGTGAGAAGGGGAGTTGCGACGGGCGTGATACGAACGACTGAGAGATAGACAAGCTGTCGCTGTAATTAGCAGCCATGCATATAAAAGTGCATTCACTTTCATCCTATGACTAGATGTTCATGATAATTATGACGATGTTGATGATGGCTTTGATGATGATGATGACGCTGAAAATGGTGCAGAGGGGAGGAAGAGGCTCAATGACGTTGCCAAGCAATTTGCACATTTATAGGATTTGTTTATAGCTGTGTCTGCCTCTGCCACAGCCTGAGCCTGAGGCACCGACTGGCATCAGCTGGCTGTGTGTACTCGTATTTGAATTGTAGAATGCTGCCAATTGGGTTATAGTAATCGTAATCTTTACACACACTCGTCTAGTTAGTAGTTTAGTTAGCTCTACAGCTCGTCGACGACAGCATCCGTTGTTTCATAGAGCGACTAAGATGCCGACATTTAGCCGGATGACGGCCCCATCACTGACAACGCCCGATCTGTAGTTATTTGGGGGGAAACTCATCACTTGTAACTCTAATTGCAACAAAATCACAAACATCGCGATGTGACAGCTCGGATAAGAAAACAATTTGTGCTGTCCATGAGTAATATTTAAACATTTTAACATTTTTATACATATATTTTAACTAGTGCGTTACATATTCACGACGTAATCGATCAATCGAAAGTTCATTTTCAATTTTCGACATAGATTACATTATTTACGAAACGTATTAAAGGCATTATAAACCATTAAACTTTTAACTACCAGATGTACGTGCTGCATTGGACTTTTCACGCCTTGCAATTAACGATATTGATTTTGGCATTCGAACGCATAAATGTACACAGAGCAGAAACAGGAAAACAAAAAAACAAAAATTTAAAATCACATAGTTAAAGCCATAGTGCAATTTCGTTCAGCTATAAATTGCCAAAGATTTATGGCAGACTATTGCGCGACTGTAAGTAATTTGTAAATCAATGTCTAAATGAAACACATAGATTTTCCATGTGGTAAATTTCAGTGTTTTTATCACTTTTGGAATACA
This sequence comes from Scaptomyza montana, assembly GCA_018904305.1. Classification (NCBI taxonomy): domain Eukaryota; kingdom Metazoa; phylum Arthropoda; class Insecta; order Diptera; family Drosophilidae; genus Scaptomyza; species Scaptomyza montana. The sequence continues at coordinate 4,395,545 of JAEIGR010000001.1, forward strand.
TTAAACAATTTTGTATTGAACAAAATTAAGTTTTTATTATTCACGTTTAAACGTTTACTTAAACTTTCAGAACATAAAAATAATTATGTGTATCACCCTCCTACACATTCGTAAAATAAATAATAAATAAACCTCTATAGTAAATATGCAGAGCAACAACTTAGCTTGATAAAAAAAAATAGTTAAAAATCTATTGTTGCCTTTATAGTAATAATAAGAACTTAGTAAAAACTAGCAGCTTATGATCTTGTTAAGACTCAACTGCATCGTTGTTAACTCCATCGCTCATGACTTTTTTGCAAAAAAAAGCCTTGAGGCTTTCCTTTGTATTCAATAACATAATACCTTAGTGTTTGCTATTTGTGTACAAACAAATTGAGAACCTAATATCCAATTTTTTGTGCTACATTTGCAACTTTTATTTGCCAGTGTGGCCGCTTTTATTGTCCTACAATCTTGCTGGAGGGCTTAAGCTCATAAGATCCAAAATGTTAAGCCCAGGACACAATTGATGAGCACAAATTGAAATCAATTTGACAATTTTGTCAACAGCTCTCATAAAAGAAGTACCAAAAACTCACAATTTACAATGCCAAATACGTAATTGTAAGAAAGGGCATACAAACCCACACTCACACCCTAAAGTCAATTGAAACCAAATCAATTGTTTGGCTTTTACAATGATTTACATATTCGCAGAATCAACGAGGTGGGCGTTTATTCTGAGTGTGCGTGTGGTGTAACCTTTTGATACACAACTGTAAAATGTGCTAATATATTATGTAAATTTACCCATTTTACTATCTTTGTACCTGCCTGTAGCTTGTATATCTTTTATTTTGTATAAATTAAATTTTTCACAATAGCCACAAAATAGAAGGAAAAAAAAGCATTTGTGAGTACTGCATTGCAATATTGGCAGATCCGTTTTGTCCGCAGTTCGCACTAGCTAGCTGCTATTGTCGTACCACATTGAAGGGTCCTTACAGACTTCCTTCCGTTGACTGCTGTCCGGCTGCCTGGCTTGCTGCCTGCCTGCCTGGCTGCTTGCCTGTCGGTCTCTTCATGATTTTCGCATTTGTAGTAAACAAACTAACAGAGATACTTAGCTCCCGTTCCCCACTGCCTGGCTAAAATTTATACAGCTTTCTTTTTGTGTGTAGTAGCTGGGCTACCAAAATGTAGGTCATCAATGCCATGAGCAGCAACGAGTATCCTTATTTGCGCTTTGCGCGCTTTTATTTTTTTCATTTAGTGTCTGTGTATGTGTGTTTTAATATGTATATGAACGTCCATTGTTGTTAACATGAATTTGCAAATCTATTTCCATTTCGATTATTTTGCGTGTTGTTAATGCTGCCCTTGCAGCTGTTGCCTTTTTTAATCGAATAGCAAATCGTTTGGCAATCTCAAATTTAGCAAGCAAAGAAGAGATAATCCCACAACAACCACATAGCGTCTATTGATTACAATTTCAATTTCAAAGTGCACACTGATTTGCTACTTTTATGCATGCTTCCAATCGGTCTTCATCGAGGCACAGCTTCCGCCATTAGCATAACCAAACAACCGATGACTGTATAACTGGAGGCGTCGGCAACCGGCGCCAGGTGATTGCCAGCAATGTTTGTGTTCCTGTTTGATTCATTTTGATTTTTTGTTTTCTCCTCTTTTCCATTCTTATTTTTACATGCATTGTTAAGATTCGGATTTCAATTCAAATTGGCTGTTGCCTTTGGCCTTTGTGGCATGTAAGCCTTTAAATATTTGCCGACTAGCTTAAAGTTTCATCTCACAAGCCTTACTTCAGAACTATTTCATAGCTATAAAACATGAAACTAAACTATTTCCTTAAACAAAAAAAAATTAAAGAGGAAAACAAATTGTCAAAAATTTATATAATTTTAGTTAAACCGTTTTATAAACAAACACAAAAAGTAGTTCAAAATATGGTACAATACCCTCAAGGGTTAGATTAGTGATCAATTGATCTGAAAAATCATTTGTTTTGTTTTTAATACATTTTGTGTGAAGCAAATTGATTAAGATTTTATGTGTTTATTTGACATGGCACTTAATATTTTAATGAAGATTTCAAAACCTATTTTAAGACAATTACGAATGTTTTATCAGCTTTATTTATTGCAGCGGAAGATGTGCTTTATTAATACTTGCAAGTTTCAAGTTCCAATCATATTATGTAACCAATATTTCTCCTGCGTAATCTTTCCTGGCAATCACCGCAGAGATCATACTCCAATAATAATGGATAATAAACTGAATCTACCAAACTTCTTTACACCAATGATCGTAACAAGGCATTGTATATTGGTTGCGAATAGCCATTATTTTGGTAATGAGATACACAATTAAGGCATGTGCTAGTCGCACTCACAAATATAGTAAATACTTTTATGGGTCACATAGCAGCACATTTATAAGCTAACGATGAGTTAAGAGACATCACATTTTTATTTTTATATGCCTTTTAAAATGAACTGCATAAACTTATGTACATATATGTAAAGATATGTTCATGTTTACATGCATGTTTGTGTGTGTGAATGGATATAAAGTTAAGGCAGCTGCTCTGCAATCTGTCAAGATAAACTCTTGGTTGTTGCTTTAAGTCGTTAATATCCTTATTGTTGTTGCTATTTGCGCACAAACAAAAAGACAAAATAAAATAGAAAGATAGACGAACAGACCGACAGAAAACAAGCTGGCAAATAAATAAACAAAAGCTAAGCATACACTGCTGGTAGCACATCCGCGGGCTACGCAAGGAGCAGCACTAAGGATGTGGATGTAAATGCTGCTACTGTTGCTGCTGTCAACATGGCGAGGTTGTTAGTGCCCGTAATGAGCTTACCTTATGGATACAGTAAGAGTTGCTGTTGTTGTTGATATTGTTCCTGTTGTTGTTGCTTTTGCTGTTTTTCTGCTCCTAGACGTGCTGTAATCCTGAAGCGCGTTTTGCTGCACAATTGGCACCTCACGGATGCTGCCTGCCTGTCTGATTTTTGTACCCCGCTTCCTGTAGCTGCTGTTGTTTTGATGCCTTGGCACGGAAATCCGTTACCCACTTTGACGCGTTTTTCATAAATTTTTTAAAAAACGCACCAGATGGAAACTGATACATAAAACCGACGCTCTTCAATAGTTTTTGTTATTGTTTGCTTAAAGGGCTTTTGGTGCAGTCAATGCTTTTTCTACTAGTGTACTGCATTACGCATACGACGCTTTGTGCGAGAGACAAAAACTATGATTCTCTTAGAATCTCATGCTGTTTGAATTGCGTGTGTGTTGCACTTGAACTGTAAACTGCAGACTGTAATTTATAATTGCAGTTTTGTTAATGAATATTTGAGAGCGAGCATGAGAGAATGAATTTGGCATTTGTTACTTATACGCCGGGTGTTTTTCGCGCGCGCTACGTTTAACTGACAGCAATTTCCAATTTGAAAAACAAATGCGAACGAGACAACGTGCAATAGCCACAACACCAACAACAAAAACAAAAAATACTATATATACAATTTACGAAGACAAATATTATTATTTATTTGTTTTAGCTTGTAATAAAGTTTATGAAGGCGAAAAACTTTTTAGATGCACGACGGGCTCTTAAAAAACTAAAAACTAAAAAAAGTGTAATAATTAGAATCTGATGTTTTTTGTTGTTGTTGCTGTTGCTGTGTGGGCTGTCCCTATACATATATCTAATATGCTCTACTTAACAGAACGTCTCGTCATAGTTGTCCAAACATTGCCGGGCTGCCTTTAAGTAGTATTTTGCTTATAAACACACACAGCACAAAAACTATAAGTATAAGTATTTCTACATTGGCACATAATTGTGTATAATCTGTGAGTAAATGTATATGCATAACAAATGTTGTTGCCGCTCGCATTTGTTGTTGCTGCTGTTGTTATTGTCACTGTTGCTGCTGTTTAATTAATTTATTTAATTTTATACTATGCGCACTCACGCACCCACAAAACGTTTTGTCTTTGACAGCTCACACGAGAAAAACTCTTCCTGCTGTTGCTTCTTATGATTCTATATGGCGATTGCGAATGCGATGGCGTTGGCGTTGGCGACAATGATGGCGACAATGTCGTCTCTGCCCGATGCTGTTGTTCTTCTCGTCGTTGCTGCTGCTGCTGATGCTGCTGCGGCAAATTTTCATACAACCACAACGAATCACCGAGAGCAACTGAGCGCTCGTGCGAATTGCGAAGAACTTTTATAACTTTTGCTCCTGCACGCAACGCCAAAGTACTATGGTCCATTGCCCTTTTCTATCGGTAAAAATCGATTTTATTTTCTTACTACATTGAGATCATTTAACTAGTATCCAATGCCTTTTATATTTTGAAAATATATAAAAAACAATATTAATGGCATAAAAACGTTTAAATTCCTTTTTAAGAATTTTTTATTTTTGATTTAGTTTTTGATTTAAAAAATAAAATTAAATATTACTTATCATTCATACTAACAAAACCAAGTCCATTATTTTCTAACATAATTAAATGTATAAGTTGTGTTTTTACGTAGCTATTGTCCCAAAACATAAGTAATCAACTATTTTAGTTTGATTATTATTTGATTCTAAACATATTTTATTTTGGTAAAAACTAACGCATTTTAGACTACTGTGCAACGCTAGCAACAGTGATGCTAACGTTGACGCCATCGATAGCGAAAGCGGCAATTGCTGTTGGGGCTGCTGTGGGGCTGCTGATGCTGCGCTAAGACCATTCTTTGGCAGTTGACGTCGCTGTCAACGTTCTATCAGCTGCTTCTATTACTGCACCAGCTGCGCGTTCTCTTTGCTTTCGTTCTCTTCGCTTACGCTCTTTCTTAGCTCGCGTCGCTTGGCGCGCAAAACTGTTGCTGTTGTTACTTAATCGCCGGCATCGTTTTACTCAGCGATTTTCCTATACACTATAAATTCCTAACAGTTTGAAAACTGTGGCAAGCACATTAGGTCTAGCAGTTTTTCAACCTATTCTGTTAGCTTCAACAAATACATATGTTTTTGAAGTTATAAATATTTTATAATTATTTTTAATTTCTTCTTAATATAAATATGTATGTATATATATTCGATTTTGTGTTTGATAATTTTTTATGGATTTCAATTAACTTTTGCTTGAATTTGGATTAAATAACTAGCGGTAAAGCACTGTTAAAAGTACTTTGCATCACACTCTCTTATTTAAATTGCTTTTATTTACACACCCAATCCAAAATTTCTACCCAAGCAAGAGCTTTAATGTTTTGGATTATGAAAGGGTATCCTGTCTTTGACTCAACATTTTCATACTTGTTTCTATTTCGACTTTTAAGCGCAAAGAATATATTTATTTCAATAAGCATATGAGTAATGCACGCGTCTAGTAGCTGCTGTTTGCTGGCTGCCCAGTTGAAATAGACATTGAGCAGAGCAGCAGACGTAGACGCATAATAAATGTTTATAAAGTTAATGACTTTGGCTATAACAATCACCACAGTTTACAAATTTAACATTAGTGTCCGGCACGTGGCAAGTACCGATCGTTGGCACTACGATTGACTGTCAAACGGCAACTCGGTTGATAGATCACAACAACAAAAATGCTGACAATTTGTCGACATATTTGTTTTGTTACTTGTGGTGGGGTTTTGTTTCGGTTTTTTTCGGGTGGGTGCTGATTTTAATGATGACGAGTCGAGATGATTGTTTAATGGCAATTTACGCTTTCGGGTTGTAGTTTATTTATTGTTATTGTTATATTATGGACACTGTTGACAAAGGCAAAAATACAGATGTGACTTTAAACATATATGTACAATTATGTCTAAATTATTTGAATAACATTATGATGAGATGAGTAATAGCGCCTGTTTTTTTTTTTGTTGTTGTCCATCGTAGCAAGGGTCAATCAGCATTAGTTAACTCAACAAGAAAATGTCTGTACCCTGATCCTCTTAAATATGGATAAATATATCTAAAAAGCTTCCCTAAACCATCTGCAGACTCTTTTTCTATTAAATTTAATAAAAAAATTTTAATTTTTAAAGATTTAAGTTTTTTCTTCAGAAAGTTTGAAAAATTACATTAAGAAACACCGAAGATATCGAAACTTTAAATTTACTTTGCATTCAACAGGTAGTGCAGACGTATTCTATATGAAATGTAAATTAAAATATTAAGATACGAATTAAATAAGTTTTTAAGAGCCTACTATGTTTTCAGCGTAGCCAATGCTTTCGATTTATTCTAGCTTTCTTTGGTTCAGGGCATCACCTAGTCGAGATATCCCGGTAAGAGCTTTCTTCCTTAACGTTTTTAGTAATTTGTGGCAATAAACTGTGGTTGCAATTTTTCAACGCTAATATAAACTTCCAATGGAACAATGGCTACATTGTAAAAAGAACTTTCACGACAATGTATTTAAATATTCATAAGCCCTAAGAACAATTGTAAGACTTTGTTCAGTTGCATTATTGCCGCTAATTGGCTTTAGCATAACCTTAGCCAAAGGGTAAATTGTGATAATGTTGCAAAACGCCTATCAAATGTGTGCAGCTGTTGATATTATCTATAAAGTTGGTCAACAAAAAAACCTATATACTTATTGATAATTCAAATAGAACAGCACAAGAATGTCAGCTGTTTGTAAAAAACATCAAAACACACATAGTTACATATAATTTAGCAATATTTTGCTTACCCCTGAAGCAAAACATTATTGATACACTTTTCTTTAAATATTCATTAGTCATACTACATCCTGTTCGTCACTCAAAGGGCCTGTCACGGAAATGATTCCTAAATACAATTTTTATTAAATCATGAAAAATATTCAGTGCAGCTTATGAGTAATAATAAATTGTACAGAGCATTAATTTTGTTTCCCCCAGGTTCAAAGTACATGGAAACTAAAATGCACACATAAAAGTATTATATAATATGTATATGTTTATATATAAATGCACATTCCTCGAACAATTCATTCAGTGATTTATTAAAATTTCTCGCATGCTATAAAAAGTCGCATGAGATAAAAATTGTATCACGCTTATCGTTTTGGCGCGCATTAGTATAGTTATAAAATAAGCTTTGACATTGTTGTTGTTACAAATCCAAGTGTAATTTGCACTTTGTTTATTTATAATTTGCCAGCACTTAAATAAATAACTATGTAGTTGTTCGTTGTTATTGTTGTTCTTATCAATGAAAGCAGAGGCACAGCAGGAGATGGCGCCGTTGATTAAGATTCTGCATATCTACATACGTACGTACGTACATGTTAAGCATATATTCTTATATTCTAATAAGTTTACACGATTTATCATAAATTAAAAGCAAATATTTCGTATTCGCATTTGATTAGAAAACAAAACGAGCCAGTCGTTTAGCCAACATTTTGTTAAGCTTCCGAATGCGAACTCCACTTGCAGTGTACAAATGTCACTGATTTATAGCTAAGACCTGCGCCCGCCTATGTTTTTGTGTGTGTGTGTGGGTATGTGTGTGTTTGTGCCGGCTTGTTTTAGTTGACCAACTTAACTAGTTTAATAGCCCTGTAATGGGGCGTGTATATGTGCATATGGTACTTACTTTTTGCCTGTTCCTTGGACGACAGCAGCGGCAGCTCCAACTCCAGTTCCAGTTCCATGCCCATTGGGATGTCATGGGTTAAGCCAGCAGCGCTTTGACGTTTTGGCATTTTGTGCGCGCTTTGTTATTGTTTGCTTGATTTATTTTTGCTCTTGTACCTTGTGTAGAAACAATAAACAAGCATGGACATGAACTAATTATTTTTATTATTTATTATTGTTATGCGTAAATTGGCAAATTTGAGCTTTGATTTCAGTTAGTATTATCAGCAGGCACGCTTATCACCGGCATTGGCAGCGTAACGTGATCATGCGACTAAGTACGAGTACGAGTGTAGCAGTAGTCACTACTTAGTTAGTAGTTAAAAGATTTTTTTTAATATTTCTACATACACGACACTTTATTTAATAGTTACGGTAGTTTGGATTGTGCACTTGATCCACATATATCACGTTGAATTAGCAGCACTGCATATTCCAAAGTGGGCAAACGTGCTGGCATTTGTTTCGTTTTGGGATACGCTTTGTATTATTAACTATTGCAAATTTGAATCGATTGGTTGCGGCGTTGGTTTGCTTACTGCCATATGTATGTATGTATATCGTGTTTGTTTTTGTGTAGCTGTTACACGGTTTTGATAATGTTTTGCTTATTATTATTTGCTTAGCATTTATAGTTTTTTGTGCGCAACGTTGCGAACTGTGCAACGGACAGCGGCCAACTGACTCACTTGACGCTGCTCTGGTCAGCCTTAAAGTCGGTTCATTTCTGCTCAAATTTCTGTACACTTGACTTCAGTTAAGCTCAGTCCCATCGCAATGTCTCGGCGACTACGACAACAAACTGAATAGAGTAATAAACACCTTCAAGAAAATAGGTACAAAATAATCACCAAAATATAATGCTAAATTCACAGTGCTGTTGCTGTTGCTGCTGCCGGTTTTTGTCGTGTTTGTTTTGGTCTGCTTTTATAATTGCAAGTAGACAACGTTAAGAGCTGGTGGCAATGGAATTAGGAATGGGATGGGTGCTGTTATGGGATTGGCTTATTAAAATGTATTTACACGTTTATTGAATGTATTTACACGTTTATTGAATGTATTTAAAGCAAAAAACAAAACACTCACTGTAAAACATGGGTACGAATTTAATTGACTGCTGAATAACATCGACAGACATCGTGATGAACTGAAATAACCCCGTAGTTTTTATACTCGATACCGAAGGTAAAGAGTATATTGAGTTTGTGCAATGTCCGTCATGGTGTCCGTCCGTCTGTCCGTCTGTATGTTCGCAACTTTTTTCCACACCCTTCAAGCTAGAGACTTGAAACTTTCCAATTCTCTTTATCTATGGGATAGTAAATTAAAGTGTCAAGATGGGGGTTCTGCGATAACTGGGGGGCTGGCAAATCGATAAATTCGATAACTCAAAACCGATAAATCCACATATTTCGCACATCCTTACAGCTAGAACTACCAAATTTGGTAAGAAGATAGCTACTAGCAACCCCCAAAAAACTGCATCAAGAATTTTAGAGCCATGCCATCCATTCCGCCCCCAGCCCCCGCATTTTGAAATCAGAAAAGCCTATATCTCCCACAGTTTTTGAGCTATAGCCACAAAATTTGATGCCAAGATAGGTGATGATGACCCCCCAAAAACTGCATCAAAAGTTTGGATGCCACGCACACCGATACTGCCCTAGCCGCCCCCATCCGCCCCAACGCTTCGTCAAAAACGGGAATGCGTGTATCTTCTAGAGTTGTGATGCTAGAGCCACCAAATTTGGAAGGAAGATAACTGGCAACGACCCCCAAAAATCTGCATCAAAGTTTTGGAGCCACGCCCACCCATTCCGCCCCCAGCCTCCCCGCATTTTGAAATCAGAAATGGCTATATCTCCCACAGTTTTTGAGCTATAGCCACCAAATTTGGTGCCAAGATAAATGATGATGACCCCCCAAAAACTGCATCAAAAGTTTGGATGCCACGCCCACCGATACTGCCCTAGCCGCCCCCATCCACCCCAACGCTTCGTCAAAAACGGGAATGCGTGTATCTTCGAGAGTTGTGATGCTAAAACCACCAAATTTGGTAGGAAGATAGCTGGCAACGACCCCCAAAAATCTGCATCAAAGTTTTGGAGCCACGCCCCCCTTTCCCACCTTTTACAAACTTTGAGCTAGAGTCACCAAATTTGGTATGAAAATAGCAATTGACATTCCACAAAGATCTGCATCAAAAATTTGGATGCCATGCCCACCCATACCACCCCCAGCTCCCCTTCCCCACTTTTTACAAACTTTGAGCTAGGGTCACCAAATTTGGTATGAAGATAGCAATTGACATTCCACAAACATCTGCATCAAAAATTTGGATGCCACGTCCACCCATACCACCCCCAGCCCCCTTTCCTCCTTTTTACAAACTTTGAGTTAGAGTCAACAAATTTGGTATGAAGATAGCAATTGACATTTCACAAAGATCTGCATCAAAAATTTTGATGCCACAACTACCCATACTGCCCCCAGCCCCCTTTCCCCACCTTTTACAAACTTTGAGCTAGTTACCAAATTTGCAACGAAGACAGCTTGTGGCATCCCCATCTGCGTAGGAAAATCTTTAAGGCAGCGTACACCCCTGCCGCATCCGTACCCCTCTGCAATCAGGCCTCTTTTTACCGGTTTAATACTGGTATCGAGTATGCCGCAGTCGGTTGCGTCCGACTGCAACGTTTCCACTTGTTATTTATATTTTTGTTAAGCAAATAATAATGTTGGCATAATATATTTCAAGACATTTAGTTAATATTCATATAAATAGATGATTGAATATCATAAACAATGAGAATAATGGCGAACTTAAGGTAGAGTTGTGAAATTATGTCATAAATGACATAACTAATTCTATGATATTTTAAATAACTACTAAGATACTTAAGATACTTGTCGTTACTCTGTTAATTGTACTGTAAATATGGCACTCAAGCAAATGTATATTTTGAACATGCGGCATTAGGGCATGTATTATATCACAAAACGATAAGGCAGTGAAAAAATCTCTGTGTTTGATATCAAAATAAAGTTAAATTTATTTAATAAATCTTATTACACCGCATGTTTTTACACAATCCTTTATAATTCATACAATGTATATGATTAGGCATGTAGATAAAATCATTTGATTACAAGATAAGATAGCGGCACACCAACGTGAATTCACTCTTTGATTGGAAAATTGGCCTCCACAACTTTTCCGCACAAATGTTATCCCCAATAGTTCAACGAAGATGGGTTCCAAACCAAAAAGCTCCCATAAAAATAACCTTAATTTAAAGCTTCTAAAATATCCCCAGTAAAATTCACCACGCACAGCAGACTCTAAAGCTGTTTACTTTTCCCATGGTATTTTACAACCAAAACCGCATAAGATGGCACTGATTTTGTACGCATTAAACAACATCAAAATAAACAAACAATTTCGCAGACAATTGATTTAAGCAGTTCCAAACAGCCACAACGAATTGTGGTCGAGGGCTGGAGGTGAAATAACGAACAAGGTGTGGGGTGAGATTATCCTGCGTAAAAGTGCGCGCTGCTCGCTGGTCGTGTGTCAGCGTATAAATTCACAGACAAATTTGTTCTGTCCATTTCTGGCGTGGATGCAAAACGCTAATCGATATGTTCCAGAACCAAGTCCTTGATCCAGACAGCTCAAAACAGGCGAGCACGGCGGTGGCGTGTGAGTGTGCTTGATGGGTGCCGCTCCAGTTGAGTGCACTACGAATACTTCTTGACACTATCAATCTGGTTTTCTGTTTTTGCTGTTGCTCTTGTTGTTGTTTTTGTTATTTGCACATTGTCGTGCGTCAACCCTTGAATGAAATTATCTGAACATGACTTGCCTTGCGTTTGGATTTAAGATAAACAATTATATTATTATCATGGGAATGCATAAAGCTTAGTTCTCTTTTAAATCAAGCAAAATTATTGACATAACTTTATTTGCATAACTTGGCCAAGTGTATTATTCGAACTTGGGATATCATTTTGATTTGAAAAGAAAAAAAAACATAATAAAGTTTTAAATGAATGAACATTTTAAAGTTAGGTTAAGATGGATGGCTTTAATTTTGTATCTAACTGTTTCATAGGTTTTTTTTTTCATTTCCGTGTGTGCACGGACGGAAATTGCAAAGCTTAAAGTCGTATACTATTAATTTAGTTAGTTAAGAAACCATATCGAATATGATTATGCATGGATTTTAACAAGTGTTTAAAAAGCTGACATAAATCAATAAATTTTAAACTTAAGTTATAGTTGTTGTGTAATAAAATATATTTACTTTGAAAACCAAACAGATTTACACTTTCCATATCCACGTTTTCCCACCTAATCAGATTAAAATCCATTTTAACCCATTTCTAAGCATATATATATATATATATATAAGGCCAATTAATATGTAAGGGCAGACTTAAAGCTGACAAGTTACGGTGATATGCAAATCAAATGAGAGAGTATTATTTATTTTCGTATTTCTTCCCACAGTCGGTGAAGTCCAAGTGGAAGGAAGTGTACATTTGCGATTATCGCCTAGCTCTCGGGCGCACTCGTTTGAAATGCGATAATTTAATTGTGGTCCAATGACATATCCGCCGCAACAACAACAATAAAAATACTAGCAATAAAAGCAAAAGTACCAGTCATTGGGGGTGGCTACAGCGATTGCAAAAGTTAAATTAACAATCGTGTTTACATTGGTTTGTAACAAGATTTCACTTAAGGATGTCAGCTTTGGGCATGCGTCAGTATACATAGTGTACTCAGAATGTAGGCGCCGGGGCACTTACCCTGCCCTGCATCAAAACTGATTACTGTCATCAGCTTTGTGTCGCGGTGTGTGCGCCGGCGCGTGCGACGACCAATTTGACTGGTAATGAAAAGGTTTGCGCATCCGCGTTCGCCCTAACATATTGTCGGGCATTGTTCGACTTTTGCCGGCGCTGGTTTTTCTCGCCTCGGGGTTAGGGCACGCGACCAGGTCGCCTGTCGTTGGGGCGGGGCGAGAACTCTGACGTAGCTAATTTGTGCGTAAACCAAAACATCAAATAAACATAATTCAATTTCAACAATTGAACCCTCTCTGTCTGTCTTTGACAATTTTGCGGTTTCAAGTGGTTCTCTTTCAGCTATAGACAAACATACAAACTATTTATCTTAAGGACAGAGAATCTATGCAGATAGTGTGGCATTTGTTTAATGAGCTGTAAACTGGAACGGGCTGATATCTGATGTGATTTCATTGTTTAGCTGTTTTGCGGCTAATTTGATGTCCCGTGGGAATCTCACTGATCCGAAGGACCTTTGAGGTCGATCTAAAAATGTCAACAGGTTGGATCAAGTTTTTAAAAGCCGTGCGCCACTATGTTAAGCTCACATTACCAACAGCATATGACGCATATGCCACAAAGCTGCAGTCGATGGGGGTTACGTTCTAAAGAGAGAGAAAAAGACAGAGAAAAGAGAGAGAGAGAAAACAATACCCCTTCTGACTGCCCCCTGATGTTGAGCGCTCTCAAACAAAGCTTACAGCAGGACAAACATGGCTGTCGCCTGCTGTGCGAAGCATAATGGCCAAATGTCAAAAACAGGTGAAGCACACATAGAACAAAAAACCTTTGAAGCTATAAAGACTCCAAAATGCGCTACATGTGCAAACAAAATCTTTTGACATGTAACTTTCATGCTATAAATATTGAATTAAAAGATGTAATTAAACATATCAAAATTTTTATTTTAAGAAAAATTAATGAATTTTGTAGATTAAGTTATAAAACCATTCATCGGATTATTTAAGACTGTTTAATAATTTAATATCTTCATACTGTTAGCTCTTTGAATTAAATATTTAAAATTTATTTTCTACCTTGACTCTAATATTTATTTTTGATAGTGATTTAGGCAATTTTTGAAATAGGTTTTATTTCTATTTGTATTCTGATATTGATTATGGAATGTACATAGAAAACTTCCTTCTATTATATAACAACTAGACTTAAAGTAAAATTAAATTTGTAAATATCTCTTTTCTTTTTTTTAATAGTTTCAAGCAGCAACTAAGAAAGTTATCCTGTTGAAAATTTGTATATGACAAATATGTAAACTCCTCAGGTTAATTACCTAAATTAACTTTCACTTTAAACATAGCTTTGAACAAATATGCTCTATAATTTTCTCACAGCTTCTGTCAGGAAGCTGCAGTGCACGAAATCACCCTGTAGTATTTGACAAGCTCCGCCCACAGAATCTGGGCGAATAGATGCAAGGACATTTAGGGGTTGATGGGAGCAAAAACATTGCAGGCCTTGGCAGAGTTGTGGCATTTCCAGTTGGATCTAGTGCTGCTATAAAAGGCAGAGAATTCCCAGGAGATGTTCTCATTACACATTTAAACTTATTGGACATCGCAAGGGCGTCTATTAGGAGTTAAACGTTGAAAATCAAGACAAGTTTTTAATAAAATTTTCACAAAATGTCGCGCAATCAATTACCAGATTCATCATCATCACCACCAATAAGGTGAGGCAAATATATAGAAAAGATAACATACTGAATCTTCAGAGAGTGCTCAATAACAAGTTTTTTTTTTGGATTTCGAGAAGAACGCTTAAGTGAAAAAATACCTAAAATAAAAAAAAGTGATTGATAAATTTTCCGTCGGCAAGCAACTTTAAACTTTTTGGCGCCTATTGAAAATAGTTCTTCTTCTTATTAGCCATTTACCCTATCACAATTTCGACGACGACCTAATCAATGAGCTGCCCTCCTGTATCTATGCGGGTCAACATCAGGGTAGTGTCGGCGGCGGCAGTGCAGCTGGTGGCATCTCGTCTGGTGGCACTGGATTGCGTCTCAGCTCCAACAATTTGCGGCATATACAACAGCATTATTTACAGCACGGCAACGGTAAGTTTGTAAAAAGAAATCAAAATAAATTGTTAAATTGTAACTACTATGTAGTTATTTTACGCAAGCCACCAATGAAAAGAAGCTTTGCTCAGTTGATGTTAAATAGAATTGGTTTTTATTAAAGTAGTATGGTAACATATGATTTCAATCGGAAAAGGTATAAAAATAAATTTTATACAACTTTTCTAAACCTTGTTATAGACCATTCCGGTTAGCCATAATGGTATGACTATATATTAATGTTTAAGAATAGGAATATCATAAGAAGGTGTGGATGAGAAAACATGATACAGTGATTGATTTAAAAGAGAATATTATAATTATCTGTAGGGATGAATGCAGTGCGACCTAAGGTCTATTGTGCCCATTTCTTGCTCTACAGCTATTCCATTAGACCCGGGTACTGCACGAAAGCAATATTTAAAAGATATAAGATTATTAAAAGAAAATCTCCTTTCTTAGCAGCTACTAAAAACCATTTTTTCTGTCTTTAGATAACATGCTAGACTCTTCTACTAACAACAACACTTTGGTGACGCTCAATTCCAATAGTGCCACGCCCATGATGTGCAATAGTCCAACTGCTAGCAGCAGTGGCGGCGGTGGTGGTGCTGGAGGAGGTGGTGTAGGCGCTGCTGGCGTTTCTGGTGCAGGCTCAGGACCAGGTCCTTCAAATGCTAATTATGGTGGTGCTGCTGCTTCCAGCTACAAGATCCAGCGACAACAGGCAAATGTGCGAGAAAGGAAACGCATCCAGAGGTCCGCACCTACTGGGTACACTAAATGGTCTTTTCCATTTTACACTTAGTTTTAAGACTGAATTCTCCAGATCAGCTTACTAATTAGCATTTCTATGCTTACTTTCATTCATTTTTCTTGCGCTCTGCAGTAGTATAAATTCCGCCTTTGATGAGCTGCGTGTCCATGTACCAACTTTTCCATACGAGAAGCGTCTTAGCAAGATTGACACGTTGCGTCTGGCCATAGCCTACATATCTCTCTTGAGGGAGGTGCTCCTCACTGAATACGATCCGCTCACATATGTGGAGAAGTGTCTGCGTGGTGAGATTAAAGCAGATCGCGCCAATTGGAATACGAGCGATTTGACTGCTCGGCTGTCGTGGATAAATTGGGAAAACCTAGGAGTGCATCCCGGACGTCGTACACTGCTCACTTCGCTGGCTTTATCCTCAGAGCCAATGTGCGGTTCACATTGTGGCATGCCTTAAGCGCATTTTTAATAATTAGAATATTAATCTAATTTTTGTTATTTTTGTTTATTTATGAATATTCAAAAAATATACCAGCTGGCACTTGATTTAAAAGTTAGTGACGGAAACTTAATATAAATGTTGTTTAACATCCAATCAAAAAATAACTTTTAACTATTATAATCCCTTAGAAGAAAAACAACATTTTTTGACAGCTCAAAATCTTTCAATTGATATGGGTAGATAAAATTGATCGATACTTAAGATTAATATATTTAAAGCTTTAATATTAAAGCTCAGCTATTGGAAGTATATAAAGCAATAAATTTAATAGGAAGGTAACATTTCCATATTGTCGTATAACAATATTTATAAAACGGCTTTTCCTGAATACTAATCCCAATTGATAAAGATGTGCTCTCAAAAAAAAAAAAAAACAGCTTGTGCATGATAAATCGAAAAATAAATCATACAGATTCTATAAAAAGAAAATAAGCCATCTAATTTGATTTTTACAGAATCATTAATCTGATGTGGATAACTGGGTAGGTTGTCTCCAAAAAGTATGCCATGCGTATAACAAAGCCATTTAGATCGCAGTTATAAGAAAAAATATCCAATGAGTGTCCTCCGAACACGTACATATGCTATCTATATATCTATCTCTATTAAGACACCCGTCTTAACAAAATATTTATAAAAGAAAGACGATTCCGTTTTCTAACAAATAGCAATAATATTTATTTAAAAAAAGCATTTTGGTTGCACTAAGCAAACGACGATATTTTGTTGCATTTGTAGTTTGTGTTTGTTCGCTGGTTCGTTAAGTTTTGCCTACAAGGCAAGCATACATAATGTATGCATATTTGTATGTGTTACCAAATCAATTCCTTAAATTATATTTCAGAATATTTGTTCAGTGTAGACAGTGAGTATTTCTACCAAAAACTATAAATACGTATTTATGTAGTAAATAGTTATAGTGAGCTCTGTTTGTTTTTTGTTTGTTTTGTTTCAATTCTGTTTTCTGTTTGTACAAAGCGTTTAACCAACAGTTGCCTGTGCAACTTGATAACAATTTAAAAGCTGTTTATAAAATACATAGTACATTTGTAATCTAGAAATTAACTACAAACACAGCGACGTATAAAGTTTATACATACATATATGTTCAAAAATAAATATCTTATTGATCAACAAAATAATATTGAACGCAATATACGCATGAATGAATAAATTTACAGACATACATAACATATAATTGTATGTTGCGTACAAGCGAAAAAAATATTCTTTAGATTTAAACGTCTTTTTCTTTTGGCAACAACTACATCTACTGCTATTAAATACACACAGCTGTATACTATATCAGTGTGGATATTGCTAAATTTTGTTTATTTATCAATTTGGAACTTGACTTTGGTATACCATATTTAGTTTAATTTCGAATTATAATACTCAAAATGCATTGGCTACAATGAGGATATTAAACGAATACACACATAAAATGTTACAAACAACTTCTAAAGTACAATTATACTACGCATTGGACACATTGAAGCTATATTTCTACTAATTGAATTTTACGATTGCTTTCTTATGTTTTTGTTCTGCTCAAATAGAGGGTCTTTGTTTCTGTTGTTTAGTGTTTGATTAGTTGCTTATTTTCCGTTAAGCACGGCGACTTTTCGCAAGCTCTCGAGTTCGCTACGTTTCAAACGGAACGAAAACATAGCTTCTATAAAGCAATGGCAGTCAGTGACTATACTATCCTGTATCATAATGTCGCGAAACAGGTTGGCCAAAGCGGCAATATCATCGCAATCTAAAATTGCATTTTTGTGTGTTATAAACATGGCCAAAGCTGCACGAAATACAATCTGCAAAGTTAGATGATAGACTTTAGTTAAAGTTTTACAATGCAGCGTCAACTCACCTTATAGCCCTCTGAGAAAACGCAATCCCATATTCGTAATACAGTTTCTACAGGTAGAACCTCTGCAAATATGCAGATGAACCATTTGCTGGCAATCACTGCATAAGGCAGGCCTACATTTAAAAGAGTATGAAAGTTGTTTGAGTTAAAAAAAAGCTTAAAGCTAAGCTTACCCATGTCTTCAACGTGCTTATTTACAGCTGGTATGCGCCTGATAATGAGCTCCCTGAAAACGGCCAAATCACGCAACAGATTGGCCATATTATGTGAATGATACTGTGGCGAAATATTCTCAACAATATGTTTAAGCAGCCAAAAGGACTTCTCCTCATCATCGGTGACAATAAGCAGCAGTCCGGCTATATAGTTAAGACCCTGACAGTAGCCAACATCGCGATTATGGTGAGCATAGGCGCAGAGTATGTTGAAGAGGCGCTCCTTTTTGGAATCAAAGTGAATATTGTCGGGAAACGTACGAGGTAGATCAATTGATATGGAATCGCTGATTTCCTTATTAAAATGCTCGATATTTAATAAACTACGAAATAAATTGGGGTTTTGTTGCTTGGCCGCATCGGCACCAGTTATTTTCATCCAAACATCTGCTCGATATGGACCCGGTATGCCCTTGCGAATATACCGCTTTAGCTTTGGACTGACCAGGCTGAGATCTGGATTCTGTTGCAGAATAGCCTCCCACTTGATGCGTCTTCGCGTCAATATCTTTAAGTAACCATCCATGAACTTGCCGTAGGTCTGGTAATCGAACTTATCGCCCCGCTTGAACCCGTACTCGTCCACATCGCTATAAAAAATATTTGTATGATTAGTTTTTAAAATAATAATAACATACGGGCGTCGGATTGTGGTGGTGATCGTTAAACAATATTATGCTCGTGGCTTGACACCAAATACATCGTGTTTGTTGGTTATTATTTAGGAAATTAACGTAAATATCAACAAAATATTATTAAATGTTAATGTTAAAATCAAATCTGTAGAAGCTCATAAGATTATAAAAGCCATTTTTAAAAGTAAACTGAAATCTATAAAATTTAGTTTTTCTTAAGCAATTATGTGTTATTAATCAAATAGGCTCGTGCTTAAAAATACGTGCCCATCTCTTTAACTATACAGAATGTAATGACGGCTTGGTTATTGGAACTCTTACCTAAACTTAGAACTTGCGGTCGCATCCATATGAAATTATGACTAGTTTTATTGCTCAGTTTGATTTGTAAATGTTTGACGGCTCTTAAATCCGTTTGTCAGTTGTTGTTGTTGCTCAGTTGTTCTTTTTGGTTGATGGCCCCCATTAATTGCTGTTTAGAATTGTTAGCACGTTCGCTGCATCCGCTGTCCGATAATGCCGTTCCTGAGTTTAAGCTGCATAAAATACACAAAATTTAAACATTGTTAGTTTGCAAAAAGCTTAATTTATTTAAAAATGCCCATGTCACCTACTTTATTTTGTGTGTCCTTGAGAATTCTCTATTATGTGAGCTAAGCACTTTGCTGTTCGTTCTTGCTATTGCTGTTGTTGTTGTAGACGTTTTAGCGCGCCTCGGGCACTGATAACATTACAAGCAGAAACAGTAGTGGGTGGCAGGCAGGTTTATGGACTTTACCTTTGAATGCGTTGTGCAGTATTGTTTTTATTGTTTTATGTGTTTTTATAATGGAAGCCACTTGTTTGTTGTTCCCTGTCAACTATTACAATTGGTTTATTTATATTTTTTCCTTTTTCTTTGCACTTTTTCGTATTTCAAGCAATCAAAAATGTTAATGTAATGTTAAAAAATGTTGGTGTGCAAAATATGAAATCCATAACCTTTACTTTTAAAGGTGCTGACACTCACCTGCTCCCATTACATTAAGTACGTCTTTAGGTCTTGTGTCATTGTAAAAGTAAAATGAGTTTTTATCGTCCCATTATTATTCAACTTTGTTTTTCTCGCAAGTCGCGAGACCTTTTAGCAGCACAACAGAGTCTTCTTCTTTCTTCAGAAAATGGTAACCCTTAACATAAAATTGGTGAGATGCCAATTTATTAACATTTTGTGTAATGCTTATAGCGAGCGCGTAATTTAAATCTTCATAAATTAAAAGTGGCTACAATACATTTTTTAATACTTTATTAAAGGCTTTAATTTAAAGCCTAGTTAACGTATTATCAGTACAATGTATTTTATTTTTAAAGAAATTAGTGCAAAGCTATTAAATATTTTAAAAGAATTTACGCGAACCAGTTTGAAATGAACTGCCTGAGCGTTGCCAGATAATCTCAAACGACAAATCAGCTGTGTCGTCGTCAAGCAATCGAATCGTGTCGTTGACACATTACGCAATGCATCAAACAAACTGAGGTAATATTTTATAATTTCTGTCAGATTATAAATTCTAACCAGATTATACCATTTGATTTGCAGACACTTAAAACCGATTATACTTAGGCTAACTACAATAAGAAAAAATGTTCCGAAAAGCATCGATTATAGCCGCAGCTGTCGCTGTCGGCGTAGCCGCAGATAAGCCAAAAACGGACGACTCAATGGTCTGCAAACCAAGCGAATTGCCAATTTACGGTTCCTTGAGGAAGCCAGCGTAAGTGTTAAGAGTGTTATCTACTTATATAGTTTAGTTTTAACTTCACTCCTTTTTGCAGTCCCCAAATAACTCAAAGACACACCGAAAGAGATTCCGCGCTTCAAAAATCAGTCGAAAGTGGTGTGCGCACCGTTCGCACTGAGATTCAGAACGGATATAAAGTAGTGGGCGATCGGACTGCAGTTGTAAGCGATTATTATACAACAGCCAAGGAGCATACGCAGCGTTCCATTGAATTTTTAAACGAACCCCAGAATTCAATGCATCGCAGTGGCGCAATTGTGCTGGGTGGTCTTTCTGGTTTCATATTCGCTGCACGTGGCGGTTTCTTTAAGAAGATCGTGTACACGACAATTGGTGCTGCCACAGTTGCATCGCTCTGCTATCCGCACCAGGCTGAGGAGAATGTGCGCATTGTGCTATATGAGGGTCGCAAAATCTTTGCCGTCGCCTACAATTTTATCAAAGGTGTAAAGCCCGGCGAGGAGGTGTCAATCGAACCAATTCAGAAGTTCCCAAAGACTCTGAAGGAATTGCAGTATCTGGCCTTGGATCTGTATGATGAGGCAAAGGAGTCGCTGTTCCCCCAGAAGAAATAAAAATATGCGATATGCAATTGTAAGCAATAGGAAACAATCGACCATAAGCTGCGACCATAAGTAAAATTTAGTTTCTTAACATATGTATATATGCATGTACATGCCTATATACCATGTGTATTCCTCTGTATACATTTAAAGTTTTCTCTACAACTATTCTGTTGACACGTTAGTGCTGATTGCAATAAACTCAAGTCGCGTATAAAAGTGAAAACCAATTTGTTTGTGGCAAGAATCTTATACCAATTTTTGCTTTAAGTTGTTCCCATTGTTCGTTATTCATTAATAATTCAACTGGTGTCAAATGCCACTCTTGAAAAAGTGAAATTCACAATGCTGGCAACATGTGATGCTGATTTTAACGTACCCATTGATTGTGCCAATCATTCTCATGCCCTGTGGCTATACATTGATGCTAACTGAAATGTTAATGAATGAATCGAAGTTGCCGCTGCCGTTAACTGCAATTGTGTGTACATCATTTACGCACTTGACTCACGGGAGTTGAAGACAACAACTGCGATTCATTTTGAAGCGTTTGTATTAAAGATTGTTATAATGATTATGCATAATTGCTATGAGCGGTGTATATGTATAAATGTAATTGTCGCTACGAGAGTAGATCGATCAATAATGAGCAGCTTTTATTTACCATGTGAACTTTACAAGTTCTAGAATCTCGAGCACTGGGAAATACCATATTTCTCACCCGTTTTCATATCTTAACATTTTTCAAATTACTAAAAAAGTCTTGGAAATTAAAAGCATTGGTGCTTATCACTTTTATAATAGATTTATTTGAGCTCATCTTTATAAATAAACTTGTTCTTTGGGCAAGATACAACATAATGATGTTTGTATGCGATTTTTTTGTTGTTGTTTTTTTTTTGTTTGTTAAATTATATAGATTTAGTTAATTATTAAATATGCCTAGACTAAAATACCAACAACTGCACAATGAAAATGACTTTTTGTTTCTTTCTTTACGGCTATATACAGATATCGATGCCATTATATAATTTAGTAAGATTCGAATTACGTTAGACAACTTAAGATCTGCCTACAAACAATTTTCGCTAGACTAACTTAGTGGGCTTGACTAAGTGTGCGTTGAGGGAAGGGGTGGGGGAGTGTGGCAAAAGATACGCACAAGTTTCGGTCAATGCAAATTGTTAAATTGAAGCTAACTAAGCTTAAGATTCATTTAAATTAAAATCACACAAACTTAAAGATACAACTAATAAATTAAAACAATAACAAGAGTTGAGCATAGTTCAGATCATGATTATCATCTAACATGCTCCAATATCCAGGGCACAAACTTCGAAATGCGCGTACAGACGCCAGGCAAATTGGCCTCCGCGCAACCAATGCCCCAGGAAATTATGCCAGCCAAAAAGAATCGGCCATCCTGCGATTTGGCCTGTAAATAAATAAATAACGCGCTTATATTAAAGCATAAATCTTAATAAATATATCTAGCTTACCTGCAACGGGCCACCAGAGTCACCCTGACACGAATCCTGCCCGCCCGTCTCATAGCCAGCGCATAGAAATATGTCTGGTATGAATTCCTGGCGACCGGCGCGCAAAAACATCGACTTGCAATTGTCATTACTCACAATGGGCACAGACACCTGTTGCAATGCAATTCAAAAGCATATGTAATCGAGTGTGTCTTAAATATGTTCAGTTACAAGCACTTACCTCCTGCAGCACCGAGGGCAGTGTACCGCCTTCGCTGAGACGACCCCAGCCGGTGACGGTGGCATTCATGCCAATCAATAGACTCTCCGTTTCGGGCAAGCAAATCGGACTGACATGCGGCGCAAATTCGAGCGGTTGCTCCAGCTTCACCAGTGCCAGATCGTATTCGTATGTAAAGAAATTGTATTTGGGATGCACCACCTTCTTGGACACGCCGCGCTCAATGTAAGGCAGCTGCTCCTGCACATGCGAGAAATCGTATTCGCCCACGCGTATGCGTATCTGTGAGATGAGCAGACTGCAAATAGAAAGAGAGTAAGTTAGGAAGAGATGGTGTTCGTGTGCAGTAGTTGTAGCGGAAATTGCAGTCAGTTGTATTTTTTGTAAGATGCTGCTGCAGTTGATACACAGTAAACATTAACAGCTGAAGTTCATATTTAAAGGGTAACTCAAAGTATTATGCTATCGCAAAGCTAACCAAAAAACCTAAAAACTTTCCCGTTTCTCTTCTTTATATTCTTTATCACTGACAATACGTCAGAAATAAGAATTTTTCTATTATATGTCTATAAATAACTATTACACTTTCGAAACTACCCTTTGAACAATATAAATTTACCGACCTTAAAAGGGTAAAAAAAGAAATTTGTCTGTATTTTCTTGTAGTGTACTTACTCGTCTACACAGTGCCCTGCCGTTGCTATCCAGTTCTCGTTGATCAAAGCGCCACCGCAACGATGGGTGCTGGAAAAGCCAAAGAACGAGGTGCGTCGCACAGACACCTGCCAGGGCCAACGACCGAAGGCCGCGCTCTTGCCGCCCACAATGCGCGTCTCTGGACGCGTTAGCATCGGCACTCCGCATTCTGCATAGACATAATATATATGTATACATATATGTATATGTAAGTATGTATGTGTGTATACATAGTACAACAAATTGGATTGTGTCAAATGCTATGGGCGTGGCTGTACTAAAAAAAAAACTTACCGCTGCGTGCAGCCGAAATGGTCTTTACATGGCCCAACATTGTGGTGCCGGCATCATCATGTGTGGAGGAGTCCGTTATCTCATTGGATTCAATGCCCATCGTGGCCGGCTGTTGTACGATGGGTTGGTGTGTGGGCTGCTGCACCATTGGACGCTGACTGCTTGGACTTGGACGCGGTCTGGTTGTTGATGCTCCTACTGTTGTTGTTGTTGTCATCTGTGTTCCTGCTGTGGTTGGCCGCTGGTAGGGCTTTGTGGGTTTCCTAGTCGTTGTTGTTGTACTTGTTGTTGTTGTGCCTTTTGTCGTCGTTGTTGAAGCAGTTGCTGTGGATGCTGATGAGGATGACGTGGCTAATGATGTGGCTGGCGACAGCTGGAAGGTAGCCAAAAGTGGTAAACATTATGCTAATAGTAGTTACCCAAGGAGCTTAAAATATTTCACATGCAAAGAATCAATTTTTCATTCCATTGCGAAAACTCCGCGGAGGTAACATTGAATAATACGCGATGCAAGCCGAAGTTAAAATACCCTAACGAATTTGGTGACACTCATAAAGTTCTAAAGCCGCTTTATGAAATTCTTTCGGACAAAATAAACATCACTTCGAGTATTTAGGTTTTTTTTTTATAAGCTTCATGTTCTTTAATCTTTGGATTTAAAAGTCTTTCAACGAAAATGACTTTAACAATGACAACTTATTCCAATTATACAAATGAAAGACCTTGCATAATATGTGAAAACCATTAAAAAGGAAAAACAATTTTAAACAATTATCACATTATTTTTTTATGTTGTGCCCAGCGTGCTATAAGATGATTTGCTTATGCAAATTTGTATTCATTACTTTGATACCCTTACCCTTTCTAGCCAGGGCACCAAAAATAACACACCCCAGAGACAAAGCTCTTGAGCTCGTCAGCATTGTCCGCCGACAGGGGGCATCAAGACAAATCTTGCATCAGTTCTTGGCTCTGCAGCTTTGTGCAAACAATAAAATGTCCCCCAAGGCTCTGGCCGCAGTCAGAGCATCAGTCCAAGTCCGAGCTGATAGAGGAGTAAATGACCTCGTGGCTCGTTTGTTTCGCTTTCGACATCAATGCATCACACACAAACACACACACACACATACACACATAGAGAGAGACCAGAGCAGAATGAAGAATTGTGGCAAGCAATGAGATGGGAGACGCAAATTTACATACCTGAGGCCTGGTCGGTATGGGCTTAGGTTTGGGTTTGGGTTTCGGTCTCGTCTGCCCCGACAGCATCATTGTTGTCGTTGTGGACGACGTCGTCGTCGTTGGCAGTGGCGTTGGCGGTGTCCGCTCGTAGACAATCGGCTTCTTTGTGGGCTTTGGCGGCTTGGAGGGACGCATGGGCGCTGGCAAATTGACGATGCCGGGCTTGGTCCAGCCGGTGGGACGCGGCTTGGTAATAAAGTTTGGCTCGGTGGTCATGTGCCAGTGTTGATGTTGCTGCTGCTGTTGCTGATGCGTTGACGTATGCCAAATACTATCTGCGGATGTAATTGTTGTTTGTTATTTGTTATTAGTTGTGAGTCCATAAATCCACCATATAACAATGCAAAAAGGCGCCATATACTCACTCGAACTGGCAGTTGCCTGGCTAGCTGCACTCTGCAAATCTGGCGGTGACGTCGGCTTTGGATGCGGCCTGGACAATGTGCCCTGATGCACCGGACCTGAAGGTCGAATAACCAGAGTTCCAGCGCCATGTGGACGCTCTATTGTTGTCATGCCACTACGTCAACAAAGTAGACAAATTGATTGGAATGTTAGTTTTCGACTTCATTGCGAAATAGACAGTTTTTATTAAAACTATTTGGGATTGTTCGAATAACAGTTATAAAATCTTTAGCAATTATAAAATATTTTAACTTATCAAACAAATATATCATACAATTCAACACTATTTTCTTTTTTTTTCAGAAGTTATAAAATGGCTTTTTGATTTGCTTTTAAAATTATTTAACCGTTTTCTCTTATTGATTCTTAAATAAGTTTGCAACTAATGTTAATGTGTAATTTGTTTTGTTGCCGAAATAATTCAAAAACATTAAAATGTTAATGTTTTGGTTGCATCTTATCATAGTTTATAAGGCTGTCTACAGCCGAAGGCCTTAGCAGTAATTCCACCTATTTCCTATTTCCTCTATTTTTTGTAAATATAAAACAACATTCTTATTAACTAAAACTTTCCCATCATTATATTACGTCCAAGCAAACTAACCAACAACAAAACGAAAATATTTGTTGTTAGCTAAACGATACTAATTTGGAAATTCTACAGAGCAACTTTTTAAAGTAAAAAAAAATTGTTTTTGAGCCGTCTATGTTATGTTAACTTACCTGATAAGCGGCTTGTGTGGCTGTGGC
This sequence comes from Scaptomyza montana, assembly GCA_018904305.1. Lineage (NCBI taxonomy): Eukaryota > Metazoa > Arthropoda > Insecta > Diptera > Drosophilidae > Scaptomyza > Scaptomyza montana. The sequence goes on from JAEIGR010000001.1 coordinate 4,421,583, forward strand.
GGTGGTCGCGGCCTAAGTGAGAGTGGCTTGGTGGGTCGCGTATAGGAGAAGGCTGTGTGTGGCAAGACAATATTCTCCGTGTAGTTGTGGGCACAGCAGGAGCCAAACATGAACGAATCAACGCACATGCCCACGTGCTGTCCCTCGGACTTGATGCACTCCCAGACGAACATGCAGGTGCCCTCGATGCGTCCAAAGGAGCATGGCTTAGGGCTTATCTTAAAGTTGTTACTGCGCTGCAAATCCGCTGGCGTATAGTAGCCATCCAAGCGATGTGGACTTCGATAGAAACTGGACAACTGCGATGTGCTGCCCTCATCATTTGCAGAGGACTCGTAGTCAAAGCTGTTGAAGCTGCTACTGCTACTGTCGGGTGGTGTTATAAGCGCCGCTCTCGCTGAGGCAAGGCAATTGACTAAGATTAAGCCTACTAATACTTCTACTATTATTTGGTATCTGCTGCTTTTCACTGATATCGCTGCAGTTGCTCTATTGACTAGCCAACGCTGTTTGGGCCACATCTTCGGGGCTGGGGATCTGCCAAAAATATAGAGTTTAAAAAAAACACAACAACAGGGTAATTCATTAAGCATGTTAGCTGCCGGAACAACATTATCACAAAGCCAACAACGCTGGCTATTAGACAGTTGCCTCCCGTCCCCACATTTCCTTTACTCTCAAGCTCCATTTGCCTTATGCTCCCTACTAATTAGGTGCACTTGTCGCATATTGGGCACTACAAATGGCAACTGCAACAGCCACGACAGGTAATAAAAAACAGGCACGTCGCCTCGGCGATTTCTACTCTTTATGATTACCAGATGTTGTGGTTGTTGCAGTTACAGTTGTTGCATTTTTTTTTTTATTTGCTGCAGCCAGCCAGTGACTGGTTTAATTACAACTTTTCACTTTTGCCTCATAATAACTTTTTTTTTTTTTGTTTTGGTGCAACGCAAACAACAAATAATAATGATAGAAAAAATTTATTGTGATCGCACGAATATATGTTTTGCAGCCGTACGATAAAGACAATGACGACGACACATGCTACATTTAAAAATCACAATGTGGCAAGACAAAAAAGTGCCTCAAAGCATACGACAGAGTCTTGCATCCCAAGACCGGGCCAAGAGAGCTCAGCAAAGCGGAATCATTTTGAAATTTAATTAAAGTGTACTTCATTCCACACACAAATATACACTAAGCACACATGCCATCAAATTAGATTCTCGTGTTTCGCCTGCAAGCCACCCACAGTACAATATGTAGTACAATAATCATATTAGCTTCACTACATGCGCTCATATTGTAACCTAGACTGGTAGCATCCAGCACCCCAACCAGCCCCCCGGTTGACAACTTACCTGTGTCTGTGTCTGATTAAAGTTGCTTGCTTCATCGGTAACGTGCCGGGCGCATGTCTGGAGTGGAGAAGAAAAAGAAGCGAAAGGTTTGTTGTTGTTAGTTATATTTTTATTTTTTTCCTGCTTGAGTATCTTGAGTGGAATGTTGCAGAGGTATAATTATTAGATAACTTTAAGTACATACTTCTATAGGATCAGTCATGCATACGGCTTGCTGGCCCTGCACTTGGCAAACGGCCCACGGCCCACGCCCACCCACTAATACAAATAGAAGCGACGCACTCAATTGCAAATTCTATATCGACTGAAGATTGTAATGCGGAATAAATGGAAGTTAGCTTTCTATTGCTGTATTTTGTAAGCATCCCAAAAATAGTCATAAAATAAAAATAAAAATTAATTTTTAATCTTTCAGTTATTGTAGTTTGCAAGATAATCATTTAAAGTATTTGGCTCTTAGCACATGAATAAAATCGTACAATTTTTTTTTAACAAAAATTTATCAACGTTACGTACAACTTTGGCTGTACGAATTGCTGCCATAACGATTATAAAATTGACCTAGTTTAATGAAAAGAAAAAAATTCTTATTACGAACATTATTGAAAATATATCCGTGTTGAAATCTGTATGATTATTAACAATTAGTGTAAATTATTTATACACTTGGAAGTGTTTAAATTGATGGCATCGCTTATTGCAAATATGTCTAAAAACTCGTTTATCGTCTGGTTCCCAACAACATAAATACCAGGCATTAAGTTAATGGTAACTACAAATTGTTCAAGCTGATATCAAAATTTTTCTGCACGTCATCTGCGAACAGATCGAAACAACTGATGATTGAAATTAAGATCGAATGACTTTACTTTCAGCCATTGATCTCCCTCTCTCTCTCTCTCTCTTTCTCTCTCGCTCAATGAGTCTATTTATCCATTGGCTGTCAAACGCTTGCGACATCCATTAAAACTGGTCAATGGATTAATTTTAAGCTGCAAAATGCCCAAAACCCAATTTAAACTCTAATAACTTTATTTCAGTTCGAATTCGGCAACGGGAGTCGTGGGGCGCTGCTTGCCACACGCCAGTTATTAGCCATTGAGTGCCTTAACCGTTGCAAATTAATTTCGTTTCGTTTTCATTTCCTCAACAAAACGATCAGTTTGGCTGTCATTGTTTTGATAGTTTTATTTGTCTGTGTTTTTGTATGTTTTATAAGAGAGAGACGCAAAAGGTAATTACCCCGTTTAAGTGCCCAGTTGAAACAGAATCAGAAGCAGCAGCCGTAGCAAATGCAATCTTTTGTGCTAATGACTATCTTTAAGAGCCACAACCAAAAATAAGACGAGTAGCCACCGACTGACGTACAATCAAACAGTTTCAAACTGCAGCCCCAGTCCAAAGCCAAAGGCCAAAAGAATTTTATAGCAAATGAAAATAAAGAGAACTGTTTTTTTTTTTTTTCTTTAGCAAAGTATTAGAAAAATGCATGAACTGACGAACGCGGAACAGACCATTGAAGTATATACAACGTGTGGATCACAGACTCAGTTGCAGTTGCAACAGCAAGCAATTGCCTCAGCTAGTTGCAAAGTAGTAATTGTAATAAGAATTGCGCAATTTACGTCAGTCACTTAACTCCAAAGGCGAAGGCGAAAGCGAAGGCGAAGGATGCCAGTTTTGAGTTGCATTTGCAGGTTCGATTGGGTCTCTGGCGTGCCTGGTAAAGTGTGGAAAAGTCACAGCCCGTTTGGTAAATGGTAAATGGTGGTGGGCCACTAAGGCTGACGGTCTTTTTCTGCCCGATAGGCGTTTTGTCAATCGACAGACGATCGACAGGCGACGGCACAGATGACAGGCCGCCCAGGCTAATGAAAAAGATAAACAACTGGATCACACGACCACTACACTACCACAACAACAACAACATGTTGTAGTTACACGCAGGTCGGCCTCCAGTAATGTTGGGGCTTCTATCGCATACGTTAGATAGCACATGTCCATCTTTAAGTCGACGTCGGGAACGGCATCGGCATCGGCATCTTTTGAGCCAC